>JAKLTH010000116.1:252500-917500 GCA_025175895.1 Wurfbainia villosa
ACGACTGGCACTGGCTCGCTTTCAACCTTACTTGCTTTTGACCTCAAATCCATAGTCTAAGAAGAGACTGCTTGAAGGGAGGGTCAGATTGGAGTCCGTAGTAGCTCCCGTCACTACCAACTCCTTCTACAGGGACATTAGGGGAAATCCCACTAGTTACAATATAATAACTAAGTGTGAGATTATATCTATTGATCAAATTGAAAAAGGGCCCGCAACCAGTCAATCATGCTATCCTTACCTTCCAACCAATCGGCCAATCACGCTATCCTTACCTTCAGTGGATAATCTTTCTACCTTGGTATTGCCCTTCCATTTCTAAGGAGCTAACAAGCTAAGGGTAATATGTTTATATAATAATAATTAATAATTAGTGTACTTCCTGAGAGCGGGTATGAGTAGCTGCTTCGTCGTCCTCGTATGTTAACAAGTGGTCGAACGAGCCAATTGCGGATAAAAGCTATTCCTTTCCTTCCATTTTGAGGTCCCAGCCAGCCAAGCCAGGAGAAAGAAAGGAGGAGAGGAGGATCCATGGCATGCCCAAGTCCAAAAGGGGGTTCCCATTTCTGTAGTGAATATGCAGAAGTGGGTTCCATGCGTTTTCATTCTTTCCAGTTCCAATCTACGATTCAATTCCCTTTCACCAGTGGTGATAAAGAACTTCTCACGAATGAGTCGTGAATGCTCCTTGTCCTTGTCTGGATACAGCGAAGAAATGATATCGATAATCTCTTCCTTTTTATCAAAATGTTGGGACGCCATATTGAACAAAGCAGTCCTTTGCTCTTCATAAAAGGCCTCCATTGGTTGGAATGGGATATCTTTTCCGATTATATCTCGGAGCTCCGTTTTAGGGAGACGTTGAAAGAGGATTCCTTCGACCGAAATCCCTATTCCCTTTCAGAAAACGAGCCACTTCATCTATGCCCTCGGAGATGTCTTAATCCAGAATCTCAATGATGTCAGACTTCTGTAAGAGTGATGGATTGGAGTTCTTTTAGGATCTCATCTTCCATCTGGATGAGGTAGGGGAATGGCTTATTCTGCCTTCTGCTTAGTTTGACTTTGCCACTTTAACCTCATCTACTACAGCGTCTTCTCCTAGTATTACATGGTGTAATCCACCTGAGGAACCTTCTCTAAGGCGGCTTGCTGCCAGAATAAGTCCTTATCCCTCGATTGGCACAAGTACTGAACAACAAGATGAAAATGAAGGAAGGACCTTACTAAAGTTTCAAACTTATCGATCGCAAGGGATCTCGACGAAGAGTGGAACCATGAAAGTTGAGCTGAAATCTCGTGCCAGGCCTTTTTTTTTTAAGAAAGAAAAGGGCAGGGCCGAATTTCCATGGAGCGAAAGTTATCTTACTTATGATAGTGCTCCACATACTCCTCCATATAAAAATATTAAGAGGGATCCATTCTAGTAGTCCTCCAATACAGGGTGACCCGAGTGCTGCCATAAAGGCAAATGTGTCCATTTATACCTTTATCTTATCCTCCTAGTGCCATTTTTAGTCGGAGAGAACAAGTTTTTTTTTTGAAGTTAGACATTCACAAAGCTTATGATACAGTCAGCTGGGACTTCCTAAGATCTGTTTTGGTTGATTATGGTTTGCCCACACAAATTATAAATCTAATCATGTTCTCAGTTTGTAACATGAAGATTTCTGTGCTCTGGAACGGGGAAGTGCTGCCGGAATTCAAGCCTGGACAAGGTCTCCGCCAAGGTCTTTCAGAGCCTTATTTATTCTATTCATCCTAGTCATGGAGCGACTTTCCCACATGATCAAAACTAAAATGGAGAAGAAACTGTGGAGTCAGAGCATCTCGCAGGGGCCCCATGATTGCTCATCTATTTTTTGCTGACGATTTGATGTTGTTCGCAAAGGCATCCGTCGAGCAAATGGAAATAATCATGAACTGTATTGATGAGTTTTCAAGAGCCTCAAACTTAGTGATTAGTCCGGAGAAGTCTAAATTGTTCACATCACCAAATGTTTCTAGTGAGCTAGCTACTGATTTGTCCTTACGAAGTGGAATTCCTCTCACTGATTCATTAGGAATATATCTTGGTGTGCCCATAATCCATGGCCGGGTGAACAAAGATACTTATGCTCCGGTGATAGACAAAGTGCTCAAACGTTTGGCTAGCTGGAAGGGGAAGGTATTAAGCCCAGCAGGTAGGAAGACTCTTATCCAGTCGACAACCTCGGTCAAGGGGTTCCACCATTACGAAAGGAATGGAATTAGCAATAGACTGAATTTCAGCATACTCTGCTTTAGCTTTAGATGCATTCTTCTTCTTTCCGTCCCATACCTTATTTCCTTTATTTGGTGAAGTCACAGCCAATGCCGAAAGTAATGGTGAGGAAGCCACATCCAGCACATATAGCCCTCCCACCTCTTTACCGCGTCCAATCGTCTTCCCGGTCCTGAACGACACAGCAAGAAGGCGAACTCTTTCAAGTTTGACTGACTAATAGAGAGGTTTTTAAGCCCACGGAGCGGTGAAGGGAACAGGATTTCATCCTTACTAAAAAAAAGTACACCATGCCCTCGCCTAGCCCCCACTTCAATGCGCCAATCAATGCGCTACGCTGGCAAAAGGGAATTACCGGACCTTGATTCGTAGGTAGATGTTTGGAATAGCCTAGTTTTGTAGCCAAGTCAGTAGCCCTTCCAAAAAGCCACAGAGTCCTACTCGACGGACAAGGCAAGTCAAACTAATAAAAAGGGGGCACTTGAGGATGGAATCTAAACTATTTTCATTTTCCCCGTCTTTTTTGATTTGATGAAAAGAGATTTCTGCCCACATCAATGTTCGGGATTACAGTTTCATTTTCCCGTCTTTTTTGGCATAGCCTCATGAAATGGTCATCTAACGATATTTTCTTTTTCGTTGCGGGCGGAAAGATCAGTTGTCATGTGAAGGAGCGTTTTTGCTCTTTCAATGCTTACTTCAGTTCTGAAAGAAAGAGTGTCTTAGAAGTCACTCGGTAACAATTCCTCCGGAACCTCGACACTGAACGGAGAGGAAAGCAACTCTGAGAGGGAAGGATAAGTGCTTTGGCTATTAGAAGAGGGGAGGGGGTCGCTAGTCCCAAAGAATAGAGAGAGAAGTTACCATTAGGGCACACTGTACCTGAAAGACGTTTAGAAGAGCATGGCATCTGTTAATATTGGTCGTCTTGCCTGACGGTGAAGAGGATCAGAAGCCATTGCCCTCTTTGCTTGTTGATCTTCCCAAGGATGAACTATTGGAAGATCTCGACTAAACGATTGGACGGAAGCTGTTCGACTGAAAGGCTGATTAGAAGGCATGTCCTAGATGGGCATGCTTTCCAGTTTCTAAGCAAGAACTTAGTGGAAAAGGAAGTGACTCCCCTTTCAGAATGTCACGGGTTCATCTTAGCTTTATTTCTGCCTGTCCTTTCCTTATCCTTAAGGACAAACGCTCTCTGCCTCATCGTCAAGGATGACTTCTTTGTTTTATTGGCGAAACGAAGGGGACGAAGTAGCACTTGGTCAGCGCATCTGTTTTGGCTACAGAGGGCCATAGGTTCGAATCGGGGCAATGTGCTTACCCCACCCCTGTGCAGGAAAAAGTAAAGAGGAAAAGGCATAACCAGAAGAATGAAAGGAGAGGGTCCGACAAAACAAAAAAAGCCCTTAGGCCAGGCAAAGCTAGAGAACCAATAAAGCGGTGGAGCAAAGATGCCCTTGTCAGTGCATATACGACTGAAAGGAGAGGTGCTTTGAAAAAGATACTCGAGCGAAAGCGAAGAGGTTCTGAAAGAAGTGACTCTTTCGAAGTGAGAGGGTCTGGAAGGAAGATACTCGACTAAAAGGAAGAGGAATGATTAAAGGCGAAGCGAAGAGGGGGGGAATCAAGCTCCTTTCGAGTGACGTATTCAGAGGGTAAGATGTCAAATGAAGTAGATGACGTAGCATCGGACGAATGCCAGTTAGTTCTTCGTTAGGAGAGGAGGCGAGAGTGATTGCTAGACAGACTCACCCGGATATTAGCTAGTTCTTGGGGGATGGGGCTGAGTCCTTTCTTAGAAAAGATTGACGAAATATTGGCGAAATTGGTCAGCAAATGCAGTTGAAAGATGAAGCGAGAGGTACGACAGAAAGTAAATAATCGGCTTTTTTTTGTGGGAATGGGATTCGATTCCTCGAACCAAAGCAAGGGAGATGACTCTTCTTGTTGAGTACCCAGAGGACGAAAGAGAAAGGCTTGACTAACCGGAATGAAACCGTTTTCATTTCAGGAGTTTGAGGCAGTTGCCTGTTCCGATCTAAGGGCATCTCATTAAAATACTAGTTGAGGTGGCATTGGCTAACCGGGCTAAGACAAGACCGAAAGGTTTGGAGTTGACCGGGTCTTTCACAAAGATAAATTCCACCTCTAAGATATTTTGCAAAGGCATTTCGTGCCTCTTGGAGATAGAACCAAATCGTTGGCACTTGTCACAAGACTTTGCATAATGGTGGGCATCCTTAAACAAGCTTGGCCAAAAGAATCCGCTTTGAAGCACTTTCGCGGCCGTCTTATCACCACCGAAGTGACCTCCATAGTCCGATGGCAATGCCGAAGAACATCTATGATGTCCTCATTGGGTATACATCGGCGAAGCATGCCATCCGGACATATTTTGAAGAGATACGGCTCATCCGGATCGCACATCATGCAAGAACTTTTTCCGTTGAGCCGAGGTCAAATCCGGAGGAAGGATCTTAGACACCAAGTAATTGGCGTAGTCCGCAAACCAAGGCATAGAACACTTTGCCATAAAGAAGTTGCTCATCCGGGAAAGACTCTGAAATAGGAGTGGAATCAAGCACCGCATCTGTAGAAAGCCTAGAAAGATGATCCGCAACACAATTTTCGGAGCCTTTCTTATCCAAAATCTCCAAATCAAACTCTTGTAGTAGCAACACCCAACGAATCAATCTCGGCTTTGCTTCCTTCTTCGAGAACAAGTACTTAAGTGCCGAGTGATCTGTGTACCTTGGAACCAACCAAATAGGAGCGGAATTTATCAAATGCAAAGACAACCGCAAGGAGCTCCTTTTCGGTAGTTGTGTAATTCATTTTGGCTTCATTCAACAATTTGCTAGCATAATAAATCACATGAAGCCGGTTCTCCTTCCTTTGCCCCAATACCGCCCCGATAGCTACATCACTAGCATCACACATAATCTCAAAAGGCAAAGACCAATCCGGTGTAGTAACTATCGGTGCCGAGACTAGTTTCCCCTTTAGCAACTTCCATGCCTCCATGCACTCAAAGGTGAACTCAAATGGGGCATCTTTTTTCAAGGAGACTACAAAGAGGCTTAGTAATTTGAGAGAATCCTTGAATGAACCTTCGGTAGAAACCCGCATGACCCAGGAAACTTCGGACTTCCCTAACCGAGGTAGGTGGTTGCAACTTATCAATGATTTCCACTTTGGCTCGATCAACCTCAATACCACGAGCCGAAATCTTGTGACCAAGAACAATCCCCTCTTGAACCATAAAATGGCACTTTTCCCAATTGAGAACCAAGTTAGTAGCCTCACAACGTGCAAGAACTTTCCCCAAATTGTCAAGACAATGATCAAAAGAATCACCAAACACTGATAAATCGCCCATAAACACTTCGATGATGTCCTCAACCATGTCACTGAAGATTGCCATCATGAGTCTTTGAAATGTGGCGGGAGCATTGCACAAACCGAAAGGCATCCTCCGGAAAGCAAATGTGCCATAGGGGCAAGTGAAAGTGGTCTTCTCTTGGTCTTCCGGAGCTATAGCAATTTGATTGAATCCCGAATAACCATCCAAGAAGCAGAAGTCAGAGTGCCCGGCCAACCTATCCAACATTTGATCAAGGAAAGGAAGAGGGAAATGATCCTTGCGAGTTACCTTGTTGAGTTTTCGATAATCAATACAAACTCGCCATCCGGTAACAACCCTTGTCGGAATGAGTTCTTCAGATTCATTCTTTACAACTGTCATCCCTCCTTTCTTCTGCACACATTGAACCGGACTAACCCACGAGCTATCGGAGATAGGATAGATAATGCCATTGTCCAGCCACTTGATGATTTCTTTCTTCACTACCTCCTTCATGTTTGGATTCAATCTTCGTTGAGGCTCGATAGTGGGTTTTGCATCCTCCTCGATCAAAATCTGTGCATACACAAGGAAGGGCTAATACCACGGATGTCGGCCAATGTCCACCCAATGGCTCTTTTATGCTCACGCTACACCCTTAACAACTTATCTTCTTGAACCGGAGTGAGCTTCGAAGAGATAATAACCGGTAGAGTTTCATTCTCACCCAAGAAAGCATATTTTAGATGAGATGGAAGCTCCTTAAGTTCCAAGGTTGGTGGCTCCTCAATTGATGGCTTGCCTCGGTTCCTGCATAGCTCTAATGGCAAGACCAAGTCTTTCTTAATAAATTTAGGCATAAATGAAGGTAAAGCATCTAAATATGCAATGAACTCATTAAGATCAGAGATACTCACATTGCTCATGCCGGTGAGAGCACAACCGAGAGGATCCATGGTAGAATGTCCAGAAAAACCATCATACACAAGGTGATCCACAACATAAACTCGGAAACAATCATGTGACTCCCGAGGATACTTTGCAGCCTTAGCGATATCAAAAGTAACCTCTTGATCAAAGGCCTGCAATGGTTTGGTACCCTCCGAACACTTTATAGTAGCCTTGCTATGCTAAAGGAGTGGATTTCCCCTCTCTCGCTCATTCCTATTGCCCTTCTGCTTTCTTCTTTCATAACTTCAGTGTGATAGTGGAGTTAAGGCGAATAGGCAGCTTGGGCTGACTCCTTCTCGCAGTGGTCGCGACGGTCTCATCTTCAAACTTTGGTAAGAGCTGAAAATCTGTTCCAAGAGGGGCCGGATCTCTGAACATAAGGTGATAGAAGATTCCCATTGTCCAAGATTCCCATAACGGAAAGCTCAGGCAGGCTCTGCTCACTGCCGAAGCCCTCTTTCCGGTCTGAACCGTTAATGTGTCTTAACAGACGAAAGAGATATGAAAAAGTGGCGAAGGGGTGCGTAACGCGTGGGAATACTCGAGCGAAGCGAAATCATAAAGTGGGGTAAAATTGCTTTAGCCATTGCCTTGAGATTGGACGCAAGAAGGAATAGAACTGTATCAGATAGAGGAGCGACTGAGAAATTTTGGTGGTCTAAAAGTAATTAGTGCATTTGGTGAAAGAAGCCTTGCTCAATGGCCAGTTCAACCCGAGGAAACTGTTTAGAGATTTTTGAACGATTGCTTTCACTGCCGTATGGGTGAGAAGAAAAAACTCGACACGGGAGCTTCTCGACCGGTGCATACCTGGGTGTCCGGCCCACCTCGAGTCATGGCACTACCATGCCGGCGTTCTCTCTTAGACGTGACATTGTGAGGAATAACCATTCTAACCATTCTACTAGTTAAGGCGTAAGAAGGCTTTCCATTCGATGGAAAAGAAAGGGATGGATTACTCTATCTATGTATGGCGGGTTTAGGGCTGTCGCTGCCCAAGAAAAAACCTCTCTTCTCTTAATAAGCCCTTATTGCTTAAACACATTTCGTCGAGTAAGACAGCAAGCACAATCACGGTGGGAAAGAAAAGAAGGAAGGCCCGCTGCTATTTCGCATGGAAAAGAGAGACTCTTTCATCTTTTCTTTTTCTTATCTTGAGAGTTGTCACGATAGGAAGGAACCGTCATATGATTGAAAGCTTTTCTTCTGCCTACGGGAACGAACCCGACAATTCAGCACTCCGCGCCGAATAAACTGTTGCTGCTCGCGGTGAAGCTAGGGAGAAGAGATAGCTGAAGATTGAGCATAGCGAGATGCTTTTGAATCAGCTGCCGTAGACGAGAGAACTTCATTCACGGAATCAGTATCTACCACTTCTGTCGCTGACTCACGTTCAGTACTAAATATAAAGTAGGCTTGCTTCCGCTGAATGAATAAGAATAGGCTAATGCCACAGATCGCCTTCTTGGGAAAAAGCATCCCTTGGCTAGCTTTCTCTGCTTGAGAAAAGGAAAAAGAAAAGGGAAAAAACTTCTTCCGCATGGGCGGATAAAAGGCAATCAGCTTAGTTAGTCAATTCTGACTTCTGACCTCGCGTCGGGGAGCGAGCGGGGCTTCTTTATTGAAAAAGAATGAAAAAGAGAATGGAACTCCCGGTTTCCTTTTCCCATCTTTCTAATGCCAGAAAAAACGCTTTTCTGGCCTGGAAAGCAGGAATGGGTTTGCCCCTTTGCTCCTCCACTTCAAAAAAAAAAGGAAGGAGTCCCGAGACGGGCTCGGGATTGGTTCTTTAATGTGCAGGTAGCCTAGGAGAAGTGGTCTCGCGAAGCCGGTCACCTACGGCTAAGAGAGAATGTTTTCTGTTTCAGATTGAATCGGCGTCAAGTTCAACAATCAGACTTGCCTTGCGGGGCCTACGAGTCGCAAAAAGATAGTTAGAAAGACTTAGTTCACGTGCACGAGAAGGGGAAGCCTTTCAATAGAATAACTTTTCTGCAGGCTAGGTATACGCATAAAGGTTCCGATTCGAGCGAGAGCCAAAACGGGGGAGGCGAGAACAAGAAGCGGTCGTCGTCCGGCGGCCGGCAGCTCTACACGGTGCGGCTGAGTCGGAGGTCTATGGACCAAACCACCAAAGGAAAAAGAGCTATACGGATTGCACTTACGCCCGGTTCACGAGGTTCTACCACTGCAGGGCCCCATCATAGTCAAAAGAAGAGTTTGATCCTGGCTTGTGTAGCCTATGCGAAGCAAGCCCACACTGGCTCAGAAGGAACTTTTTTTTGTTGGAATCCGTCCTGCTCGTATCTTCTTTTTTAGAAGCCCCGAGCGGGGCCCTTCTCTGATAAGGTTCCGAAGGAAAGAAAGAAGTGATTAGGACAGGTTTGGGGTTAGAGTACGGCTCCTGAGGTGAATTCGAAAAGAACGACATTGCTTGCTCCAAGTATACTTTGGACCAGAAGCACGCTTACACTCCTTCATCCGCGCGGAACGGGTCTGATTGGGCTTATGATCGGGCTCCAGAAGAAAGAAAGACACCGGAAAGCTTTGATTGAGAAAGCTAGGAGGTAGCTAACTTCGGAAGATTCTACGCTCTTGAGGAAGCTCACCTGGTCCTTGGTTGATCCAGGGTGATTTCAATGCTGTTATGAGTGATGAGGATCTTCGGTCCTAAAGGGAGAATGAAGCTACTTGAAGACTTGATGATTAAAGCTACTCGCGTAACGAGGTTGAGCTTGATTGGACGTATATGCTTTTTTTGTTGTGGTCTCCCTTTCTCCATTTTGTTTAAAGCTGATGACCACGTCAAAGGCTTCTTCGCGCGTGAAACCGGCTCACGCTTCAACCTAGGCATCGAGGTTATTCCATAAAGGAGGTTAGGCAGGGGAAGGAACCTAGCTCTGGCAGACCTTGAACTCAAAGAACGTAGCCGGGGGCGAGTCAAAAAGAAAGAAAACACTTCCATTTTCCTTCTTCCTTGTCTCGTCAAGTTGAGGAGAAAGGCTGTTCGGAAGCAGTTCAACAAGATGTGGTTTCGGAAACAGTGATCGTGACTGATGTCAGCAATGATTCGAGTATTCAACTAGGAACCTCCATGGAAGTCTCGAAGGCAACTCAGGAAGTGAATCAAAAGGAAGAATCCATGGACGAAACACAGGTCGAGAAAGTGAATGCGAACAGTGAAGTGAAGAGTACTTGGGCTGATCTGTTTAAGTTGAATCTCGAGGGTCCGAAGGAGGCTTTCGCCGGTCGACCTTCGGTCTCAAGGCCGCGCCTACGGGGCATAGAACATAGAGGGAAAGGGTACGATTCCTGTTATAAGGACACCGTCGTTGACGGACTTTTGTCAAGGTCCTTGGATCTTTGGTTTAGCGTCCCATGGGGGCTCCCATGTACATGCTGCCACTGCCACTGCCCGACCTAAATCTCCCCCCCGATTAATCCTCCGGAACTTCCGCCATTAACGTCAGACGATTAATAAACTCGGAGATCGGAGATGTACGCTAGGTTAAGTTAAAAGCTTAGTGACCGCGTTCGTCTTAGAGCACCAGTCAAGATCACTAGGTAACGAACGAGTCAAAACATTAGCCGCCAAGACCGAAAGAGCAGCTGTTCCTGATCCCGATCCTGATTGATTGCTTTAGTCGATCTCTTTTCTTGACACTCCTCCCCCCGAAAAGAAAATGACACTAGAAAAAACGACTGAGAAAGAGACAAAAAAGAGGGTGATAGCTGACACTCCTGCTACTGCGCTAATCCACGCAATGCCATTTGAGATAAATACCCCCCACTATTTATTTGGTTACTCGAACGGGAAAAACAACTCTACATTTGGTATCAGAGCTAGACGGTCAGGGACCGTGGTACGGGTATTGAAGCAGAGACGATCAGAGATCGTAGTTCGTGAGGACGCGGAGGTTCCGCCGATGCACAGTCAGGGACTGTGAAGTTGGTTGATCGAGAACCAAGTTTGAGGTTAGTGCCGGGCACACTCAAGGTACGATGGCAGATATTGTTAATTCCGCGAGCGAGAAGCTCAATGGGAGCAATTACAATACTTGGAGTACCCGTATGGAATACTACTTGCTTGGGCAAGACTTATGGGAGATCATTGATGGCGAGAATTCAACACCACCAACCGATGCCAGAGAATTGAAGAAATGGAAGATCAAGGCCGATAAGCCTATGTACAGTACCAGTTAAACTTATTAGCAAAGTTTTGCTTGATCGGTTAAGACCATTGCTAATAAGAATAATTGGGAAAAGACAGAGCAGTCCCAGGGAGACAGACTACCGACAACATCATAGTTGTGCGGGAGGCTATACATTCTATGAGGATGATTAAAAGAGGTCTTGGTGCAGTGGCTATTAAAAAAAATAGACCTTGAAAAAGGCCTATGATCGTATCCGTTGGCAGTTTATGCATGATGTTTTGAAAGAAATGAATTTCCGGATCAATTTGATCATGTACATCATCAAATCAAATGAATTTGCTATTTTGTGGAATAAAGAACAGCTTCCCTCTTTTGCCCCTTTCCGAGGAATTCGACAAGGAGACCGCCTCTCACCCTATTTCTTTGTCATGTGCATGGAAAAACTATCGCACCTTATAAATGCCGAGGTTGGTAGAGGTACATGGAAGCCATTAGCTATCACACGCACTGGTCCCTTTCTATCACATATTTGTTTTGCTGATGATTTAATGTGAGGCTAGTGAGCAGCCTTATGATGGAAGTTTTGGATCGTGCGGGAGAAGGTGAGTTTTTAGAAAGAGAAACTCTATCTATCGCCAAATGTTAGCTCCACAAGAGCAGATGGGTTGAGCAGATTATGTGGGATCCCTTTAACCAAGCAAGGATTTGGGACGCTATCTAGGAGCACCAATGCTGCACGGAAGAGTTAGCAAGAGCACATTCACTGAACTGATTAGCAAGATGCGTCTTAGACTTGCTTCATGGGAGAATAATAAATTGTCGATGGCAGGTAGAGTTAGACTGGTGAAATCAGTCTTAAGTGCTATTCCAGGATATTTAATGCAAACTATCTATCTCCCTGATAACCAGGAAATTAAGAAGCTTATTAGGGGATATGGGGTGATCATGACGGGGTACGAAAGATGCATGTAGTGGCATGAGAAAAAATATGTTTGCCAACAGATCAAGGGGGGCTCAACATGAGAGACAGAAGAAAAGCAAATTTAGCTTTCCTAGCAAAACTTGCTTGGTTTATGATTAAAGATGAAGATAGCCTTTGGGTAGAAGTATTGCAGAAAAAAACACTTAAGGCATAATAATCTGTTCACTCTCTCTTCAAAGAGCTCAGATTCCTACATTTGGAAAGAAAGGTATCTTGAAAGGAAGATCTCTTTTATTCAGGGCAGAGCGGTTCGCTGACTCAATTTTGGAAAGATGATTGGCTCCCTTGTGGGCCTTTAATTGACCATCTTCTTCAGGAGTTACCGGAATATGAATTAGAGAGATTTGTGGCTTCATATTATGATGAAGTGCAAGGTTGGAGATGGGGACTCTTTTATCAATGGCTTCCAGGTCGGTTCTATTGTTGATATGATTGCATCAGTGTGGGTTGATCCATCAAGTACAACTCCAGATTCTACTATTTGGAAGTTCACTCCTGATGGCAAATTGAATTTAAAATCAGCTTCTTTCTTGCAACTATCGGACCAGCAGGTAGGATTGAAGATTTGGGAAGTTATCTGGTTCTTTGAGCAAAATTCAAACTTTTCTTTGGTCATGGAGCCCTGCCTACCTTGGATTTTCTTCATAGTAGACAGCTGTCGGCTAATGATATTTCTTTCAGATGCAATGAGTGCAAGGAATCTACTATACATGCTCTAAGAGATTGTGCTTTGTCTAAATCCAAATGGAATTCATTTGATCACACAAGGTCAGTTACTGATTTCTTCTTGGTCAATTTGAATTATTGGCTGTTATGTTAAATAAGATGAAAAGCAAATCTTTAGTCTTTGGAATCCCCTGGTGCATAATTTTTGTGACTTCAATTTGGATGATATGGTATTGGCGAAATAGTCTTCTACATGATGCACAATTGAAATGGCCGATAAATGCACTGCAAATTGTGCTTTGGAAAGCAAAAGAATCATGAGATGTTCATAACACTTTTCATAAGAAGCTGCTCCCTGTTAATTATGTGAGGTGGACTAGACCTATGTATGCATGCTTTTTTTTAGCATGCTTTTTCTATATAGTGAAGTTTGCAACTCAAAAACACAAAAACATGAGGGAGATAAATAGAGGGATAGAGTAGGGGAGGACTAAGGGAAGACCGGTTGGTGAAAGTAGGCACGAGTGGAGAGGCAGGTATGGAAGTCGAGTCTAGTATTGTTTTCGTAGGCGAGTAAGAAGCAAGCGAGAGTGCAGGCTCGCCTCGAAAGCGAGCCGGGGAGCGATCAAAGGCGATAAACGATAGTAATAAGCCACAGCAAGAGGTACACGAGTAGGGGCTAGAGTAGATAGTAGCTAGTAGGAGCAAGAATAGGAGTCTTGGCTGGTATGTCACTCTTCTTTCCCCATACTAACAGCTTTCCCCCAACAATAGTAGCCTAAATCAAGTCGTGGTTAGCTCATGCCAATCAGAATAAAAAGAAAAGGGCAATAGGAAAGCAATCGATCGGTAAAGCAAGCAAGTCAAATCGGACCAAGCAATGCCCAAAGACCCCCATGCTTTCCGTGGTCGCTAGGCTAAGTCTTGGCTTGGTGCTTTTGCTTTAGTTGTAGTAGGGCAGTAGGAGAGGAGGAGGTTCTAGCTCAAGGCCATCCTTTGCTAGTTCATTCATTCCCTGCTGTCTCTTAAATAGAAGATGTAAACTCTTCTTTCAACTCGGAGTAAAGCCCTTCTCTTTCTTTAGGAGCGTAAGAAGATGAATCCGTTGCCACGAAAAGAAGAAGCTATTTCGGAATAAGGTCAGCTTGTTGTCGTAATTGCTAGTAGTACGTTAGCCGGGGAAAGGTTTTTAGGGAAGAAGCAGACATCGGCTGATGAATGGCATAACTTTTTTCTCCAAGTGAGCTCAAAACGCTATCTATCAGAGTAGGCAAGTCTGATTTCGATTGGAGAAAGAGGTCGGGGAGTCTTGGTAGCGAGTCTAAGAGCAAGCCTTTTATTTTAAGCAATTTATTCCTTTACCCTAAATCAAAGATACCTGAAGCAAGGCTTAGCTAAGCCCTACCTCAAGACGGGGACAAAGGATTAGCTTCCTAGGGATGTTAAAGCGACATAAATGCTTTCGGGTTTCATTTAAAAAGCCTAGTTACCTTTCAAAACAAAAAAGGATAAGGCGCATCATAGGCGCCTATTCAATTGGAACCCCAATCTTATGTGGTCGAAAGCAAAGTGTCACATTCAGGATGGTCGACCAAGACTGCCTCCTTAGCTGCCGATTTGGAAAGGCTTCAAGTGGAACTTAGTGCATGGACCCATCGTGCCATGGAAGTTAGAAGGAAGATGTGAAGAACTCCAGAAAGTAAAGAGTTTGCAGTTGTACGATCAAATTGGTAAAATGAGAGCGAAAGTTGAGGAACTCACCATGAAGAGTGAGCTCGGTTCCGACCAGTGGCAGAGTTTTTTTTGCAGTCCCTCGTGAGTGCGGCACGTCCAACTCATCAAATTTGATGTCTGAAGTGAGCTGACTGAACTGAACGATTTATATTGGTTCTGGTTTTGTGTAAGTTGGGAAGGTAGCAAGGTGAAGAGCGGTAGGGCATTTCGCTTTGGTCCTTACCACTCCGATCGATTGAAGTTACGGTTCATAGCTAAACCCGAAGCGAAGTAAGCGCAGTTCAGTTCGATAAAAGGTTTTAGCTGAGTTTCATATCGTATGTAATGCTTGCTTTAGATGGTGATATTTCATAGGAAGAAAAGACAGAAGAAGAAAGAACTGTAATGCAAAATAGGGCAAGCTATGGAAGGGAAGGAAGGCGCACTCACAGAGTAGCTGAACCGAGTTCATTTACATTAACATCTAATTGAATTGAATAAAGAGGCTAAGCCTAACAAATACTAACATAAGACAGCAACTAACATAGGACAGTCGAGAGACCAGAGAGATATTGGTTGAATCACAGACCAGACAGACAAGATCGGAATTTCTAGGATGAGAATATGGGTGACAAGATATGGGAAAGTTACGAAAGAAGGCTCTCGCTCTTCAACTCCTTCTCGCTTCGCCTTCCTTCCTTTGCTTCGTCCTCTCGAGCTTTGTTAGCACAGCAAGCATCACTTCTCAGCCTGAACTTCGTAGCTTCGCATAGCTGCTCCTCCAGTAGATATTGATGGTATTCGTGAACCTCTTTCTGGATCTCTACTTTACGGAAACAAGATTCTTTCTGGTGCCATTCTTCCTACTTCTGCAGCTATAGGTTAGCACTTTTACACGATCTGGGAAGCGGCATCTGTTGACGCATGGTTATACAATGACGGTCCTTATGAGCTCTATTGAAGCGGCGGATAATGAATTATGCTTGCTAGAGTGACAAACAAAGAAGCTTCGGCCCAACGGCCAAATAGTTGGCTAAAGTCTCTAACTTAGACTATAACATAGCTATCCCCTTTAGCCCGGGATTCGAGTCATGGTTCACGCTCAGTCAATCGCGCAATGGACGAGGAGGTAGGTAGTCCCGTTCTCGTCTCCGCAAATGAAGCGCTTAGGAGCTTCTAGCTCACAATTCTTAGCCCGCTTAAAATATAATAGCTCTGCCATCGGGAAATTTTTTTTTAATATAGAAAGAAGGGGTGCGGATAGTTGTAGGATTGATTCCCCCCTCCTCCAATCTCTATCCTGCTAAAACTGCGAGATGTGAAAGCGCGCTGAGGGGGATTAAGACCCAGGTGATGGAGGACTGGGCAGACTAGTATGATCGGGGCCTTCTATCTTCCTATAATGCTACCTCGGCCATGGGCGCTGTCTCAGAAATGCAGGTTTCGATACTCCCGCAAAGAGACTTATGCAGCTTTCCCCGCTCTGATTGAAGCTCTCGAGCCCGTTCCGAATGAGAATTGGATGTTGCAACAAATTTGTTAGTGTGTTGACTACAAGTCTTTCCTTCAATCAAGGAGTAGATTCTCAAGCAGAAATTCCTTCGGGATCCTCATGAGTTGATCATCGTTGAGTCAGATTAGAGTCCTTTTCTCTTCCCTTTCTTATTACTAGATAGCTGGCAGCCTCTTCTTTTATTTAAATAAAAGCCTTCAAGAAAAAGAGAATTGAGAGCAGTGACATTTCTTTCAAATCAAATATGTACAAAAACAATTTCATTGCCTTCCGCTAGCCAACGGCCCCATAACAACGGATAAGCAGCTAACAGCCGCCTATGAAAAAAGGAATCTTTCAACAGATGCGTATAGGGGAAATAATAGGAATTTCATTCGCCATTTGCCGTCGTAAAATGAGTGAGAAGGTGGATCGCCAACCAAGTATTAGCCAGGAGTGAAGGCAGAAGCTTTCTAGTCAAGGGTGAATTGTTTGGACTTGCAGCTAAGGCGAGAAATCCGCCTGCACTTTAGATATACTAACGCTTTAGAGCAGCGACGGATTTGTCATCATCCTTTATTGTGGGATGGAATCCTCTGACAGCAAAAGCTACCCTTATATACAGTCCACAAGGAGGGTCTTTCTCACTAGCAAGTATTATTCCACTCGCTTTCCACCGGCCTGAAACAATTACTCCAAAGAGTCTCTTTCTTAGGCTTAGGAGCAGCTGCCCTAATCGAATGAGTGGCTACACCTTTAGAGAGAATCTATCAAAAAACCTGTAAAATAGGCTAAAGCGAGTGAAGTCACCCGAGAGGAGGAATGATGTGATTACCTTGGATTCGGTTTCCTTTGGTTCGGTGGTCTCGTAGAGTGACGAAAGGCTGCTTTTAGCTTTTCTTACTTTCCTGTTCTGCTATCCGCTGTTCTTAGCTCGAAGGGTAGTGAAGTGACGAAAGGGTATGTTGTCACCCCTTGGGTATGACAGTACTCTGCCTCTTTCTTAGTCGGGATTGCTTTGGCCTTCTGTTGTGAGTGAAGGAGATGGAGATGCTGCGGGGGAAGGAAACCGAGTCAAGTAGTTCGTTTCGAAAGCCCTTGGTCCAGTGCTTTGGCGCCGATGCAGAATAAGCTGTCTTGGTGCCTGGGGAAATAGGAAAGGGCGTAAGCGCGGCTATCTTTCTCTTTCTTATGGGGGCACTCAAGCTTTCACAGACCCAAAACCCTCAATTGACCTCGCCCCGACATGAATAAAACCCAGAGGTTCTTCTTTTTGCCTCTTTCCGGTATCCCTTGCGCCCTTTCGCCCGAGCTAGGGTAACTTAAGCCCCCTAGTTCTTGCTCTTTCTCATAGATCTTGCTTTTGAGAACGGATTAGAAAAACACATTCTCTCCCTGGAACAGCGGGAGCAGCTCTACTTATTTCATAACCTCGAGCCCTACTCTTATCTTAAGCCCCAGACGTGGGAACTGAACCCACTGCCCTTATTGCTTCAAGCTCACTTGAGCAGTTTCCTTCCTCTAGCCCTCTTGGTAGGTTCACTTCTTTTTTCCGATCTTGAGTCTGCTAACCCGACCAACGACCAGATTGCTTTGCTTGGCTCCTACTCTTCTGCACCAGACGGTGACCGGCTCAATAGAGCACCTTTTGGCGCTGGCTTTTCGAAACCAAGTTAGGGAATCAGTGACCAACAGCTTGAGAAAGCATTCAAAAAAGTTGCATCTCTTACGAGAAACACTGAAAAAAGATGAGTCCCTGCAGGAACCTACAAACAAGGCTTTTTTCCTTGTGTTACCTAACTAAAGAGCTCCCAAGGCCACCTGATTCGGAGTAGAACACTCCTATTTACACTTCGATTCCACCCACTGATCCAGCTAAGGCCCGAAACCAAAGAGGAGAAAAGGCCTTGCACCGGTAATGCTACCACACAGGTTTTGAGGCGAGTTTAGAAATCTTTGATGAGTGTAGCAGCTTCACAAGTCCCTTCGGCTTGGAGCTGGAGTCATTGATCTCTTTGGCGAGTTTGCCTATAGATGTATACAATAAAAGGCCTGCAAGTTCTGACTTCGTGTTGTGTTCTTGACCTACTTGTCTATTAGTCTTGGCGGGAAGACTCCAATCCGTGGGAGCGCTCATCTCGCATTCTCCGATGAAGGATAACGATTCGCTCGTAAAGCTGAGTGGCTGGGTTACGAGTTTGGGTTTTTAGGTGAGTTCTATGCATCCAACCCATTTGTAGCAGCAGGGGTCAGACCCGGATTAGAGATTAGATATAAGCACCCCCAACCCCCTTCTTTGTCCTTCCTTCGAGGGGGTCCGCTCACAGGAAAGTGAGGTCAACTGAAAAGTTCCATCCTGCCGTAGAACAGCCGAAAAGCGATGACATTCCTTGTGGCAAGAGTCGACCTCTAGGGTATCGAGGAAGGTTGGAGAGTATAGATTACAGAGTTCATCAGAAAAAGTCTCAGAAGAGAGACTCCTGCGCCATCCATTCTTCCAGTATGAACCAGTTTCAGAGCATACATCGTAGAAGACGGAACTCCTGGATTACCTTCTCAACTACCCTTATCCGGTGGAGTGACCGGTTTACTTTCGTAATCGACTTTATTTATTTTGATCGGCTAAATCAGCCTAAAGCAGGGTTCGCATTCCTAGGTCGCGCCTTTCCCCGGGTCGGTGCAATGAATACACGGGTAGCTTTTCCAAGTGTCACGACCAGGGCAAAAAACGTAGAAGTAGAAAGAAAGAGTCTACCTCTTTTCGCGGGTTCATTCAGCAAGCCAGTTTGAGAAATGGAATTCGTTGGGCGCGCTAGCTAGGCTACAGATTTAGGTCTTTAGACGGGTGATAGTGAAAGTCCGTGCCTGTTGGTATAGCCAATTCCAAGTCCGGCTTTTGGCCGGGTCCGTCTAGCACCATGGTTTTGTTCATCGAGCCTGTTTCGAAAGTTGTCTTTGTGCAGAAGTTTGTTCGTCAAGTTAGCAAATCGAAGAGAGAGCAGCAGATCCAGATACCTGATGTGCCATGTTTGCAGAATGAGAAGCCCCGAGATGCTCAATCTTCTGAAGGATAGCAAAGATAAATTGCTTAAGAGTTTCCAGAGTCATAGGACCTGACTCAGAAGGAACAGCAGAAGAGAGCGAAGCGAACGGTCGTCTCAAGGAAGTGCCAAAGGCACCATGGAGTCTATCTTCTTCGTTTGCGTGGATGACATGCTATGTGGATGTAGATCACCTGGCTTGGAGGCGAAAGGCATACTGGAAGGTTCACGCAGCTAGATGCTTGGAAGATGGGTAGCTGGCCGACATCAACTGAAGAGGCAGTCGTCACCCTTTGCCGAGATCTTTCTGTCCGATCTTATTTCGGGAAGGGGTGCGTGATCCCGCATTTAGATTGAGGATAGCCACGCGTGTACATGAACCAGAAGTTGACATCTCGGATACAGGCTCAGTATGCCAGGGCAAATCTCCTAGAAAGACAATCTCAAACTCCACAATCTCTATCCGAGTTTCCTCCATCAACTTGCTCGAACACGCTTTCTATCATCATGTACGATCTTTCCTCTCTTACGATATTTCGAGTTGAGTAGCCCATAGTACGAGGGATTCTTAATACCAATAGTACGAGGGATTCTTAATAGGGGTAGAGGCTTTTCCCCTAAAGAAAAGAGTGAATTCCGACCTAAATTAAACTTATTATATAATAAAATTCAATGAGAAGGAAAATTACAAAACAATTTGAGATCTTTTATCTTCTATAGTCATTCTTCTGTTCGAGTTGCATTTGTCACGCAAATCATAAATCTTTCTTGAAGAAGAGAAAGAACAGCGGAAAAGAACTTCTCTAGTAGTCCACTTAGTTCACTTTGAAAATTCTTTTTTTTTTTTTTATTTTCTCGAACCTTTCGAACCTTTCTTTCGTTATATGATTATTATATGATTATATGACTTATTATATGATTATTATATGATTATATGAGTGACCTTTCTTTTCTTATCTTTCCTTGAAGGCATACCGCTCTTTCACTTGAAGGCATACCTGCCCTTATTTTTCTTTTAATTCGTTGAAGGCATCCCTGCCCTTATTTTGATTCATTGTACTGTGAGTGACATCCAATAGCTTTGGAATCCAGCCAAGGCTGAGACTGATGTCGGAAAGGACTCAAGCGAGGGACGAGAGAAGCGACGTGCAGAGCACCCAAAGACGCGAAGTGTTCTCAAGGTGCGTGCATTCCAATCTTACCTTAGCATGCCATTTCAAGTAGAGGAGGGGTCGGGGATCGAAAGTTGCGCAGCTGACCCTGACCTCGAGTTGGGAACCTGGGTCATATCTCCTTGTCAGATCAGACGGAGCGGGGTAGACCATTTGACCTTCCTCCAGTCCTAGCCTCTGACTGAACCATCACTCCAGTCTTGTCTTTGAATATGAGGTCGGGAGCTAGACCATGGGTGTACGAAGTCCCCCAGGCAGCGGCCAGAGAGAAAGCTGAGACTTCACCGACTGGAGTTGAGCGACGGCATACTCATATCCATATCCCCAAGGCAGACTAGTGGAGCAGAGGGGAACAACTTATATTTGGCCCAAAATTGACACCCAATAAAAATGACACAAAAAAGCTCATAAAGGGAATAGTACAAAGACCATTAAAAAGAATCCTCCGGAACTGAAAACACTCTAAAAACACTCTAAAAGCTTGAATTTCGCTTTTTTCATTCTCTTGCATTCAGGTTAGGCTCCTACCGGTTTGAGTAAGCCCTCACATTATGGATTTGAGTAATTTCGTTAGGCTCCGCCCTCTTTTTATTCTTCTCTTCTATCTGTTCTCTTCTATCTCTTCTCTTTTCCCGTACGAACGTTAACTAATGAGCTTGAATTCCGGATCTTAGGCTGCCGTTGACCGGCTAGGCGGGGATCAAAATCCACCGTGAAGCAAATACTTAATAGTCAGTTCGGAGCTTTCTGGATCACTTGGAATTCAAGAACACAGTTTGAACTCACATAGAATTGAATGAATAGAATTTCATTCGAGCGAAAGATAAGTGAAAGGAGCAGTGAAGCAGTAGTGGAGGAGCAGTGAAAGGATGAGATTAAGTCGACCCCTGTGAAACAACCAAATAATCAGTTTTGTGTTTTTTTTTACCCTAAGGAAATGTGTTGAAATTGGTTCCAACTTGCCTTAGGTTTTCTTTCCTCTATTCTTAGGTGTAATTTTATGTCTCATTATTATAGTATTCATTTTGCCAACTTGAACTCCTTCCCTTAGGGCTTCACTCTTGGACTTCCTTGTCCTGAAGTAAGGTGCCTAACCGAAGCAAAAATCAAATACAACCAAAGACAACTATCAAACCGGACCAGCAGACCTTAGCTCAAGCTCAGGGTTTCAACCTATCAGAAGAGAAGACAACCGGACCAGAGACTATTAACTTATATTTAAAGCAAACCTTAACTAACCGGGGATAAAAAAGTAGTGCTCTGAAACCGGAATCCCCGCACCTAAGCTCTTTATATTGATAAGTGTGTTCAATAGGTACACTCGGACCGGACCAAACTATCCAACTACGAACCTGTTTATAAGTTTCATCCCCTTGCACGTTTCTTTTCTTGTCTTTTATCCCCAGCTTATTCATAGCCATTCACTCTTTTACAAAACTACGACAGATCTACTCCTTAAGTTAAGTTGCTCCTTGGCTATTTGCCATTCACGACTCATTCTATTCTATATATCATACCAGTATTATATGCCATTCAGATAAGAGACTACTTACTGCAAAGAGGGAAAGAGCGCAAGTCCTATCTTCTCTCGCTCGATCTCTTCTTCTTTTTCTTTCTCTGAACGGTTTCTTTTCTTGGTCGGATCCCCACCTTAGTTGCTATCGCTAGTCCGAAGCTCTCAGCCCTGATCTCTGACTTGAGTTCCGCTACGCTAAGGTTCTCTGTTGCACGAGCTGCTGGTCGGAAAGAAAGGCCTCATCTATTCAATTATTCCCACTCACGGGGCCCTCAGCTAGTTTGAGGTTGGGCCATGCCATACTTTAGGCTCGTTCCACTCCACTGCAAGTATCCCACGTCTGCTCGCTCCGGGCTAGCTCTTGCTTCTCTGTCGAGTCCGAGGGATCAAAGATCGATCACTGCCAGTCACTATTGGAAGGTGACTTTGTCCCCATGAAAGTTATCGTCGGGTAGGTCTAGCGCTTCTCTGATTTGGATTGGTCTATCGGAGAGGAAGGTATAGCGAATCAATTATCGTAGGGCCGAACTCATCTCTCGAACACTCTTACTTGCGAGAGTCTCATCCCGGGTCCCGGGGAATTTCTTTCAATCGACACGTCCAAGAAACTGATTCAAGGCATGCGAGTGAGCTCGTGAGGAACTCTTAGACTTATAACTAACCACCTATAGGGAGCAATGCGAGGCTCGAAGAGGCGACCAGCGACTACAAGACCAATGAGGGATTGCGGCTCATCGACCAATGCGAGGGTAGGAGACTTTATCGCGAGAACTTATCCGCTGCTCCGTAGAAGTAGGGCTAGGCATAGAAGTAGAGGGCTGGGCGGTAGAGAGGTAGAGGGCGTTGCTTCCCCTCCCGCTCTTCATATGAGGTAGGGCACGTGGAGTCAGGGCACACGTGGAGTCTGCGGGGCTCGGATGATTCTCGCTCCTCAAGGTTCCATTCCAACCTCTGTCAAAGGTGGGCTCGTAGTTCTCAAATACTTCTTTGCCTTCGCATTCGCATTCAATTAGTTTGGAGTCGATCATGATTGGGATTGGCGTGCCGGTCCTGAGCCTCTACTCTGTGATCCGCTAATTCTTGCCAGTCATAGAGCTCTCCTTTCACTAAACGAGAGGCTTATTCATAGAGCTGGGTGAGGAGGCGGTACAGGTGAGCGGGTTAGAAAGACGCCTGGCCCGAAAGCAACAGGTTTGGAACCCTCTGGTCAAGGCAACCATAGCCAAAGAAAAAACCCAAAAGAGCCGCTTTTTGAGGTCTATTCTCGTCTTTCCCCTTATGTACTGCCAAGCGGGATACAAGGAAGCGCCTTACTTTGAACATAAATAATATCTATCACTCTTAACCTTCCGACCGATCGATGGTCATGAACCTTTTTAGATTATTACGGAAAAAAAGAGTTGGCACCTGAGAGAACTCAGTACAGGGAATGGTTGTTCGGTGGTTATGTATGGGATGCCCGGGCATTGATTGAGAAGGACGCTGCTTTCTGAGGCGCATCAGTTCTATTAGCCACTGCTCTCATAACAGACACAGACTCGGCGGCGGAATCCCTTTCGCGAAAGAGTTCGGTTACCAGCGCTTCCCAACTATCTCCGATCGAGCAGCAGATCAATCAATCTTTCGTTCCTTCCCTCCCACTGTAAAGAGCTAGCCGTTCGTGCACCTTACCTAAGGTTCACTCACTAGAAAGATCTTTGTTAGCTTTTTCTTTGTTGATCAGATTCACATAGATATTAGCTTGTACCAAGTTCTGCATACAGTTCTTTTCTCCGTTGTGAAAAAGCCTTTCTTTCTATACGAGAAGAATCGTTCTTAGATAAACCTTCAAAGAAAATGTGAAGGTACGAGCGCAGCGACGTGTAGACGGGGAGCGACGTGTAGAACTCAACCTCGATAAATGCCTATAAAAGAAGGAAAGAAAAGGAAGTTCAAATAAGACAGTCGGCTTGTGGTCGAATGCCTTCTTATTCTCATTATGACTGGACTTGTCATCGCTGTTTAGTTTGTGCCACTACTCTTTCTGGAAGGGAGAACCCTTTTTTGCCTCAAACCTTCAACATAGAAAGTTTGAAGCCATTTGCCGCTGTCAGGACTCTGACCTCAGAACGAACCTAAGACCTATCCAAAATCCCCTTCGGGAAAAGGAAAACCTTAAGGATAAGGCACAGTTGCATTCAATCTGGTGTGGTCCCTCCTATTTTTATATGCCTTAGGGTACTTATGGACTTGGCGAAATAAGAGCATCTTTGATCCCGTTGGCCGAGCAAATCTCATTCCTGTACAACAATTGAGAGCTAGAGCGCTTCTTTTTTCCCACCCGAGGGACAAGTTCAGTGAGCAGACTTTAAATAGATCGACCCCAGTCGATGAGGGTGATCCTCAGCTAAGAATATCGATCAAACTTGCTTACCCAGTGAAAGGTCTTGCAGAGCCTTATGAAAGAAGCAAAAGAGAACATATTCTTTTCTATATTGATTTCTATATTTATTTATATTTCTATATTTATTTATTATATTTATGTGAAACAATATTCGACGTGAAGAGCAAGCTGATACCTTGGCTTGGCAAAAGCATATTCATCCTCTGTGAGTGTGAGATCCGGGTTCGTCGATTCGGGGACGTTTGAGACTCAACAGCTGAATCTAACTCTGCAGGGGGAGACTGATCATTTATTTCTTTGGTGTGTGTAAGAGTTCATAGTAGGATCTATCGAGTTCTTTGCCAACTGCATTAGCTGTCAGTTCGGTAGATAGATATGGCAAAGAACTTCTTCGTTCTAATGAGAACTCTTCTTTTGTTGGACCTTTGTATTCATTCCGATGATGGGCATGCAGTGCTGGTGATTGCTTATACTTTCGCTGATGGGCAAGGATTCCTGTGGAGCACCTGGGACTGAGGAGCGAACTTGACTATGAGTCCATGCGCCGTTGGACGGGAAGGGGAGCGGAGAAGAATGAATCCCCACCAAGAGAAGTTAGACAATGATGCAGTAGAACAGCTTACCTATTCCTACTTTCCCAACTGCCTATTCCACCTTTCCCCACTGAATCCCTCAACATTTGCGTGAGAGCCTAGGAGTAGAGGCAATGCCTGCGAACTAGAACGAAGTAGAGTTCATGGGCTCAAGTGAGCGTGTCTGACCTACCAACCGAATGCAGAAAGGAATGAATGCCAGCCCCTCCCCTAAGTAACTAGTAGACAGTTCAAGTCATGGTGAAGAAAGCATCCCCAAATAACGGATTCGAAGTTGAATAGAAGACCCCTCTCGTGTGAACTACTTCATAAACTCTTCTCCATACCTTATGGGAAAGGGCAACCACTCAGCAAGAGTCGAATTGACAACTGGAAGTGGTTCTATTCCGGATATGTTCCCGCCAAGATAGAGAGAGATCACTTTCGGTCGGGAGGGGGGGGGCCTCAGTCCCTCCTTTTCCGCATCAATAGTTGGGGCTCAGAGTGCAGGCGAAGCAGACTCCCTCTTTCTTACTAGTTCAAGTTAGACAGAGACTTCCTGGTCAAAGTGAGCTAATGAATTATCTGCGAGAGGTCAGAGACCCATTCTAGAGATTAATCATCTATAGGTTGGGAAGGGAATAAGCGGTACTCGAGGGTTACCAAAGAAAGGGCGGAATTGCTGATCTCTCTAGTCTCTCCCCTTACCTCGGAATCCCTTAAAGTAGAAAGGAGGAAGTGCTTGCGAACTAAAGGAAGAACAGAGCCCGCGCCTATGCCCATCTGTCTTGAGCGAGTGAGCTCTGTGTGGCACGTCTGAATGCTACCTTCTCTTTTTCTTTACTTGTTTGTGATTCTACTAGCTCCGGCAAGAGCAGAGTAGGAGGATTGAACCCTTAGGGCTGGAGTGCCATAATCTTGATCGTTGGCTAGAGTCGGAAGCCATCTTTGACTCCTGATCTTCGGGTGCTCAAATCATTGCCTACCTTTGGAGTCTGAGCTAGGGCATGAGCCTATTGATAAGTTTTAAGGGCCTGGCATAGATAAGACTCTCTCCTCTTTCGCCCAGAACTAGCTCATCAGTTAGGTCAATAGTGCAGGAAGTAGTCTGGTATGACCGCTAATTATCATGACCCGGCTCATAGTCTATCTCACTGGCCCGTTCGCTCCTCACTCGTCCTCTGCAGCTGAGATGGTGGATGGGGCTGATCCTAGTTCAGTTTCGCTGCGCACCTTTATGAAGAGTAATGTTTTCTAAAGGATAGGATGATCTTCCGTATGCCCTCTCCCTAAGTAGATCACTCCCTTATCCCTTTCAGTGGAGCAGCAGATTCAGTTGAGGATCAGAGTTAATGGAAGAAAAGAGTGAATCTAATTCGACATTGACTACTTTTACTCGACCGACCCCAATGCTCACTAGTGAACTTCAATGGCGCGTGCCCATCAGATTGAAAGCAGTTTGGCTGAGACCCACTTTCCTAAGATTATGAAGATTCTGTGTCAGCGAAGAGGATAAGGTCACTCTTCAAATTGATCTCCATTAGGTAGGGTGAGGCTTGGGAGCTCGGGTAGTTCATGTCTGGAGACCTAGACTCCTTATTGCATTCTAATGGAGAGACCTGAGACCGGACTCCATCCTCTAAAAGTAAGAGCTTTCGACCTTCCCCCATCGCCCTGATGATTGTGAGTCCGATGAAGCAATGCGGTTCAATTCTCTGCAGAAGTAGGAGTCCTTCCCTCTATGAAAATGGCTTGCCTATTGGTTCTGTCGAATCCGGCTCTGCCCCACTATAAACTTAGCATTAAAGGGCCTAAGAAGGCATGGTCATCTGTCTCAATGCTCAATGATCAGTGATCCACCCAGGCCTTCTTTATAGCACATTTGAGCTTAGATAAATTCCCTCAGAGCATCAGACTCCGCTCGCTGCTTTCGATAGAATGATCTTTCCCCTCTGCTTGAATCTCTTCCATTCCCACGAGCTCTTCCTTAAAGTTTATTTTTATTATTAAACGAATACGAGACTTTTACCCTAGACCGCTGAAGGCACAGGAAACAGACCGAGACCTATTCTTTTTTGCTGTCTTCTCGTTAGGGCACTCGGGAAAGTGGACCAATCCGAACGAAAGAGAAATGTATCGCTGGACTGGAGTGATAGATATGAAGGAGACTCCTCTCAGGGCTATGCACTCGGAAAGAAGCAGTTCTGGGCCTAGCTCATAGGTCTTGTTCCATTACTTTTCCAGCGTACCATTATATATATATATAGCTGATAGAGCATTCACACCTAAGTTGGCCTCACCGTAGGAGATTTGGAAGCGGGTCGGCATATTCCGAGTCAAAGTTCTTTATATCCTCTCTTACCCTTTCTTTCGAGTGCTACGGTTCCCAATAGCAAGGGTCTACAATCTTGGCGAAGGACTGCAAAGGCTGGCTAACCAATCAATAGCTGGAGAGCAAGGTGCGTGCGGAGCAAGGAGTCAAGGTGAGCACTGATAGAGGATTTCCAGTGTGATGAAGTCGAAATGGACTTATACGAGATACTTAGCTTCTTACGGGAGGGCTCGCCTGCTTTCTTATACCGCTCCGTGGGCTTAGGAGCCTGGCTGGCATCACTCTAGTTCTTGACACGGGAGAAATAGGACGGCTCTTTCTTATTCAATAGTTGCCCTAGTTCGTACGGGAAAGGTCCCAGGCTTCTTCGTACGGCTTCTCAGGCTTATCTTCAAAGAGATATGAGCTATGAAGGAAGCATCAAGCGTAAAGCGGTGACGGAGGACAACTAAGTATGCTTTTTTATCAGAGGGACGAGCGATAGCGACGTGGTGATAAGGCTCAGAGTCTAGAGATTCTTCTGGTGAGGGGCTAGGAAAGGGGAAGCTGGGGCTCTTGACTGCTAACAACTGGTTTGCGGCATCAAAATAAATGAGTAATCTTTGGCCCCTTCTTTTCGTTCAGTCCAGCGCAAGGAGCGAACGACAGTGACGCCGAAGAGGGGGAGTGAAAATCCTTAACTCAACCTCGAATGCGCTCCCGAAAGCTGCGATAGGGGAATCTCTAAGGGGACTTCGACTTCAAGGGGAGCCGGCTAGCTCTTTGACCTCCGGGGCTGGGCTTAGCGTCCGAGACCTACGGGATGATAGTAGATTTAACAAATATGAAAGGGAGTGGCGACCTGAGAGATTCACTCAAAGTACGTGAGCCCGACTTCCATTCCTATGAAAGAGACAAGATAAGGAGCAGCTCCTCATGTCCACATCCATGACCTAGGCCAATGACTGACTTCCCATGTCGCTCTCGGATCAAGGGCAGACGCTTCTTTCAAGGCCCCCTATGTGAATGAGTCAATAGCAGCTGTTCTATTTGAAGTCAGCTCAGCATCCTGCTGTCGCAGGGGAGAGAAAGTTCCTCGATTCCCGGTAGCCTCATCAGTGCTTTTCAGATGTTGGATTCCTCCTACGAGACCCATGCCTTCTTCGGGAAAGAGGTTCTTCATGAACGAATTTCATTCCCCAGACTACGGCAGTGAAAGTACTATATTTGCCATTCCCCAGTATAGAGAGCACTAGGGCCACCCAAAACCGGGTCTACTCAACCTCCTTTCTTTTCATTCATAAATTGGACTCGGTGTGGTGGACATATCTCCTGCGTCCGATTGAGATCTCATCTCTTTATCCTTATGGAGTGTGAGTTGAAAGGGCTAGCTCTACTCCAGAGAGGTGGAATTGTAGAGTTCTTTCTGAATGAGAAGCGAAGAAAAGAAGGAGAGGGAGAAGGACTTATATGAATTATAGTGTTTTTGGCTCGGTTAAGATTGACTCGACTTCTAATCATTCAATTGAATTTGACTCGACTTTTCCAATCATTCAATTTCAGTCTCGACTTTTCTAATCATTCAATTTAGGACTCGACTTTCTTTTGAATCATTGCAATTTAGGGCTCGACTTTTCTAATCATTCAATTACTGTTAAGGAGAGGGGAGGAGTGAATAGTGAATAAAAAGAGGCTGTATGGAAGGACTGAGGATCTTCGTAATGGGTCCGGATCCGGGGTATGCTCGCCCGCTGCAGTTGAACAAAGGTCAGTGCCTACGGAGGTCCCCCAGAGGAGAGGTTCAGTCCCCTTCAATAGAGAACCCAAGCCATGTGATTGGTGCAATGAAAGGTCAAGTCACGGAGCTGCAGGAGCGATCGACGCAGTCCATCTCTAATATTCCGTTTTAGCTCTGAATTTAATCCAAGTGAGCACGCCTCTATCTGGGCAGATCTTAGGTTCACAAGATAAGAAAGAGATCTTAATTCAATGACTCTGAGTAGCTCAGCTCAGGCAAGCACGTGCCCAGCTCTCATCCAAATACAACATACATATTAGACTCTGCTATTTGGGAAAGCGAAAGGAACCACTTTAGCAAAGAAGAACTAGTCTGCAAAGAAGTCCGGGAGAAGAATGTAGGCGCTTTCTTCTGGATTTTCAGTTATATCTGCTCGAAGCCAAGAATCAGCGGATTCCACTCAAGCTTGATGAATGCAGTTGAAGAGCTGAATTGTACTGCTGCTATATTGGTCTAAGGTCTGAGATCTAGGTAGAGAAGAAAGAAGTGAAGTTATCCCTCATAAAGATAATAAAATAAGAAAGAAGTAAGTAGCCCCATAAAGAATCCAGAAGTAGGGAGAAGGAGGTGCTAGGAGGACAAAGAACAGAATAGCTAAGTCGCTGATCTTCTTTCTTTATATATAATTATATAATAGCGTAAGTTGCTGATCTTCTTTCGTTAAATAACGAAATATGGAGCTTTATTGGGGGCGTTTAATGAATCTCTTTTCTGCCATTCAATCTCTTTCTTATCACGAATGCCGTCTCGCTTTCTCGTACTGCTTGAGTAGAATTAAGCGGAGGGAAGTTGGTTCTCGCAGCGCAGGGTGATAAGGGGAGCGGACTAGGTTCGAATGCATTTGAGTCCTCCGGGTTCAGAGAGGCCGGGCACGCATCGATAGAACATTTCCGATCAATTCGCGTGGTTGGTTAGCATGATGGAATAAATTCGAGTGGTTGGTAGTTAGCATGATGGAGTCTAGTTAGTCCACAGGTTCAAGCACTCAAAGAACAATAAAAGAAGAATAGCTTCAAGTTAAGATAAGAATAGTGAGTCTAACATCCTCGTTCACGAAGAGAGCGCAGCCAACCCATGTGATCATGACCCTTCCTTCCATTCCACTAGCAAGTTCTTTTGATCCCTTCTTTCTCTCTTATACGAAAGACCAGTAAGGAAGATTCTTAGGGCCAAGCTCTTTAGAGGTATGGGCGATACAGTTCCTTCTTTAGAGGTATGGGCGATACAGTTCTTGTTCTACTCCATGACTTGGCCCGGGATAGCACTTCCAACTCAATAAATAAAGCAAAAGGAGCAGTCGAGAACCCAGCTGGCCCCCACTGAGGTCTTCCGTTTTCTTCCCTCGCAAGTATTCATTCAATCTCAATCAAAGTAGAGCACGTGCGCCAACAAATCCTTGGTTAGAACTCAGACTACTCCACTCTTGGCTTGGTTGGTCAGATTTAAACTCAGGCTACTTTACTTCATAACGATTGAATCCACCTTTCGGGGACACCTTCTTGTCTCATTCGTATACGGGCTTAATGATCTCAGTCCTCTTCGTATGGTTATCTAGAAAGATAGTGTCCTCCACCTCTCCCACTCCTCCTGGCCCTATTGGATTCTTAAATAAGGGACTGATACCTCGCTTTCCTGCCCATTGGCTGCTCCTTTCCTTTAGGAGGTACTCGCTTTCCTGCCCATTGGCTGCTCCTTTCCCTTAGGAGGTACTCGCTTTCCTGTCCATTCGCTGCTCCTTTTGTTTAGGGGGATTAACTTATTCATTATCTTTATTTTATATAAATAATATAAGTAAAGTAAGTCAAAGCTAACTCGGCATCGTAGAACTCATGGCTTAAAGTAAAGAAAGTCTAACTCCACTCTGAAGCTCATTCCATTTAGATAAAGCACTTGAGGATGGCGAAGCGGTAAAGGCTTGACTGGCTTACCTTATAAGATCTCACCACAGCTGATTCCTTCCTTCCCCATACATACTACCAGGCACTCCTCGACGAAGATATGGAATATCGAGATCATGGGTAGCATAAAGAAGAACCATAACTTGGAGTTGGAGGAAAGGCAGGCTACTCCACTTTACTGGAAAGACAGGCTACTCCACTTGAATTCTTGCTAAGGCCCCGTGAGGTCCTTTAACCTATATCGTAGGAGCAATATAATAGAATAGAATATCATGGAGAGATCCCTTCCTCCTTTGACAAGAGAGGCGTACCTCCTTCCAGGAACGAACCCTTCTCTACTCTAAGAGGAGACGAGTTAGCGCTGTCCCTGTCCTAAGCTAAGCTTACATCTCTTTTGATTTGATTTTAGTAGTATGTAGGGCCTACTCACTGCCTCAAATGAGTTTACTATAAACCTGTGAGGCCTTGAGTCTGAGCCTTTATGAAATCCAGCGTGAGGCCTTGAGTCTGAGCCATTTCATGGAAGTCCAGGCCCTATTCATTCTAAGGGATGGCCCTACCCCTCCTATCTAGGCTAAGGTTGGACACCGCGTGACGCTCCTTTCTTTCTTCGGTGCTAGCTAGATTCAAAGGGTGAAGCAATGGGAGGGTGCTAGCTAGATTCAAAGGGTGAAGCAATGGGAGCAATGACTTGACTCCATGTTTTAACGGCTAGGTTTGGGGACGAGAGGATTTGATGAAGCTTTCTGTTCTCGGATGTCTTCTCGTATGTCTCTCCTTTCAGCATCCGACCCATGCCGTAATCTGGGTTCCGCGCGAAGTCAGGATTGACCTAAAGGGACCTGAGGAAGGCTTGAATCAACTTTCAAGAAAGGAGTGGCCCTCCAAGACAGGAAAGATAGAAATAAGCTGGCATGAACTTCTGTGTCCTTCTACCTTCTATATAATCATCCCCTCGCCGCTAAGTGGTGAATCTTACGAACTCACTCCTCTTGGCCGGCTGCAGCTTCACTTCTTCATTCATATAATAGCGATGTTTTCATTAACTCTTTTCCGTCTTCCTAAAAAAGCTAGAAGTTATAAGCTAAGGATGATCAAGAAGCAGTCCCAAGAAGCCATCATCCTATCCGCTCCGATCCGATAGCTCGGGAGAATTCGAAGGAAGAGAAGGAAAGATTCAAGGATAGCACGTGCCCGGAAAGGTCCCCTGAAAGTTCTCTCGTATTCAATCACTCGCGGGCAGAGAGAACTTTCATTTCTTATTAAAGTGATTCGTTTCACTCGCTCCTCAGCACCTGGCGAACGAGGTGAGGTGAGCTAAAGTGTGAGCGGTGCTATATGCTGCTATATAGATCCAGCTAATAAAGGCTCAGCAGTTTGATTAGCATGGCTAAAGAGTCGGTTTAGCCTTTCTTTCACATGGTTTGCGAAGCCGGCCTCTCAGTCGTGAAAAGGCTCACTGTTAAGTTGTAAAGTCAATATGTAGTATGAGTGAGATGCTTTCTTAGTTTCTCGGATTTGCTAGCTCCCAGTTGACCGGACCTGCTATTGCTCTGCAGCGAAATTACACTTTTGAAAATGAAAATTCGACTTAAAAGGTATTTCACTTGAGCATCAAATTGACGGCATTCGCCTGCTTATAGCAGCCTTTAGACAAAGATAGGTGGAGCGGTAGGAGAACGACGAGTCATCATGCAAGGACAGAAAGAGAGTAGGAGCGAAGGAGCGTGGAGACTAGGGAATGGCCCTTGGAGGAGGCCTCGGGTCCCTTGACCCTGCTGAGGCAATGAGATCTAAGCGTTGAGGGGGTCCCTTGCGAGCTTGGTAAAGGATGAGGCACCCATCTTCTTGTATACAGAAGAAAAGGGAGGCGATCAAACAAAGGCAGTGAGTAGGGCCAAGTGAAGGATCTATCGAGCATAAGCTAGCTCTGAAGTGGGACAAAATGCTACAAAGGAGACTCCGCTGTCCCCGATGCTCAGCCTGCACAAAGAGGACGAGGCGAGATTCTGAAAGAAAAGCTGTCCAACCATTGTCTCGGGTAGAAGCCCACCCCAGTGCTATCACTATCCAATAGGTGCAGCCTCCATGCTAAGCTAAGATAAAGGACAGCAGCCTAACCAATACTACTGGGCAAGGAAGGGGTGTGGAGCAAGGAAGCCCTTGCCAGAGGCCAGTAGATCTCGGATCAGCGAACCTGGCTTAGCTCTTGTCCGGAATAGAATATTATATTGATTCCATTCTTATTGTTTTGTTAGGTTATGAGGAAGATCTCTGAGCCCTACTGTCGCATTAGTGGTCATAGGATCAAAGGGTAAGGGTGACTCGCACTGACTTCCACGAAGTAGGATCTGAATCAGAGGGTGGCTGCTATCTCTTTTGCTAAGTCCGGCAATGGCAGTGTAGGTGGGCCTGCTCTTCTTTGCGGCAGTTCAGGACAAATGCTCACTCTTTCCCAGAGACCTGCTCCGAATGGGAGCTAGGGTCCGGAAGGATCGAATGATGTCTACTCCTCGTAGAGCAGCATCAAGGTAGACTCAAGTAAGGAGTCTTAGGCACAAAGTAGAATGCTGTGATAAAAGAAAGAAAAGAAGGTCCAGCAAAGAAAGAGGAGGACGATGATCACCGAACTTTCACTTTCACCCAAGCATTGAAGTTTAGCCGGGGATAGGAAGAACCCAACAAGCATTTAATCTGACTACTGCAAGTGCTAATCTCATTCTACGTACTACAAGCTTATTCCATCATTGAGGCGGACAGGCACAACCTTGAATACTGATCCTTGATGGGCGAGACTTCCCGGGTTGGGATAATCCTTGGACTCTGACTAGTGCCAGTGATCAAAGAGTGAACTATTTTCTTTAGTCTTTAGCAATGCAACTTTGGGGCATAGGATCTATGATCTGAACTCAAAGAATCGCAGAAGGTTTGCCTGGGTCGGACCTTTGAGATTAATGGAAGTGGCATCGGTCGATCGTCCCGTGAGCTCTCACATCCTCATTACTCTACTTCCACTACTTGGATTCTTACCTACGACTTTGGACTTTATCTATCATTCGTCAAGTCTCATTCGATTATCAAGTTCTTTTCTTAGTTAGAAGCAGACTGAACCATATCTTTCTTATCTTATAAAGCAAGGACGTGAAGAGGGCTCAACAACTCAAGAATCATATTGAATCTGGCTCAGTGATTCACGTAAACTAGCTACTGCTGGACTGGAGCTCCGTTCATGGGCAAAGTGAATCATAAAGTGTAGTGTTAACTTAGATGGCCTGCTGCTCTATTATAGCCTTGACTGGCCTTGCTTGGATGTCCTGCTCTGCTGTCCTATCCTAGCCTATCCTCACAGTGCTTTGGCTGTCCTAGCCTGACTGGCCCTTGCTTGCCTTGGATGGATGGCCTGCTAGCCTAAGCCGACGAAGACCTCTCACCGGACCAATGGTTAACGGACCGGACAGCGAGACTAGGTCAGGAAGGGTTCCATGCTATGGAAAGCAGAAAGAGCCCATAAGAATCAGGTCTATAGGAGAGGGAAATGGGGGTAATGAGGGGTAATGATTGATAAAGGGGTCAAAGGGGTATAGATGGGTAAAAGCGGTACTGGAACACAGAGGGCAGAGGGTGGGACTGAAAGCTAAGACTCTCCAGCTAAGATTGGAACTACTTGGTAGAGGGAATGATTGATAAAGGGGTACTGGAATACGGAGGGCAGAGGGTGGGACTGAAAGGAATGATTCTCAACCTTCCAGCACCATTCTTTCATATTTTCATTTAAGAGTAGAGAGAATAGGAGCCTCAGGGGGAACAGCGGGTGATAAAGGGATGAAAGTATGGTACGCACAGAAAGAGAAAGAAAGTAGGAATTGCGAAAGACAGCTACCTGTAGTAGGAGGAGGGCTCACAATAAGAAGAAAAGGGGAATCCAACTGCTCTTTCTGAATTGGCATCCGTCCGACTTCTGTTCTGAATAGGCATCTCCCGGGAGTGGGAACTCATCGGTGGTCTCTCTTGCTCGAAGCTCATTCTTGATGCGCACTCCAACTCTGCTACACCAACTATTCAAATGCCCGGTGAGCACACCTTCTCGACACGTTCTGTCCTCCGCATTGTACCATAGTTCTAGCCTATTAATGGTTTGGTTCATGGGGCCTACCGCGGAGTGGGTCAGTATTGGTTTCTCTTCCTATGCCGTGCTCAAGTGAGTAGAAGAAGAGAAGGCCGAACTCAACTCAAAACACAGATCGGACGGCCCATAAACTAAGTAGTAGCGAGTAAGACAATACAATTAAATAAGGAGTTGCCAGTACCAATTAATTCAAGATCAAAACCCGCCAATAAAGAAAAAGAAGTAGTAGCGAGTACCCTAAATCAAATAAGTAGACTAGTAGCGAGTTGCACAGAATGCGAAGTCCAATGGGTGAACGACATAACATAATAGGAGAGGAAAGCCGACTGGAGGAGCGAACGGTGAATTCGTACATTCATAGGGTTTAGCAGACAGAGGTCTAGCTCCGATAAGAGGGAATGGAAGGAAGGACGGAGAGGTACTCACAAATTTGCTTACCAAACCGAAGCACCTAAGGAGCTCAGCCCCAGCACCTACTAAGATAATAGAGCCTGCCACCTATCATGGTTTTGAAAGAGTTTAGATATGCCAACTTCCTAGTTATATTAGTTGCTCACGACCGAACCATGCCAACTGTCCAATACTAAACTAAAGAAGTGAAGAGCGTTAGAGAGTGACGCGGACAAGTGATAGGCGGAAGGGACTACCTGTGGGAAGATTGGTCATTCGAGAGTGAGGATCCGATCAGGGGTGAAACTCTATCTATTTATGGAAGAGGACAACTATCCTTTATAGCTAACTTTCTGTAGGCGATGGGAAGAACTATCCACTTAGAGCTCAGATTCACGGACATCATACAATAGCAAGAATGAGAGGAAATGGGAAATGGGCCTGTCTTTTGAAGCACTCGAAGGGCATGACCGCAACGAAAGTGCTAGCCTTACCACAACAGGGGAAGCTCCCCTTTGTTATCGAGCCGAGTCCAACGAACCAGTCATCAATTCAGTACGTTAAGAAAAGAGGAGGGTCCCAGTTCATGGTGGAAAGTCAATGTGTGGCACGGGGAGAAGTCAGACGGAATCTGGATCAGCGGGCTAGAGGCGACCAACGGGAGTAGCGCCTAATTGTGCCCGTCACTCTCATCAGTAGTTCTGGCACGCCCATGAAAGGCTAACCGAAGCGGAGAAAGGAAGACCGAGACAGGTGCGCCATCTACTCTACTACGATCCCTATTAATTTATCAGGAGCGAGTGACGCGGAAGAGGGGCAAGCGCTATACTATAGTCATCCTCGACAGCTGGGAAGGGGTGCTCTCTAGCGGAATTCCGGGGCTCACAGGGGTTGAGTCAAGGCGTGCAAGACCATGAAGATGTGACTTCAAGGCTCCGGGGGTCGACTCATAAAGTAGACTCTCTCATGCACCTGCTTACTCTCAGTAGAGTTCATGCTTGTGGAAAGGGAATCGGGGCTCAGACCACATGAGCATCCACGGATCACATAGGCTTGGAACCCACGGCACGGATAGAAAAGCGAGCGAGAGCACGTGGCACGGTGCCACAGCACTTCGACGTCACCTCTTTCAGAGCCTCCAATCAAAGGAGCTTTCTGATAACCACCCGTTAAGCATAGGCTACGGGAGGGAGGACCCTTGGGGAAGCTCAGACTGAGAGTGGACGGAGAGGAAGAGTTCATGGTTAGAGTCCTACCCTCACCCTTTAAATCTTTCTTATCCATTCAGAGCTACCTTAAAGGTCAGATAGCTTTCTCTTCCTTATTTGATTACTTCCAATTCTTAGTTTAGTTGGCATGTTCGATCGAGGACTTCGTTTACTTTCTACTTGGATTGGTTACTTGTTCGATGACTTGTACTCCAAGAGTACTTTCCTTTTCTACAGTTGAGCAGCTATCGGATTTGCTACTTCTTATGGAAAATGAATAGAGAGGAGCGAATTACATGACGCATACCGCGGCTATTCTATTTAGTATTAGTAAGAAAGATTGGGACTAGATGGGATCTGATTCTTCTTACTTAAATCACTAAATAAAAGAAGTAGGATTGGGACGCAGTGAATCGCTCCTTCCCATTCACGGTCTAATTATTGAAAGAGAAATTAGTCATGCCGCCAGATCAGTGTTCTCGCGGTTCGGATAACCAAGTCTGGCACCTCGTCCAATGAACCATAAGCATTCCGATCTATCAAGAGAGAAGAGACCCGGCTTCATTTGCCTGCGCCCGAGTGGCAATACGCAGCTGTTGGATCGGAGGGGAAGCGTGAAGTTCAATTCACGTGTAGTGCCCTCCTCTCCTTATGGGATCCAGGGAGCCCCTTCCTAGACAGGAAAGCGCGTCAACTACGTATAGTCTATTTCGCCCCGTAGCACTCCCTTTAACCCAGAGAGAATGAGTTTTGCTAAGCTACTCACTTGACCCTTTCTTTACTAGCTTCGGCATATGCATCCGCTACCTTAGGGGATGGCCTTCTTTATCGGGAAATGCATTTGATTCAACTAAAAGCGGACGTTCAAATAAGCTTGAGATCGGCGTAGTTAACTGTCAGGGTCGGAGGTGAGTGATTCTCCTATGAACTCTGCTAGGGGTGGGCACGTATAATAGCAAGCAGTCAAACATTATATAAAACCTATGATACCTATTGGGCAATTACACTTCTGTGTAGGGTTAGGAATTTGGTATAGGACGAGTAGACGAATTTGCCTTCTTCCAATTTGCCTTCTTCCAAGGAAGTCCAAAAGAGTTTAGCAGGCGCTCAAACTATTCTCATTCGGCCCCTTTAAGTGGAGCCCATAAGAAGAATCAAGCGCCTCCCCTCTTTCTTATTTGATTGAGGGGTCAGCCCTCTTCTCAGTTCTAATAAGAGATGGATGGGGATTGAACTAGCTATGAATTGAACGAGTGCCCTTCTTTGCGCTGTCGTTCGCTCCTCTTCTTTCTTTTGAAGGGCGGGTCGGCTACCATCCAACTGGTAAGAGGGATCGGAAAGGGGCTACGGAATGAGAGTTCCCGACCTCTTCTGTAGCGGACTTTCTTTTCCTCACTCCTGGCGGGGATTCCGTGCTATTGGGAGAGGTGAACTAGAAAAGAGGTGACTCGCACAAGGATGGGACTGCCCTGCTCTTTGGCTAGAATGGAAGGCGGTCCCACTTTCATTGCTCGGATTGGGCTCACTCACTGGGCGGAGGGCACTCCTTATATAAGATAGTATAAATGCTTTCCTACCTACGCAAGGGGGCTCGATCTCTTCCATCTGATTCTTCTCACTCAACCCTGGCCTTTAGATCTCATCTAGAGGTATGACCCCACTAGCTGCTTCCAGGTGTAACTTGACGGGTTCACTCACTGAAGCAGCAGATAACTCTGGAGCCTTCCACTTCTTCTCACTTAGCCCCTCGGCTTGATTCAGCTGGTTCGGGAGTAAACGAGGTGAGGGGTGCCCTTTCATTCTTTCCTTATCCTTTCATGCCATGTAAACTTACGCCGCTAGTCCGTCGCTTTTACTTTTCTCTCTCTTGAACACCGGAAAGCATACTAGACTAGTATCTACGTCTCGTATATTAACGAGAATGTTCGCACCTGATAATGAAGCCGATAATGAGGAGTCAAGTTCTGGGCGCTGTGATTGGCACCATATAAAACTGGATTAATTTCTAGCACAAGCTCATCTGACCCTCGTGGTCTTCTATCAGCCTTTCCCACGGAATATGACATCCAAAATAAAGTGAACCTCTCGAAGTGCGGAGCAGACAAGTGGCTGCTGCAGACTCTATTTATATTTATTATACAAAAATGAAATTAAGAAAGATCTGAACTCACACCCGGCAAGAGGAAGACCTTTTCTTGGTTCCCGCACTCCATGTCTCCCGAGCTCGATACCTAGTCCACGGAGCCGATAAAAGAAAAGCATTCTTGCTGCTAAGTTAGCTTCCGGTTCCCTTTAGTTTCCTCTTTAGCTTCCCTTAAGGATAACTATAACTCGATATAGGGTCACGGCCCTTTCCTCATCTACTATTACCCCTTAGGTACAACTCCCTTTTGTTGGTATTTGGGTAGTGCGAGTCCAACTCCTATAAATACATAGTTGGCACCTTACTTGACTATATTTATAAGTGTTAAGTGTGTTCAAGTAAAGGGTCTAAAAGAGCTCGACCAGTTAAGTCTATCAGATCTGTCGGACTCTCTCTTATTTTCCCATGTTAGACTGGTGCTAGGCTCGACCGGAGTTCCTTAGTTGCGATGCAGCCCGAGTTCCTTAGTTGCGATGCAGCCCGAGTTCCTTAGCAGCTCTTCATAACCTTCTAATAGCTCAAGCTGACGTCTCTTCCAACGGGTACGGGTATATAATAGGAATAGGCTCGACAATCATATTGAGTAGCTCCACCTTAGTACGAGGAACGAAGGAAAGGACTCGGGAGAGGACACTTTAGAAGTAGCTCCACCAGAAGATCTGTCGTAGTTTTGTAGAATGGCACATAAAAGTGCATTCCAAGAGTGAATGGCTTGCCATGTTAGACTACTTACTGCAATGCCATGAGCGTAAGCTACTCTTAAAATATTTTTAGGCGGTCGGGGCGAATATTGTGAAAAAAACTGCAATATCAGATTGGATTGGTTGAAAGGTCGATTTTAGCTCATGTTTTTGATGCGCATATGCAAAAGGGTAAGTGAGTTAATAGCCAGTCCCCGAGGGCAGGAAACATTCCCCGGTCGACTAAGCTACTCGTACATGATCGTAGTACGAGGGCAATCTCTCCCTCACTCCGCCTCCCGGATAGGAGGTATGGAGGAAAGGTCCCGAAAAAGTACCAACAATGCGAAGCTCTATTGGTTGCAGCCTTGGTTAAAAGAGAAATGCCCGGGTGGCCCTCTCAGATCCCTCAAAAAAGTAGTAGAGCCCTATGCTTTTCCCAGTCAGCAATCCTTGGGTGCCGGATTCAATCGTTGCCTTTTTGTATTGTGTCGGATAAGCAGCTCCGCCTTTCGCACCAGTTTGATCCCCTAGAGGAGGATGCCCAGAGGACCACACCATATTGAATGAGGGTCCTATGGGCATATGCGCCCCTGGTGGTACTCAGACGGAAGGGTGTGTTTCCAGTTGCTGCTTACGCTTCCCCCGACTCTTAGGAGTCGTTCCCCTCGCATTTAGCGTCATTATAGCGGTTCAGTTCAACTGTACCTTCCCTGATAACTCTCCCCCTCGGACCCTTTTTTAAGAGTTGAGTTTCACTGCCTCGCTTTGAGTGTCCCCTGCTCATCCTCGAATGACATCGAACTACACTCTTCTCTTCCTCATCAAAGCCCCGTGCCTATGTTCAAGCCCTATTAAGCGCAGTCCCCAGCGAGCTTCTCAAAGTGTGTGTGTGTGTGTCGGCCTTCTTGAGTCCCTGCTAGCCATCTGTCAAGCCAGCCTGCCTTTTGCCGGCTCACTTTCCCCGCTTTCCTGCTATCGCGGACTCTCCCGGTGACAGTTTAGTTCCCCGGTCATTCCGGTATCAAGTTCCAGAACCGTTCTTGCTTGGGTGGTGCCATCCATTCTTCTGAGCTGCCAGTGCGTCTCCCGAGTCGCTTTGGATCGATAATTCTTCCCTTCCCTCCCGCCGATCTATTTGTCACTCTCCCAGGCATCGGGCTACTTGTTACGCCACGCCCAAAAGGTGGATCTGCCAGCCGAGTATGTCGGTTGCTACTGGTGCTATTCAGAAATCCTGGATAGGCATTTAGAGGTGTACTGGTTTTGTCCCCTGGTGTTCTCCCCCCTATGAACAATTCCCTCCCTACGCACAAGCAAGTCTTCCAATCTAGGTGGTTCGTTTCCAAAATGAGTGGTGCCGGGTCCCCATTCTACGATCCCTTCGCATTGATCCGGAAACCTTTCTCGACCCTACCCATGGGGCGTCCTTAGTTAGTTTGAGGAGTTCAGTTTGGTTTTGCTTTCATCTTCGCTGGTTTTAGGAATGGCATTTTCCCCTTCTGCCCGGGAAGCTTCTGCCAAGCGCTTTCACGCATGCTTCCCGGCACGCTCGAGACCGTTTCGAGATTGAGGAGGTCTGACACAATGCTCAACGACCTCAAATTAAAGTAGAAAAAGAAGTCGACCAAGAGTTCCCAGTAAAGCAGATGTCTACCTGTAGTCTGATACCCGGGCAAGAAAGGAACTCCACTCCAATCAGTACTAAACAAGAAACATGTTGAAGCAGCTTTTGCCCTTAAACTATTTGCCCTTACGAGTTCAGGAACAAAGACTCTATCAGATAGAAAAGTAGCCCAGTAGCGGAACCAACGGGAGAAGATTCAATCAAGTATGAGTTGCTCCGATCAAAGGCAAGGGACAACCATGGGGAGCAACTCGAGCGTAAGCGAGAGCTACGAGTGATAACAGTAGTAGACGTCTCGACCAAAGAAGAAAGACTATACTATAAAAACAAAGAATACAATATAGCACAACATCCGCTCATTCCGTGCTTTGGAAAGGACTCGCAGAAGAAGTGCATTCATGTAGAAAGTGTGTAGTATCTTTCGCACACTCGTATATAAGGTAAGGTGTCAATCTCTATCGCATAAGAAGTGCATGATGGTATTTTCACTGTCTGACGTCTTTCTTTCTTGCGGTGTGTTGTCTCTTTATGCAATCGACCGAGCCGTCTCATAGCTCTGAGGCCGCAATCGGTATATGCCTAGAGCGAGCTATAGCGCCAAGGGACAAGACAGCAATTGAGTGGGAAAGGCCGTCCTCACTCTTCAATCTTTGTGTACTGACTGGATTATGAAGTGAAAGAGAGAATTGGATCTGTGGTCAAATTGGCGCGCCCCCACTCGAGGAAGAGTAGGCAAGGTCTCTATTCCCCGCTCCTAACTAGGTAGAATAGAGAAGACAGGAAGAAAGGAGCTACGCGAATTCGATTCCCGGAACTGGATAAAGAAGGTGCAGAGCCTGAAGGCAAGGGACGAGACGCACAACATTTGATACTTTTGGAAAGTTTAAAATAAGTAGGAGTCAGGATAGGCGGGCGGATTTACTTTAGATGGCCCACTGCGTGGTAGTCAAGAATAATAGATGGCCTACTAGGCGGTAGTCAAGAATGAAACCTGTCCGCACAGGGTTGGAGCTTGGATAAGAAAGACCTTGAGAACTGGTGACACGCCGCTCGAGCCAGACTTGCCTCACATTGCTCCCTGACCTGGGCTGGGATGAGTTGAAGAATCTTTCCCGGGCCTTCCTAAACTTATTTAGACCAAAGAGTGAGCTTCGACCTTGAATGCAGCAACGCGTAGCGTACAAGATTCACATTCCTCTTCTCTAGAAGATAATATGATATAGACTGGATCTTGCATGATATAGACAAGTGGCTAGATCTTCCCCTTAGCTCCTATTCCGGTCGGGTCTATTTTAAATTGAAAAGACCATAACCATAGAAGTCCGTTCCCCTAATCATACTAGCGATAGAGGCAGAGTCCTGAGATTCCCTTATAGTTCTATCCATATCTGATCGCCAATTCGCATTCAGTAGCATGAGATTGGAATTGAGCGCCCATGACCTTCATACTCTCCTTCGCCGACCCTGATCCTGATTCTCGCACAAGCTGATCAGAGGAGAGGGACGAGAAGGGTCTTTGGTTCCTCTCGCTCCCTACCTAGTCCCCGGTTTACTCTTTGTCTTTTCACGCCCGCGAACCGTACCAATGGGTGCGCCCCTTTATTATAGATAGAGATGCACCGAGTATATGAGCTCTTATACCGAATCCTACTCGCGTAGCACCTTGGTTCCGAGTCCTATTCTCTTCGCAGATCCAAGAGTTCCTCTGAGGCGCTTACCAACTCTTTCCTTTTAGCTTGAGTGCCCCGCCCGATCCAGCGCGAGAAGACATAAGGGAGAGGTACTCTTCCCAGTGGCAGACTTTCTCTTCTTAAATAAGGGACTCCCGACCTGCGCTTGATAGCGTGCACGTACTAATCAATCCTAGGGCCCCGTCTGCTGCTTCTCTTCTCCTCTTTTGACCTAATTCCATTCGCAAGCACAGGAATAGTTTAGTATGACCAGGACTCATGGAGCTTACTCCTCGTCCCATGTACCACGGGCCATGAGGATCATAAGATATGGGGAGTCTTGCGCAAGTGCGGACCTTCCTTCTCTACCGGTTGTTCCATTTACTCGCTCCATTCTCTCCCTGACAAGTTCATCGAGTAATTGAAAGTCCTCACTCCAATGGCAGAGGAAGATCAGAACAGACAGAGGGTGCGCTCGTGACGGATCCAATACACATATACCTTCGGTTACTAACTGACAAGTAAGGACGTGCTCCTTCCTACTTGTAGCATTTATTCGCACCCATCTCTACCCATCTCCAGCTACCTTCCTCTGGCCTATCGAACCTACTTTAGATTGCAGGCGATCCCATGCTCGATTGAATTCCATTCGTTAGGGGGACTACCAATAGAGTAGCCAACCCATACTATGATCATAACAACAATTGGACGAGAAGAATAGAGCCCTTTGATCAGTCGGATCTCTCATTACTTATCTCACTGGTCGCACTCTCTCATTGGACACTGAATCGCAAATCATTCCTTTGGAGGATCTTTATCATTGCTCGCACTCTCTCATTGGATGGACACTTGAAGCCTCTACTATATTAATTAGAATGAATGATGAAGTAATAGTAATGAAGAAGCTATATGACTGACGAATCAGTATGCTGAAGAAGGATAGGAAGATAGCCATTCACGACCTGCGATACCTACTAGCGACGTGGGCGTCTCACTCGGAAGGAAGGTAGGCAGAGAAGGGCAGAATCATTGATCTCATGACTCATCAGTACTCTTTCAATAAGAATCAGTACTGGGTTCATCACTTGCCTCTATTCAGTACTCGTTCATTCCACTCGCTGCATCGCTCCTCTGCCACATCTCTCTGAAGGGATTGCATCCGGGTCAGGGTCATATTGCACGCAATTCTTGCAATTTCGAGAAGGGTGAGACAGGACTAGAAGGGTAGGAGCGATCTCTTTGAAGAATGGGTTCTTTGCCCAGCTGCAGCAGTAGAAATAGACTTTATTGTTGAGCTGCTCTCTCACTGTCGGGTGTTAGTTCCTATTGTTATTGTATCGTCCTTATGCCTTGTGGTTGAAAGATCTCTCTCCATAAAGGGAAAAATGGAATGCAGATACCGAAAACCAATGCTTTAACAGCCACCTCACTGCCCCAGCTTGAGAATCAACCTTGTAATCCGAATGTCCGATTGACTGCCATTAATTAGTGTTAGGATCCGAAGGTATCTGCCCTTATTCATTCCACGAATGTAAGACTGAGTAAATTCTTGCTATGTTTTCGAGACTGTGCAGTAGTTTCCCTTCCAGGTCTTGAGACAGATAGGGATAGGAAATCGCCTTGAATGGATCTACACCCTGGTTAGTAGTTCTAATGGACTATCCAATTTGACAGTTAGAAAGTAGCCTGTCTCCCTGTTCTCAGTGCCAATGCCTTCGCTCTGTCCAATCTCTTTTCTTTCCTTCTAGCGGCTTTCAAGCGCAAGTGATAAATAGGTTGTAAGTGAGAATGGGATTGATGCCGAGAATGCCCTGTTAACAAGAAGGAGCTCCAAGTCTTTTCTAATGGTTGAAAGATCGGCTGTTTAAGCCTGCAAGAGAGGACGGAATTCTGTCTTTCGTGACGATCTTGATTTAGACCAGCAGAACGACCAACGGGAGCGACTACTTGGTTGGGAGGTGCCTATTCTTTACGCTATTCTTTACAGCAACCCTTTCGGTCAAGGAAAGGCTTCCCTGCTGCTATTCTTTGTCGAATGCTTACTTCGCTGCTAGTGTGGAATGCTTTATTCTAGTGTACCTATTGTGGAATGCTTTCTGCTGCCGACCTTACATCTCTGCTTTTCTCTCTCTTTAATGGTTAGTCTGATCTCATCGGTGTGTGGTACGGATCTGCCATGTGGTTAAGGGGTCTGATCTCATCAGTGTGCGGTATGTGGGTGTGCATAGGTCGTCATGGGAATGTAGGAGTCCTTCCTCCTCTTGTCTCTTTCCTCTTCTTGTCTTGTGTTAGCGAGAAGGCTAGTTAGATAAATGCGATGGTGACCCTAGGCTAGATAGATGATGGGCTCTGGACATGCCTTCTCCGTTTGATAAGTTTGCCGTCGTCTTCATTGGACAGATCCTTAGCATTGCAGGGCCCAAGTGAGGTCGATCTGTAGTATGAGCCAGTGATATTCGCGCAGCACTACTCAATGGCGCCGAATGAGTAAAGGTGCTGACTTGCTACACTTCTAGTCAGACCGAGTTCTGGTAGTTGCGGACCGAGGAAGAATCCTGGTAGTTGCGGACCGAAGGTAGTCGTTTCGAGAAACTCTCAAACCTTATGGGTAAGAGAACCAATCCAATAGCGTACGTAGTCAAGCCTGGTTTGAAGGGGAAGCTAGGGCTGGAGGATGAAGGAGAAGCGGGGGTCCATTTGTCGTTCGCAAGCCTTCAGGGCCCAAGTGAGGAATTCAGCAGGCCTATACCTGAGAGCGAGAGGTCTCGGCATGTCTTTTCTTTCTGTCCCAAGAAGTCTATGAAGGAGGTGTCCGAGGCTAGGCTAGTTGCTAACAACTACAGGTGGGGGATCGGCTGTCCCAGGTAAAGGGAGGGAATTCTCTATGGGCTCTAGAAGGGCGGATAGTCTCAACAAGGGCAGTGGGCGTGTTGGGAGTTAGCGTTCTTTCTTTCCAATTCTTTATGGGTGCTTCCATTCCTATTAAACCGGTGGCTCCGTGTGAAGGATCTGAATCTGAGTAGGGTGGGTTTGACTATGGAGTGGAGGAACGGCACTGCTCATTCTTTGTTCGCGGAGAGGGGACCCCGTCGTGAGGTACTCTTTCAGATCAGAGACTTTCGTGGCTGTCGCTCGTTTTCTTTTACCCGCCGGGAGAAGCCTAGCCGACTAGGCCTGGCACTCCCTACAGAGACGGGGTGTCGGATCCAACCGTCCACCCCAAATAAGATAGGCTGCGAGCCTTTGATCAGACTGGGAGCCTTCGTATGGAAATGGAACCTGACCCGGCTAGCCAATAAGGAATGGACCAATATATCTCGTGCTGTCCTGGCCCGATCTTCAATCAAAAATCAAATCATTAGAGAAGAGATTGAAAAGAAGACACTTCAGAAGCTTGCTCGTGCTTATAAGGAGCGAGCGCAACCATACTATATATGAAAGCTCGCCGGGTCCTCGCTACTGGTGATCAGAGGCGGTAAAATCATCATCACAGGTTCGCGGGGACTGAAATGAAAGGGGATGAGAGACCTCTACTTCATAATCACAGGTTCGCGGAGAAGAAGATGCGACGGGAATCCATACCCAAAACTAAGGGGAAGGAGCCAACCGCGGAGTGGGACTAATGCGAGCCCACCTAAGAGCCGTATAAAGCCCACTATTAGGACGCTGAATTATAGAGCCCACCATAAAGGAGCTTGCCAATGAGTCCAACTTGATAGTGAACATCTGTCTGAATTTGGCAAATAATGACAGATTAAGGTTCCACTACGTTAGGATTGCAAAGGTAGGCTGACTGATTGCTTCGATCGCATAAAGAAAGGATAGGCTAGGCTGACTGATTGCGAAGAGAAGCGACTTCTTGCAACTGATAGATAGATGCGAGTGAGCGCAACTCCTTTAATTATAATTATAGTCATTCATAGCAGTTCACGGTTCGGTTGGTAGGCGTGAATCGTTCAGATAGGTAGTCGACCCCATAGCCCCTTTTCATGTAGATCTCTTGTAAGTAGTCGATTCCCGAACAGTGTGGAGGATAGAATGCTACCAGATCCCAAGAGGAGGATTGAATCTTTCTGATTGAGTACACCGCCAAGTCCAAGTTGCACGAGCCCCCCGGGAAAGAGAAAGAGAATCCCACGTCGCCACGAGCGAGCTACCTCCCCACCTGTAAGACTTAAGAAATGCATAGACTGATTGAAAGGAGATGGTTATTCTCACTGATGAAGCGAATGAGTGCTTAGAGACTAATTAAGCTCCTATGATCTTCCTTACATATAATGAATGATCCCCCCATGAGAGATGGATTCATGAATGATTGTACCGCGGTCCCGAAAAAGAATAAATTAGTGACTACCAGATCGCCCTTAAATAAAAAGAAAGCAATGGCATGAAGAAGCAATGGCATGAAGTGGATAAGTTAAAGAATAGCAATGGCAAGCAATGGCGTGAAGTGAAGATCCGGATAAAGGCTCGGAAACCCACAAAGCGCTAGGCCAATCATTCCCATACAGATAAGGAAAAGCCCTGTGAGCGTATGGACCATGGCCCATACGCTACTCCCGTCCGACTTGCTGCTTTCACGAGTACAATGACCGGCTACTCTGACTGGCATACTGGCCTGGCCTAGACCTCCCTAATCCTTAGCTGCTTGCTTGCCCGAAGACTCTGACTGGCCACATTCCCAAGCTGAGAATGCCCACTGACCTCTCTCATTCTCTTTCCCGTCCCACCAACGCATCATCATCATGTTCGATAGGGACCTTCCCCCGAGTTCGATAGGGACCTTCTTCCATCATGTTCTCATTCTTCCCTGATTCTGACGATCGAGATCCCAATTGCTTCCCGAACCGGAGATTCTTCCCCCACGTTAGAGATCCCAGTCCCGCCGAAAAGAATGAAAGAATAGAAGAGCCCACCTTGACTTAAGACCGCTCCGTTAGCACGGGCGAGGTGGTCTCGTCCGCGGAGGTGGTCTCATCTGCGGTTTAAGAAGTGCTCGTCTGCGGGTCGCGTAGCTCGCCTGGTTCTTTCTCCCTTCTCCTCTGGTTCTTTCTCTCCCTTCTCCCCTTCTCTCTCTTACTGAACTGGAATTGGTTTACTGTAGTTCACTTCATTGGCGATGCCTCACTATCAAGAAGAGGCTTTCCTGTTCTGTTGCTCTGAGTCGCTCGCTTGAGGCCGGGTTCCCTCGTCCCTTAGTCTGAGACTCCTTCTTCTTCGCTCACTCGTTCTTCACAGGGGCAATCGTACACTTGCCGGAATCATTATCATTAGGCGGTCCCGAAGACAGGCGGTCCTTTTCCCGAGCCCTGCCCTCTCTCTGAACACCTAGACAGTTGACTGAGCCCTCACTCCCTTTCCCTATGCGGTTGAGGGTGGAGACAGTTGCCTGAACTCAGGTTTACCTTCCTTGGTAGAGCCAGCTGCCTTACCACTTCCGACCTTTACATGATAGACAGTTGCCTTAACACGGGTTTACCACTTCAGACCTTTCCCTCACTTCGTACCTTGCCATGTGCTTGCCCTCACTCAGGTAGCCTTCGCCATAGTTGCCTATCCGGCCTCACTGATATATTATTAGTGGATTGGTCTCTTCTCTTAGTGGATTGGTCTCTCGTTCGCTGCCTCTCTGCCACGTTACGCTTTTCTTTACTGCACTGCTAAGTGCCCACGTTCCGCTTCTCTTTACTGATAGATAAGTGCCACTCTCTTTACTGCTCTGGTTCTGACTCACCGTAGCACGCACGGAGCCAATTCGAGTCTGATTGATCAGTGATTCCGAACCTTCTTGACAGAGCCCGTCTCTTTGCTTAGTTTCACTGCTTTCAGCTCCTAGGAGTGGGGAGAATGAAACCGAACCATGGAGTGGGACTGAGATTAATGAGCCGACTACCATTAGTACTTGCTTGATCCCGTGACGAGCGGCAAAGCAATCGAAGCTATCCACTAGTTGCAAACACTCTTTAGCAATCAATCACACTCAACTCAAGCCGTGTCACCAGTTATCAAGGGACGAACTATGTGAAGTGAAGGTCTCTCAAATGAATGAGATGGCTCGCCCGGAGCTCGTGAAGGGCAGCTTAGTAATAGTCAGATCTGGGACGAAGAAGGAAGCCAGGCAAGTGCTCGTGAATATGAGCGACTGACAGGAGCGACTGCAGAAGTCGACCAGCCCGTGAGTAGTAAAGTCAAGCTAAGACATCATTCGACCCTTCCTTTCTTCCGCGCTATCATTTCTATAGTGGTTCGCCAGTCCTCTCTGATAAGTTGGAGTAGGTCGATGGCCGTACGAAGCGGTGCCCCGTCTCATTCTCCCCACCTACGAAGCTGTGCCCAGCGACTAATCGATGGTTCGGGGAAGACCCGCTAGCCCGCAGGAGCGTCTAAGTTAAATGCGGAGATCCTTAACTGCGCCAGCAGAAGGCTCAAGATAAGGAGACTCTTATAAGCAAAGCACGAGGTGCGGCCCCCACCCGACCTTCCACAATCATACAAGCGATCAGCGGAGGAGAGAGGCTGCGAAAGATCCAATGATTCCCAGGTGCAAGGGCAGAAGGGGTATCTGCTTCCGACCAGACTTCCGGATCCTATCGAGTCTTGGTCTGCCTTGGGATTGACAGCGGTAGCAGATTCGGCAGCCAGGAAAAGAGGAATGAGGGTTCTCATACGATCATGTCCAGTACTCCTACTCCGAGGTGCGGAGCGGACATAGGACCAAGAGTAGGGCTGCAATTTAAGATCGGACCATTAGTCGTGAGGTTTGGGAAGTTTATAATCATCTATAGAAGAGTTTAGCTCGCCGCTCTCTGACGCTTCCCGGAATCAGTTCCTTCCAAAGAGCATCTCTTTGAATCCAGATTAGTTCTTCTTCTCCAAGAATTGAAGTTGTTTTGAGGGAAGATAATAGTCTCAGGCCCAAGTTATAATATTATAGTTGAGTCGCCTAGGGCCTCGGTGCCTGCCTAATCAGACAATCGGTGAGGAGACGCTGAAGCCAATGCCCATCCGATCGAGATGAATGTTTTCGTAGCTCACTCGCAGGGTCAGGTAGGCCAAGCAACGGTTCCTCTGTCTATTTTTAGCCACGCCCTCATCTCGAAGAACCTATCGCTTTCCTTTCTCCCTCGCGTGAGTGGAGTGTTCGAGTTCGCTGACCTTCTTGACTTCGCCAACTCAACTTATTCTGAATAATCTACCTAGTCTCTCTCTAGTTCGTGCCCTCCCTCTTTTTCGTGTTCTTGTCGTGCCCTGCCTCAGCATGAACATGAAATTAGGGATCGATAGGGATCTCTGCTCACTCTACCATCGTTCCTGTCCAGTCGGGCACCCGCGTCATTCGGCTATGCTCCTCGACTCATGCCTCTCGATCTTCTTCTGATTGCCTCCACCCGACTCCACTAAGACTTGCAGAAACCGAAGCGAGATCTTCAACTTGCAAATGAGTCCGATGAGTTCAGTCTTTCTATTTGATATAGAGTAGAGAGTGGAGTGTTCAGTCTTGATATGAGAAGTGAATCAGTCCAGTACGCCTCTAATTCTCCATTCTCATTGGCTAGTTGAGTTCTTTCAGTTCGCTAGTCGCTAGTCGAGTTCCTTCAGGCTTATATCCTTAGACCCGGAGTAGGGAGCATCGAAGATCCGAAAGCTGTCCAAACCTTCCTCGTGCTTGTTTCATGGCTTGATGCGGTAGGGATAGAGCTCTACTTCGGATAGGGACGGCTCGATCAGGCGAGAAATGCAGGCGCTGAAAGCATTGGAGTTCAATAAATGAGGATGGGACCTCCATTCATTTATTGAATCCCTTCGTGGGCCCAACTACAGAGTGACTCCGATGCTTTACCACTCCGATGATCAAGAGTGCCTGCCCTACACCATAGCTTGATCGGCTGCACTGCCCCGATAAATGCATAAGACCGCCCCACTAACTCTATAGTAAGGATCTATCTATAGAAAGAGTCCCAACTCCGAACATCATATCAGACCCAGCTAGAAGACCGCTTCAGCATTGGATCCGGTTCTCTACCCTTTGTTCGCATTCCTATCCATTGAGTGCTTAGCAACGAATTCATCCAGTTAGTACTTGAGAGCATGGTATGATTATCTACGACTTTCCCCTCTCTGGCTGGGGGGGCTAAGAGAACTTATGAACTTGACGCTATAGGCTAGACCCTCAGATCAGGCGACAGCTCAAAGGAGTGTGTGTGGACTCCTCATATTCTACAATTCAGCTGAATAAAGAGAGTGGAGACTAGCCAAGATGTCTTTAGCTCTCTTCTTCAATTCTTCAAGGAGTGGTCCGGTCTGCCTCTTAAGGAATGAGTATCTCATTGAATTCTCTGATTCGTCTATCCATAGAACTCTTACTCAAACCGCTCCCGTTGGTCGCTCCTCGCATCACACTTTGTGAGAGTTCGTCACCTGCTACTTAAGGATGTCTTTCATGTCTAAGGACGGATTCGGGAACTACTTTGAATGGGCACTCTGTCGACCCCACTCTTTCCATCCGAGTAAAGAGCTGAGATTAAAGCACAGAACAGAGGCCGGGGCATGGGCATGTCATTCTCCTTCCTCCTGGTCTAGGTGCCCTGGCTTAGGGAGAATGGATTCGCTATCTTTTCCCTCTCCTTATAGAGAAAGACTACTGCTCTTATTGCGCTCTATAAGACCTCTACTAATGAAAGCCGGCCCACTCCTTGGATTAATCATTCATTTACAGATGAGAAGAAGAGACTTCCTCCTCCTTAAACGAATAGGACTGATCCTATATATAGTAGCGATAGGCAGGAGCCCTCATCTGACTCAAACCGGGATAGGACTCCATCATCTGAATGAGCTGAATCGGATTACGGAAGTCCTCAATTCCTTACCCTTTGCCGGTGCAGAGCAAAAGATCTAAATCACACGAAGGAGGACGACGTCGGCAAGCTCCTTCCTTGTGCTGCCCTGAGCCTCCAAAGTAGAGGCACGTGTCTTGCCATTTTTATATTATCATCACTCTCGTTAGACTCCTTCGCTTACTTAGTGGTGATTACGAAACGCAGCTACTCAACAACTAAGCTCGGTGGAAAGAGGTGACTTCTAGCTACATCGCACTCCGGAGGGAGACCAATGACACTTTTTAGAGAGAAGGAGCGACTCATCCTATTAAGTAAGTAGTTCTAGTTCGCCCATGAAGCTCCGACTTACTGCTTGAAGGGTGAAGAACTTGAATAAGAATATGCGTAGGTAAGACGACTAGGCTCCTTCCCCTTAGTAGGGCACCTGAGTTCTTTCTCTGCGCCTTTCCTTACCCCACTGGAGAAGAGGCTCAGAGGCTAAGCAAAGAACTTTTTCCTATTACGCTACGTTAGTGTCAGAAATGCCCTTCCTATTCATATGAGTCTTGAACAGTACTTCCTGGAACTAGGGCATAGCCAGTCTCAACTGCATTCTCCCAATTCACCTTCTTTCATCTCTTCCATTTGCGGATGAGGAGAAAGCCACCTGGCACGAGACCCGGTTTCGGTACCTATGCCGAGTAATGGCTGTGGATATTATTCAGAGGATGTGTCAGCGAAGGTAGTGTAAGGCTTTCTTAACTAGAAAGAAAATGGGGTAGGTCTCTTCCCTTGAGCTCGGATTTACCTTGGGCAGATAGAATTATACTCTTAGGTCCCGAGTCCCGTATATTCTTTTTGCCCACCCGACGCCGAAACTGACGCGACTGGCTAGAACGAGTGGACGCCCGTGCAACTCACTATAGCTATTCGGAACTATAAATGAAGACAAGAGCCGACCCGGGTTCATGGGATCCTCTGTGCCCTGTATCGAATTCACTAAAGCAGCTCCTGAAAAGAATGAATTGACATCCAGAAGGCAGAAGGACTCCTCGACCTTTATTCCAGAGGAGTGGAAGTGGTTGTGTGTGGGACCCAGATCGGACTCGGATCTTATAGGCGAGAACAAAGCAATAAGTAGTAATTGGTGCGCTGTAGAGGGAAGAGATGTGAGTGACTCCCACTATGAAGAGGCAAGTATTCATAGGTAGCACTAGGGTTTCTTTGAATCTGCCCCTTTGCCTAGACTGATTTTTCTTAAGATAGGTCCGTAAGGCAGCATGAACTTGACCCTCCGGTTCAAGAGATTCATCCTCATCCATAGTCGCCTTTACCTTAGCTCTGCTTGAAGTGCTGGCGAGGAGAAGAGTGAGTGGTGATGAGCCCCAGCTACTGCTGCTTCTTCAAGGTCTACGAATGGCAAGAGGGAGGGAAAGATAAGAGATCGGACGGGGAAGTAGGCAAGCGTAGGGTAGGGAATTTCCCCGCTTTCTGTGGGTCGTTCATGGAAGATCTTAGGCTGATTCGGACGAAGAAGGAGATCTATTTATCCATGTGTCTCAAGGTCCCTCCAATGCCCTATATGATATCCCTTTAAATTCTTTCGATCGCGCACCTTAAGGCTGTGTGCTGGCTCCACTTGGCGAGTCCCGGGCTACTTTGAGAAAGGAATGCCGGGGGATTTAGGTGGTAATGAAGGTAATGGAGAAGGGCTTCAGTATCTTTCCATTTACTCTTTCGGCACTCACTGAAAAGTTCCCATCAATCAGGTAGAGATAGGAGAAGATCAGTAGGTCTTTCGGTACTGGCCCAGAGCATAATAAGTAGAATAAGATCTTTCTGGTGAACTACCCAAAGCAAAGTCAATCTCAAGCCCCCTAGGGTAGCTAATGAGTCAGTGAAGCGCGAACGCGGAGTCTTCCGGGTCTTATTGTGAGCTCGACCGGAAGCTTCACCAATAGTGAATGGGCTTGAGCTTGAATCATTGAATTGCTCGGGCCTTCACTAATTAAAAGAAAGCTATTTACAAGTCATTTGCATCTTCATCTTCTCTTCTTTGGGGTCAGTATCTGGGCACCTCTAACTGAACTAGGGATCTCATCTTCAACTTCTTGAACAGCGGCTACTAGATAGAGCATCCCAAACTGAGGAAGCTACCGGTGCTAGTAGGTCAGCTATTTTATTCGTACGAGGGTTTTCGGGCTATCACCATCTTCAATTCATTCATAGCATCTCGATTCCGAATATGGAGGGGAGTGCAGGAGGTTGAAGTCAGAATAGGCTCCAAATGAGTTGAGAACTATCTTTTAGATAGAAATTCAATTCTATGGGGCCGGGGCCCGGACAGACCAACGTGCATAAAAGCATCCGGCCAAAGAGAGCATCCGATGCCGCTTCACTTCAGGCTAGGGGCCTTGATTAGTGCTCGGAGGTCCTTCCTCATTCCCTGAGTGAGAGGGCGCCGGTCCAGCAAGAGGCTGCGCGAACCCTTTCTTAAACTCATTCCTAGGACGTAGCGAAAGCTAGAAGAATAAGAGCTTGTGCGACCGGTCCATCAGTCAAGTCTTCCAGCTGCCCTAGAATAGAAGCTGAACTTGCGGTCAGGTGCTTTAATTTAACACTAGGACGCCCCCAATGGTCATGGTTCCTTAATAATAGGACAAGAGGCAGTTATCTGCCTCCCCTAGCAATAGCAATTCTTCCTTTCCCGGGCGCCTCCCCTAGCAATTCTTCCTTTCCCGGGCAACAATTACTGACTGAGACTGGCATAGGGCTATGATGAGGAAGACCGACCGAGGCTCCATACCGGATATCCGGGAGTAGAGAGGGTTTTTTATTTGAGTCCCAAACGCTATCTTCTAATTCAACTTAAACTCAAGGACGTTCAGCTTACGCAACAGAAAGAGACCGACCGTCTCTCTCCCAACCGCTGCAGAAAGATATAGTTGGCCATCGGGACTTAACTACTTTATATATATTAAATTAAGGCCAACAAACACTTACACTTATTTTCCGGTTTGAGAGTGGATTCTGTTCCCTTGGCCTTCAATTACATTACTGGAAACTCTGCTCAATGAGTCCTCTTCATTACCATGCTCGAGCTACTTCCAATACAATAAGGAAGATTCATTCCTCTTAATCTACCCCAGGCTCCCTTTAAGGAATTCCCGGCTTTCAATAAGGCTCCGTACCTTCTCCTTCAGTTCTTTAGTTTATGCCATGTTAGCGGTGTAAGTGAGCTGTCCTTCTTGTCTGATGCTTTTATGCTTGCTTTCTCTCTTCTTCTCTTTCCCTGCTGTTCATCTGCTTTCCTTGCGCCTTTCTCTTATCTGCTTTCTTACTATACTTGATTCTCGGATAGACGCGTAAGTAATTAAGTAAAGTCAGTACCTCACTTCTTCGAACTTTCACTTTCTTACTCTACCTCACCGGAATGAAATGAAACAGTAATAAGCCCCCTTCGACAGAATCGGGATGCTAAGATTGTGACCGCTAACTAGACTTGGCATTCAATTCGAAGGATAGAAGGCCCTCCTCTTTTCGATTTGATCGGTAGCCTCCTTTCTTTCTCTTCACTGCATATGTTGACTGCTGCTGCTTCTTTTTGTATAATATGCCATTCGTATATGAGCTAAGGAAACTCGCACTTTTATTAAGTTGTCGATCCCGTCCTTTCTGACTCCGCATTCAGAGTCGTCCACTAATTCCACTAGATCGAAGGCGTCAGAGTCAACGAGGACTAGAGTGCCTTTCGGGTGGGTCTTGACTCGCCTTTACTCTCGGGAGCAGGAATTCAGTTCTGGAGATGACAGAGGCATTTGCTTCAGTCGAAGTGATCGCTCTATTCCGGCAGTCTTCGAAGGTTTGGCAAGTCCTGATTTCACTTTATTAGTGGAAGGCGTGAAGTGCCCCCTGGTTGAAAGTAGTCTAGTCCCCTCTGGAGGAGGAGTTGGAAGAAAGAAGGAAAGTAGTGAGTAGTACGGGGACGTATAGGATTCTCGCTCAGAAGGGATTAGGGGTGAGGGTCAAAGCTGTCATCGTGCGAGGAGTTGGACGAGCAGCGGTCTAGTGCTTCTGATTCCACATGGGCGACTTATCGGTATTCTTGGCCCATTCTCTGACTCCATCTCGAGTCGGAGACGCATAAGCGCATGCTCACGGCCGTCTTCCGAAAGCCCTCGAGCAGCCAGAGCTCACACTAGCCTGAATCTACCGCCATTGCGACTATCTGAAAGTGACCTTGGCTTATGGTAATTCGACAGTCATTACTTATACTCTTGCAAAACCTGGATCAGACCATGGCGAAGGTGAATGTGATCGAAGGAAGGGCAGAGGTTAGAGTCCTTGCGGTCTGAAGCCGATCAAGATTAAGAAGGCGTGATCAAGAGAGTGAGAAAGAGACGTCGCACTCAATAAAGACAATCAGACTACCTTGCACTAATTGTGAGAGGTCACACTTTATACTCTTTTGCGAGGCGAGTTGGAGTTCTCTGTCCAAAGAGCATCAACACACTAAATAAAGACGAAAGACCATCATGCATCAATCGTGCGAGTTAGACCTTCACTTCTACCTCTAGTTCGAGGACCAAACACTAAAGACTCTAAAGCACTTCTACCTCTAGTTCGAGGTCCAGAAAGAGAGAATAAAGACACATACCAAAAGCAGAGCCCGGAAAGGGGAAGAGTGCGGTGCGGCTTTGATTCCAGATCAAGATCTTAGGCAGGCTAGGCGGCAAATTATTCAAACTATAAATCGTCCACTTGCTGCGAAGCGAAGCTCGGAAGGGCGAGGAATTCAATAAAACTGGAATGAACGAACTCAGCTTAGGAAGATTAAGATATGCTCTATTATAAACATTCGATCAGAAAGATGAAGATCAGCTCTATTAATTCGATCCGATTCGATCCAGAAAGAGCGGGAAAACAATGAAAAGAAAGATGATATTGAAGCGAAGCAGTGAGCGGGATGCGATAGCTGGTCCTGCTGAATCTTTGTCCATGAGTGCGACCGCCACTAAGCAGAAGGAGACAGATGATTGATTGGTAAGTGCGACGAAGAACAATCAGAGTTAAGTAAGATCCACAAAGCTAAGAATGAGAAAGAAAGACACTAATAATATTTGTCCAAGCGAAGTCGAGAGAGGAGTCAGTGCCAATCTTTGTCCAATGATTGAGTGTAAGTGCGACCAATATCACATTCTTTATTCGATCTCTCACAAAGAGTGGATGATAAGTATTCATTATTGGATAGAGTGCATATAAGTCCTCTCGCCCTCATCAGTTCTATTGTGCTAGGGCCCCTACCTCCCGCTAGCTGACACTACTTCTTCGACCTTGCCTTGATACTTTCACTTTGAAGGGGAGGCGAGTGAGGCCCGCTTTTACTCAATTCATGACCACCCCTAAAGGGGCAGGCCCACTTAAGAGAGATAGTGAGAATTGATCTTCCTTGAAACTACTAGTGATCTTGAGTACGCGGCTAAGGCTCCTTCCCCTATCCACTACTTGAACAAGAGAGATACTAAGAGTTCTCTAATAGTTCGATTCCGTGTTTCGCTTCTGTGTGAGCTCCTTTCCGGTTCGGCTCCCTCCACCGTGATTCGGTGCTTCGGTCTCCTATATCTCTGGCTGAGCACCTTTACTAATTTGCCTAATCACTAGCGTCTTCAAGCACCTGGATTGGAGAACTATCCAACGTGGGACTCGTAGGGCATCCGCATCATCGGCAATAACCTTTCTAGTACTCGGAAAGACTTGAATAAGATTCATAGGAAAGAGTGAATTCAAAGCAAGGAAGAGCTAGCTCGCCTTCTATTCTTAAGGGATTGGTATCCAGTGGAAGAATCCTGGGGCAACTCCCAATCCGATGGGTGTCATAGCTCAAGACAGCGTGCTGAGTCTTCCTTCTTATCCGTGGAGCATCCTTAATCCGTGAAGGATGCCTTTCCCCCTCATACACATACAGGCAGATTTTCTACTACTCACAGCAAGTCCATTAACAACTATAGCTGGGGATCCCTAGGACAGAATCCAACTTCAATCCTGACTTAAGCGGAATCAGACTTAGACCCTGAAGCATATGGGTGTCTCAGCCAAGAGCAGTTCCAGGCTAGGCAGAAGACTCGGAGAATCTTTTTTCTCTGGGGCGAGCTCCTCCGAAGGCAGGCGATAGAAGAAGATAGACGTAGAGCGAGAGAACGAGTCCATCGAGCCCTGGAGCCCATGCCTGGAATGGAACACTTTGAATACGACGCCACGTTAACCTATCTTAGTTAGAGGCCTCTAAATGTAAGGCTAGCGGTGCTGAACTAAGACATTCAATCACCAGACCCATCTCTCCCAGCTAAAGCTGCCTATCAGAGTTGCCCTTTCCCGAAGAACGATAGGGGAGTTTTGATGCTCTACTTTTGGGAGGCTATATGTTGGAGCGAACTTGCCTTGCGGACTTTCGCGTAGCACCTTTATGCGCGTGAACAGCATTGCACTTTTGAGGGCTCTCTTTCACTAGCGAAGGAGCAGCTCCTGTCCTATCTGCCAGCTAATTACCATGAACTTACGCGTCTCATCGCTCGACCTGCTTGATCAATTGGCTTATGAGGTTCTTTCCGAGTCCCGGCTTCTTAATGACAGTAGGAGCGAGACGGTGATTAGACACGTGAGGCCAAAGACTTAAATCGGATCCAGCCTTCTGCTACGCAGACTCCTACTCAAGAACTGGCAAAATAGTCGAATCAAATCACTTGATCTACCGATAGCTACTCCGAGTTCTATATATGAACTGATGAGAATCGAATACCGCTTCTTTCCTTAGTCAGAGCTTCACCGCGTCACTTCTCTTTAGTTCTTTGTCACTCACTACTCAAAACCAAACACTCCTTAATGCGCTCCTGCTTTTCGTCATTGCATTCGATCGGTCACGGGAAACTTTCTATTTCTAATAAAGACTCCTCTACGAGCAGAACTACAAAACTTATGATTGGACTCCCTATGGTTGAAGACCGGTAGAGCCAGACGAAGTGAACTATCGCAGATCTGAGGCGTACGAAGAACCAGAGAACCATTCAACTGTCGCGCAGAAACCAGAGAACCATTTAACTGTCGCGCAGAGAACCATTCAACTGTCGCCGCTCCTGCTTCTATTCTTTGATCTTGCTGTCCGTCTGACTAAAGGCTTTACCCGCTAGTAGGAGTGCTCAGGAAGACTGCTAGTAGGAGTTCCCCATTTTCAAGAAAAGACAGCAAGTAGGAGTTCCCAGCCAGCTTCTCTAATTCAATTCACTGATCCCGAGTTCTCGGCTATATTCTCTAGGTGGTCTCGGAAAGGACCTTGACTGCTCTTCTTTAAGCGGTGGGCCTGTTTCGTACCGCCCCGTGGGAGGCTCGGTTGGCTCGCTCCCGTTGATTTCTTTGGATTGCAGAGATCGTAGTTGCTTCAGATGGTTTGCTTTGATGGATCGCAGAGATCACGCTGTCGCTTACTCTGCCTGTCGCTCAACTCTGCCGCTCAACTATTGCCCCTGAACCGTACTATAATTTCTGTGCCTAGCCCTATGATATTAGATATTCTAAGCCCTATGATATTAGAGCTAGCTATTTCTTTCTTTCTTGGATCTGGATTCTCTTTCTTTTTTCTTTTTTCTGGGAGTGAGTCCTTCCTTTCTTCTCTTCCCCGTGTGGGAGTGAGTCGTGTCTTCCCCGTGTTAGGATGGTACCGGTAGTTCTATCTATATATAGCTATAGCATGAGTTCTTTCCCCTTAGTTTCTTTAGGCGGGCTTAGTTGATTTATTTAGGCAGGGATTGGAGTTCCTTCGTTCGCATCCGTTCTTCTATCGCATAGGCGGGGACCGGGGGAGTTGAGTTTCGTTCCATCGCATAGGACAAATAGTTTCAATCTCTCTTCTCCCGTAGCCTGGCTGGGATCTGTGATTTATCAAAGCCGAGTCCTGAGCCTGGGACAACTATTCTTTCTCATCGCTGCTCCCGCTCCTCTCACTGTCATTCGCACCGAAGATGATTAGGCACACTGTCATTCGCTCCGAAGATTATTGGGAAGAGATTTGTTGACTTGACAACAGTGGCAAGAACAAAAATATGGCAAAGTCAAAAGAATGGAACTTGATTGCAAAGAGAAGCGACTTCAAAGCATTCTTATTGGAACTCCTCACTATGATAATAGAATTGGCACTCCGAACTCATCTGCTCCCGGAGATGAAGAGGGGAAGAGAACCGAATACTGGGAATCCGGGACAGACACTCGAACTATTTATTCTGGCTAGCTAAGAAGCTCTCCTATCCTTCGCAGATCTCAGGCACCTCAGTCTAGCATACTGGGCACTGACTCTGTGATCTCAGGCACCGTTCCCGAGCCCGAGTTGGTCTCCCCTCGCATAGCTCTTCGGGAAGCACGGGGAATTAGCCCTCCCATCCGGAACCCGGGGAAAGAAATAATAAGGAGAAGCCCTCTGATCCGAGACCCGTGAAGCCTCTAGTCGCACCCGTGGAACTGAGATTCTGAACGGGCAAACCTCCTCATTCCCGAGAGAGCTCTTACTGGAATAAAGAATTGAAATGGCAGGACAGGACTTTCTTTCCCGAGGACACCAGAGACTCCGAGGTCTACTTCTGGCTTCAGATGATTAGTCACCGCTCGGAATAGGCGGTCCTCTGATTCTTTTCTGAGTTGCATGCCCGAACCTTCAAATTTAACAAAAGTACTGCTTTTCCATATATATTCGATTACTTTTTTATCCAATTTTACCGCTTTGTAGAGCGGGACTGGTTGAGCACTTATATGAGACTGAATTATCAGAATTTAAGAACTCGAAGAGCGGGACTACTGGAACAGCTATATCGGCTTAGATTACTTGATTGGCTCACCGTAGCCAGCCCTCCATTGAACCGAATACTGAATGATTCGACTGAAGGGAGCAGACCTCCGATAGCTGAGTACCCAGACCCGCCTCCTCTAGCTGCCACATGGCGGAGATAGCGTACGCCCTAACACTAAAATGGCAGAGATAGCAAGAGCCCCATCCTGATCTGATATGGCATGGCGGAGATAGCAAGAGCCCTATCCTTTCTGAACGTGAGTCCGGCTACTTGAAAGCATTCCGAGACCGCTCCGCCCCTTTCCTTTACTTTCTAATCTTAGGTTCGCTTAGGCACCCACTTCAATAGCTGATCGTTCGCACCTTACTTGCCCGCCCACCGCTTCATTAAAGGAAGTGATGCTCCGCCTACCTTTGAATTGAATCTCTCTTAGCTCTGATCTGATAAGTGAAATTGGTTTGCGAGAATGCCCTTGTTCTTGAGATCGATCTCTCTGGCTCTGCCGAGACCGTGGGTTCCATGTTTTTGCCCACCGCTGAATCTTACTTACCGCTATTGAAGAGTGCCACGGGTGCTCGTGTTAGTTAAGCGCACTTCCTCTCTCTCCGTGGTTCAATCTCTTTCTTCTCACGAATGTCAATAGCATCATTATTCTTCTCACGAATGTCATGCGCTTATCGTACGAGGGAGCGGATTGACCGATGAACAGCGCCTGGCAGAGCTCTGGCTAGATTGAATTCTTTGGGAGTTAGGTTAGAAGACAGTCCCTAGGTCTGGGCGCCGTCCTATTAGTCTGCTCTCCGAGGACAGATCAAGTCTGAGGTGCGGGGATATCGGTCGGCGAAGCTTTCTTCGGTGGGCTCCTCGACTACGCTTTCCTCACTGGGACGAGTGACTTACCATTGCTGGGCCAAGTGCTCTCGATGCTCTGCTTAACCTCAAGTAATGGGAAAAATGGGACCTATTCTCTTTCCCAAGATTAGTAGATCCGAAACGAACTCTTTCTTATTAAAAGAGACTTCGCCAGTCTAGCTCGGGCTTTCCGAGTCTCTACGTCGTATTTTGCTTTGATGGATTGCAGAGATATAGCGTTGCTTGACTCTGCCGCTGACGCTCAACTTTGCCGTTCCTCTATAGGGAGCATTGCATTCTTTTCAAGCATAGCACCGTAGGGTAGGAATCTCTGCCCGGGGTGAATGGTGATTCATCTGAGCCCATCAAAACCGAGAACTGCTCAATCTGAGCCTCCTCACCGACTCGGCGAACCTAACCTAAGATGATCTCAGGCACCTTCCTCTCATCCCCTTCTGAGCCCATCCTCACCGAGTTAGGCGTCGTTATCACTCGCACCTCTCCTTTGATTTGATTGACTCAGCCGAAGAGTTATGATCTAGCACCTCTGCTCCTTCTTTCTCGCACCGCAGAGTGTCTCAACCGTTCACTCTTGTTCGCTGACCTTGACCTACTTGCTTCCCAGGGATGGGGACCGAGCTTCCCACACCCAACTCAAAGTTATTGTGCTTGCCTCGGTGATAGTTCTTTCTTTCTTTTCTTGGACTGGACACGAAACCGAAGCGAATATCTTTGGAATTACTTATCCAGTCTACTGGGATTGGACTACTTCTCTCAGCCTATCCGCAGGCGAGCATGGATGCTCTTCCGTGCTGATCGATCTGATCTTTCTTGCTTCCCGAGCGAAGAGAAAGTGAATGCCCAAGTGAATCTGAGCAGGGCTCACCCGGGGCTTCAGAGGGGAGTGTTCAAACGAGCCACTTTCCCGCATACCGCGTAGTGGGCCCGGGCAAAGAAGTTAGGCGAGAGCACCTACCGCACCTCTTTGCCTGAAAAATTCCTTGGATAGGAGGGCAAGAGAACAGAGTGCTAGGTCTCATTCATTGCAGATCCGGTTTTTCAAAGAAAGAACAAGAATCAAGCTCGGTCCAGGCATACTCATCAGTCTTCACGGGCATGGTGAAAGTCCCAGGAAAGACAAGAAGGTCAAGGGCACCGGCTGAGGCACTCCCAATGCCTATCCCAACCAAGGCAGTGATAGATCTCAGATCCCAGGCACGAAGTGGACTCGGCATCGTCTACCAAGGCAGTGGTATGGCACGCAACTAAAGTAGAGGAGCGAGCCGCAGCAGATTGTGAGTGGAGCCTGCCTTGACCATCATAACAGTAGTAGTCTTCGAATCTTCGGACCGCCTAATCCGAGCTAGACTAATTATCTGAAGTGAGCATACGCTGAGAAGTGCTAAAGAGAGGGCTTCGTTGAGCTATGCTGCCTTCTTTGCCACATATAGCTGCTACTTCTTTGCAATCACTATGTGCAATGCAAGGTCCCTGCCTATTCATCTTCCCTAAGAATCTTCAGTGAGCCGTTCACCATAGAATAGAGACCAGTGAGTGTAGGTGTAGACCTCGACTACACTACAGTTCTTGAGCCGTGAACCATAGATTCATTCAAGTTAGGGATGCGGGATCGAAGCCTACTCTGCTATCCCAAGTAGCGAGAAAGAAATCGACTAGCAATAGAGAAAGAAATAGCAGTAGGGCCCGAGACGGAGAGAGTAGGGAGGAACAAGCACAGCGTCGTGAGGCACAGCGTCTACAGAGTTGGGAGCTAGAGGGCAGTAAAGAGCAAGAGAGAAGCCTGAGACAGAGAGAAATGGGAGGAGCTAGAGTGCCAGAGACAGAGAGAAAGTGCAACTAGTGGAACGAGCACACCTATGCTATGAAAGAGAACTGGTGAGCTTTGGAAAGACCGCTCGGTGAGTGGGCTCAGAACGGGGATGAGAATGAGAGGAAGGCATGAACTGGTGAGCGAAAGACGGTCAGTATGCGATACGGTGCGTGCTTGCGATACCGGAGCGGGGGGACTCGTCCTCTGCGCTTACGGAGCTACTCTGCCACTAGTTTTCTCCGTTGGTACTAGTTTGATGGGGTTGCTTGAGGAAGCCTGACTGCTTGAGGAAGCCTGACTGCTTTCTTATTCAAGTCCCTAGTCCGGTCGCTACTACAAGGATGGTTATTGCAGAGACGGAGTCAAGCCTATTTGAGCAGAGTAGCAGAGTTGAGCTAAGATAAGAGTTCCCAGACAGTGTCCCATCCAAGGCGGGGGTTTCGGTAGCCGTAGTCCGGGGCTGTACCAATTCAGCAAGACAGACACGAGACCTGAGGCAGAGGTGCTGCAAGCAAAGAGACGGGAGTCTGAGTTCTCGGTTTGATCAAGCAAGCAGAGAAGGTGCGACCAAGGAACGTGACTGGAGGTCAGACTCGTTAGGGGCTACGGTTCTCTAATTCGATTGGATTGGAAATGAAATAGGATAGTTGAGGGGAGTTGGATCGGATCATTGGTCCATGGGTTCGAATCCCAGAAATCCCATACCTGAAGTGAGTACGCGAGACCTGAACGAATGCAAACCAGACCAGGTTGAGTTGAGGACTGGGCTACGGGAGAAGAAAGACTGATATCATCCCCAGGAAGGAAGCAAGAACTCTCGCTCATCTAGTTTAGCTAGCCGCAAAGACATGGAGATAGGGCAGGCTCCGGTTCATAAGAGAGAGGGCGAGAAGGCGCACGACATGAGTTCACTATGCTGAGAAGCAGAAAGCACAGTAGGAGGCAGGAAAGCAATGCCAATGCAGAAGCGAGCCAAGGAGCAATCCATTCCTATCCATGCGATGCGACTGGTCTAATCCAATGCATGCTGTTCTTTTTCTTGTCCTACTTCCACTTTATTTTTATTATAGCTCCTACATTGCATTGCTGCAGAAGTGCTGCGGAAGTTCATTGCTGCTGAGCTCTTGTCTCATTTTCTTTTCTTTGCTTGCAGCCCCTGAACTCAAGTAAAGTCTCAAGTAAAGTAATATAATAGTTTATGGACCATTCTGTGCTCTACGAATCAGAAAGATCAGATCGAGGTTCCCCCTAAACGCATTCTCGGCGACTGATCTCTGGTTCTAGACTTATAGGACGGCATGCGAGAGAAAAGCAGTCAAGTCCAGGCTCCAGGCATAGGACAGGTGCAGTGCAACACCTAGCCCATGAGCGATCCGACCATGAGAATGAAAGAGACCTAGTAATTGGGCTCTGGGCTGAGACTAGCAGCAGGACGATCTCTAGAAGTAGCCGGATCGGGATCGTAGAGGCATAGGATGGGCCAGTCAGTCTTCGGAGCGACAGACCAGGCAGAGGAGCGGCAACGCAGAGTCAATAGGCAGGCAGAGAAGATCAGCCTTAAAACGCGTTAGACCTAGCGCTTCACTATAGCGAGTGGAGCAAACAGAAGCAGTCCTAGGCTACGGTAGGGGCAAGCCTCGTTCTTTGGCAGACATCCCAATCGGGTGAGCTCGTGCTTTGGCTGCTCCTGGTAGTGGGCTCTGAACTGACGCATTCCGCTCTTCTAGGAATTGAACCCGTTGATCGAGCCTATTCACAATCATACCCGCAGCTGTGAGCTCTTTACCCTTCCGTGTACTAATATATGTTGATTGTGCCCTCTCCTGTTAGTGGTGAAAGGAAGTCAACATCAGCTCTTCCCTATCCAGCACCTGCTAATAAAGATAAGAAGTATGTACCTGACTCAGTCTCTTTACATTCATTCTTTCCCGTACGATTACGATTCCGCTTTTCCCTAGCCTTCCCGCTCCTTGGTCGCCCCTCACCTTCTTGGGACTTCCATACTGGGAGTGAGTGCGCTATGCCAGATCAGTGATTCCCAATCTCCCATTCGGTGGAGTGCTTTTAAGGTTATCTTCTTCCACTCTCCCCAGTTTTTCTTTCTTCTCCTGATGATGATGATGAGTCGACTCTGCCAGCGATAGCACGCTGGACCACGCGCTTTGTAAAAGCTGTTAAGTCTATCAGATCTTTCGTAGTTTCGTAGCCCTTATTTCTTATTTCATTTCTAACTTATTTAATTTCATATTCGTAATATTTATTCGTATTTAAGTGCTGCGGGAGAGGGAGAAGCACTTATATTCGATAGGCTCGACCGTTAGGGATGATCAAAGAGGGAGGAGTTCTAACTTGGTTCTATATTCTATATTAAGTCGAGCTATAGATCCTACTAGTACGGTAGAGTGAATTGGACCATTAAGGACAACGATCTTATATGCAACTATCTCCTTTCGTAGGATGCCGACCTTAGATTTAGGAGAAAGTAGGAAGGGATAGGAACGGAGTGGAGCTGAGCCAGCACTTGGGCAAAATCAGTATAGGAGAGAAAGTCCGATATAAGCTTATTTCGACTTATAAAGAAAAGGGGAAGCATTATCTGGAGGATCTCACTCACTGGAAGCATGAAAGTGGAAGCTTCAAACAAAGAGGTTGGGATAAGAAGCGAAGTCGAGAGGTGATGCTCCGCGACATAAGAAGGGAGGACTCATAAGCAAGCCCTCTAAGGCTCGTTCATTCCACTCGCTCGGTAGCTTGGCCTGACCGAGCTATGAGCAGATCTGGTCAGAGATGGCCGGGAGAAGTTTGATCGAGCAAATATTACTTCTCCTTCCACTAGTGCTTTCTTTATGATGTTTATGATGGTCTTCCTAAGTGGTTGCTTGCGTCTGGCTTCGGTGCCCTGTCCTTGCCTTTCCCTCGCTCATAGTCACTATCGTTCGCTCCTTCTTATCCCCTTTCCTCTCCCCATTTGTCTTCGGTCGAGCCAGAGAGAACTGAACTTCGATGGGGGATCTTTCTGCCGCAAAAATCCTCAATGGTCTGCTCTCTGCCGCACTTCGGAACGGTAGTTGAATGAAGGAGCAGCACCAGCCAATTGTAGCGTAGCAACGAGCCAGCGAGGCGGAACGAAGTGAAAGGAGCCGCCCAGATCGAATACCAGGTGTCCGGATCGGCGAAACAATTATATATTATATATTAGAGGTCTAAAGTGATAGGCGAAGGGAGAGTGGGGAAGCCGGTCTCCAGCAGCTTGATGCCTCAGCCGGTCTAGCCTTGGAGATCTACTGTCCACTATGCATCTCCGACACTCATCAGCAACTGTCCACGAGGAGGTAGGCCGAGTGTCCATCTGCTCCTGTCTCCGCCTCTCTGCAGCTACTGTCCCGTGGGTTGGGAGTGGGAGGAGTGCATCAGCCTGAATCGGGATGAATCGTTCTTGTCTCAATCGTTCTTGCTTGCGCCTGGATGAGTGGTAAGTCAATTCCGGTCTGATGAGTAGAGCATCAATCCCCACGTAGCGGTAGGGGAAAGAGGTCTTAAGGCAATGAATCAAACTCTTCGTCCTCTACCACATCAGCAGTTGGTTCTTCAGGTCAGCGATAAGGATCAAGTGCTTCATCTTTGGTTTGGTGACGAGTTCGGAGCGGACAAGTGGAGCGGAAGCGGCGAGTAAAACAGAATAAATTGATTGCGATAGCTGGTCCAATGCGCATTACGAGTCAGCCCTTACCTTGAACCGACACGCTCCTTTGGTCTATGCTTTCTCAGTGATGTAGAGCGAGATCAGACCAAGCAAGAAGAGATTCCTGAACCCGCTTTCAATCAAGTAGTCACTCACTTGCTGCTAACAACATAGAAGTAGGGCTAGCACCAGTATAGTTTTCAACCGGTCCCCATCGCATTCAATTATAGATCTCTTCCGGATTCGCACTCATTTCTTTTCCGAGGACACCTGCCTTCCACTGCGGGCCTCCACGTCGCTGTCGCTCGTCCCTTTGATTGATCAGCGTTGCCCTCATGTCTTAATCTAATTCTAATTCCCTTCCCTCTTTGAATGAATTTGCCTGTGAATATGTTACCTTTCTTTAGCTATATAAGGCATTGCCCATTTGAGAATAGTACTTCATGGCATATAATAACTGACACCAGATCTTTCTCTTGGACAACTACTGGAGCAACTGGAACTGACTCGTTACCCTCACTCTCCTTTCCAGTGGTGCCATCCGCTCCCGTCTTTCCATTAACAGCATATGAAATGTTACCTCCCTCGTCCTTTGAAGCTCTTCTGTTCCTTTGATCGGAGCAGAGCCAGGAGTAGCTGCCTTTAAGCTGTCCAGTGAGTCTGAGGGTGAGAGTGATAGGGACGAGGCCCGAGGTTACGACGGGGCGACGTGGAGGGCTCGACTCAAGATCAGAGGATCGATCGAATTCAGGAGTAGTCTCATAGTACGCGAAGTCGAGAGAGCAAGCGATCACGGATGTCGTCTGGCAGATGCTCATGGGACTGGGGAAGAGGGCCCAAACTTTATTGGGCTTAGGAGGATCATCTGCAGACCATTGACTCTGCCCGCTAAGCCCAATAAGGCCGCGCAAAGAGTCCCGACCGGAGTCCGTCCACTCAAGGATAGGTTACGGGAAGAGAGTGAGATAGTGCTTTCCTTATAGATGATGTTCTCCACTCTTCTCTCTCTTTCTCTCTGATCTGAGTGCACGATTTCTTATCTTTCTTGTCTCTCTGCTGTTTAGACCTAATTTGCCGAAAGGCACTGCCACTCGATAAGTAGACCGGTAGGGAGTACTTGCAACTCGAGGGAAGAGAGGAGTAGCGAATGAGCGGGCTCGACCTCCGAGGAGCAAGGAGAGAAGGGAAGGTGCCCTAATCAAAAGATCCAGAATAGCAAGATGAATTCAAGCATTAGACCTCGTCCGTAGGAGACATGGCTTTCTTTCCCTTCCCCGGGGTAAGTTATTTGCCCTTGCTCTTGCCCGCTAGCTAAGGCAAGGCGGTAGAGACGTCTTGTATCGGTAGGACAGACGATCGGGGAGATAGGAATCATGGTTTCTAGGTGGGACTGGCTAGCGCTATCGCAGTCTCATCCGTCCCTAACCATTGTTATGTGGCCTCAGACTACTTCCCGTGCCCCACACCCCTTCCTAGAAAAGACCCGGCCCATTCCTCTAGAGCCAGCACCATGAAGCCGCATGACAGATAGCCTACCATTCATTTCGGTTAGGATGGGTGGAAGGGGAGTTCGACTTCGCTTCAATCAACTATTGGTTCTTAATGAATGTGATGTCGAAGAAGGGGTGGTTAGCGGTTTAATGAATGTGATGTCGAAGAGGGGCTCGGTCAAGAGCTGCTTGATATGTGAATCCTTGCCCGACCTCTGTCTCCACTGGTTTGGTCTCCCTTTCATCCAATGAGAGCTCAAAGATCCAGGCTGAAGTAGTTCGACTCTATTTAGCCAATCATTGTTTTCTGTGTTCAAAATGCCATACCACTTGAACTCAATCTCCTCGGTAGAGGAAGTGAGGCACCGAACGACCGAGCGAGAAAAGAAAAGAGTAAGACTCCTTACTACGGGTGGGGGTAGGATCAGAGGGCCTCTAGCTTCTCTTGCTTGTTCCGGAGAAGATTCAGTGGAAGTAGAGGATCAGATCACTTTCACTATTTCCACCGGACATGAACTATATCTTCAGCCTCGCCCACTGAAGAATAAATCTTTGATGAAAGAGCTAATACGCAGATCGTTCCTATCACGAACTTATTCTCCTCCCGAGGGAAAGGATCTTCGTCTTGTCTTCTAGTAGGAGGCACAGTAAGTATCTCCTTTATTTAGACAAGACAGTGCAAAAGGTATCAATCAAGCAAGGAAGGAACTAGTTAACTCGGGTGCATTAAAGTCAAAGGCAAGGAGAGGCCTTTAAGAATGCACTAAGGAGGGAGCGAAAGATAAAAGGAAGGAAATGAATAAGTTAGGGCAGAAGGGAATAATCAAGGTATTGAAAGGTGAGAAGTATAGTAAGAAGAGTGTGATACGAATATCGATAGCCGCCAATAAAGAATCCCAATTGAATTGACCCAATCCTTTTCTTACTAGAGGAGGAAGGTCCAGGAATTCTTAGCTCAGCATACGATCCGGGATTCATTGAAAGACATCTAGTAATTTACTTCCGTTTGGTCTTTATTTAGCCTATCAGACCCCGTGGATAGAGAATATGTTCGCAGGATCGCTTAGAGGCCTTAGCGGCCGGGCGAATCACTCTTCTTTCTCTTGAGCCCTCCTTGGAACCATTTCAACTTCCCGTAAAACTGACCTACTTGTTGAACGTGTCAAGAAAGAATGAGCCAGGCTTTCTCATATTGAAGACAGCGTATTGCTTCTCTACGTCACTGGTCTTACTTCACGAGTCTTAGCGCGACACGGGTCTCAGTCCCTACGAAAAGAAAAGGGCCTTATTAGTCCTTTAGCTTATTCTCGCGAACTAGTCTTTTAGTATACGAGCTCTTCTTCTCAAAGCAGCTCCGCGTGCTATCAAAGTAGTCAGTTCGCATAACTCATACAAAAAGCAAGAATCGGTGTCCGCTCGCTTCTGGTCATCCCTTAAGGTAAGGAAGGAGGAGGAGCGTTTTATTTCGGGGATAAGGAAGAGTTTGATTCCGAAACCGCAAGGCGAGAATTATATAGAGAGAGCTTGAGCAGTATGATTATCGGAGACCACTTATTACAGCTTTCTTATAAGAGCATAATTAAAAATCTAGAGGTGGGGACGATATTCTTTAGTTGATGATCCCGGTAGTCAATCTCTTTTTCTTTTGCCTGACCAAGGAGTCTTGGAGAACTGCTTTTGCTTGACCAAGGGCAGGGCGAGAGTCTTGGAGAACTGAGGGTAGAGGCGGCAGGGACCTCACACTCATATATAGATATGCATAGAGAAAGAGACGTCAGAGAATGGCTTCCAACTACTGACCGCTTGCGTGGGAACATGATTCTTTCCCTTTTGGGGAGATGCTATGCCAGTGTCAGACTCGCTGTGAGGGACGCAGCTCTTGTCAATCTACGGTGTGATCGTTAAAGTCCAATGAATAGATAAACTCTGTGTTTGGAGTCTTATAAGATCTGATTCTTCCATAGCTCTCAGTCAACGTACCCCTTTCCTCTATCACTCAGGTCTCTCATTCTTGTTGAAGAATCTGAGTCGGGTGTAGAAAGCTAGGTAGGATCGATAAGTCATACAAGATGGATGTTTCAATTCCAAGAAATGTCACAATTCGTCTGAATTTTCATTTGGCAAACAACTTGATATCAAATCTTGTCGCGGGGCACTCGTCACTCGACTTCTCCACTGGACTTGGCTTTATGAAGTTGGAGCTTGGAACTGAGTAAAGAAAGGCTCGGTCCTTTGAGCACTAGTCTGACAACTTGACTTAAATCAAACCAGCTCAGAAGCGAGCTCTTTATTTGCGAGGAAGGAGCGACGAGCTCCAAGCCGACAGAAAGCCGAGCTCGACCCGACCGATGAAAAAGTGAGAGCTGGGATCAGCTGCTACTTAATCTTGAGGAATCCGAGAGCTATTCATTCGCTATCGCACCAATTCAGTGAATCCGACGAGGAACAAGCGCTAGCGTCGTCCGCTACCACTTGTCAAATCGGAGCTCATGTAGATCAGATGAGCCCATGTAGATCACTTACCACTTGTCAAATAGAAGCTCATGGAGATCAGATGAGCCCATGCATCTCAATTCTCATTCCCCTCGTCCGCAACTTCCATCTTTCTCGGTGTCGGTGCCAGCCTATCGACCATGCCTTCCGAGACCAATCCATCAGATTCCCGATCCAACCGAAAGATAGGATCCACTTAGACAAGCCCTTGTTTTCTTCACACACATGTGAGCCAGCAGATCTACTATTCTACTATCCAAGATAAAGAATAAAGAACTGATACGGGAAACGGGAAAAAGAACAGGCACATAGAGCTTATTTCATATATGGTCAACGGGAAAGGAAGAGGCACCTCCTCATAACAATTGGAATTGGAATTGCTCAAGCACACTTCCTCTTGTTAGGAAGGGGACTAAGCTATAGTCAGTGAAGAATTAGAAGCAACTTCCTCTTGTTAGGAAGGGGAACTAACCTATAGCCTGTGACGTAGGATGTGTACAGTCGGGAATATAGCCTGTGACGTGGGATGTGCACGGTCGGGAAGAACCCATAGCCTGTGAAGAATTATAAGCGACTTCCCATGAACGAGCCAACCTTACCTTATGGAAGGAAGAAAGAGCCTATAGTCTTAACCCTTAGTTGTTAGTAAGCTAAGACTTAGTCAAGGTGGCAGGTACTAGTGTAAGTAAGCTCTGACTTGGTAAAGGAAGGTGGCTGGTACTAGCATGAAAAAGCTATAGGCTTGGGGACTTGGTCCTAACGGAATAAGGAACCTATCGCCAAATCTAGGAACAAGCTCCTAGTCTTATACGCTCCCTAACGGTCGCGGTCCTTTAACTTTTTAAATTCTAAGGTGTAGTCTAAGGTGCACCTAGCGGTCTTCTCTTATCTTATCAATTCTAAGGTGCTCCTATTGGTCTAGCAAATTTTGCTCCCTATCGGTCGCTTTACGTCGGCGCTACAATAAAGTACGTCGCTAAGGCGGGCTTAATCAAAGTCGCTCTCGCTCGCTCGTCGCTGATTCTTTATTTTAGCCCATAAAGTCGCTGATGCCTTGAATTTAGCCCATAAAGTCGTCTTTATCTTAGCCCATAAAGTCGCTGCAGCGGGCTTAAATAAAGGTCGCTGTCGCGGGCTTAATAAAGTCGTAAATCGTTCTGATCCACTCCCATATGCGTCTACTTTGGTTCGCTCCATAGGATGGAGCTCACACGACTTCACGTCGGAACTTAAGCCACTCCTATTGGTCCTTTGGCGCTCCCTATCGGAATTAGGATTCCTATAAAGATTTGCGACACTTGCGTTTGCTCGTCGCGGGCCTTTATTAAGCTCCTCCTATATGCGTCGGGTCTTTCCTCATAGGGAACGCTTTAAGCTTCTTCCTCATAGGGAGCGCCGTCAAGCAGGAGACTTGTTCCTTTAGCCCTGCTTTCCTAACCAACAATACCAATGTTTCGGATCACACTTGTCTTATTCTCTTTAGGTAGATCCTCCAAGGAATCCCTCTAAGGTCTCATTTCATCAATCGCATTTCCCTATAGCTAATGACCCAAACCGCCACATTAATTAAGATACTAATTTGATGCAAAAATCGTTCAAAATCATTGATTTCTGGCTCATTTGAGCATGTCTTTTCAGCCCTTGTTTTTATCCTTCTATTTGCTTCGTGAAAGTAAAGAGGGCTATTTCGAGACGAACCTACGCAACGCATTTTTGTGTATGCGAGCCTTTTAGCCACCTTTTTAGACTTTGAATAATGTCCCATTTTTTACAATTTGGTACATTTTGCATGCTAAATTAAGCGTAGGAATTGATTGTTCTAATGCATGAAATGTACAAGCGAAGACATTAGCGAAGGCACACCAAGCCAATCGTGACTGAACGTTGATCCAGAACGTGGAATGAGAAGAACGTGGAATGAGAATGAGTTCCCGAGCCAGGTAAGCGCACCATCATTCTTTACTTAGCTTCCTTCGCACCGATCCTTTAAATAGTGGACTGAGAGAACGACTGAGAGGGAGCGTCTAAAACAGCCGAATTTATTGTCGCAGTTATGCTCTTTCCTTACTTTATCCGAGTTAATTGGGGTAGGCAAGGTAGGGTAGGGAATGGATAAGTGGAGATTGGGTTGGGGGCCTCTGACTCTAGGATTGGTCTTAATTCCGATCCCACGTTTCAAATGGGCTTCAAGCGCGTCTAAGACCTAAGAGCTTTTGGCCCACCTTTGAGGTTGTGAGGGCTTCCATCAAGTTAGTTCATGCTGCTTTACGATGACCGAGGCTTCTCACTGGCAGTTCTCCCGCCTACTATGTGATTCGTTCAACGAGCTACTCTTTCCCTTTCTTTGTTCCTACTCTTTCCCTTTCTTTGTTCCTACTCTTTCGCTTTCTGAGTGAACCGAGCTACTCTACGACATGTCTTTCTTGGCACTACTGGGATAAGTGGTATCCTAAGCTAAGATGGGATGGGAATCCCGCTTGTTTTGTAGTAATTGAACGCAGATTGGGACATTAGCAGCGAAGGTGAGCCAATCGTGACTGAACACTGACTTCACACTGACTGCATTGCTTTGCTTAGCTTCTCTCCCACCGCCCTAACTAACGGGTAACGGGAGCCTAGTCTTTCTCCGGAGAAGAGCAGCAAGAAACCAAGGCGAAATAGTGCATTAGCAGCGAAGGTCAGCCTTGATAAATGCATTCAATGAGGCATGTCGTGCTAGATTCATAGGTCTGGGTGGGATTCCAGCTCTGCAGTTGCTCCTCATTCATTGAACCCTTGGATACTTTCCGTTGATAAATGAGACTTTCCCGGACTTCTTTCTGGGCTCTCTGCTGATGCTTATTGCGGACTTCGATCTGGGCTCTCTGCTGATGCTTATTGCATTCCATTCCTCGTTCCACTTTCAAGGGGTCGGGTAGGACGTTTACTCGGTTTCTTATAATAGATGTAGGACGTTTACTCGGTTTATTAGAATTGATGGTTGATGACCCTTCATAAGCGGTTCACTGCGCGAGAGAAGCCTAAGCCTCCAACTGCGTGAGATGACCCACTTCTCTAACTGCGTGAGATGACCCACTTCTCCAACTGCGTGAGATGACCCACTTCTCCAACTTCGTGAGATGACCCAAGATCTTCATAAACAAAGCAGGACATCAGATCTTCATAAGCAAAGCAGGACATCCGAGCCCACTCCGCGGTCGATAAGCGATGACCCTCCATAAGCGGTGAAGTTCATCCGAGTATCTGTCTAATTGGTTCGATTCCGAGCAGTGAGTATATACGCGAAATGCATCGCTCCCAGCAGTGAATCAGAGATGGAGTCAAGAACAAAACAACAAGGGTCTCTCAAAAGATCTCGAGATGGGAATTGAACTGCGAGAAAGATAAGATAGTGTATTATTGTGTGAGCGGATAGTTTCTTTAACCCCGAGTTTAGTTAACCAAGGACTTGATGTTGGTTGCTCTTTCCTTACTTGGAGGGCATTCTTAGCATCTCTTCGTAGGACCCCACAGTGAATAGGGCAACGCATCGGTCTCCCCACAGTGAATAGGGCAGCGGAGCTATACGCATCGGTCTCTGGTCTACTTCCTTCCAGCCTTGGATGGATTCCTTTAAGCCCAGCCTTGTTGGATTACTTCCCACGCATCCAATCCATCTTGGATTACTTGACTTCCCATGCATCTGTTCCTGGGATGGCATCTCTCCTTCCTTCCTTTAATGGGTCTCTATCATCCTTTGCTTCTCCGTTTCGTAGTTCACTTCCCATCCCTGGTTTGTTTAGTAGTTGTTCGTTGCTTCATCACTCATGTTAGGCCCATTAGGACCCATTTCTACTTCTAGGATAATTGTGAACCCTTGAAGGCAGATAATGAGCAACATAAATAGCTACTTTGAACGCAGGAATTGAACCCAGATAAGCAACTTTGAGCGAAGATTAGCAAACATTGGTATTTAAAGGTTGGCGCTCCCTATTGGTCGGTCGCGCTGTACAGATTGGGAACATAGGTTAGGGAAGGTGAGCCATCATGAACTTCGGGAAGGGCAGTGGTCTCAAGGGACAGGGAGTTTGAAAAGGGACAGGATAACTCGGGAGAGATAGACGCAACGAAGGGACAGGAGAAGTAGAGCCAGGAAAGATCTCAAGGTGCGTCCCGAACGGTTCCAGTTGCTCACTTCTAGTTGTGCGCTCGTGCCTTATTAGGACGAACACTTAAGGGAAAGGAAAGTGAGAATGACACTTCGAAAAGGGGTTCAATTCAATATACCAACGGTTCCGATAGCGCTTCCTTACTTGTACTCCTTCTCTATTGCATCTTATCTTCCCTTGGAGTTCATGGCTTTGGTCAGCTTCCCTTGTTCCCGAAGGTTAGGGTTTTTTCTCCCCTTGCAACCGAACCGAGATCTTCAACTTCAAGTCCATCTAAGGTGTTCAATAGGTGTTGTTTGGGAAAGGTTTCATTCACTTAAACTGGAGCATATTCCATTAACTCTTTTGCCGAGCCAGTTGCTTTTCCTTTACTTGAAGTCGTACCTAGAACTCTCCGGAATTGACTCTAGCGTACTTCCTTCCTCCACTTTCATCCTAATTGAAGTTTCTCCTCTCTTTTCCAGTAGTCAGTTCACAACTCAGTGGGTTATGACACTTGGCCGGGTTCAACAACTACACCTTGGTTAAAAAAGAATAAACTAGACCCCTCCCGTACAAAGAGAAATAGGAGGATTCTTTCGCAAGGGCCGAAGTGAAGAGAGGGCTCGAGCGAGGAGGACTCTTTGGCCTCACTCTGATAACTCAGTCTCAACTCCTTCACTCTAATGGGCACCAGCACCATATATATCATATAATAAAGATGCAGTTTATGTACCTGACTCGAACTCTGAACGAGAAGGCAGCCATTTGTAGCATTGCTTTCAATAGTCTTAATGGCACCCCGAACTGATAAATAAGATGAGTTAGCCGTTGCCTGAATGTGTGCTTTCCATGAACTCATTTCTAATGGAATTTGCTCTCCTCGGGTCAAGCCAAGAAACAATAGCAGCAGCCGGAGCATATGCCTCGACCTTACTCTAATTTAAGTTACTGAACTTAGACCAGATATTTCAAATTGTTGTATTTTTCCATTAATCTCTTTCTTTTGAACTCGGAAGGAAGGGCAGCTGCAGCAGTTTAGGAGGAGTGTGAGGGTTAGTGTGAAGTCGGGACTCTCCCGAAATAAAAGTAGTTAATTCCTCTCACTTCCCTCTAATAATAATTATAAGTAGAGCTAGAAAGCTACTCAAAGTTCCTCGTAGGCGGAATTAATAAGTAAAAGAGTACCTCATATTCTACCCCAGGGAAAAAGTACTAACAGAAAGATCGGAGAGCGAACAAAAGCTAACAAATTCATTCCTTCCTAAAATCAATCACTCTTTCAGCAGCTTATGTTTTATTTCCGAACGCGTACCCTTGAAACCATGAATTCAGAGTGCCGATAGAGAAGGGCATGATTCATATTTGCATATGTTAGATCCCGTCCAGCTCCACTCAGCTACACTGAATTCTTTTGTCCTCCTTCCTTTCTTTTGAACTCGGAAGAGCACCTGCTTTAAGGTAAGGGCACCACCTGCTTCAACATTTAAGTTAATAGTATAGTACGAGTCCGTAGCAGCTATTTCCTTTCCAGATATAACTAATTACATGAACTCTCCTCTCGCACGAGCACTCAACGTCGCAGTCGCTCGGACTAATCTAATATAGTTCCTTGAACCCGCGAAAGAGCCAGGGCCACTCAGCAATATTCCTTTCAAAGGTCAAACTTTCTGTTTTCCCGTAGGTCGGATCAAGGTGTAGCTTCAATAAAAATAAAAGGAGCGGAGCCAACAGGTCGGGAGGGTCTCCAACCAAACTGCCTATCAACATCTCATTGAATGAACTGAATGCTGAGAAAGAGCTTCCACGCTAGCGGATCAGAGCCTTTAGCCTAGCCAGTAGCTTCAAGCAAGGGAGGGGGATTCTCGCTTTCGACAACACTTTAGGACTCTTTGCCTCGGGAGATGTCAATAAGTTGGAAATAAAGTGGGAAACCCCTATTTCGCTTATTTGCCTAAACGAACTTTTCCCTCTATGAGGAATTTTCAAGTTTGCAAAAAAGTAGGAAACCCGGGTTTTTTCTCTCGACTCACTTTTCCCTCGGGAAAGGGTGAGAGAGTGTTTGTCTTGTCGAAAAGTAGTGGTTTTGGGCCTATATGAGATCGAATTTATCGCTTTTTTGACCTCCTTTCCAAGCGGGACTACTTTTGCTGCTATATGAGATCGAATTTTGAGCTAAAGTGACCCCGTTCTAGAGGGGGAGTGCTTTTGACCCTGTGTGGGATAGAATTATCAGTTCGGGAAAGGTTTCAAGAGATGATTCTCGTGAATGGGACGAAAGAAATGGAGTTGACTAATTTATATAAAGAGCTGCGTTCGCAGCCCGTTCCCGTCGCTTCCCGTGCCCCTAGACGAGTTAAACCTTCAAATGTTGTTAGTGCTTCCCTTCTGTTAGTTTATTGTGCCATACTTTAAACTCAGTCTCTAACCATGAAGAACTGGTGCCTGCTTATTCAAGGTTGGATCCCGAGTCCTTGTCCAAAAAGCCCTTATTCTCACGGAAGTCTTCAAAAGTTTCTCTCATTCCTCGGTAGTAGGTCTGGGGTTGTGGATGGCTCCGCGTACTGATGTTAGTATGAAGTGCATCCCGAGTCCTATGAAGCTAATCCTCTTCTTGAATAGGAGCGGACCTTACCTAACATTAATAACGCTCCGAACAGCAGCTGTGCATATTATATCTGAATCTCTGTCTTTTTTACTCGTAAATCAATAGTTCAAACCGCACTCAAAGGTAGGAGCCATGGATGCTCTTCCGAACTGATACTGATTCTCCGTCTGTCCGTAGCTGCTCCCGAAGGAGAGTCCGTAGAAGCCGTTTCTCTTTTCATGAACTCTTCAATGAGGACTCCTCCGCGTCATTATCATTCGCTCCTCGGATCGTCAGTAGCTGCTCTTTCCTTTCTTTTAGGTACAGGATTTCGAGACAGGAATGAAAGGAGCGTAGCATAAGAAGAACGGTGCTGGTATTGCACTATTAATTGTATTAGCTGGTCCCCGTGACGAGTACAAAGAACCCGATAACAAAGGAGAAAGAGCAGCAGCGCGTCATTATCATTCGCCCCTTCAGTGAAAACGTTGTTGCACGGCTTTGGTTTCCTCACGAGTCCCAGTTTTATAGGGCTTTCTCTCCTCCGCTGTCCTGTTCGAGGAGGAGGCTCCGTACCTATAGTGAGAAGTTCATGGATTGGCGGACCTGGCATGGCACCCCTCTTCTTTATATATGGCACCCCTCTTAGCAGCAAAAGTTCTAGGCAACTTATAAGAAAGAGAAGGCGCGTCATTATCAAATGATATCTTTGCAACATCTTCTTAGTCTTAGTTCATGGCTAGATATTAGTAAGTCCGAAAGATCTCCCACATACGCTCGAGCCAGAAACACTTAATAATACCTCTCCTTCACCTCTCCTTACCCTAGTATTAAGTGCGAGCCAAATATCATCCAGTGGGTACTATCTCCCTTTCAGTCGAACCCGTCGGTTCCTTGGGTCTTCTTTTATTCAGACGTCGTTTCACTCGTCCCTTGAGTATGCTATTATATAATAAAGAAAAGAAGATCTCTGCTTAAGGCGCTAATCTGATCCCGGTGGAGGGGAAGTAGGCAGATAAAGCAAGCAAGCAAACCCGCTCAATCCTCACCAGCAGCAGACCTAATCACACCTAGGAATCAAATATTAGATGAATGAGTGTTCCACATCTATACCAGCTGTACACTTGAGCTGAGCCTATGGTCTAGGTCCTTTATGTCCTATGCCCTCCCTAGCTCGCCTCATGCAAGTTATCCGATAAAGGAAGGAGTTGGCACAAAAGAATCTAGTAAATGCCCTTGGTAAGCCGCCCCATCAAGAACCAGAGCCTGCCCTATCCAATCCTCTCTCGGTAGTTCGATACCCTTCACTCCACTACTTCTTGGGGCCGCTACTAAGAGGCTCTTTTCATTCCAGATCCTCATTCCCAGCTTTCTGTAAGTTGCCCTCCGAGTCTGACCCTTCTCTAGCAACATGAATTGAATGCCAAGGGCTCAGTGCCCCGCACCATCTTCTCACTCACTTAAAGAAGGAAAGGCTGGCTCAAAGAAAGCGTTTTAGCATGCATGCTAGAGTCTTCTACGGATCTAACCGAGCTTCCTAGCTTCTCACCGCCCAGGTAAGAATAGATTCTTCAGTGTTAGGCGCGTAAATCATTCTTTACGTACCTAGGATAAAGACTTGAGAAGGTTCGGTAGCAGGTACGGGGCCTAACTCCACTAGGTAGGTACCTGAGACTGAGACTTCCCTGACAAAAGCAATTCCATATCAAACTTATGTGTTCGCGGGTTGCTGGCTGCACGGGGAAGCACACAGACTATGCTCTTGCCTTCCAGATAGATATTTATCATTTCCACTAGCTTAGGTAAGAGAAAGAGAAGACCGTAGATAGTCGATACGTATCCGATAAGAATGGAGTTTACTACTCATATATAACCATTCACTCTTTGGCTCCAACGGGTCAGGCTCGCTCCTCTTAAGAGAAGGGAAGAAGGCCTCCTTTGATTCCAATCTTTTGAGTCCCTAGCCATAGTGAAATTGAGAGTCAGCTGTTCGCATCAGATAGGACTCCGCGGGCTACCATACCAACCTTCCTCTATCAGATTTCATCCGAAGAGTGAAAAGCAATAAGGTCGGGCACTGCACGAGAGAAGAGAAAAGAGAAGGTCGGTCGTCAGACATGAACAAATAAGAAAGCTCTCCTAATATAGTCAAAAGAACATTCCTTATAGCATCTTTCAGCAAAGCATTCTCATATAAGTGTTTGGTCAAAGGCTTTATCCCGTGCACCGGTAAGGGCAGCCAATACTATCCCAGTGGGACCCGAAGCCCTGATGACTTCAGCCTAGGCCTAAGCAAGACAAATCATCGTGAATAAAAAAAAAAGAGATATTCACCAAGCTTTATTACAGAATAAATAAGCCAAGAAAGATAAGCCGAGAAGCTCGGAATCTCTTCTCTTCAAGTCGATAATCGCTGCTTGAATAGGTGAATAAGGAAGTCCTCTTCTCAGTCCTTAGAAGCTGTCAGTTCGAGACTGCCCAGGGCCTTTGTCAGGTTATCCATCTCACTCTTATGAAAGAAAGACCATAAATAAATGACTTGCTGCTACTTACTAGTGCTGAGTGCCGCGTCCTGATGGCTTCGTGCACGACCTGTCTTCTCTCTTGGATATCTCCGAGACTCTTCTGATGGAGCACTCATCGCCAAGATGATTCGTTAAGTCATAGGCAGGCATAGGCAATAAAGAAGATATCAGACTTCTGGGATGGGGGACTAGTGGATCTTCCACTGCTAGGTCTGAGTAGGATGGAATTTGATGCTTGCTTCCACTTGAGGTCCTCGGCCTCGGATCCGGCGAGATGGTAGGCGCCCTTGAATCAAAACAAAAGAATACTTGTTGAGGCCCTGAAGAGAGGGTCAATTCTATGCAAAGCCCTGTGCCGAAGTGAAGTTCGGAACATCTCTATTCTTATTATCCAGTGGTCTAGTATACCATCTTCCTCTGATCCTTCCACATTCACAAGTCTTTATTCTGACTTCTGATAGCTATGATGATTGCTCTGATTCGGCTCGTTCTCTGACAGACACATTTATGATTGACGCTATGATTCGAGCTCTTCGCTTTCAAGAAGTATAACGGGAGTCGAACCCATTTGAGATCAACAAGAAAAGCATTCAGATCGTGAGATTCTTTCTTTTAGCTGTCAGCAGTTAGAACATTGACTTTTTAGATAAGTCATTTCATTGTCCCTCGAGCGCTCACATTCACCAAGCCAAGGTATGGGCTGGGGGGAGCCCTGCACGCGAATGGGGTCAATTTGATTGAATTCAATCAAATTGGAATTGGATAGAGTTCACCAGCACCTGAGTCTTATCCGTCAACCGGGGCCCTTTACCTGATTCATTCTCTTCTTCGACGTCTTCTTCGCCAGCATCGAGAGTGGAATTGATGCATGACATGTATGAGTAGCATAAGAACTCTAATAACTCACCAAAGAAGTGAATGGAGGGGAATCAATCCACCTTAGCAAATGCTTAGCTTAGTAGCAGTAGCGCATTATAAGAGTAGCAGTAGCACATTATAAGAAATGGAAAGAACCCACATGGATTTATTTGCAGATAGATAATCAATTCGACTTACACTGTAGAGGGGTGCTATACCTTCTTCCTTAGGTCAACTATTTGCTGCATCCGCAAGATGATTCATTTCATTAGCTGGCACTGTCCTCTCTTTATTTAGTTATTCGCTCAATCCGCCCTTGAGCCGAGATAGTTGCCAACTGATTCATCTTACTCTGCCATCCTTTCATTCCACATGCCGATAAGCTCGCCACTCGCAATTAGCTCGGTTAGTTCATAGCTAATGTTTGGCTCTGACCATGCCTTATCAATTTTCTGTCTCAAGTAAGTCCTGTGCTACCTACCAATTGTGCCATAATTATGCCATGCGAAGCCGATAAAAGCGTAGGCGCCGTCGGCAATAGCTCGCAGAAGCCAATTAGATAAGCTAAGCCAGAGAGAAGGATTCGCCCTGATTAATTAAGCTAAGCAATTGAGGCTTCTCGGTCAGCTGGGTTAGTTGTAAGAGTAGTCAAAGGTCACGGTCTCTCGTGCCAGTGTCAAGTTTAGGTATGAAATTAGGTATGCCACAGAGGTCCACTTTCTTGGCTCCGCTTCTGGGTTTCACTTTCTTTCATGGATTGGGCGGGGATAGCTGGGTCCGCTAGTGTGGATCTAGTGCCGACAGAGGGAAGACCGACCGCTACCGTTAGAGTTCATCTTTCAGGTCCGACCGGGCGCTGCCTTCAAAGTGGAGTGAGCCTTCGCCGGTCAGAGTCTGAGCCTGATTCACTTCGCCAGCTTCTTCCTATCACAAGCTAGCCCATTTCTGGACAGAGAGTAGATGTGGTGTGGCCTTATCCAATCTTATAAGAAAAGAAAGATGAGCCGAATGGAAAGAGAAAGAGAGGCCCAGGGCTGACTTGTAAGTGTAGTTCCCAGGATGAGCGCCAGATAATAGACAATTCTAGCTATAGCTCCTCAGGTCCGACTAGATTGATGACGCTCGACTGACTTTTCTTATCAAAAAAGAAAGAACTAGCTCTCATTCGTTCCTTTCTTAGGTGAGATAAATCCAGTTGCAAGGGGATGGGATAGAGCCCAAGTCCGAGTAGCGAGCCCGTGCACGGCCTGCACTGAGGAGTTTTCACAGGCGAGGTCAGTCTAGTTGGGATGAGCAGAGTAGTCATTTCCTTTGCTACCAATTAGCAATGAGAAGCCTTTCACTTAGGTGTCCTGCCATGCTCAAATTCATTCTTCTTTGTCCCATGCCAACAAAGCGCTAAAGTAGTAGGAGGGGTTAGGGGAGCCTCCCCATGGGACCTTGGTGGCAGAAGGGAGTCGATGCAGCGTGTATGCTTTGTGGATTTATGGGACGCGACTTGGAATAAATCATCATGCCTTGCCTTCCGCCTACGAGCATGTACGCTCTCAATAATCTAACCTTCGAATAGCCACAGCCCCCACTATAAGAAAGAGAGAGAACCTGGATGAGAATAGAAGGAGTATTTAGAAATAGAAAGCACCTGTAGTCGTGAACTAGCCCTCTGATGTCTCTTCGTTTCTACTCTTACATGAACTCAAAGGTGTAGAGGAGAGGAGTGAATATGCCGAATTGGAATGCCTAATTTGACGCTTTCCTTGATGGAAGTTTATAGAACGGAACATAACCTCGAGGGCTTAGCTTGATCCGTATAGTTCGCTGGGGATCTCAGAGCAGAGAGTCAGCTATTAGCAGTGCCTCGCTACCTTTACTAGCATTTCTAGATCTAGAAAGATATGATGATTGCACAGAAAGAGAGAGACCCACATTCTTCAGGGGTCGGACTTCTCATGCTCCTATACTATAGGTAAGGAATGCACGAGAGCTGGGCCTTCGGCCTTCCTATCGATTCGCTAGTTCACGGTGGGGCATCCGTACGGGGATCCTACCGCTCCGTGGGAGGGCGAGTTCACCAGATTCTGAAAGTGAGACTGAGCCAACCTCTGAGCACGGGCACTTCCTTACCTTAGTAAAGGCAGTAGGCAGATAGGCTCCCCCTCCCCGTCTGTACCCGAGTGAAAAGAGTTATGAATCGAACGAATGGCTACATTTGGAGCAGTACCATAGAATCAACAGTCACGATGATAGTAATGCACTTATTTATCTAACATTTAACTGCACGTCTTAGACCCAAGGAGTTTCTGTCCCTCGTCTGCACTCGTACTTATTCTTTCTTTGCAAGAGGAATTACTGTAGATCTACGTACTACTAGGGATGGGGAAGAGAAGATAGGTCCTATGGCTCCTAACCTTACCTGAAGAACTACTCGTACACGGGCTAAGGCAGGTCAGCTTAGAGGTGTAGCAGTACGTGTACGCCGAGCTTTCTAAACTTAGGTGCTGGGTCGGTTCTGACCTTTCTCTAATGTAGCTTAGAATGCCCTGGGTTGATGAGTTTGGCTAGAATCTTCACCCCTATAAGACTCGGAAATTACTGAATAGGAGCTTGCCCCTCTTATCTGCTCGGGGATAGAGGAGGATGTTCGCTGTCTCGGGTTGAGGTCTGAGAGTCCGGTAAAGGCTATTGAATGCTGGCGGGATGAGATGGCTTCTCACTTTGAGCAAGAGTGCCAGGACGAGGTCTATGACTTTATAGCTATAGGGTTCCTTCTCTGCGTCACGGGTGCGTCATTACATTCGCTCCTTGCTTTGATACTTTATCATTCAAAGGGGGTGGTAATGATCATTTATCAGGGATTGTCATCTGTGACTTGATGATCCTTCTCTTTCCCGAGTTATAAGATATTTAAAGAAGCATTTATTCATTAGGTCCAGCTTCCTTGATTAAAAGAAGAAGGGCCCAGCTCTGAATGTGACGAGTGCACTAAGGGAGAGTGACCCACTATTCTTATTCTATTATGTATCATCTACTGGATCCCCCAGAGAGGTGGCGAGCAAGAACGTCTTTCAGGATCATCGGGTACTATTTCTTTTGCTTAGTAGGTTCGGAGATCAACCTTTCTCCCAGGTCCCTTGAAATACTCAGCTCTAGGAGTAATTGAAAAGAATTCCATGAGTCATCTTTCTGCCTCTAATAGTGGTTCCAGGTAATCTCATCTGGGCAGAGACATAAATATGGGTTCGGTGATCGATCTCTATTGTAAGTGAGTACCGGCATCGTAAGCAAGACTGAGACTCTCAACCCTTATCTTTTCCTTGCTCCCCACACAACTACGAGGGGGGGAGCCCATCTCTGTAAGAGACTGAGGAGCCCTTATCTGAACCAAGGGAATCAGACTCCTTGGCAAGAGACCATGAGGATACTCTACAGGGTTGGCGGCCCCGAGACCCTATTAAAGTGAGACCCTATTAAAGAACTACAAGAAGGAGCAAACTCTCGGGCTCCTTTGACCCGTTCCGCGGACAGATGAGTGTAAAGTGGGCCATATAAGTCAAGTATCGGACGTGTGCGCACCTAACCTAAGAAAATAAGGACAGAACTGATGGGACGGCTTCTCCCACTAGGGAAGCTCTTCTCCAACTATGCTATGCTATGGAAGCTTGCCACCAACTATGCTATGAGGGAGTGTTCGGGATGGAAGTTAATGCGAGTTATTCATCCCAGGCATGAATTCAAGTGTGAGATCGCGGATCGCCTATTCATTCTCGCCCGATACCAACAATACGAGTAGTTTCTTGCAATGTGGTTGTGTGAGAGAGTATCTGAGAATGGAGAGCCCTTAACTCAAACTAACGAATAAGAGAAGGTATGGAAAGCAGAATGAAAGGAAGGGGCGGAGAGCTCGACTGATAAGGAGAGGGGGAAGGACTTATAGATTAGGGAGATAAGCTCGAGCGTATGCGAGAGGGTATCATTAGATAGAGCTCGAGCGATAGCGAGAGGGTATCCCCAGATATGCTCGACTGATAAGGAGAGGGGGAAGGACTTATAGATTAGGAGATATGCTCGACTGATAAGGAGAGGGAGAGGGACGATATTGATTTCTATATTGATTTTGATTTCTATATTGATTTCTATTCTATTGTGAGACTAATAGTAATAGTACTGCGACGTGGAGATCGTCTCATCTGCCTACGTGGATGGTCGGAGTCGTACTTTTTCTACTATTTCGGGATTAACGGCAACCCTCCCTTTGGTCGGCCCTTACCTTACCTCGACGCGCCGCAGCCACTATTTTGACTCCTTTTATGCAATTATGAAGGGAAGGGATTCGATTCCAATGCAACTTATACTTTTGGAGCTGACGTAACAAACTACGTGAGCCTCCCGATGAAGCCAACAGAAATCCTATCCGAATACTCATAATAAAAGGCAATAACATTATTGTGGTATAGCAGCCGCCAGTTCTGGAACTTCCAGTTCCAATCGGAGCATATAGATCCGTAAATGGATTTGTATGTATAGCCACTTCAGTCGTGCTCGTCCTTTCTCGAATGGGATCATTGTGTCTTTTTTCTGGGAACACGGTCAACCACAAATGATGATGTTCGTGATTCTTCATCCACCGATGCGGAAAATGCTCCTGTTTTCTATTCTCATATGAGGCAGGAAAGTTTATGGGCAAGAGGTCGGCGCGAAGTGATTCATCATGCTCAAACATGAACCGATCGCTCGTTGGGGACGGTTTATAAAGAAGAAAATTCCCACAAATGGAATGAGAAGTGGGTCCATGTAAATGATCGAGACCTCGCAAACAACAACGTTCCTTCCCCATATGGAGTTCGGGACCCAAAGGCAATCGTGGAGTGAACAGTCTCTTATTCGTATTAGTTGACCTAAGCCGCACCATTCTTTCAGGGGCTCGGCCTCCGAACCGTACGTGGGACGAGTTTCTGCCTCATACAGCTCGGGCCGAAGACCAGGTTGAGGAGAGATGGGGAGACCCAGCAGCTGCCGGTTGGGACGGACAGGAAAGGGGTCGGGGATAGTGAAGAAGCACCCACCCCAAAAAAGAAACCGACCTATAGCGCTTCGCGTTCTTTCTATTCCATCCCAGTCCATTCCGGGATAGGCGGCTAATCAACATAACATAAGTGCAGTAGTCGTCGTCTGACCAATCGGCTCGGACACCAGACCGCTCGTGCCCGCCCATTCTCTCTCGCCCTAAATTCCATGGCTCTCTTAGTTACGCAGCGCCCTGACCCGAGTCCCCACGTCCGCTTTTATCCGCCCGCAACCCCTTTTCTTTGCCAACACAATGGCCGTCCCCTTCATTCTATGCTGACCCGGGCCGGGTCTGGCTTTTTGGGAAGCCCGTTCCCACCGCGCTCACGGCCCGGCTGGCCTGCCAGCGGTAGTGGGAATGATCCCGTTCCCTGGTAAAATCAAGGGTTGGTTGGATGCGGGATCTACTCCACGAGGAGCGGTACGGACTCCGATGATATCATCACGACCTCTCTTTGCGTACCGCTAGGGATGCTTAACGCCACTTCGCCAACTGGCATTACCCTTGCTTTGGTCTCTCTAAGTGTGGTCAGCACTGGGTGTTTCCGAGCAGCGAGGCTTAGACCCATTCGCATTAGTTCATCCTTCGTTCCTTACCCTTATGCACGAATTATTGAATAAGCCATCTTCCTATCAAGGTTAAGGAGTCAACTGAGCATCTCAGCGGCGGGATTGAATACCCGGAAAGAATCAGAGTTCACGCCGCCCGCCCTGAACAAATAGGAGGCGTGGGCCACAGGTCGCACATAAGCCACCGGGTCGCACGACAGAAGAACACCCAACATCAAGATGCACACTCCTCCATGTGAAATAGGAAGATGAAGATGCACTTTTTTGTAGTAGTAGTGACCAATAGCCATCAGCAGTCGGCTCGTTGGTAAGGCGAGAGCTTCAAGCCCGATTGAAGGTGGCCCCAAACAAGCACCACTCGACGAGGGGGGGACGGGGAAAGCTAGAGGCCCAAAACCTTCGACCCTTCTTTGGGGGTGCCCGGTGCACCTCATCTTGTCATTTCGTCGTTGCTCATTCCCGTGAAGTGTTTGGCCTTTCCTTCTCCGCGCCCGCTCACGCTTCGCTGACCTATCGCGTGGTAAAGAGAAGAGAGTACGAAAGAGAAGTAAACAGAGCAGACCGCAGAAAGATTCTAAATATGAAAAGTGCCCCTCGATAAGAAGGAAATTAAGAAGGGGAACGAAACGAAATAAAGCATTTCTTGCGGATGAGCTTATCAAAATCTTGTCTGGTAATAGAATAGGGCAGCTTGCTCTGACCAACACTCCACTTTTTGCTCTGTCCATGGAACGTATGATTTTCCTAGAATGTAGATAGACCAAAAAAAGGAATGAAGGGATAGGAATAGGAATTATAGTACCATTGGAAGAAAGGGCACCAGTGAGAACATCTCTACTGACGAACCATTTCAATAGTACGGGTGCAGCCGTGCCACGAGGCACGACCATGGAAGTAATGAAAAAGAAAAAGTTCTGTAGTTGGACCATCTACTCTATCCGTTCGATTTGAGCTTCTCCAGAGAAGATGAGACGAATAAAATGAGACACAACGCATACCGAAAAAGCCATGTTTCCGACCATTAATGACTAGTTCGAACACCAGGAGCAGGGTTGAAACCAAGAAAGATTTATTACTTTCCCTATGTTTCCTAACTCAATAAAACCTTCTCGTAGAAGTATTTTCACAATGTTTTCGGTGATATTAGTAGATGCTATTCGAACCCTTCCTTTTATATTCTTTATAAAACTATAATATTTACATAACATTTCCATATATAAAGAAAGTATATGCGTGAGACACAATCATATAATTTGATATATGAACCTACTATATCATAGTCTCTACTACTAGTCTTTATAATACCTCAGGAGCTAATGAGACTCTTTTAGTCAAATTCAAAAGTGTCAATTCCCGAGCGATCGCACCAACGAGTTCCTTTTGGGTTTCCTTCTTGATCAATGACAACCGCTGCATTGTCAGAATATCGTAAGATAATACCGTTGTCACGTTTGAGTTCTTTACATGTACGTACAACTTCAGATCTTTCTAGTGGCGGGCACTGCTTCTTTGTGCAACAAGAACGTCACCAACATATCTATGATTACCAGCTCCTATAATGAGAATACACATCAATTATCGAGCCCCGCTCTTATCCGCTACATTAAAAAGGGTCTGAATGAGATGGATCTTGGAAGTCTGGTTTTTTATTGGCTAGTTTATCTCTGGAACGAGTGGTTGATCTTCTTCGCGGGCCAAAGGAGTGCGTGCCTTCGGCATTCAATCCCTGTCTCAACGTCGCTGTCGCTCTAACTTACTTGAAACTTGAAAAGTCGAGTACTTATTTACTTATTTTCAACTTTAGAAAAGTCGAGTCAAAAAAGAAAAAGAAAGTCTCATCTTATTTACTTATTTGAAACTTTCGAAAAGTCGAGACTGAAATTGAATGATTGGAAAAGTCGAGTCAAATTCAATTGAATGATTAGAAAAGTCGAGTCAAAAATCAAAAAATTCGAAAAGTCGAGTCAAAAAAGAGTCGCCCTTACGTCCCTTGTTTCAAATTATTCTTCCTACTTATACTGACTCTTATGACGATCCTGACAAGCCAACAAAGAGACCAGGTTCCTATTCTTTTCAATAGACGAGTGAGGCCTTATCTTGTTTGGCTCGCTCTTATAGTTCGCACCGTTAAAGTGGATAAAAGAAACCGGGCATGAGAAAGTAAGACTGGGGAAGAGACGTATAAAGAGAACCGCTTTTTTCTTACCATAGGCAAGACGCAACCTATCCACCTTCGCTCGCTACCTGGACTAGGAAGACATCAGGCTTTAGTTACCTCTCTTCATCTGATCCGACCCCGGGTCCCTGCTTTACCTTCTCGCGCAGATTCATGGTAATGAATGTTTGAATGATGAATTCTAGGTCTTCCCTTCTGGCTTTAAGCATCTGGCTCGGTTAGCTAATGGAAGACATGGGATCGATCGAGTTTCTGAACGTTTGGGCTTACGAGCGAATCAATCTGTCCCCTACCCTCTTTATTATAGAGTAGTACTCAATATCTAGTCTCTCCCCACTGGCCTTCGCTCTACTCTAAGCACTAGCCTCAGACGGCCACTAGCTAGCAGACAGCGAAAATAGCGTTCTTTCTCCTCCCTACAACTTCTTTTTCTTTCTACTCCTCTAAGACTTCTATTCAAACATGATGGATGTCGAAACCAGCAACTTGTTTTGAGATTAGGCGGAAGTTGAAAGAGCAGCTCTTTCGCTTGACTTCTTTCTTCCACATAGGCCAGCCCTCCTCGCTTGTATGCCTTGTGGCCTTTCGAACTAGACTGAGAATTTATTATATAAAGAAAGCTGCTTCTGTCTTCTTGTGTGAGACTTAAAAGACCTCGAGACTTACAAGATGGGTCCTTTAGGTAAAGTGACTTACCAGTACCACAATCTACTATGACTTAACCAATCTGTGGATGCGGATAATTGGTTAGGATTGAGAATGATTAGTTGGGCTAAGGCGCTTGCGTTGTGGTCAGTAAGAAGACCGCTGCTGCAAGGGCTCAGCTCAACGCTTTCTTTCTCACATTCTACTCATTTTGTCAGCTCTTTTTTAAGACACTAATGAGTTCTAATTACATAGATGAGATGCCTGCTCCCTTACTTGAAGAACATGATTTCCATTTTATAATTTCAATAAAACTAATATAAACTAATTGCGTTCGTAAGTAATCACTGAACGTGCGTTGCGAATGGACTGGACTCATTGCAATCAATTCTGAGATCGCTTCGCTAGGGAAGGGGCTGGGCCTCATTGCGAAGTCACCTTTCGTGGGCCCTTGATCTCGTATAGTTCGGTGCAACATCTGAACTTATCACTTTCGAGATTGGGATCCGAACTTCTTACTTTCCAGATTGGATGGCTTGCTATTGGCTTGCTTCGCGGAGTCACTTAAGGAAGGACTGGACGAAGCAAACACTCCTTCTTATGAAAGAGAGGGACGAGCGATAGCTAAGTGTTAAGTCTCGAGCGATAGCGACGTGGAAGGCTTCGGTGAAGGCCAGCTAAGGGAACTTAGTTGCAGTCTATCTCCTAATCTTTGTCGGAACTTTTCGACGGATTAGCCCCGACCAGTCGATGCTCCTACGCAAGTCTGCTTCTGTCTCAGGTAAAAAATAAGAGTAGTTTTAGTCAGAAGATGTGACGAAGCGAACCAGACCTAGATTCTGTACAAATAATGAAGTCGGGCATCTAAGCTACTTTCGCTTTAGGCTTTTTCAAGTAGAATCGAATCTCTATCTTTGAAAGCCCAAGAGTCCCTATGAAGGGAAAGAAGGGATCCTTTCTATGCGCTATACCTATAAGAAAGAGGAGAGCCTTACTAATGAAAAAAGATGCTCCAAGACCAAGCCCTTATTCGCAAGAATAAGGCAAGCGCTGTGATGTAAGCGCTGTGAAAGCTAAAAAAGGGGTTCGATCTATACTTGTTTGGGATGTAGGACGAAGACTGAAGAAGTCCCGCGTCGTTATCACGTCGCTATCGCTCTCCCCTCTCCTTACTTACTTTCCACTTTCAAAGTACGAAACACTTATTCAACTTGAAAAGGCAACTTTTCAAGTTGAATAAGTGTTTCGTATCTAAAGATAGGCTCGAGCGAATGCGAGAGGGAGTGGCACCATCCGAGGTAGCACCTCTAATCTAAACCCGACTCGTCTTACCTGTGACGGGACTGATTTGATTGACTGCCTTGTCCGGAGCCTTGTCCGATTACTGGGATAGGAAGTGCCCGCCCTCGCATTCGTTTCGTGCTTCTACGAGGTCTGGTTCTCTGTCGCTAGAGATGGTTTCCGGGCAAGGCTTTGAGGAATCTTCCGGTCGTGAGCTGAAGCAACAATCCCACTGAGCGGTCGGCGAGCTCTTGGGCTGGGCGTCGCTTCGTTCCGCTCGTCAGGTCGGTGATCTGGCTAGTTCCGCTCCTCAGGCGTGAGGCGGATAATTGGCTTCAGTGGGATAGTTGGGGACAGGCATGCTTGATCCTGGATAGTTGGGGACAGGCATGCTTGATCATCTCCCGGCTGTCCGAGCTAGCTCCACTCCTCGCTCTGCACCTTGCCTTTGACCGCTTCTCAGTTCAAATCTGTGTTAGACTTGCGAGTGTTAAGCATATAGCTAGCGTGATAGTTTGTTGTTTGATCTTTGATCGTTTGAACAGCTTTGGTTTTAACCGACTGAGGCAGGTCGGGCACTAAGCCACGTGACCTATATTGATTGCCTAGTACTCTGGTTCCACGCTGGGTACTCGATCACTAACCAAATCATCACACTATCTATATTAACCAAAGAAAACTCAAAGAAAAGAACTCAAAGATAAATTCAGTCCGACCTCCGCGTCTTCGCTCCTTTCAGTAATCTGAGTCTTTGCTTCCCGGCTTCGATCGGAGACTCTGCCAACTAGCCACATAGCAACTGCCTGAATCTCCTCACTCGCACAGCCAACTATCTCGCCTCTTTCAGACCCTTGATTCTCCCGGTCCTCCTTATGAGCCCTCATTGGTACATAAACTCCTTATGAGCCCTCATTGGTAGTTGGTTGGTAGGCATGAACCGAATAGTAAGCAGTAGGCATTCAAAGAATAGTAAGCTTCGACCCCTCTTTAACTGTCCGCTAACTAGGGGATAATGGGTCCCTGCTTGCTCGTTCAACTGACCGCTCTGTGGGGTCCTTGGAAGCCAGTGACGCACAGATCTCGCTCCAAAGATGGGACCCTTCCTCTCGTCTGCTCCACTTAGCTGTCGCTCGTACCTTGACTTCGCGCCTGCCTGTGGCCATTAGAATGAAGATTCTCTCAGCCGAGAAGTGCTAAGAGCGAGGAGTGGTCGCATCTTACCAAACCTAGCCAGACTTGGATTTAAGAATCAGTACCAATCCCCCTCTCATTTGAGTCCAGCGGTGGCATCACGGAAAAAAGCCAACCCTGGTCGATCTCAGGCCGAGCGGTAGGCCTCCTATACCGGATTCCGAATTGAAGCCCGCGGCGCGACAACGGCATCAGTCGCCGTCAACGTCGCTTCAATGAAAGTCTTCGTCTCATAAAAGCAGGAATCGTGCAATGTAGTGTGATTCGGCGCGTCGCTATCGCTATCTACGCTCATCTCGCCCGCTGCCCCGGCCCCCTCACCCCGACCAGAAGCGGGGCTAAGCTCTCACGAAACCCACGTCTGTCGCTCGTCCCTATCGGTCGAGCGCGTAGCCACATGATGTGCTTTTACGGCTCAGCACCTATTGTGAGTTCATGGAAAGAGATTTCAGACACAATTCACGACCCACGGGATTTGATATAATATATGTGACTCGACCAGCGTACGCGGGAAATCCTAGTTATCAAGTGAGTTGAGGCTCAGTAGGATCAATTGGTATTTGTTCTTGCCATCTTAGACTGCTCTTTGAGTGAGAAAGAGGTTTGAACACGGCTCGAAGAGAAAGACTTTATAACCGTCACTTTGCAGACTCTCTCCTATATAAAGAGAGGCTACGCACCAGAAGAGAAGTTCATGGTTTATATATGAGTTCATGCGCCTGCAAGTCTCCGGTTGCTAGACGAGTGGAATCCCTTAGGTCTTTTAGTCGAATCTCTTCTGCATTCGCTTTCCTTTCTACGCTTTGTGAAAACTCAGTGGACGGGACAGCTGCTACTTACTCGTACGAGGTACGAGCGCTAGCGACGTGCGAAAGATTCTTCATAGCATGTGAGGCCCGCAAGAGTCATATATTAAGAAAGTACCCTAGGGGAAAGGAGGTACGAGGGAAAGGCCAGAAGCGGGTCCCCATTTACGTGAGAGGGGTCTCGGGCACCGAGGAGAGGATAAGTTGAATCACGATGCCAACTTCGCTGGTGCGTGCCGGAGAGGGACGAGACGAATGATAGTAGCGTCCGAAGTGAACTACACTTTTCTATTTAAGTAGAGCGAGAGCGAAATTAAGTTAAGACGCCATTCACGACTGCAGCTGAAGGATAGCCATGAACTCTAATCTTCTTCTCTTTTCTGATTATCTTTTCTCACTCTATCCGGCTATGGAACCAGGTTCCCCTCTTCATATGGTAATAGAGAGCTAGACAGCTTAGAGAGCTCAGTCTTCCCACCTTGCATTGCACCAGGCTCTCCATATAGTCTATCAGTAAGCATTGGCTAAGCGTGGTCCGAATTCGCCGGGCTCTGTTTGGGCTTTCCAGTCTTTGATGAAGTGGATTCGGTCCGTCTTCGAAGTCCAGTGTCTCAGTAAATGGTCTTTCAGGTCTAGCCCGCTCTCGCTCCTTCCCCTTTTGAGCACCATTTCCCTATCCGCTTTTCTCGCCTCTCTCTCTTGGTCTTGAAGGCGATTAACTGTCTTCCAACTCCCTCACTCAATCAAAGAAGATGGATACCTCCGGCTAATCCTTCTTACTTTAGGATCATAGTCTCAGCCTTCGAGTGAAAGAATATCAGCCAGTCCGCGAATCAATCCTATCAGCCGATCCGCCTAGTTTCCTTTCTTCCTACCGCTCCGTGGTCCGTGGGGTCATGTGTAATAGCCGGAGGGCAGAATTCCTATCTCTCTGTCTGCAGTCCGTATGTAGGTATGTCCAGTGGTCCAGCCAGTCGGTCAGTTGATAGTTTGATCTTGAGGTAATTTTGGCTTCGTCCCGTCTAGTGGGAGAAGTGGTCCAAAGCGAGAGTCTTTCGGGTCTATACCCATAGCCCTTGCCCTTCTGGTAAGCTCTTTCCATTCCTTTCTCTCTCTATCTATCATCCCGTACTCTCATTCCAACTTCTCTTTGTGAGTCTTTCCTTTGATTCTGTCCTCGGATGTCTTTGGTAAGTAGATCGGGCTTCTTTCACGTCTCCTTTCTTTGCCTGAGATTCATTCCCACTGTATGAGGTGAGAAAGTGTCTTTATGGTCACAACCGACCCTCTTTCTATGGCCCTAGCCGAGGGCCGGACCAAGGGATTCCCTCTGCCAAAGCAGCTTTCACTATCCCTCGCGGCAACGATTGATCGTTCGATCTCCTAAGTACTCACTTTCCGGTAAAGAGTCATCGGCTCCATTCCCATTCACTGCTGCAGCATCCGAACAGAGAAAGATGATGAGGTATAATTCACTCTTTTCATTCACGTTCACACTCTTTCCCCACTCAGCGCAATTGCTGCAGCTGCTTTTCTTGCTTCAATTGTTCTTTGTTCTTGCTTCATAAGTGCTTTTTCCGGACCATTCAGATAAGAGACTATCCGATGTCCATCTGAGACTGCTGCTATAACGGTGAGGTTAGGGGTTCTCTTCCCTTGAGAGTTCATTCCTCTTGTCCGGTGCTTTATTCACCTTCTTTGGAGAGGCGGACCTGGGACCGACTCCAGGCTTACGAGTGGAAAATGCACAAATGTCGGTGTCTCGGCCCTCTCGGTAGAGCCCTCCTCTTCAGTCGGCCCTGTCGGTCTCGTAGCCGCTACAGTCGTGAATGGCAAGCGCCCGGCCAAACTAACATGTGTACTCGGTCCATGTGGTCGAGCGCGTCGTTATCACAATATTAGCCCATCACGATGCTCGTCCCTCTTCTTTGATCTCCAGTGGTTGCTCAAAGAGGGGTCGAAAGTTCCTTTACAAGCACGGTGCACAATCTCACAGGGGTCTTACACACACGCAAGTAGTGGCTTGATCTCAAAATAGGTTACCTAAGGGCCGAGGCCCGACAAGCAATTTAGAGAAGCGAGAGTCAACCAAAGAAAAGAGTCAAATCAATCCTTCCACTTTATCGATCGTTATAGAACCCACTATCTAGTCCCTCTGACTACTGACTACTCTTTGCTAAGGGGAACAGAGAATCGGGTTGGACAACTTATCTGGCCTCAGTCCTAATAATGCTCAAAGTTCCGTATGAATGGCTGGGGTTGAGGAAAGAGAGAAAGCAGCAATCTTGGAAGGGCGAGGACGAGTCAGGACTGACGCGACGGCTCGACCACATGGACTTTCTACTTAAATAGTTGGAAAGAGAGACGTGCGCCATTCACTACATCGCACATGATGTGCTTTTTGGGTAGTATGCCATGCCTAAAAGAGATTCGACTACCTAGAGACTTCTGAACGCAAGACTTAGGTTGCTATAGGAACGAATGAATCTTCCTTATTATCCGCTGCTGGGCAAGGAATGGCACTCGGCTCTATCGGGATTTGAGTTCTTTATTAAAGGAAGAGACGATAAAACAACTGGCACGGTAAATTCATCCCTAACAGAAGCATCAATTAGAAATGAGTTCGCCGGCATGGAAGGAGAGCCGCCGCTAGCTCAGTTGTAGCAAGGGAGGAAAGAATGAATTAGAGGTTCTGTCTTCCGCTCCACTCTTATCCTACTAACTCGGCAGGAGAAAGGAAGGGTGTCATCCTATTTACTTCTTTTAGTAGCTCGAGGAGAGGAGGGGCGAGGGACGAGTGCACTTAATAAGTTTGAGGGCTCAGTGGGAAAGGGCTCGTACGAGTCGCTTAAGAAGGTGAAGACTGATGAAAGACTATGAAAGTAGAAAGTATAGTAGTCCCGGCATTGGGGGGCGGGTAGCCTCTCCCCTCGCAGATTGTACATTCGATGGATTGATTTACTCGATATAATTGGTCGACCTTGGCCTAGACCCAGTCCTTCCTCGGCTCGGCATTATGATTGCTCCAACCCAGCCTTTTCCGCTAACCCTGGCGATGGGGCCCTCGGGCCTATAGCCATCTTCTTGGCCTTGGCACCCACTCTTGCCAACCTTGGGCGTGGGTTGGCCGGAGACTAGCTAAGATGGTCGTATGGGCCTTGACATTGCGCTTGGGGCCTCGCACTGGCTTTCTTCGGTCTAGTGTGAGTCTCGGGGTTGGGCTTGGTGATGCACTTCTTTCGTCTTTCCTTGCAGTGTCGGGAGGGGAAGTGGATGTAGCCGGTCTGTTCTATTCTTGGAGCGCCGCCTCTCTCCCTTAAGCGGATTAGTTTGATCCGTCGCCTTTTTATTCGTTATCAAGTCTGTCGGATGTGCTTCGCCTTCTGCTGACGATGTGGTCTCCTGATCTTTCGTCTGATGCAGTTCCATCTTCTCTGTCTGTCGCGCTTTGGCGCTTTTGGAGTCTCGGGCGTCTCCATCTGAAGCGGATGGGTTTTCCGCTGCTTCTGGATCAGTCTACACTGGTTCTATTATTAGGGCTAGGAAGGGTCTAGACGAAGAAGGCTAGTGAGAATAGCCCCATTTCACAATAGCCAATCTTTAGTCGAGCTCCTTATAGCAACTAAGAACATCTCCCCCTCGCTTCCCACTGACTGCCTTAACTGGATTCCAGTACCGCACGAGATGCTATATTGAAGAGTGCCCTGTCTTCGTGGTCCCGCACGAGATGCTTGCTATTGAAGAGTGCCCCACCTTCTGGAAGTCTCTCACTCGAAGCACAGCTTGAACTTGCATCTCCGCCAATCAATAGCCCTATCCTTTGCTGCGTTATACGTCTCGGTGGTCTGTCTAAGGTCCAGGGAGTCAGGACTGCACTTGTGTCTCTTTCACTCGCTCCTCAGCCGGTCTCATCCCCATCCGAGCTCTTGGCCAGTTTAGTGCAAAGGAGAGAGAGGTGCCCTGCCTTCGTGAGCCCAGTTAGAGAGAAGTCGCTTCTACCGATTGATTCATTCGTGAACCGTACCCACACCCGGGTCCTATTAGCCTGAGCACCCATGCTTGAAGAGTGGAATGCAGTCAGGGACTAGTGCTTGAAGAGTGGAATGCGGTTAGGGACTCGAGTCTCACTCCTTTCCTTTCTTCCTACGCCTGTCAGCAGAGGGACTAGCCTGTGCTCGGGACCTCTCATGCCAGGCTCCTAATAGGTGTCTTCCTAGCCAGCCATGCCTCTACCAGGGATAGGTAGCTTTGTCAGTCAGCCAGTACAGGTTGTTTAAGCTCCCTGACCTCAGTTAAGTAGATAAGTAGTAGGTTAGGTTGGTAAGCTAAGCATGGCATGACCCCGGGAGAAGCATAGCAGCAAGAAGCCTGCCCCTTTCTGTACTCTTAGCATTGCTGCCCAGTTTCGCCCTTATGGAAACCTCCCGAGATGTGTTCATTTAGAGCGTGTTTGTGGCTCGAGCGGGACGTCCATTTGTTGATAGAAGCCACCCTTGGCCGAACAACGAGAGGTCTCTTCTCTTTGAGGGCTTGAGACCCACCCCTTCAAGTGAGAGGAAGAGCGAAGAAGGAGTTCATAGAACAACGACTAAGACCATGGCATGGCTACCTAGACAAGGAAGGAAAACTCGGAAGAAAGGAGTGAGGCCGACTCTTGCAAAAGATCAGATGTAAACGCGGGCCCGGACCCTAAGACTAGTCCCCGAACCATACCAGGTATAGTTCTCTGAGGTGCCCTCATAGGTAGAGTTTGAATAGGTGCTTGAAGAGGCGGAGGTGTACTACAAAGATGGATCCCGGATCGAACCGTACTGCCTACCTTGACCCGGAAATCCTTTACATCGCACAAGGAGCCGGTGCTACTATCGTGTAAGCGCGAGTCCGCGGTCCCTTCTCGCTCCAACACAGGCAAATTCGCTTTAGGATCTTAGGATTTGTCGGCAGCAGATGATGCGCTCCCCATTTCATCCCTTCTTGCCAGCTCTCTTAAATGCCCAGACTGGCTCAGCGTCAATTGAAAAAGCGGGGGGAAGCCCTGAACCCTACCTAGAGTAGAGTCTGCCGGGTCAACTCAAAACAAGGGGCTTGTGGAGTGCGAACACAGAGCTTTTGCCCAGCCCAATGGAGATCCGACCGCTGCTCTTGGATTATTTGATCATGTGAGCTCTGCTGGGCGAAGCTTCATACTTCTTTGTGCCCGCCCTTATCATTCGTCTCGAGCAACTCAGTTTGCGGGTACTCCATCTTAGAATAAAGTAGGTCCGGCACGACTCGTGAAGGAGATGGACTCAGGAATGTCAGTGCTATGCTCTAGTCTTACATGAAATGTCGGGGCTGTATCACCTGAATGGTCCGGTTAGGTTAAGGGTTTCGCTTTCATGGTCTTGATTCTTTCAGCTTGCTTGTCGCCAAATCAATGTGTTTCGTATTTAATAAGGATAGGCTCTTGAAACACTGATCAAGTAGCAGCGGAGCAGTACTGTTCTTCTTTCTTGCTGCTCTGCTCACACGTTCCTCAAGTATCGGATCTCAATTCCTTTCCATCAGTTCTATAATAAAAGTAATACACAGATGGTGATTGAAGGAAAAGATAAAGTACCAGCAGTACAGTCAATTATAAATAAACAAACGCTGGTCACACGATCAGTCAACTATAAATTGCTTTCGTTATATAATATAATAAGAGAGAGTTCTTTACTTTAGTGATCAAGTGGCAGCAGTACTGTCTTATTCTTCGTTCCCACGATCTCTCAATTCTACTGTCGGAAGTGACAGGAAGAACTATATCGGTTTGACCTCACGTGCATTCCTAACGATAGGCAGAGCGAGGGAATCTTGAAGCACATCCACTCTTCGGCTCTATAGGCAACTGAATAGCAGGGAGGCCTGGTGCTCCGTATAGCTAGGCGATAAGCTACGCTATGGTGGGCCCACTCTGTGCATCGGAACGGAATCCTGAGAGGCATTTGATTGAAGCTAAGCTTTCTCAGCAGTCTTGTCTTTGTGGACTGTGCTCTTAGCCTTACATGATGTACGAGCTAGGTGGGCGCTGCCCTCATAGAAGGACTGAACACTTAGGAGCGACCCCTCACCATAAACCCAGCTTAGGAGCTACTAAGAAGGAAGGACCGAGACTCCATAAAGATTGGCAATTACTCAATCCGTACTTGAATCTCGCAAAAGGCGAGAACCATCTCTCTTATTAATGGTGGGCGTCATTAAGCTCGCTCGATCAGATCAGGTTCAAAGCTATCATAGCGGCTCAGGCAAGGGCGTCCACCTTCAATCATAACTCTTCTCTTCGTCCGAGTCTGCTGGCCTCACTAGTGCGCTCCGCTCCTTTTTAATTAGAATGAAATGCCTTAGAACCAAGATTCCCTTGCTCCAAAAGAAAGAAAGCACTACTTGTAAGCGACTGAAAGAAGACGCTCCCCATAGAGGAGAGGACAGCCTCTTGTTTGTTGAAGGCTCCCTACGTCTTGAGTGCTGGACCAGCTATCTTGTCTTGTCCCGGCGAACAGATCTAAAGATTGCCTCACCCCAACAGTGAGCTCTCAAGCAAGAGATAGGGAATACTAGGATAGCATAACTCCCACCAAGACGGAGCAACAAGTGAACCCGACCTTGGGAGTGAATTAATCCCTCGAGTCTGAATCGGCGGCCTCTTCCACCACCCTCTAGTTGGACTCTTTAATGTGAGGGGATGCTATGCTAGACTGAAGGGCTCCGGTCGTGCGTATCGGGTGAGAGGTGATCGGGTGTCAGACGCATATGGCATCGGGATCGAGTGACTATGATAAGTGAAAAGTGTGATCAGGCTCTGTCCGTAGCTAAAGACCCGGGGTTGATTCATCAGAGAAGCCTTGTTCGATAACCTTTTATAGCCTCACGCATGCCTAGCAAAGGGAAGAGCACGCCATAATTGTAATATAATAGAATTGGCGGAGTTCAGTTCAAATTTGAATAGTTGGGTGAACGAAGATGGGGCATGCATCGGTGCGAGTGAAAGGCCCGAGGTAACGACGGGGGAGCTTCCCTTCCATAGGTTATCAGCTCATTCGTTAGGGCTGGCCAATCACCACTCCTATATAATGATAGTTCAAGTAGGAGACCTATAAGATAAGCATTTCTAGTGAAACGTAGCATTTCTAGTTCACTTCGTCTGGAGCGAGCACAGCGACGCCGGGCTGAGGATCAGAAGAAAGAAGTGGAGAGAAAAGAGAGTTCGGTTGACCAAAATAGTTCGAGCCCGGGCTTCCTCGCTTCCAAACTATAATGAATGCAAATGCGAAGTCGAGAGGGTTTAGCGTTCAAGTTGCCGGATTCAATTGAACGAGTTAATGTTGCGTAGTCGACTTCGCTTCCCGAAAGAAGGAGCGAACGACCGCTCCCGTCGGCTCCCCTTTTCATCATATATTAAGAGTAAAGACTGAATCTCAAGAACTCGTAGCGGGCTTAGCCGGGCACCTCTGATTGGGCCATCTTTTCCAGTCGTCCTCACGCGTTAAATTCCAATAGTGACTCGACCGACAGCGAAAGGTGCGTAGCCGAACGATAGTAACGTGGAATGGGCTCGGCTAAGCGGGGGGAATCGAACCCGAGATGCAATCTTTCTATGAATTATATGATGATTGCTTCGTTCACTTGATCATGTGATGCCGCACTCGCTCTATTCTATTCTTCGATAGCGATAGTCAGATTCGCGATAGCGGGACGGCACGCACTTCTTACTCATGAGGGACAGGGACTTGAACATCTATTCTACTCTTTCCCCTGCTCAGAGACTCCAAGGAATCGAACCCTTCACTCAACTCTCGATTGAAGGAGCGAATTACATGACGCAGAGCTATTTCGACCTATCGAATTCCGGAAGAGTTCCCCTAGGGAGATGCTTTCGACTTCGCTTCTTTTGCTATAACTTCGATCACTTGAGAGGAGAGAATGTGATCAAAACCACTCTTTCTTTCTCTGTGCGAACGACCATATATTTGAAAGAATCTCAGAATCTACTATTGGCAAGCTCCCTTCACGCACTTGATGAGCACAATCATCAGCAGATCACGGGACTACTTCTGAATGATGCACGCGTAACTGATTCTTGGGTCTCTGCTCCCGGTTATAAATCGGTGAAGCTAAACCAATTGACTGACTTCGAGGACTAGAGAATGCTCCCTCCTCTTATGCACGCCTCACTTCGGCTACAGGGCTCACTGCGAACTACTCTCCTCGATATGGGGTCCTCTGCCCTTCATAGTCCCCCGCCTACTAGCCCAGTCAGATTATCAGCCAACATATGTGCCTATTCCCGGAATCTACTGCCTCAAGGGGGGGCTTCGGTTCAACTACTTCCAATAAGATTGGTGGAAAACTGAACCCAACTTCCGATGACAGGGACTTGACAACAGACCCGTGACGTATCCGATGACAGGTCTCGGTCGCTAGCCAGATCGGTTCTGCTAATTTAGTTCCTCTAATGTACTTTGCTTCTAAAAGCTTGTCAACTTCTCCCAGGAACGAACGACATTCCCATGCGAGATCGAATGTGAAAATGAGGCGTCGGGCTAACGACGACCCCCAGGATCCCCATGCGAGCTCTACCTGGTAAGATTCTCAAAACCAAGGAAGGCTACTCCTCTCCTATATAACCCTTTCGTCCTCTTCTCTTTTCCCCGTTCCACGCGTCCTCCTCTGCTAAAGAGCCTGCCACTTCGCTACCACCTGCCACTCCTTTCACTTTTCGCCTGAACTACGGCTCCTCTCTACTCTACTCTACTCTACTTCACTGGTTTCACTGGTTCCTCTCTCTCTCTACTCGTCGCTCCTTTCTTGCTCGCCTCTTGGTAGGCATCGTCTTTACGGGACAACGATAAGTTTCATTCGATCAGAGAGGCAGATAGACATAGAATAAGATCAGAATGGCACGACTGAAAATTATCTGAGAACACTTTCGTTTGCTCGCTCCTTACGCTTATATATAACAACATGTCTCTCTGATACTCTCTACCGCTTCCCTTTCGTTCGATGAGCCCACCGAAAAACTTTCCTTTGCCTTGAACGGAGGAGGACCATGTGGTGTGAGAAGCATATGCTTCCCGGTCCCAGGCCTATAGATGATTGTAGGTTGAGCCGATCCGGACAAAATTCCAAAGTATTCGATCTGGGCGGTTCATCATCATTCCTATTCCTGTCTTGGGGCAGGAGGTGCTCAAATAGGAGATGCGAAGTAGAGGTACGAGCGACGTGAGTTCATTGAATTTGCCTTATGAAGCAGCTGCAGCTGAAAGAGTGTTTGTGGTTGGAGTCCCACTCTTCTGAACCTTTAATGGGAGCTACGCCAGGGGTAGAAGGATATGATAGACCCTCATTAATAGGATATGAAGCAGCTGTTCATTCCACGTCGCTATCGCTCTACTTAAATAGAAAAGTGTAGTTAAAAAACGGAAAGTTCGTCTCGTACCTGACGTACTCTCTTTCTTATCTCTTCTTAGGTTGAATGTCTTATAGGGTCCATGGCATTATAGTCTAGAACATATGATGAAACCTTCAATCTTATCAACTCAATTCGAAACTTAGAGTCAACTTCAACATCAAAATATGATTAGTCAACATCCCTAAAAGATCTAACTGAACTCTTAAAAGGCTCATCTTCCTCAGTGACTTAAATTAAAAGGAAAAGGGCTTATACTTATCTTCTAAAAGGTAAAAGGGCTTGAATTTATGAAAGAATTCCATAAATAAGATTTCGAACTCCGATCAAACTCCGACCAACACTTTTGAACTCTGATGAACTCCTTGAGTGATTAGTTAATGGTATGCCACCCTCTTCTTCTCGTTACGCACATAGCATCTGATTCTCTTTCCCGAACTTGACCCGAACTCTGACCTTTCTCTTCCTTGCATTTAGCCTCTCGTCCTCTTCTCGTTACGTTACGCACATATGGGATATGATTCTCTTTTCTCTTATGGCATCTTCTGATTATGGTATGGCATCTTCTGATCCCGTTCCCGTACTTGAGTTACCTTTATTCTTTCACTCCATAAATCTGAGGGCTGCCGTTTTCCCAGGCTAGGTGGGACCTTGGTCCACAATATGCGAAGCAAATTATCTTAAGGTAGGGTCGTTGCTTTTATCGATCTTAAGGAATGAAAGAATAAAGTTCACTCTAGTACTAGTACTAGGTACGAATAGAATTAGCGCATGTGTGAAGCATAAAGCAGATGATGAGATTTTGCCTACAAGGAGTTCACTTTTGAGCTTTCATTCAACCCACTTATTGGGCCTATAGTTATAGGGAATAGGGGGGAATAGGGAAGCGCCACGTTCAAGAATGAAATTGAATCTTCTCTTTTACTACCTCTATCCACTATAACCACTCATAGAATTTACTTTGAAATCAAGTACGAAACCCTTTTGCCTCTCCCAGCTAGCTGGCACCAAGTCGTGAATGGCTATGGGCCATTCACTCTTTCCAAGTCGTTCATGTATCCATTCACTCCCTCAGCACCAAGTCTAACATGGTATTCCATTCACTCTTTCCAGTCGTTCATGGTATTTCCCAAAGCCATTCACTACTCAAAGGGAGAGAAAGGAGAAGAGAAGGTACGAGCGACAGCGACGTCTCCTGTCCCCTCTTTATCAATAAGTGCATACCTGTAAGGAATTGAAGCTCGCGGGTGCTGCTCCTTTAAGTTGGCAAATATGGAGTGCTCCACTATATATGGGAACTGGATTCTTTTCTGAGTCATATCATCAGTTCTCAGTCCCGGTACAGTGAGTAGAAGCAGTATATTGAGTAGAGGACCGGGGTAGCTAGACAGACCCTGCCTTGAGCGATGTCCGACCCGCTTGCTTATTTCTTCAGTGTAGGTCTGCTTATGGTTCCACTCCTTGATTTAATGTAGGAGGCCCGGCCCCGAATACTCAATATGGGAGAGGACTGATGTCTCTCAAAATAGTGTATGCGCTCAACTGAAAGAAGGGAGTAGCACCGACTACTTGCTAAACCCATACTCAGATAGCAATCCACAGCTAGCTTCGGATTGAGAAAGCATATCTAGAGCCCAAGGTACTCTCATTGAGGAGAGTGAGTTTCTTCTACTATATGATGGCAATTACTGACTAGGATGAGGGTCTAGTTCTAGGGACCAACCTCTTTGATCAATCTCTGCCCGCGGACCGCTGCTTTAAACTATTCTGACTGAGCTTCCTCAACTCCTCAGGGTGGGAATCCTCTTCCGAAGAATGCAAGGACAAGGGAAGCAGACAGAGCTGACAGAGCTGACAGCTCAAGCAAGGGAAGCTGACCTGGCAGAGAAAGCAAGGGCAGTCGTTATCACTCGGCCCTTGTATTTTCTTTGTTTTTTTTTGTTTGTTTGTTCTCTTTTCAGTTTGCTTCAATGGATCAGCAGCGTTGTTTGCTTCAATTGCAGAGATTGCGCGTAGCTTCACTCTGCCGCTAGCGCTCAACTGTTGCGGATGGGCCGGCCCATTAAATAGCAATTAAGATCAAGGATCCCAGTCGTAGGTTCAATCAGTCAGAATAAGGTTGGCTCTTAGGCTTAAGCGGATATTTGATCGCAACAGAAGCGACTTCTGCAATCCACCTAGCTTTCTTTGCAATCCGTCACGTATCATATCATGTCTCGAAGCCGGGGCGTGCAATCCGCCGGAGAAGGAGGGTCCTCGGTCAACTCTTCCTCCTCCACGGGAAGCTATTAGAGAGAAGTGGAGCACGCCACCTCTACCACTACGAAGGTAAAATGCACTGATGACTGAGAGTACAAGAGGATAGCTGCAGAGGTATGATTAGCTCACGAACGACTGACACTCAAGCTGCAGAGGTATGATTAGCTCACGAACGACTGACACTCAATGGTCAAGGAAAGCAAGAGTTCACCCTTTCCAATAGCGACTACAGCGGAGGACAGAGAAGTAGGTGCCGAACCTTAACCAGAAGTCTGAGAGAGCATAGACCTTCGATGGGTCTTTCTTGTAGACCTTCGATAGTTGTCCGTCCAGTAAGCTTAGTTTAATTGATCCAAAGTGGTCGGGATAAGGTCCAGAGAGAAGTAGAGGAGCGAACGAGAGCGCAAGACAAGAGAGGGACAGCTGCCATTGATTGAGAAAGCTTTGGTAATTATGGCGAGCGAACCGGGGCGGAGCCCTCTACTCTTTCTTCTCAGCCAGCCTATCGAGTTGCCCTTCCTAATGGTCGGATTTCTATCGCTATGAAGGCTTCTCTAAGCATGCATTCCATTTGAGGTCAAGTGACGTGGGCAGGGTCCGAGAGAGGCGGCTTCTAGTCTAGTTAAATCAGTCAGTGCCAGCTCCGGGCGGACTTAGAATAAAAGTGAGGACAAGGCCGACGCACGATCAAAGGATCTAGACTCCTCACTCCGACTATGTAAGCTGAAGTACGAGTTTCGCTCGGCACTCAATTAGGCAAAGACATGGAGATAGGAGCGAATTGGTTCAATCAGAGAGGGCAGGCAGAGGTGAAAGTAAGGCTCCCTAGGACAGGCATCGGTGGGAGCAATCGACAAAAAGCTAAGTCCCTAAGTGGCCCGCTCCAGGCTCGTCGATTCATGAAGGGTAGAGTCTCACCGGGCTAGATTAATGAGGGTCCCATCATATCATAGGTACTGTACTCATCTCCGGGCGAAGGTCCAGTGATCGTTGGGGACAGTCTTCGGCAGATCGAGATCTGAGTCAGTAAGCTAGAGCTCCTAGTCCGGGACAGTGAGAGAGAAGAGGGCAGTGTCCAAGGCCTTGACTGATGTCGGAAAGCACTCAAGCGAGTTTACAGGCTCTGCCTTCACAGAGCACCCAAAGACGCGTGTCACCAGTTCTGAAGTCATTCATGAGGGTCCGGTCGGGAAGTCATGAATTCGGGTCGGTCGGTGCGGAGCGGCTATGCGAATAGAGAACGGAGAGGCTGAGTCCAAGATCGTTTAAGAGAGGCAGCTGAGTCCGAGGCATGGTGGTGCTATGCTTGAAAAGAATGCGTACTATAAGGAGATGCTACTCGGTACCATAGGGAGGCAAGGGGAGTCGACTTATTGAATTAAGAATAAGAGAAGAGAAAGTACCTTAGAGCGGGGCAAATAAGAGCTATGCGCGATCTCTGCAATGCAATCAGTTGAATCAGAAATCGAATAGTTCACGCGGACGCGGGACAGTTAGAAAGAACGAGGCAAGCCGTTCAGAGAGCTCGGCGGAGAAAACTCCCTGGATCTCGCAACTCCAAGCTACCTGACCACTCGGAGCACTCAACTCTCGCATCTCGCAAGTAAGAGTTCCCGGTTTGAGTCCGGCCCGGGGCTTCTAAGAGCGGCAGAGTCGCTCCGTCAAACGGGCTTCGTTGAGCAATCCAACCTGAAGTGAGCCACCTCTAGTACCTACCTATCGCACACCTTGGATCGGGACTCTCACGTGAATCTCGAGCGAAGGTTCGATTCGCGCGGTGCCCATACAGATGCATCTCAATCAGCAGAGGCTTGGCCCATCTCAATCAGCAGACGGCAGACGAGTATAAGCTCCCAACCTAGGCCGAGCTCAGCCTATCTACTTCCGAGGTGCCCGCCTATTCCGAGCGGCGACTAATCATCTGAAGTGAGCCGTGAAGTCCAGAAAGAAAGCAACTGCGAAGCTACTTCAAAGCAATCCTCAGCCTTTTGCTCATATGAATTAGAGAACCGACCACTTGATTGGCCTCTACTAGGGAATAGTTAAGGTGCAATGCCTCGTCTCTCTCGTCTAAAGCAGATGATTGGAAAAGAAGGAGAGCCAGCCTTCATAGGTCGGATCTATGAGAGGTCTTGATTCTACATCCATTGGAAGAGACTCCGGAGCGGGCATGAGAGGTGCAGATGCTGAGGCGGATCTCCAGTTTCATTAAAAAAGAAAGAGACCGACCGCTTTATGAATCTAGTGAAAGAGACCGACCGCTTTATGAATCTAGTAGAGTAGGCCCGGGTAGTCTCAGTATGGGAGCAGAGCAGAAGCAGTAGTTAACGAGGCAAGTAGTGACGCATAAGCGCTGTCAAACATAATAGAGAAGTCTTCATGAGGATCGATCTTTTTGATCTCTTGATGGCGGAATCAGTTGTCAATCAACTTCTCGGATCTCGGATGAATTGATCGTCCAATTCTATTCTTCCTTCACATTAGTTAGTGATATGCTTGTCCCCAATGAAGTGATGACCGACTGGCACGCAAGAAAAGCGCTTTGATTGACTCTTCCAATGAGGGAAGAAAGCTTATCCACGCAGGACTATCTTGAATGAATGCCGATGCGGGATAATCGGATCCATCTTCAGAGGTTGGCCACGTACTCGGGACAGTGACGCTCGTCTGTCACAGAACATCTCATTTTAAGTTCGGCACGTACTGAGTTCGAAGAGTGAATGTAGCTTGCTTCACTTGTCCGTTACGCAAGATTGACAAGGTCCGCTCTCGTTCATTGATCTATGTTGACCTCTACTTCCTATCCAGCTGGGATCAGAGTCCTGGCCAGGCTTCGGAGACTTCTTTATGGGTGAGCTCTCCCCAGGGAATCTTAGTGGACTGATTACATGCGCTTCTCCGGTCTATCTGAATGAAGCCTGAGATCATCCAATAATATGAATCCCTATTCTCGCCTAGAATGAATCATTAGCTCATCGGTCTTGGTGGCTAAGGTTGGTTGGGACAGGTGGAAGAACCGTACAAGTGGGAGAGCCCTACAAGTGGTGCAAGCCTCAGTTGCTATTCTCAGTTCTCCTCTTGCATTAAAGTAGTCTCCAGATGACCTCGTAGTGGAAACTCTTTAGCACGAACTGCACTGGCTAGCTAGACTATGAAGGGGACAAGCCGCCTGATCTTCATAGCTCGTAGACTTATGAGGTGGGCTCGCTTGTGCCTCCTATGGGGTAATCTTGGACTTTGCCTCCTAGTCGATGAGATAGCAAATCCTACTCTGCAGAGGCTGAGTTCGAGATCAAATCCTCACATCCGGAGTGCTAAAGAGACTCTTTCCTCGTTGTGCAGGAGATCTTGGGACAGCTAGCGCGCACGGATAGCGGTTGGACGGCTTAGATTCAACCTTTGCCTCTTGTCAGATCTTTTAATGTTAGCTTCTTGTTCTTTCTTTGGTCAGGCTAGCAGTGGACAGTTCTTCGTTCGACTGGTCTTCCTCATGGGGAGGGACTCAGTCACTTGCTGCCAAGTAAATCAAGTTCGAAAGAGGGAGGTTCAAATCACTTGGCTGCCTGTCTTCTTGAATAAAGATATCTGCACAGGCGTCTGTCCGGACAGCAGTAAAGCAGCGTTTGAGCAGCCGCCTTAGACTTTTCTTTTTTTCTTTTCTTTAATGTCTCGATCGGGAGCTCTACGGATCTCTCCCCTCCCGAATTTCTTCCTTACTCTTTCCCTCCTCAGGTTCGACATTCACTCTTGACCGATATCACTGACTGGAATGACATGAGCACGAACTGATTATTAATTCAAATTCAAATAATGGGCTCTCGTAAGCAAGCGCAGAAAGATAAGATCTCAATTCTATATCTGTAGTGCACGGGTTTGTCGCTCGCCCCCCAGGTCCTAATTCATATATCATATGGGACCTTTCTTTAACATCTTCAATCGCAGACTCCGTGCGAGACTTGGGGCGAGGTGGTTATAATAGCATCAAGTCTCACTCTTTTCAAAACTCTTCTACGTGCGAGTGCACCTCAAGTCGACCCCAAAATGCTGCTTCTATTAATAGTTGCTCCAGTCAAGCAAGGTGCAGTGCATGCGAGATTAGTTTGGAATTGACAGTCCAATCTCCGCTACTAAGGCAACCCACTCTGCGGTAGTGTCTCTTCCCGGCTGGAGCAGTACTAGAATCGGGCTTACGAATGGTTCCTCTTTCAATACAATAGTTAAGGATGCAGATAGTTCGGATGCGTGGGATGGTGCCCTCCTCTACCTCGTCCAATTCATGCCCGCATCAAGGTTAGGCTAAAGAGTCGGGAAGGGTAGATATCAAAGAGCTGGGTGCGAGGGATAAAGAAGGAAGGTCGCCTAGACTAAAGTGGAAAGCTTTAAGCGAGTATAGTATCTTGACTTAGACTTAGACCCGTGGAACTCCGTGACGCAGAGGTACTTCTGTCTGATTCTTAAGAGATTGGTATCCATGGTCCGGAATGCTTGGGAACATTAGACGCCCTTAACTCTCTCCATCCACTTTATGAGAGCCCGACCTTGTACTAGAAAGCATTCGCGACCTACTTCTTCTGAGAGCTTGAGCGGTCAAATCAAGGATTCTTATCTAAAAGCATCAGTGAAGTGCGAGCCAGAGTTGAACCATATCATCTCTATATTCTTATCCTTCTACCAGGGAATATTAGGCACTGAACTATTTGACCAGAATCAGAACTCTCACTAGAAGAAGACCAAGAAGTGTAAGTGTAACTGTGGGCACCCGGCACTGGAACTATCACCTTCAGCTTAACCTGGAAAGGAAACTCAGCCAACTATGTGAGGATTGTACGGCCTTTCTAGTTAGTTATTCGTATAATTCTATATAGATTAAATAGACTACTGGGAAGAGATATTGGGAAGAACCTATACTATACTGGGACTCAATACAGAAGCAAGAAGCGCTATGAGTAAGTCGTGAATCTACTCCTCCCTTGTCCGAGAAAAAAACAATTTTGAGAAGGACGGCACCCAACCAAAGCAGTTGCCAAGGGCAGGACACTGAAACGGATTCGAGAGATGACTGCTCTTGATCGGACGCTTATGTGAGCTTAAATACCTTTCAAAGAGTATTGCTAGAATGAAAGGAAGGTGCGGAGCGAGGAACTGGAAAGAAAGATCAATATGTCCTTCTCACTCACACTTTCTCAATCAATTAGAGTAGGAGGCTTTCCAAAAGAAAAGAGACTAGTTGTCGCTTCCTTGGGTTCAGAGGAAAGAGATCAGTCTGCCTCAAGGAGTGCTCGACATGGATCTTTCTTTTCCTAAGCACAAGGTACTAGCCTAGACGAAAGCCAATTATATCCGCACCGCACTCGTGCCTACGAAGGGTAAAGGTAGACTCAGAACTCCGATTCCGATGTTGAGTACAATGAAATGAGGAAGCGAAAGGTCAAGTAGTGTGGATTCCCTGCTCCCTTTCAAGAGTGTGATATGAAGAATAAAAAGCAGAGCAGAGAGCACGAATACCTCCTGTCATCAGTGGGAGAAGCCCTAGCTCTCTTCTTCTTCCTCTTCTTGAGTTCTAGAAGCATAATTCTATCTTGCCCTCTTAAGATAAGACCTTGCCTTTGCACCTAACTGATCCTCTTCTCTGAATCTATCTTCAGACCAAGTTCTCTCGAATCTTTCCTCTTATCATTAGAGTAGCACTGAGTATGCTGCCTAAGCTAACCTGAATCAAGGAATCTGTTCGCCTATAATTCATAAGACGGTAGGGAAAGAGCAAGACTCATATCACTCGGCCTTGACTCTTACCTCACCATCACGCCCTCCCACGTGCCTTCTTTTTGGTTTTCTTTGCCTTGAAGGAGAAGGAAGGTTTCTAGAACATTAACCAGCCCGGTCCGGTCCTTTCTTTCTTCGTTCGTGAACCGTACCCACACCTGCCTCAGAGAATATTGACTGAAGACCCGAAGCGACCATAGGCAATCAAAGCCAGCTTGAAGCCATCCATCCCATCCATTGGACATCTATCTGCTTCTCAGGGCCTATCATGAATCTATATGCTTCTCAGGGAGTCTACGGTGGAGGGCTTCTATTCTATCTGCTTCTACGGGAGTCTACGGTCCTCATTCTATCTTATCTGCTGGTCCTCATTCTATCTTATCTGCTCTGCTTCCCTGGGAGTCAGAAGTCCTCATTCGCACAGGTGTCGGAGGTCTCGTGCAGGAGTCGGAGGTCTCTCTGGCTGGGCCTCTCATTAATCTCATCTATCCGCTGCTTCTCCGGGTCTGGTCTCGGAAGGCCTACTTAGACTACTGCAGGTGGGTGCTGGTGGCTCAGAAGGAAAGGAGCGAATGATAATGACGCCATTCGCTTCTCTGGATGGCTGAGTCCGAAGTCCTTATAATAGTGAAAAGTCAAGCGTCTAATCAATCCCCTAATGGTCGGCTCGCTATTCGCTCGCTAGGCTGGCTCACTCCCTTCCTTACTCTATAATTATAGAAGAGAAGCGGTAGGCTCTACAATAAACTATGGCATAATTGATAAGTGGGCCTTGAACTTGTCGGCTCGCTCCATTTATTGTGAAGGTAGGCTTTCCTCTATTTCTTCATTAATAGAAGGGACTAGAAGGTGCGACTGCGACACTGCGACTAATATAAAGAGTTCATATCATAGTGGCGAATGACGGAAGGAGAAGGGATAAGGCATAGCGAAAAGGAGAGCGGAGAAGGCTGTGCGATAACGGGAACAGATAAGGGCTAGAACGGGAACTGAGAAGGCGTAGCGAATAAAAAAAAAAGAGAATTGTTATGGGCGAGCTCGATAAGGCGATTCTTTGGCCGGCCACCAAGTCATTGCCCTCTGTCTTCTGTCCTCAGACCTGTACCAGAGGATAGCTAATGGGAGGTTCGGTGATAGAGTGCGTCTGACGACTACTTCTACTTCTGTCTACGGATCTTCCTTGTGGCTGCTTTGGATGCTCTCTGAAGTTCTATCTATGCCTTTGGATCTTCCTTGTGGTATGCTCCGCTTTGGATCTTCTCTGAGGGCACTTCTACGTATGCCTATTGATCCTCATTGTGGCTGCTTTGGATCTTCTCTGAGGGTTCCTTCCGGTCTTCCCCCTCCGGAGCCAGCCTTCCAGGTTCCCCTTCCTGAGCCTTCCTTCCTGGTGCGGTACTTAGATTAGCTCATATGAGAAGTAGCGTAGGGAGCAGAGAGAAGATGCGGATCGGATCGACCAATGAAGGCGACCAAAGGGAGGTTCACGAAGATGGGGTGCGAGGCACGAACTCAAGCGGGTTCACGCATCAAAGTTTACCAAGCAAGAAGAAAAAGAAGAGTCTCTGTGCGTGCAGAGGTGGGGTGAGTCTGAGAAGAAGGTGCGAAGCCAAGAGAAGAGGAAGACTAATATTTGCGCAGCGAAAGCTCAGTCGATTCATAAGAGAGGAGCGGTGCCTGAGACCATTTATAGTATGGGTTCGGAGCGAATAGGAATTGAACTTGTGATTATAGTTCCAGTTAAGATGAAAATGAAGGAAAGGGGGGCTGAATCAGTCTTGGATTCCGGGAGATTCTGAAGAAGATGGGTCAGTTTCATGCTCAGTTGACACTGAATCAGGAGTTGGATAGAAGCAAATTCTCTTCGCCAGACCAATCTCACGAATGCAATTGGGTCTTCGGCTAACTGAACTCTATGAGCAGGTCTTCACTCCCTGGCCAGCCCTTCTCCTTCCTCAACCCTTCTCGATCGGCACCTAACCAGACCGGGGCATAGCTGGGTGGGCTTTCCTCTGCTCTCGGCTACTTGCTGTCGTCGTCTCTCGGTTCTCCCCAGTCGGTAGGACTCTTCATCCGTCCCAATCACTAGGAAAGCGGGACTTGGAACCAAGACTCGGTTCATAAGCGGTCACTAGGAGGATGCCGTCCTATGACCCTTGTCCTAGAGGACTAGGAGCAGATGGGGGACTTGCCTTAGTGGCCTTAGTGGGTCATTCGGACACCGCTCCGTGGGCTAGTGGGGAGAGAGTTCGTCTGTTAGCTTGCCTATGCATGGGCAGACTATAACTGGTCCGGTTCACTAGGAAAAAGTAAGGTGCGGAGCGAGAATGCGACCACTAGCCTGCTCAAGGAAGGCAGGCTGCTAAGGCACTTTATTAAGACCCGTGACGTAAAGAACGACGCAGAAGGGCTTACGAAAGCGAGAGGCCTAGTATGGGGGCTCGGACTCATTCAGGAGACGAGTAGCTAGTGAGAAAAGGCTCCAATCAGAGGCAGTCACTATCCTCCAGCTAGGGCCCATAGTAGTTCGAGGAAGTGGTAGAAAATCTCGATCGACAGAGCCCTTCTTCTAATAGCTACGGTCAGATAGTCTCTTGCTGGATGGAACGAGGATCGGCGAGGAAAGGATCTACGATCGGGGACAAGAAGCATGGAGGGAAGAAGGGACTAATTCAACAAGTAGAAAAGGCGGGCTCACTGCACACTAAAGAGAAGGGGTGTGGGGATAGAGGAGGCGTCTCGTTAGATATGACTAACTATCTATTCGTATGAAGCGGAAGCCTAGGACTAGTGCTTCACTCTTTGCATGCTCTGGAAGTTCACTGAGGTCGAGAAAGGGCCCTATTAGCATAGTAGTCTATTCATGGACAGAGGGAAGTCGGAGCTCCTTTGCTGACGAACCCACTCATTCTTTCTTTCAGTCCGAGATAACCGTTCTACTGAGACTACGTTCTACTGAGACGGCCCGGTGAGCTGGCTGAAAAAGAAATGTATGCCTGAGGTAATGAGTACAGAATCCTACGCTTAGTGAATGCAGAATCCTATGCTGAGTGAGTACAGAATCCTATGCTGACTAAGAGGAATGAGGAAGAAGTCAATTATAGACGCTAGTGATAGGGCAGGCTGCGCTAGTGACTGATGATTGCTCCCTACTTACTGTGGTGAAAGGGAAAACCCACTGACTGTGGTGAAAAGGAAAGCCGGGGCTCAAGCTTACTACTACCGATGAGTAGCCTTACACCCCTATCCGACATGCTAGATTAGACAGACAGATGGGATGAGTTGACGAGTCCTTAGCCAGAAGGCATGAGTGATTAGACAGAAGATCCAATAAGGCCCATAGGCTGAGGTAGTGATTAGACAGATAGAGAGATCGGCCTGAGGTAGTGATTAGACAGACAGATCTTATAAGGCCCATACGGGATAAGGGGATTAGACAGAGATCTTAGAAGGCCTATGCCTGATAGAATGAGAGGACGGACCGGATGCAATGAGCGATTAGCGGGCTTAAGAGACGAGTACAATGGTTCTGAGGGAGACGAGTACAATGGTTCTGAAGCCGGCCTCCCGAAAGACCTTCCTTGCGCTGACGAAGAGACCTTCCTTGCTGACGAGGACTAGTACTCCGCTTCTTGCCAAGGTCCCACCGAGGAGTCTTGCTATGCTTCATCTTGTTGCGCAGCCCATGAGCGAGCGACGAGGTATCTTATCAAATCTCGAGATCTATTTCCAGAAGAGCTAGACTTTATCATATGGTATGATTGAGCCCACCTTATAAGCAATAGACATTAACTGGGAGGAGAAAAAACAAAGGAATGAAGGGTGAGCTTAGGTATAATAGGAGCTTTGTCATTGGCAGCATCGGAAAATAATTGTTATAATAGAGTAAAGAAATTGAGTTAATCTTCTCTTATCCAAAGCAAAGTTCAATTCTTACTTGAGGAAGGAGTACTGGTAGGAGCCTTATGTGCTTGGCATTAGTGATCATTTGGGCTAACTGCCCGATCCGCCTCGCCGGTGTACTGGAGCCAGGAAAGGTCTAAAAAGGAAAGAAAATCATACTAAAAAATACCCCAACTTTTCATTGTCTGAATCAGAACATAGGCCTCAAATCCCTCCATCCCCTCCATCCTCCGCTTCACCATCTGAAGAACTAAACTTAAGAACTGCCCAATACCACTTAGTAGAGCAAGCAGGATTTGATTAGCAAAACTGGATAATAGACAGACACTACCGGATCCGCAACTGGATCAATTTATACAGACTTCTCTTCTCATCTATCTATTCCTCCAAAAAATCTAATGAGTAAGCACAACTTAGTGCTCATCTGAGTCTGGAGAGCACGTGTTCTCATAGTTGTTGCTTGCAGTGGGCCATGTTCCCGAAGATTAGTAGGGAAAGCTAGATCGGACTAATCTCTCTCTAAACTAATAATAGTCAAGAGTTGGCAATCATCTTTATAAAGAATCCACTAGATCGGCTAAGTGATAAATTCGATCTATAGTAAGGAAATAATCTGAAAGTAGAACCAATAGTGAGTTTAGTAAGGAATGAGAACCAGCTTCGTGTGAAAGAGGAGCGACCTCCGACTTCGCAAAAAATTATCTCTGGACATTTCATTCGCTCCTCGTTCTTTATTTCCTTTCCTTCCTTTTGCACGTTCTGTCTACCTATCGTCAAGGATTCATTCTCTCCATTCAGATAAGAATATCCCTTCTCTTCTCCTCCTGAACAGAAGTATGCAAAGGGTAAAGAAAAGAACCAGTCATTGTGGAAAGTGCTCGGAGCAGATATCATCAGTTGCGTGCGCTACAGTGTTTTCGGTTAGCAAGTGGATAGCATGCCTGCCTATTAGAGAGGTAGGTGGGGAGGAGTTCGGAAGAGAAGGTCCACAGAAGTATGGGAAGAGTCACTTCTTTCTAGTCTTGTGAATTAATGGGCAGACTACATTACATGATTGACATGGTAGGGGCGAGATCTATGGGTCTATTATGTAATGGTGAGCACGGGGACTTGATTCCTCTCGCGCTGGGATTGGGATTGATTCAGCTATATGGACGGGGGGTTCCGAGAATGGTATGCTGATTCAAGCGCTCGGGTTCTGATCTTTCTTTTCCCAGTGCGGTGTCATTGCTTTCTTGTGATTCTGGGCTCTACACTGAAGTGAGTGCGCGAGGCCTTAGGGAAGGGCACGGTAGAGCTGGGGCTTGAGTTCTCGCCTGACTCAGATCGTGGCTCTGCTTTTGTATTTGAGTGAACAAACTCCGCAATCAGGTTCAGGTCTGGGAGAGGTCTTGTACGTACTGTGACCTTGCTTGATGTATGGTTAAGCATGACGCTGGATCTGCTATCTCTCTTGCAAAAAGCCATTAGAAGGTCAGAACATCATGACGCAAAGGACTTCTTTCACGTACGCGTGACTAGTGACTATACTTTCTTTTTTTACTTTTAGGCTAAGAAGGACTTTCCCCTCACGAGTCAAAGCCTGGATTGAGACCAGCAAACGTTGAACTTCGGTCGGCAGCTAACGGAATGATTCACTGCTTCAGCCTGCGCAGGGTAGGTTTTTTTCTTTAGATTTGAGATCCGGGTCCTTCGCTTCGCGTGCTGTGCTTTCCTCTTCCAAGATCTGATCTCCTTTCCTCCCTTTTTTAGTAAATAGACCTCTGAAGTCCTGAATGGGGAGAGAAGCCGGAAAGGTGTGAATCAAATTAGGTCAATCCCGTAAAAGAAGTGAGCAAGCCCTAGCGTGATAGAGGTCTCTCTCTTTGCCCTTCAGAGTTCTAAGTTAGACTAGCATGTGTGACGCATAAGGGAAGAGTTGGAATTGACCTTAGGTGGGTATCGACGAAGATTCTTTCTTGCTTAAGGAAAGAGTGATTCCTTATTGTAGCATTGCATACAGTAGTAGTGAATGGGATCGATCTACTTTACTTTCTTTAGCTCGAGACATAAAGTGATAATTTAATCCTGAGAGTCAATGTCATCAGAGAGACCCCTTGGTCAGATCCCGCATAAGCCCTTTTGAAACTTAAAAATCCAAGTCTAGCTTTAGCTTTTGTTCAAGTTCTTTCTCGCCTTTAGTCAAAAGAGTAAAGAAAGGTTTCCCACGAAAGAGTCAGATGATGATAACGACGCCAACTTTCCAATAGAGATTTGACCGTGAGCTCCCCTCCCATATGAAAAGAAAGCCTCGATTGAGGGCATGCAGGATCATTGAAGACTTCCGGAGTGCGTGACATGACACTCATTGTTGTGCCCAACTCACTTATCATACTCGAGGACCTAATAGCGGATGCCTGATCTTTGAGCTTTCGGGTCATTTCATTAGGTTAGTTCGCTTTTAAGATGAGGCAAGTCCCCTCCTCATCCAATCTAGCTCTTTCAGGGGCAGGGGAATTCCACTAGCGGTAGCGTATGCAGATGCCAGATAAAGGCCCATAAGAAGGCGAGCTCCACTTAATTGCCCGGGAAGCCATGTCGACTTCGCATTCGCTCCTTTGACTGATCATCTCCTCTCACAGTAAACTCTTGGTGAGAGCCCTATTATCTCTTTTCCTTATAAGCTTACTTCTCCTACTTGGAGGAGTTCATTCAAGTCTTCGACTCAGAAGAGAGGCAGAGGGGAATTAAGACGAGGAGTGCTCAACTACAATTCTAGATATATCTATATCCCACGTAACAGCGCGGGGTGTGTGGTACGAAGAGATCGGATGAACGAAAAGAAAGAAAGAAGGACAGCAGGCAACAATCAATGCTCAGGCTAGAGGACAAGACCACTGAATTCGCCAAAGTAATACAAGTCCGGATGTCAGGTGCTACGCGGAAAGGGACCGGCCCCCGATAGATGATGACGGCCTAAGCAGAGGCAGAGATCGCCAGCACCTTATAGTTGAGATAGTTGAGACGGGTCTGGTCGATACAGAAATGGCTCCCTACTCTCAAGAGCAAGAGCAGCTGGGCAAGGCATTGCAGGAGGAAATGAATCCCTAGTAGCTGGTGCCCCTGTGAACTAAGAACATGTGGATTAAACTAAGAACATGTGGATTAAACTAAGAACATATGGATTGGATTAGCAGTAGCATTCTTTCTCTCTTCATTCATTCTTTTTTATCTTTCTCAGTGTGAAATGAAATGATAAACTCGCCGCCTAGAGCACATATATAGATTAGATTTATGAGAACTATAGCCAGGACCGCTAGTAGTGAACAGAACTAAGCTTGCTCTTTATTATCAATCCTCGGCCCTACCTTTCAAGAGAATCAGTAGTAGGTCAGAGACTTTAACCGCTTTCGTGGTCTCTCTTAGCTACAGGACTCCGCAGCCATGGATTGAAGAGTTTATACTGCGGGCACCTCTTGATTAACCGGGAAGCTTAGGGTATGGAAGACGCTTCCCCAACTCAACTGGGTCCTATCCTGAGACTCTGTAGCCAGCCCTCTACTCTGATTTATCGATCCTCATCTACTCGTTCGCCCCTGACGCTCCGCACCTTTATCGCTCCTTTCGTCGCCCCTTCCTTCCCCGACTGTGGATTCAGATCGGAACTCTCTCCTTCATTCTTTCTTTTCTTATGTAATACACGAAGGTCTCGTTAAAGAAGGGCTCGCCCGGAAGAGTTCACGTTCAGCAGGTATCTTCGACCCCATAGAGTAAATGGCACGACCCCAACCTGGCACTGCAATGAGCTAAGACCAGAGGATTACTTGAATAAGAAAAAGAGAAACTGGCTCATGTAAGCATGACAGCGAATGTGATACCCGACTTACACAGGGTCGGTAGGCAACCGATAAATTGAATTCGAGACAAAAGCGCGTCATTACTTCGCACCGCATAGTGGGTTTCCTTCCTATCCAATCTTAATGTCAGTACTCAGACTTGGGCCATGCTTCCAGGATCCATGTCTGTGCTCTCTCCTGGCTTTGCTACTCCGCGCATCTTGCTCAGCTTAGGTCACCCCTTGCTGTGTAGAATGTATGGGATTCTTGACCTGGAATGGGACAGCTGCCACTTCTATGAGAAAGAAAGTGCCTCAACTCATTTATGAGAAAGAAAGAGTGCCTCAACTCATTCTCGTCCACTCGAAGCGCACCTCCGTACCGCACACCGATTAGTAGTACCCGGCGTAGAGTCGGCTAGAGAACTGAACTTAGTCGGCTAGAGAACTGAACTTATATAAGAAAGGGGAAGGACTGCACCACAACGATCAAAAGCAAAACAAACACAGAACTATTATGCCTCCTATCATTCACGTCCTCTCACTCTGACCTACCGCTATTCTTCTTTCTCTTCTAGGGTCTTGCTATAACTACTTGCTTGCATATACCATTTTCTTTACCGGTCGCTCTACTTAACGTGGGAAAATCAAGATCGGAGTCAGTCGTCGTTGAACTTGCACCGCTCCGTGGGCAGTCCTCTTCCTTATATGATTGATAATTAATTATCAATCTGGTCTTTCTCCTTATCTCCGTACGTCAATCTGGTCTTTCTCCTTATCTCCATCTCCGTACGACTAAGACTAATATCAAACTTATATGAGAAGTGTGGGCGTGCACTCGTCAAAGGTTTCAAGAGTCCTCTATATCTTTCTTTGGCTTACCCCTTCCAATAATGGTAAATTCGTTGGATAGAGAATATGTGGCCCCGCTCCGCAATTGATTCTTCGGCTCAGCCTTCTGTCGATCGCAACTAATAGATGGAGGCATACTTAAAATCTCCCTCTACTCTTTCCAAACCACGATATGGTAGACTATGCTTGCTCTTTAAAGAACACATAATAGGATTGCTAATATCCAATACCACATATATATAGTTGTACCGATCGACTACCTTCTTCTAAGGGGTCTTCTTCCCATGGTACAATAACAAACAAGAGTGATTGCTCCTATGGTACAATAACAAACAAGAGTGATTGCTCCTATTTCTTTGATCCTCTATCGACTGCCCTGTCCTAGATCTCTATCGACTTCCCAGCCGTAGCAGAGTGAGTCAGTTCCCTCAACGCTTAAGAACCCTTCCCAGCGCACCCAGCAGTATGATATATCATTGCTTTTTGCCAGGGATGATACTGGTTAAGCAGGAGATACTAATAGATAGGGCTCTAAGTCTTCGTATGCAACTTGAACTAGTAACTATTATTATTTATACAATCCGCTTTAGATGCCATTTGCTTATTGAGTAAGTTTCCTTTATCGAACCTGGCACCAGCGCTGCTAATGAATCATTCTTTCCCCTTGCGTAAAGAAAGAGTGGAGGCAGTCCTAGCCCCTTGCGTAAAGAAAGAGTGGAGGCAGCCCTAGTCCCTTGTGTAAAGAAAGAGTGGATGGAGGCAGCCCTAGTCCTAAAGAGCGGGTGCATCAAAGTATGCTATGCTTGAGCCCGGGAGAGCCTATCCTTACATATTTCCTCTGCCATCACGGAATCAGCGGTAGAAGAACCTCTTTGTGCTAATAGCTTGTTAATGGGGGTAGAGTATATGATGGTGCTAATAGCTTGTTAATGGGGTAGAGTATATGATAAAAGATCCCTTAAGTCTCGTTCGCTCTCCTCGATCGTATGTGGCTTGCTTCACACTTATTCTCTCCTCACCACCCTTTCCTTTGTGCGTGAATCTTCGGTTTAAGAAAGAGAAGCAGATGCTGAGGCAAGATCGTATACCTTTCTACTTTATAGTGGAATAAGAACTAATTACTAATTGCACCTTCTCAGAGGGTTTTGCCTCTTGGTTCTGTTGGGAGTCGACTGATTCCTCTACGTCACGGTTCACCCGCAAAGAAAAGACTGGAACACTGGGAATAAGAATTCTGGTTCCACTTATTTGATTATTCTGCTATGTGACCCGGTATAGCTAAGTTTAAAGGTTTTTTTTTCCCACCGAATTGGTTAAAATGTCTTCCCTTTGGTCGCCTCTGCGTTACTTTATCCAAGTCGCTCCCATGCCCCTCCACCGCTACAATACAAGAGGAAGGCTTTATGAATCCCTTGAGGGTGCCAGGTTTGTTGGCAGGGTTCACTACTAGTTCTTGTGCCCTAACAGAGTGTGAGTTAGTTCTTGTGCCCTAACAGAGTGTAAGTGAGTCTATAAACTACTTGCTCTCCCCCTTTAGATCCCCTGCTGGAATGAAGAGGGCATACAGGCCCAGGATCTTCTTTCCTTGTAAATAAAGAACCTCTCGCACGGATACTACATAGTTATCTCTCACCGGCCTCGGTTTTCTTTTCTTTACTTCCCAATTCCGAACACTTATCAAAGAAAGGCGGCTTGCTCAAAGAAAGAAATGATGAGACATTTACGATTAGCACACTTGGGCACGGGCTGATAGTCTATCTTTGCGCTTGCTTGCCTGCTTTCTTAACTATATTATTGACAGGGCTAAGAAAGCAAAGAAGAAAGGAAAGTGAGTGAACCCACAAGGAAGGCACCCTATGGGAGAAAGCATCAGCACGCACGAAAGAGTTTCACGAGCTATAGGTACGCTAGGTCTAGGTTAAGGAGGTAGGTACGCTAGGTCTAGGTTCAGGAGGTAGGGAAAGAAAGTCAGTAGTTAGCTCATCGGTGCGTGGGCCTTTGGAGGTATAGGGAATGAAGGTGTTAGCTCATCGGTGCGTGGGCCTTTGGAGGTGGGTAAAGCCAATCAATTCCTCATAGTAGTCGTGAACTGGGCTAGGAATCAGAGCATAAAGAAAAGCAAGACGCGTAAGGGATGGCCTCAACTCATCATAGTTAGTATACGGTACATACATTAAAGTTGGATTGGATTCTGTCATAGAAAGTCAACCACGTGGTCCGAAAAGAGAATAAGCAGAGGTGTTTAAGGGATTTCCTTATGGTTATAGTAGAAATAGAGTTATGAAAAGTGACACAAAGGAATTGAGTGTGCGGCTCCTACCGCGGGTTTCAGTAGTGGGATCGGTCGTATCGGGATGGGATGAATAGATAGAGTAGTGAGTGGGGTCGGATATGATCTCTAAAGAGTGGGCTCGGTCGGAAGACCTCCTTACGTCAGTTCGCACCACGGAGTGGACTCATAGTGGCCGTCTAGTTTCGTGCCATTCCCATCTCGACATCACACTACCGAAGAGAGACTTGTTGAACTCTTCTCGCCTGATCTTTCCTTTTATCCTCACTCATCGAATAACTCTTTTCACTTTCTCTCCGATCAGGGGGGGCTTCTCTATCCTGAACTTGATCCCACCTCACTGAAGGCTTTGACCTCTGTTCCCCCTTTCTTCGCCTTCCCAGAAAACAGACTTCCTATTGGGACAGAGAGGACAGGACTACTTGGATACACTTCCCAACTGAGCTGAGAGAAAGGGCAGATCACCTATCGTTGAGAGTTTGGACTTGGATTGGACAGATGGCATGAGAGCTACGTGGGTTCCGGTCGGGGTTGGATCCGAAAAGAGTAAATGCTTCCCCAGGTTAGCCCGCTTTAGACGACCTGACTGACGCATAGCACCTTGGCTTGGAGTCGTTCATTCCTATAGGCTCTGGACTCATCTCATTCATTTGCAAGTTCTCACCTGATGGCATTACAACTTCCCGTTGGTCACCTCTTCCTAAGACCTCCACGGCTACTTATGAAATATAAATGGGACTCACGTAGCACCTATATGGATGGAACCTTTAGGACCCACCACAGTAGGCATGCCGAGTCGACAGGCACCACCTTCCACTGAGTGAACCTCATAATATATACCCATGACGAGTATCCGCACGTGTTGACCCTTATCTCGAGAGGGACAGAGATCTTCCTCATTCGGAAAAGCTGAGCACTTCGGTGGCGGGCACAGACTGAAGAAGAATAGCACTCCAGAGCCCAGTTTGATAGATCTTGCCCACTCACCTCCCGTTGGTCGCCTTGAATTTAACCATGAATCATACTGCGTCCATCAAACCCATCGGAGTCACTCTACCTATATCCTATAATGACTTGTAATAGTCGTTGCTCATTGAATACACTCCGCATAAGAAAGTAGTCCCGCTCCCGTACTTATGCTTCGATGGGAAGAGCTCCTCTGCTCTGCATCTTGTCTTACGTTACTTCCATATCTCTCTCTTATTATTTCTTATTCTATTATTGGTCGATCCACTATTATATTGTTTCTTATTCTATCATTGGTCTATCCAATTATTAGATTTTTTTGGCTACGGGAATGTCTGCGTCACTGTCGGTCGCTTCAATCGCATATCACGCCGCTCCTATCAGTCGCCCCTCTACTCTAACAGTAGACTCTCCTTTATTCGATCCGGGTACGCGTTGGAAGGAACGGAACCTTGAATCCTTCAATGAAGCTCTAACTAGTCAGACAGACTAGGAGGCAGACTACTTTTATTCAGCCCGCCATCCAATAGCCAAAAGCTCCGTAAAGACCTGATTCTAAGAGGGAAGACACCCGAACCATCGAGGCAGGCGGTCTACCTATGCGGACTGTGCTTTCTGTCCATAGCCGCTTCGGTTCGGTAGGGCTTCCTCACTCTCACTTGGAGCCGGCGAGTCACTATACACTTTAGGAATTGAACCTTTCCCTTTAGATAGATGAGATGCAACAACTCAAACTGGGGACTCCGAGCTACATTCCTCCTATACTATAGGGGTTCGCTTCTCCGCGCTTGAACTACTTTGAGAGGAAAGGGAGGGGCGAGAGTGACGAGTGCACAACTGCAGACAGAGTGCTTCTTCTTTTGTTTTGCTTTCACGCAGCCACCATCTTTTAATGCTGATTCGGAGGGCAATATTGATCTGGGAGCACTACAAATGGGCTTTCTTTCTAGATCTATTGGTGAATCGCACTCTAGAACATACATAAAGAATCTGCTTTATACCTTTGTTGATGGTTAAGACCTCTTGTTAGAGCAGGGATAGGAATGAATGGGCTTGACGCAAGGATAGGTCTGATTTGATTAAGAAGAACCAAGAGCCGCTGCAGTCGGGCGCCGAACCAGAGAAAGAGCTCTGTCCCTCATAGGACTCGTGCCGCTCTGCTCTTTACAAGAGAGGACCACACTCAACTCAACGCAGAGCCGGTCTAGAAGTTGGTTGAACTGAATGGGCGAGGGGCTCCCTCTTGTACTCAAAGAAAATAGATAGATGGTCTTCAGTAAGATAGATGTCTGGTGGAGCGGGTAAGATAGATAGATGGAGATAGTGGAGCGGGTAAGATAGATAGATATGGCGATCGACGAACCACATTTCAGTCTCTTGAATGCCCGGACCAGGAATGCCTCTGCCCTTCGCCGCTAGGTCCGATCGTTCATCTGTCACTCGTACGGGACCTTCCTTTCTCTGGGCATTGTTCAACTCTCTCTCCTGTCTTTGCTTGTCCGTCGTAGCGTCTCTTTCTCTGGGCATTGCTCCCTCAGTGGAGCGACCCTCTCTTATAGATATAGAAAGAAGTATAGAAAGAAGATAGAAGAAGAAATGAAATAACGCTGAGCTCACATAAGATAAGGAGCAAAGAAGAAATGAAATAATGCTGAGCTCATAAGGAACGCAGAAGAAATGAAATGAAAGTCAGTGCAGCAGAAACATCAAGTGCAGTTAAACAAGTAGCGAATGAAGGTCAGACCCGATTCACTTAACTATGAATGAACTTAAATTAATATGCCTGCCCTGCCTGTCTTAGCCCTACTGTCGAGTTCGCCCACTACTCCTACTTTGATCTTCAACTAGTCCTCAGAGCTGATCCGCATCTTTCTTCTTCGTTCCGCCCCTCGCTCTAGTGGTCTCTGAGAAGCCAGACAGAAGAGGGAAAGCGACCGAGACAAGCTACGCAAGGGTCCCATGTCAGTCGGTAGGACGGATCGTCGAGTCGTGGAAGTTTATTATTTCGCACCGTGGGAGGGGATCCCGTGAGTCAAGGGACGAGGTACGCGGGCTGAGCATAAGCATAAATGCAGTTCAAGGGCAGCAGTGACGATTCACTCATTACTTCGTTGAGTTCATTGGAGTATATAGTACGAGCAAGCTTTCTTTTCAAGCCACTACTTCTTGTGTTGATCGACTTCACGCTCCGTTCTTTATCTAGGCCCGCACAAGAGCAGCAGTCCTCTCGCTTGAAGGATCCTTTTTTCGATTATTGTATGCTACCGCTCTAGAGAAGCAGTGAGTAGGGTAGAGCCAGGAGTTCATTCGGTGCATCGGGCCGCTTGTGGATCTCTCGTTCTACTGATGCTTACTTTACTTTACTCTCTCTCTTCTCGTGCGCTTAACTTCTGATTCTCTTTCGGCGTCACAGGTCTCGCTCCCGTTCCGGTCTTTTATTTAGTCAGGGAGAGATTTATTGAGTGGCTTGGTCAAGAACAAGTAATTTTAAAGAAAGGCTCTCGTTCGCTCCTCATATCTTTGATCTTTGGAATGAAGTGGCGTAAGTCTCTGGTCCTTTCCTATCTTTCTTTATGTACTACGTATAAGCGGTCAAGTCTGACTTCCAAGTCTGGGGCTTGCCTACTTGACTGATTTTTTAAAGATATAAGTCGTCACGGTCTAAGTCTAAATAACAGCTTAGGTCTACGGTCTAAAGCCTCTCTTAGGTCTAGTGTTGAAGAAGTGGGTCTCCCTGTTGAGTTCAATGGCAGTCTAGTTCGTGTTCTACCTCAGACTCTCTTTACGTGTTCAATTATTGATTTATCTCGGGCTTTACTATGAATAATGGTCTGATCTGCTTTCCTTACATTCATTCTAGTATAATGAGTGCTTGCTATCATGCGAACCTGACTTTTGACTTTGATTCTATTTTGGACTTATTTGAGTATACTGAGTGCTTCTTGATATTCTAGTATACTGAGTGCTGCTTTTTGTTACTAGTTAATCTTTCATATCTCAGTGGGATAGCTGCTTCATACTCTTCATGCCCTTGACTCCCTCTTTCTTGGACGCTTGATTCTTCTTTCTTTTTTTTATTATTCTTTCTTTTCTTGTCCTCTTCTCTTCTTTTTGTTCTTACTCCAAGGAGCTCTTCCGCTTCAGTTCTTGCCTCTACGTGCATAGTGGAGCAGAAACTCAACATTGGATTCAGCCGGGCGACCAGCAATCAATCCTGGAAGCATTCAATATATCTATATCTTAGTTCCACTCAGCGCTATATATCTTAGCTTAGTACGTGCCACTCAGAGCAACAACTTTTGTATTCTGGTCGCTCACGATCCGGCTTCCTGAGGTCCATTCGGACAGCTTAATCATACATAATGAAATGATCAAGAATCAGATGCCTGAGCTGAATCTAAGCTCTGATCTGCCCGGGAATGGTGCGCCTAAAGAGCAAAGGCGAAAGTCGGGTTGAAATTAAACCCGTGCCTAAGTCTGCTATTGCTTCACGCCCCGGGTGCGCCTAAAGTCGGTCGTCTCATCGGATAGGCTGGGGAAGACTGGACTTCGGTAATGAATCAAGGGACGAGGGGAGAAGTGACGCTGGTGGGAAGCGGAAAGTGAGAATAGCTGCTCATCCTACTCAGTTCTTGCTCGACTCCCCTAATCGTTCCCTTCCTTCTGCAATGGCTACTTGATTTGATTTTAGCCAACCTGCCTTCCGTACTCTTCTCAGGCTGTGCTATGGCCACTGAAACCGTACTCTCAGGCTGTGCTATGGCCACTTCAATTGAATGCGCTCGCTGACAAAGAAGTGGGAATGTAGCTACATTCATTCATTGTAGTGAATAAGATAGTTGCGATCGACCTACCATTCGCTCCAGCAGCTCGCTAGACTGATCCGCGCAGTCAATACTCGAGCTAATTGAGTGCAGTAGAGACTCTTCGGCGTCGCTCCTTTCACTACGGACCCATGCTCTCTTTAATTCCCGAAGTAGGCATTCCTTCGTAGCCTAACTTAATTTAAGCCCAGCAATAGAGGGAAGCCTACCGATATCATCAATGTCTTATTAAAAGATAGTTGGAATGCTTTCTCGGAGCCATGGGGAAAGTACCCATTAGAAGGCTCAATAAGCCAAGAAGAGGAGAGGAATCGATTCACTAGCGTTCCATTATGTTTGTTGTCCCGCTGCCATCACGTGAGATCCTTACCATAGCTATGCCACTACGGAATCGAACCCGAGATCTATAATTAGCAATTCAGTCCGCCATCTCAGTTTCATTCTCGCTCCTGGAACTTGTGAATGAATCGGAACTTTCGGCTCTTAAATTAAGAAAGGTCAACCCATTGTTCATCGGTCGAGCCAAACAAACTATTGAGGTCGGGTCTAGTCTAACCTACCTGGGGAATGGGTTAGTGGCAGTAAGCATTCATTTCTTTCTTCGGAGCATTCCTTTATGTCTTTCTTTCCACTTATAAAGTATGCATTTCCCTTCCATCAAGTCTGAAACTAATTTATGATTTCCTATCTTCAAGTCTAAGAACAGGAATGGAAGTCCCTACCCCGTGGCGTGTCTGTCTTGAGACCATAGGAGTGGCGTGGAAGTCCGTCCCTATCAACTCATGCTCCTATCTTCAAGTCCCTATTGGACCGATAACGAAACTGGTGAAAATCAATAATTTCCCATCTCCATTTCTCATGTCAAGTGGCATGGTCAAGTGTTGTCTTCGGAGCGAGCTTCAAGTCTCTATTTCCTAGTTTAAGTATTGATTGGAACGTAGAAGGCTTGAAACTGCACTTAAGGAATGATTGGAGCGTGGAACGTCTTTCAACTGCACTTAAAGTCTCTATTCTCTGCTTGAAGTCTTGAATTCGGCAAGCTTTGTCTTTTAGGCTTGACGGCTTAGGCTTGACGGCTTAGGAACAAGCTTTAGGAGCAAGCTTAGGAGCAAGCTTTAGGCGCTCCCTTTCAGTCGCTTTACGACTTGTCTTAATCTATTTCCGCTTGCATTTAGCCTTAATCGTCTTTATTTTAGCCCCGGCGACGGGAAGCGACCATCTATAGTCTGAAAGCACTTTATTAAACCACGGTTCGGAGCTTTAGCAGACCAACGGGAGCGCCTAAAAGCAAAGACAATCAGATTAATAGTCTTTATGGGAGCGCTGTCAAGCCCCCCTGGACCCCCGCGTTCACATAGCTATTATAAGCGATTAATAGTCTTTATGGGAGCGCTGTCAAGCCTAAAACCCCCCCAGCCCCCAAGCAGGAGACTTGTTCGACGGACGAGCAGTAGCGACGTGTAGTCGTAAAGAAGAATCTGCCTTATTGGACTGCGCTGCGCTATAGGCTTTCAACTCCCTAAGTAGCGAATGTGGGGGACCCTACAAAGTAAAGGGCACGCACCTTATCAAGTCTTGATCCTTGGTCCGAACTCTCATCTGAAGAATGATTTCCGAACCCACCCTTTCAAGGAGAGATCTAGTGGAACTTTCCCTACTAAAAAAAAAAAAGAAGGAGATTTCTACGCTCCACTCTTGGCATGTTCCATTTTCTTCCCCTTCTTCTGCTCAAAGCTAGGGGTGATCCGATCCCTGGCTTAAAGCTTAAGGTACGGACTCGAGTTATTGATCTAAGCTCTGCCTCCTAAGATTCCAAGGTCTTGTGCCTGAGTTAGTTTTAGGGAGTCATACGCTCCTGGCTAGGCTGAACCAGAAGATGACTCATTCGCTGGTACAATCGGATAAAGACTTGATTAAGCTGGGAAAAAGAGAGTCTTGACCGGGTTAGGATTCGGGCCGGGGAAGTAAATTATTCGCTCGGCTCCCTCTTCTGATGCGAGGAGACTACCACTAGTTGGTGCGCTCTAGAGTGAGTCTTCCGCGGGGTCTGCTCCTCCACTCGCTGACTCGCTTATGTAAAAGCCAGAGAGGTCTTTCTCAAAGGGTAGCCTCTTCGCGGCTGCTCTTAAGTTATGGTCTTTCCTGGCTTCAACAGCAAGCACTACACTATAAAAAAAGGCTTTAGCTTCATTGGTTGCTTTCCTTGTAGGAGTACCAGTCAGGAATTCTGATAAGTTCATGAAAAGAGAGACTGAAGCTACCTACCACTGGCACTTATATTCAGATTAGGAGCGGAGGTTGGCTTTTTAATGCTCTAGGTTCAGAGGGCGAATCCAATCTCTTTTAGCCGCCGTGTCAACCGGGATATAGAATAAGGGTCCGTTAAAGCTGGGGATGTAATTAACCTTGTAACAGAAGTTATTAGGGCAAGAGTTCCCGGATCGGACTCCTTAGCTTCAAGGCCTGGCTTGGCTGATAAAACTCCTCTAGCGTCAGTGCGTGCGCGGCAAAGCAAAGATCGGATGTAAACTTATCGGTGTGTGTGCGCAGGCCGGGCTCAAAGAGCTCCTACGCGTAAAGCAGGGTCGGGTCAATTCATTCATCCCGACCTCAAAGGGGGCAGCAAGCGGGTAAACTGCATCTATCGGGTCTAACGATAGTTCACTCGCTACGCCCCTTGCACTCTTTTCAAAACTCATTGAATTAGGATCTGATTCTTGAAGGCAAAAGATTTGAACAATTCAATCGCCCTATCACTTAGATCCCCAGATTAGGAGTCTTTGTGTCATTAGCTGTAAGGATGAGCCTAATTTCCCTTGCTTGCTTGGCTTGGATAAGTAGTCCACCCCCCGCCTTGCGGTCGGGAGCGCAGATAAGGCTTGTCTCTCGCTTTGGGGTCTGAGGTTTCATTCCCTCTTTCCAAGACAGCAGTCGAATGGGACTCAAAGGGATGCCTCCCGCCTACCAGTTATAGCTTACATGAAGGACAGAGAGTTTCAGATCAAGAGTCCGACTTCCGGTTCGGAAGATAGATTTTTATCACACGGACTGCATTCAGTAGGTCGTGGATAGCGCCGACCGGTCAATCTCTTTCAGCTACCGACCCGAGGAGTTCGTGAACCCAACTCTTGCTTGCTGCCATTCATTCATGATTGATGCTTCTTTCTTGGCTTCCGACTTAGTAGATCTACTGGCAGGTTAGAGTTCGAGGGCTAGGTATTATCAGTCTAGTGACCGGCGTGCTTAGCATTTTCCGTGTAGTGAGCCTTGCCCTGGACCGAAGAAGGATAGGGGCGAGCGAAGCTAAGCGCTTTCTTTATCGCCCGCATCCCAAAGGGGCTAGGGAAAGAAAGTGATCATTGAACCCCCGCACCACACACATCCTATTCAATAAAGAGCGGCTTGCCACAGCCGGGCAAAGATCATTAGCAAGTTCCCTTCCCCACCGGATACTCTTTCTTTAGAAGGAGATCAGTTTCCGACCATGACCCGACTAGCAAGCATCCCGAATATTCATTAACCTCAGAATAGAGTAGAAAAGTCAGCCTTACTAGTTAGAGCACGACAGAATTGAATATTGAATAAGGAAAGGAGGATCCTTCTATTATGAAGAAAAGATCTTATATATTTTATTTTGATAGATGAAAAAAGAAAGACAATCAAATCGCTCCATTAATGAGTAAATCTCAATAAGAGCTGGAGGGACTGAAGAATCCCATTTCATTCCATTTATTATTCCTAGGGCAACCTCGAAACTCGCTATTTAGGCCTAAATATAATACTCTCAACTGAGCTATTGAAGCATAAGTTCACGTTTGATCGGTTCTATAGCGCATTCTACAACTACTCTTTCTATAGAGCATTCTACAACCACTCTTGAAATAGGGCATGCTACTCTTTCTATTAGAGATAAGAGATAAGATAAATCAAATGTTAAGAGCCGGGCGGGTTCGCCCTCCTTCTTGCATTTCATGCCTCAACTCTTTTGTGCCAAAATCTCTTCGCCGGGACTCTTTCAAGCAAGAAAGGATCCACCCTGTCTAGGAGAAGAGCGACTCCGGAGCTGATCCACCGAAAGCGCGCACTCACCCTGACAGTTCTTTTTTTCCGGGTCCGCTTCATTGGCTTCACTCGTAGCGGGCGCACTCTCCTTGCTGGCTAGCCTCACTCGGCAAGTAGTTCCGTTGAATCTCTTTCTAGGGTAGGTCTCTCTTTCTATTTCTATTCTAGTTCGCTTTATACATTCTATTCTGGAGAAGACAGCGTAAATCTCTTTGCCTGAGAGACCCTAGCTAGCAGGAGATTGCTTGAACTTGAAGCTGCCGCTCGCACTGGGAATGGGTTAGATATTCAGTTGCTTCCGCCAGGCGAGAAAGACCTCTTGATAAGTGAATGAGCTAGAACTACATGCGAGAGGAGCGCTTTATTGACCTTTCTTTCTTCTTCTATTGGGAATAGGGTGGTACGATCTCACTCTAGTTCGTGCGCTTCCGATCTCAGTTCTGCTCAGGTTCTCCTCCGATTCTAATTTCTTTCCTTTGGACTGTAGAATCAATAAATTCATTTAGGGAGATCTGCTCGACTTAAGCAAAGCTCCAGGCGCGGCTGAACGCTCGGATCTGGGTGCTTTGCTTGCTCCTTAATCTATAACTTGATCTACTGGAAGAGAATACGGGGTCTCAAACGAAGAACCCTCAGGTTAAGGATTGGAGCTCGGCCCTTTCAAGAGCAACCTATGCATCTGGGTCTAACTCTTTGGGTTCAATGAGTTACTCAATCAAGGAGGGAAGCCATGATATGATGCAATAAGGTCTGAGGCTAAGCACTTGCATGGTCTTCGTCTTGTGGGCCCCCCTGCCACCCTTGCTCTCTGGTCCGAGAAAGGATTCATTCATCAAGTCTACTGTCCGAGAGACCAGTGATAGGCGTCGCATCTCATAGTAGAGAATAGAATGAATATATCAAAGTAAACTAGCTCAGCCGGAGCGGAGCGGCCTGGGACTTATCCAACGATTGAGCCCTTACTGTAGAGCCTCGCAACTGCAGTCTGATAATCTTTTCCTATTGCTCCGCCAGCTGCTTTCAGCTCTTAATGGTGAGTTCGGACCTATCTCTAGTGCCGGGCGCATGACCCTTCTTAGTTTACTTTCTGCCATCTTTCTATATGAGAAAGAGAAATCAATAGAAAGAGCCAGGGCTACTCATAAGATAGAGTCGTAATCCTCCTCTTGGTTCATCCTCCTATTCGTCCGATTCCTTATAGTGGAGAGTCCTGGCACATCAGCAGAAAGGTTGGATTCTTCCTTTGTGGCAGATAGAGAGTCAAGAGCTAGGCCAGTCCCTTCCTAATGCGTAATGGTTGCACCGAACCTCAGAATTTAATGGTTGAGAAGTAGAATCTTTGCAGTAGGTAGCTAAGTTCCGGCTTCCAAAACTAACCCAGTGGCTACCTGGCCAGCGGACTGAAGCAGGCCTCACCTACCTATGTCAGGCTCCTGGGCTCGAGGGTGATGAATCTCAGGTCTTGGTATTAAGGTCTGTACTTTCAACCCCTCCTGTAACTCTTTTCTGAATGCCCGCTTTCGCAGCTACTAAATTAAATCAATTCTTTCACTTTCAGTTCAGTGCCGACGATCAAATTAGCAAATTAGCAGTCATTCCCTCCTCGCTCGGATACAAAGAAAACCGACTGTAAGGGGGCTAGTGGGAAAATGCTAAGGCTTGGGTTCGACTGAGTGTCCGCTCCTTTCGCCTCCCATATGTACGAGTCTGAAGCAGCTTTGCCAGGGAAAGATTAAATAGGCAGAGCTGAGCCGCCTTCCACTGGTGCCTCAGAGTCATTCTTGGAAGAGTGAGCTAGCAGAGTTAGAGCCTGCTCTGACCTATCTTAGCTTCTGACAGGTTCAACTCTCGCTGCCGGGTAAAGAACTAAGTTGACAGTGGTGCCGAATCCTGCCTATGATAGTGATTCTCTGACTTCAGCCTTTAATGAATATTAGACCCGGAGCAGCTGTCTTATAGACCTAGAACTGAGAAGACCATTCGGCTACCTACTCCAAGCGCCATTCTTTGTGTCAAGAGAATTATAAGGTAATATAAAAGTGCTTCAAGAAGTGCCACAGGGGGATCTCTTCTCTTACCAAGTCTGGCTGGCCCTGGTCTCGCCCAGAGCTCCTAGCCAGCACCTCTTCTTGATGCTAAAGGTTGCCATATTACCTCGCACACGCTCATGCGAAAGGGTTCAAAGGGAAACCTCACCAACTTCATCAAAAATTATGAAGAAACCTTGCAAGATGCGTAGAGTAGATGTCGCAAGACCGATCCAAAGAGCTCAATCGGATGTTCAACTACTATATCGGATTTCTAAAGCCTAACCCCTCCCAGGCGCATTCACAAGAGCAGCTGGTAGCGACAAAAGTTTTCTGCTCGAGCTCTGCCCACACCCATAATTTATCTGAATGAAAGTCACTTTCTGCCCACCACCGGACCGGGAGTCAAAGCACTCAAATAGAAGCTCCACAATAGCTGCCTTTGGGTTTGGGGTGGGAGGTTTCTTCTTCTCTTTCCAAGGCAGCAAATTCAATTAATTCCGTTGTGCCCCCTCTCTCCGACACCGGACCCGGGAGATGACGACAAGATTCAGAGACCCAGACACTCTAATGCTATAAGTAAAGCAAGGAGCGACCTCCGACTTCGCAAAAAATTATCTCTGGACATTTCATTCGCTCCTCGACTAAGACCCGCCGTTAGGGAGCGAAGAATAGAGCCCGTGACTATGCCCCTAACCCCTATCCCCACTACGCGGTGCTTTCTACGTAACTAGGAGCGGTGACGCAAAGAACGAAATCCGATCCTGGCCTGAGACCTTTCCATGCGTCCAGCCGAACTCTTCGAAGTGTTCAAGTTAAAGTCCCGTCTTCTTTCTTTGTTCAAGTTCTTTTCTTGGCTCTGAGGGAGGAAGAAGAGTGGAAGTGAGAGCGCTTGCCTCTCGGTCTCATCGGCATAGGATTGATTGCTCACTACTGATCTTGGTGTGGTCTTGTCTTCCTTCTCTTCATATCTTTGTTTTGAAGTTGGAGATTGATTGCTCCTCTGAATTGGCTCCCGAACAAGAGTGAAGAATGAGCTCCCTCACGTGTGCTGCTTCTCTTTCTCTGCCGCACTTCGCTTTTCGAGTGAGGAATGACTAGGGAGGGTGGATAGCAATCACAAGAAGGAGGGCTCAGAAGGAGAGTCTCTATCCAATCCATCCGATCAGTGAGAAGGGCCCCTCATCATCACATCAGTCCTAAGGAAGCACTCACTCATCAGTCTACTGCCCTCATCAGTAGGAAGGAAGCGGAGGAAGAACTCATCAGTAGGAAAGAAGCACTTGGACCATCCACAAGCAGTAAGTGGGGTGTGGGGACGAGAGGACTCTGCTCTGAGCAACTAATTCTCACTCCTCTCGCATTCGATCTGCCCCTGCCCTTCCTCTCGGCAACTGGAGCAGCTTTCGAACACGGGAGGGAAGAGGAGCGAACTAACGAATCTATCTATCTATAGGAATGATAAGAGTGGATTGAGTATTGGTTGTGATCGCCGAAAAGAGTGAGATCTACCGCATAGTCAGATAGTTCAATATGATCTGAGGCGGGAAAGACCAAGACCCGGCCGTAGCCATTCATCAGAAGCTGGGGGCAGTACTAGATAGAGGGAGAGAGCGCTACAATAGTGGTGCCTCGTGGCGAGAGCAGTTTAGCTTGCCTAATCACTACCTTGAGCTGTTGAACTGCCCGGGTGGGGTAGCATGATCAAGTTAGATCGGTCGGGACTAGACCAATATCGGGAAGAGGTGCGGATAGAACAACATAATAAGAGCGACTACGATCGAAGGAGCGAGCGAGAGTGACGCAAGTTCATGCTTTGGAATATAAGTTCCCAAAGATGGAAAAGAAGTTCTCGGAGTTGGTTCTCAATCAATCTATTCAATGTAAAGAAAGAAAGGTGCGAAGCAGTGATAACGACGTAAAGAACTCTTAGTGAGCCGACTAGCGAGACGACATTCGATCAGGCAGAGCGAGACGCTTTTTAATCTTTCGACTTCGGCGAGACCTATCTTTCTTATGCGAGACTTCGATCCGCTATTTCGATCTATCTTTTTATTTAATGAGCCGATCCCTACAGATATAAATCTGGATCCAACTTCCATTTAGATAAGATCCGATCCCGATCCTACTTCTTTTTATATAATATCCGACCACCAAACAAAAGCGAAGTCGAAAGAAGACTGATTTATAGCTATGAGAGAGGTGCTACGCGCTATCGTAAGTCGGGAATGAATGGAAGAGACCGCCACCGAGAACATTCTTCTTTACTACTGGGTCTGCCATCGAGACCTTTTTCTACGCCTTTGCCGGACGAGTCTGCCAGCGATACATTTCTAATAGTAGATGAGCGACCCGGTCTAAAGTGCAATGCTTGGGAACGAAAGCCGGGAGAGAGAATGGGCCCGAGAGAATCATAATAAGAGTCTCTCATCACGATCGACAGATGCACGCACCGAAGCTCAGTATCCGACTCCACTCAATCCGATCCGTCCCACTGAAGGCAGGTCTTCGGGCTACCCGGTCCACTCAGCTACTCACTTCCGGTCCGGTTCACTGTCCCTTGGGGATCGGCTGTCCGGCCTCCCGAACAAAAGGCAATGCTCATTCTTTTTCTCATTCAGAATCTCGGGCGTCCCTTGCACACTTATAAGAGCGTGCCCATTCTATCCTCTAATCTGAGGAACGAAACTAGGCCCTAGTGACTACGAGTTCAGTCTTCTTATTTATTGTTAGTGTCAGACCGTCCATAGTTAGTTGCAATGTTCTTTCCGGTCCTTCACTACGATTCATTGGAAGTCCTCAACTACGAGTCAGTCGGGGAGAAGATCGTGAACTGGATTCTTTACTTTACTTGTCCTCCGCTACTTCTGACCCGGCTTCGATCGCACGAATGGCGACCCGGCTCCCCTCCCAGCAAGTCAAGACCTAGCGCGTAGTGGGATTCAATAGGTGCTCTCCGCCTAGGCCTCGACTAATGGCTCATCATCCGCTTACTCATGAATGTGGGTCAGCGCCTTATTCATCCGGCTTAGGACATCCGGCCTCCTCCCGCTCATAGCTTTGGGATTCATTTCAGGCACCGTTCCTCCCACGGGGGACAATGAAGGGAAGGGACGAGACGCACAACATTTCGTGGAGAAGTCGAGAAGAGAGCTTAAACTTTCTCTCAGCAAAGGCACTACTCATTTCGTTGCTCTAATCTGAGTGAGTGTCACCAGGTCTCATTCATGATCTGGGTCATCTTACTGTAGTACTATAAGGAACTCTTACTTAACTATAAGGTAAGGTACGAGCATAGCGACGTGAGAGCGAAGTCGAAGAATGGGGAAGAGAGCTGGGTTGGCATGATCGTCGGTGCTATTGCGCTAACCATCTGTCCTTACTTCTGTCGTTGCACTCGTGACGAGCGAATGACTAAGAACCGGAACTGACTATTACTATATAAGGCCCGGGAGCAGCTTTCCAACCAAAGGCACGAACCCCGCATCTTGCGTTGGTGGATCTGGCCGTCTTTCAAGGGTTGAGCCCAGCCTACTTACTACTTAAGCTTCGGTCAGATGTAAAGATAGCAGCATGAGTTCGGAAATAGCATGAGTTCGGGGACGCCCTCTCTTTCCGAAAGGACTATCCGCTTGCTCTCTTTTCCACGCTTCCTATTCCCACTAGCGCGGGTATCCTACTAACAAAGAAGATTGATATTCCTTCCAGGCTTCTTTTTCTTTATTTTATTGACGAAAGTGAGTCATTCTTCTTCTAGGGGCGTACGCTTTTCTTCCAAAGAAGGGCTAGGTCTGTCTAGGGTCACTCGACCTGGAAACAATAGTTTTTCCTACACATCAATATGGTTGGTTCGGAGAGGGAATGATATGAATCTAAAGCAGCAGAGACCACATCCGTCTCGAAAAGCGAGACCATACCCTTCATCAGAGACGCAAGCTTATTAGTGAAAGGATAAAATAAGGATCTCCCGAAAGGTAGTTGTTAGTGCCTCCCTCAAACTGGGACTCTACCGGTACAGAATGGAATTAAACTGAACAGTAGTCGTTCGCAGCGTATAGCCAATAGCTGCAAATCCGAACTGCGTCGTTTTCACTCGCACCTTCGTTCTTGAATATCCTTTCAGTTGAGCTAGTCGCAAGCCCGATAAATTAATGGGTTTGGTTCGGGGCTACTTATAATGAATAGCAGGAAAGGACTCTTTCAGCAGCAACCGAACCTAACGATTCAAGCTCTGAGTTTCGCTCTTATTCAAGGAGAAGATTAGCTCATACCTCGTACGGGAAGAAGAATCAAAGGAGCCGGTCCAATAGAAGGTGTGCTCGGCCGGCCTTGCTTTGACTACTGAACCATGCCAGGTACTTGATTTAGGAAAGAAAAAAAAAAAAAAAGAAAATGATACTACAAAAAAACAAACCCAATAAGGGGAAAACTAAACCAAAATCAATTGATCAATCGAGTCGACCCCAAATCAAGTTGAAAATTATATTTCTAGTATCATTTTTCTTCCCCGGGAGCGGCAGAGTTTGAATAAGACTCGTTTGCTTTTGCACCACAGGAAGGGATAGACTGAAAGACCGAACCGGAGAAAGAGCAGCAGCGGATGTTCATTCCTTTCCAGTTCCCGTACCGGTAGAGTCTGTTGTTGCTGTAGTTGCCCTTAAGACTGAGTTCATGGTTCTCTAATTAGGTTCAGGTGACCTATTTGTAAGAGTTTAATTTAAAGGGAGCGGAATGGATTCTTTATTCTTCCCGTACGGGTCCCTTAAAGAGGGTTAGAGTGATTCAGATCGGATGAAAGGTGGAGCTCCCGGACAGGGGTTATGAAATACACTCGAGCAACATAGAGAGGAAAAGCTTCTATGGACTCTAATGGAACGGACTTCTAATCGTAACCAAAGGGCATCCGTAAGGATAGGCTCGAATTACCCATAAGGTAGAGGAGATAGGCTCGAGCGAATGTGAGAGGGCCAAGTGAGAACAATATTTGACGGGATCGACCGATAGGGACGAGACGCACAACATTTGAGACTCTCGAGCTTACGTCGCCTCCTGTTCAGTCGGCCCTCCTGTTCAGTCGTCCCTTGCTTACCGACCGAAAGGGTGATTAGAGAAAAGAAGTACGGGTTCGGGACGTATCAAACACCGGATAAAGAGCTGCTTTAGTAGCACCTTAATCAAGAGAGAGTCTGTCCCACGGGAGTTCAATTACCTCTTGGAATGCACTCTTGTGCGCCCTGAAAGAGCTTGAGTCGTGAATGCGGAGCGGAGCCTTCCCAAACAGAGTGATGAGCTCAGAATATGCAGCTGCAGGTCTCACTCCGATAAATGAACTTAAAGAGCTTTTGTGCATTTTCCCTCTACTTATTAGTAGTAGCAAATCCAGTCCTTTCAGTCGTCCCTCTTCTTGCGGTTCGGAAAGGTTCGGAAATTCCATTCAAGAGCCTCTTATCAGTCGCTTTTCTTCTCCTTTAAAACTGGGCTGCCCGTGAACGAGGTAGGCACCTTTAGTACTCTTTCATACATAGGATTAGGTGAATCAAGAACAGAAAGGACTCGGTCATAAAGAGCTTGAGTTAGATTAGGCCTAGAACAATCACCCTTGGAAAGCTCTCAAACCTCAATTTCGTGGAGGAATTAGCTACTTTAAGGAAAACCCCACTGGGCAGTGAGACGTTCTTCTAATGAACTCTTTCCATTCACGACAGTTGCCTTATGGGGAAGGAAGTTCGGCAGCAGATAGGGCATGAATGTCTTTCTTCTCTTGCTACTATTTGGTTTGGCGGATCCCGTCACGATTGCTTCGACGAGCTACAGCGAAATCGAAAGTGAGGAATGCAAGTTGGCGACCGACCGAAGGGAGATTCTCTCCTTTCATCTCAACCTGGGGTAGAAAGGAGTACGCGTTAAGAGAAAGAAAGGAATATGATATGAGGGCTCAGGCTTTGTGTACTTCCGACTCCCCGCTCGACTCAAAGGAGCGTTAGCGAGATCAAACCCCATTTTCTATATACGATTTCTTTCTGTGCCGTGCCCATACGCGTAAATAGAGATGGAAAGGAAAGGCTGCAAAGAGATTATTCTGCTCCGAACTGCAAGAGCAGCAGCTGCAGCCGGTTAGCGTTCGTCCCTCAACTAGAATCCCGCCCTTCTCGGATAAAGAAGAGCAATTCAAGGACTAGAACTGGAAGCCGGCAATAGAAGAGGAGCCCGTCCTCCCTCTCCCCGCTGCTGAGCTAACAATGAACATTGCCTTAGGTCTTCTTATTAGAAAGATTTCGTTAGGGGTCTACCTCTGAGCAGCCGTCAGTTGCTGCTTTTCCTCTTATCTACAATACTGTAGATTCTTTCTTCTCCCTTGGGTCGGCACCTACTACCCCGAGATTCTGAGCAGCATGGCGTAGTTGAAAGGACTTAGAAAGCTTCTACTGAGTCGGGCTCTACCAAGGTAGCGGAAGCATTCGTTCGACTCTCTTTCTGCGGAAATGAAAATGGTTCCGACCCCGATTCTTTAATCTCCCTTTCGGTTGGCTCCCATACCTTGAGGTCTGATGTGCCAGGTCCGCGCCCCATTCTTAAATCAAGATGCGTAGGGGTAGAGTCTGATGCTTAAGTTGGATAGGCAGTAGTCCTCAGGAGTGAGAGAAGTGTCAATTCACGGGAAAAAGCTCTTCAGAAGGACGGACACAAGGACAAGCTAGAAGAGCAAGGGAAAGCAGCTACGGAAGACCGGTCGAGCAACTAACAATGTTGATTGTCCCTATAGGGAAAGGAACGTACTCCCTTCTTTCCATTAGTCCCTAACCCTAACTTCAGGATAAGACAGAGGGGCACCTGCAACTACTTTTATTAAGTATGTACGTACCATGGATCTTCCCCCTATTTCTCTTTCCATGAACGACTAAGGAAGCCTAGAAGAGAGAAGACCTTGGAAGGTAATGGCATGAAACTATTCGACTATTGAGGGCAAGGCTAACGAAGATTCTTTCGGCTGCTGCAGCTTCATAAGAGGTCTTTGAGGGCACCTGCTTCTAAATGAGATTTTGATGTACCTGTACCGTTCTTCAACTTATAAAGAAGTACTTTTCTTTGCACCTTAAGGATAGGAGCCAGGAGCAGCTTTAGGCTACTGAGCTCTGTTAATGGAATCTCTTTATCTTTATCTTTCCCGGCACCAAGAATGTCTTTTATCTACAACAGGCAACACGGACCAGTTCGCAGCCCTGAGCTAGCTATAGCGTAAAAGAAACTGGGAACGAATATTGAACCCGCTGATCGAGTTACTCAAGCTCAGGGTGGAGCTCCAAAAGAATTAGCTACTTTTATCCGTACCTCGTACATCCGGTCGGGGGTGAAAGGTTATGCTATCTTATAGGAATGAACTCGGATTCACTCTACTGGGGACAACTCTGAGTTTCAATTCCCGAGAAAGTTGCAGCGTTGGAAGAGGGTCGAGCAACTTTGATCTCATATCCTCTCGCTCCTTCTTGTCGAGTTATACCCGCTCTTTGGAATTAGAGTCAATTAGTTGTTGCCTAGAATCTTCTTTCTCATCTCAGCCGGCTGAGTCTCTTATTGTTCATGGCCTTGCTGCAGCTAATATAGTAGTGAATAGCAACTACGTTTGAACTCACATTCCAAAGAAAAGCAGCATTGAATTCCAAGAAAGAAGTAAAAAACTCATTTAATTCAAAAGCGGGTGCCCGTAATAAAATGGTTCTCGTTCGCTTTCCAGTTAGTCTGAGGTCGGGAGGGAAAAGAATCAATCAACTGCAGCAGGCGGTGAAGGCGTATATCCTGTTGTTCTAATAAGAGTGAATGGACAGAAGTACGGCACTAATGTCATTTAATACGGGAGAGTCCCAACTGAACTCCTAACTATAAGGAGCGACAGCTATAGGCACTAATTTCATATTGTGTTGCTTATGCCCGTGCCCTTCTTTTGGTGCCCTATTGAACCGGAATTGAAGCTTAGGCAGCTGTTCATGTAAATAAGGAAGCACCCTACTTGGACTCCTTACCCTCACTAATATTTTAAGGGGTGCCCGTAGCGTACTTGATGGAATTCACTGCAGCTGTTGGAGTAGACGCCGGGTCAGGATCAAATTCACTATTAACTACTGTCTTCGTGCCTGACACCAAAAACTCTTAAGAAAAGAAGCAGCACGTCTACCCGTCTCGTCCCTTGTCCCATTGATGTGAACGAGATGAGTGGCTTTGGTGCCATACTGATGCTCTATTCCAAGCGCTTGACTTTGATGCCCTCCTAAGGTCATTAAGTGTCTGTCTTTTTCAAGCTATGACGAGCTTGACACAGTAGTTCTTTTTCCTCTCTCAGGTCTGCCCCCTCTTTCTTTGATTATTGCCAGAGTACTCGTCAATGCCTCATGGCCAGTCGTAGCATCAATGAGAAGCTCCGTGATCGGAAACGGGAACTCTGAGGGCATGCATCCTTTCGTTTATCTTTCAAAAGAAAGTCTCATCAATCTTAGAGCCCTTACGTCCCTTGTCAACCTTTAATATTTTACAACACGATAATATCGGCATCAATAGGATAATTTTTCATTGTCACAACCCGGTCTTCTTTCAGAACCTAAATTTACGACAGGCGCTAACCGCTTTCTACCAGCTCGGCTCGAACCCAAGATGAAAGGTGGTGGCCTCGGTGCCCTTCATTCATTGGATATAACCCTCGAGCTCTAACCCTTCTGCGCTCGACTGGACAAAAAGGACATTTAACCGAAGAGCCCTAGACCCAAGCAGAGCTAAAGAGCGGGCAAAATACGAATCGGTACAAGTCCTAAAAGTAGCCCTTCCCTTGCTCCAAAGAAAGCTTTGCCTGGCGTCTAACTCACTCGCCCCTCCTTTTAGCCCTCAGAGGGCATGGCGCCCTAGTCAAAAGTGAGAGTTTAATCTAGTCCAAACTTCTGCCATTTATAGTTGCATTGCGAGCTCATCCAATACAACTATTATAGTAGTTGCGAGTTGCACTCGTCCCTTTCTTGAACACAGGAAGACTCATCTACTCTTCGCTCTTCCACGTCACTCTTCAGTCTTGGGTCATATAGCAGAGAAAGCATCAACTAAAGAAGGGCAATGCTTCTCCATCTTTATCGGGAGGACCAGGTAGCAATAGCAGTAGTTTAGGGCCGGAACCGGGACTCTCAATCTTATGTAAGAGACCAATTGATGGTAGAAGGGGGATAACTCAAGGTCGAGCAAGAATAAGGTCTCTCCCGCAGCCGAGTAACTCAAGTCAGTCGAGCTCCTTCTGCTTTAGTACTTATAGGAATGAGGAGCTGGTCTCTCTTCCTCTCTTTCTGGAGACCGAGTTCTTCTCGTGAAAGCCACCCCGCAGAGTCCTACACTCTTGATCTTTCCGTCACTCACTTATTGATTCTTCCTCTTCCTTGATTCTCTTCCAACTCAACACTGGATCTTCCTTATGGAGGAGTGAGTTGATGCGCATGCCATGTGAGCAGCATCTCGCTAGCCGCCTTCCTTCTTCGCACCACTAGCCTTCTTTCTTCGTGAGAAAAGGCACCACCCAGACGGGACGGAAGCTATAGTCATAACATCGCCGAAAACAACCATCGACTGGCATGTGTTAAGCATATATCCCATGAGCTCATTATATGACTATTTTTATGTAACCCGAAGGCCTCTTAATAAGTCCCCATAATAGGGAGTGGAGAGTTCGTTTTCTCAAGGGTTAGCAGACGAAAACGCAGCTGCAAGATCAACTATCGTCTTCGTCTTTGCGTCTTTATTATTTCATTTAATATGAATATGCTGCCTTTTTTCCTTTCCTCTCCTTTCAGTCGAGCCCTTTTAGCCTTCTCCTCAGAGAGTCGAGCTACTTCGTTACCCTGATGCTACCCTGAAGTCTGATCGTGTAGCTTCTGGGAGTGCTCTACGAGAAGGCATATGTGTTACATCCGGGAGTGCTCAATGATGTCTAGCAGAAGAAGAGGAGAGGGTAAGCGATCAGACATCTTCTTATTAGATCAGGAGGGCTAGCTGAAGGAAGATGTTACGCGGATGGGTAGGAGGAACAACAAGGCATAAGAGGTAGCTTTAGGGCAACAAATCGCCTTATTAATCTTCCTATCCCTGTGGGAGAGAAAGATCTGACTTAGCTCATTCACTCCTAAACTCATGAAAGAAGGGTAGGCGGAACGAGACGGAATCAGTTCTAGTTCCAGGGTTGTCTACGAAAATTAGCAAGACCACGAGTTGATGAAGATCTTGATTCGAAGTGCTTTAGTGAGATTCACATCTCGTGAATACTATTCGATACGAGCTACTGCACCCTTCTCAACTAAGAAGCCTTCTCTCGTTGAGAACCCTTCTGCGTAAGGCAAAGCGCCATCAAATCAGTCCTTCCCTTGCTCGGGGGGAGCGGGTCCCTCTCACCTCCACAGCCTGCCCTTCACCAGTTCCGAAAGTGTGAGGAACCCCTCCATTATGGAAACGGAGGAGCGCCTTTGGAGAATACATCTGAGTACAGATCTGTTTGGAAACAGATTATCCCGTCATTCTCCAAATGAATCCAGATGCACCTGCACCCGGGGGTGATCCTGTAATCCCCCTCATTCCGGAACTACTAAATCCTTTAGTAGCAGATGGGTTCCATCCCAATTCGCTTTTGGAGAACCGGCACAAAGTCCGGGGCTTTCTTTTTTATCCAAGGGGGACTGTTCTGTCCCATAATACGTACTTTGATCATGTCAAAAGTATAGATCTCTATGGGACGCGCGCCTCGATTCCATATCTTTGAGTAATGAAAGCGATAGAGAATAATAATTTCTTCCTATAGCTTTAGTTACTGAGCCACATATTAGTGTGAGCTAGTCCCCGAAAAAGCTCATTCCTTTGTCGTTGGGGATCAAAATGAACCTTGTGACTCATTCCTTCGGTCCGTGGGTGTGGAACTAGTGCAATCATACCCTTCCAACTTCTTCATCACCAGGAGTGGATTCAATTGCTAAGAAGGCATTTCCTCCAAGAGTTTATTCTTTCAGAACCTAAAGCCCTTTACGACAGGTGCTAACCGCTTTCTACCAGCTCGGCTCTTTTTGGTATCTAGCTTACGGAAAGCCTGGACCAAGGATTGCTCTTGCCGCTCTATAGAGGAACTAGCATAACAGACATGACTTAGACAAGCAAGACAACTCAACATCACTCGTCCTCCTCTTGACTACAAAGCAGCTGTCGCTCTTAAATGGCTATCCTGACGGGAATCATCGGCTGATGAAGAAAAGGTTGGCTTATCTGTGCTCTTCCTCTTAAGAAAGCGTAATCTTACCTGACTAGAGTATGGGTGCGGGAGGAAGAAACCTACAGACGTCGTACCGGTTCCCCAAGGTGTGATTCTGGTTCCAGGCCCTTAACCCAGCGCCCGTGGAGATAACGAGATTACCTAAATGTTTTCTCGGTGCGAAGAATAGCTATGTTTCGTTAATCTCTTTCTCTTCCTATTCATTCGTATCTTAAGTATGTCACTTCTGGATAGCTAGATTCGATAGCAGCCTACTCTGGGCTTATTATACGGTAGCAAAGGGAATGCCCTTATTTAATTCAAGGCTCAACCACGTCGCTGTCGCTCGAATTCAGTAGTATCCGTCACTATATTTCGCTGTCGCTCAAATTAAATTCTGTAGTATACGTAAGTGCGCTGTCGCTCGTCCCTTAAATTAGCTTTGGCCCGTCCGGAACTAGTATTTGTTGTTGAATCCTCTCCCGCGAAAGAGCTAACGAGGGCAACTCACCTAGAAAAAGAACCTATCACTCTTGCCATGAACTCAGTCTCTGTTGTCTGCTTCCTCAGTGGAATATATTCATTACCTTCCTTAGTCTCGTTTTAGGCACCATTCACTGCTGCTGCTGCTTCTGTTCTTTTTGTCTTAGCTTAATGAACGAATTCTAATGCTTCAATTAGTGCCGTACGAGTCCTCCTAGGCAGTTGTTTTGCTTTTATCGGAGTGAGACCTGCAGCTGCTTAAGATTGAATCCCAGTTGCTACACTCAACTCAGCTCTTTAGGAGGTTTCATCGGGTTAGAGTGAATTCTTATATGCAACTATTTAAGCGTTGGAAGCAATGCCTAGAATCTATGAAACCCACGGATCAGCCCATGGGTAGAGTGAATGGCTATACGCAGCTAAGAACAGAAGCTGCTGCTGCTTTAGTTCTAGGTGTCTGTTCATGGGACTCTGACATCCGGATATAAAGTTGCTGCTGAAAATATAATGAACCCCACGGGTAGAGCTCATGGTAATTCCCAAATTCCATTTCTACCCTTTAAGTAAGCGGTACAAATTATCTTAATATGCTTGTTGCCTTCCGAGAGATGTTGTTCATGTGAATTAAGCTACTGACAAGAGTTCGAGAAAGAGTTCGGGACTAGATTCATTTAAATACGCTCGCGGGTTCAGAAAGAGTGAATATTCGTTCATGGTCCGAGATTAAGAGTTCATGTTCATGGTTAGAGTAAGAAAGACAGGTTAAAAAGAACCGGACGGGACTGAAAACATATCAACGGAGTGGCTCGTTCGGGACTAATTATATTTAATACGTACGAGGATAGACCCTTGAAAGGAGTAACTCGACCCGCGGGAGCGGAATGAAGATATTCTTAAGCAGCTCCTGTTCTTGTTCTAGGGACGAATTATGGAGAGGGAAAAGAGACTCTAACAAAAGGAGAAACACAAGCTGGCGTATACCCTTTCCTTCAAGTAATAGTTATTGTTGGCTCTTATCCTTCTGTGAGTTGAGTTCATTCCATGTGAGTGATCAGAGTTCTCGTGAAGAGAAAGAGTGAAAGTGAATGGTTCCACTCGTACGGGCACTCATTACTATTGAAAGCTGCTTCAGTGAATGTCGTACTCGTTCGCGAAACCAATTACTATAAGTACTCATTAAAGGGACGACGTGAGAGGAGTGGTTCATAACTATCTATCGTTTCTGCTGCCCTAACCTTCTGAGGAAAGATTTAACATAAGAATGGAGGCACCACGGCACCACAGGAAGGGAACGACTGAAACTTTGTAGTTGTAGCTCGACCCAAAGAGTGAATGGCTATGAATAAGCAAGAGTCGTTCATGGTAATAAAAGAGTGAATGGCTATCGACCATGAACGACTGTTGTTTGTGCACTCGCTAGCTCTTAAGCGGGTGTCCTAACCGTTCTTCAAATGCCCGTTACTTAGCTGCCCTTCCGAGTTTTGATTTAGTTGTTTCATCAAGGGACGTAAGGGCTCGAAATTGGAAGTTATTGTAAGTTTAATACGTCCCTTGTCCTCTTTCTTTCTCTCGCAGCCTGGGAGTTTCGGAGCAGAGTCGCAAGCACCCCTTCTCTGCCGGGTCAGCCTTTGATTCGGATTCGCTACGCACCGAGCGAGAGTTCAGTCTTCTTCTTTCCCGGGTCCGGACAGAGCCCGATTTTACTTGATTCACTTCTGACGCTAGCTTGGATTCATTCCTATGCCGTCCGTCTGACCTCGCTTTGAGAAAGAGAGAGCCTGGGCTTCCCTCACTCACCTATAAGATTGAACCCTCCGAGGTAGCTTCCCCGGCTTCGTTGAGCTATGCTACTTCTTTGCAAACTGTAATTGGCACACGCATACATTTCTTGCTTTTTAAGCACTTTATAATAGAAGATGTCGGATAACCTCTTTATTAGCTCCCCTTCCCTTCCTCTGCCGTCTGCCTTCGGATGGATTCCAGCCCTATCAGAGGGAGCCTTCTTTCCCGGTTCGCACCTTACCTTCTCCAGGTCCTCTGCCTCTCCTTCTTCGGATCCGACACTGACTCCCTGGGACTAGAATCTTTCGTAGCCGAGTGAGGATTGCTCGGTTGACTGACCTGACCTGGCATGACTTGAACTCTTCTGACCATTGCAAAGAAAGGACTGCTTCAGATGGTATGCAGAGATCGCGCGTGTAAGGACTTGCTCCAATCACGCAAAGAAGTAGCTGTCGCTCGAGCGCTCAACTACTCTTATCAGGATATTTCGCCAAGCAACAGTCGAATATCTTTTAGGACTATAATACCGTAGTATTAAGATCTAATTTGGGCCATGAACTCTACTCACTCGACTTTTATATAATTAGTTAAGTGCGCTGACTTAACTTAAATATTAGTAGAGCGTCCCTCACCTCCCTCCCCAGATCTATCATCTTCGAGGAGGAGGAAAGAGAAGTCCTTAACTCTTTATTCCAGACTAACGTAAACTACTGCATTGGGTCAAGAACCTCAGGAACGGGCGCAGAGCCCTAGTGAAGCGTCCATACTGAACACCAACTCAGACCGAATAGCTTGCATCGTCACTTTCGGATCAAGATCCTTCCCTCCAGCTTATGCTTATGCGGGTGATTATGCTTTCTTTTCTTCAGCGTTTGAAACAAGCGATCAAACTAGAAGATAGTGAGCACGTATAAGGCATGTAGCCATTCACTTTAACCATTCACTTTTTGCTTCTAATGCTTTCTCGGGTAGCAATGAAGGGAGGAAAAGTAGATTAGCAGATCGAAATACAAGAGAAGAGCAGCTTTCGGTCGGAGTCAAAGCTATTCTCAAAAGTAGAAAAAGGACAGATGGAAGAGCAGAAATTAAGCTTGCTAGCGGATGAGATTGAAGACGAGCAGCTGAAGGTAGGGAGAAAGATCGTAGTAGTCAAGGAATAGCCCACTTTCGTACCCAAGGGTTGACCTTCTGTCCTATGTCCTAGTTCTTGGCACTGGGAAGAGTCTCTATCAATCACCTATAGTGACGGATAAGGAGCAATAGACTAGAACCATTAGGCTAAGCCCATTAGACGTAGACGGAATGAGTCTGAGCTGGGACCAGTTTCATCAGTTTCCTTTGTGAAGGTAATATCGTCAAACCCCGTTTAAGAGAGCTTGCTCTCAAAAAAGGAAGGGACGATATTACCTACTGCGACGTTTTCGGCTGCTATTGGCGCAATGGGGCATTTAGTTGTATGAGGAGTTTCCCTCTAGTCAGTCCTTTCTTCGTAGGTCCGGGCACAAGCTATAGTTAGAGAGTCTGAAGGGACTTATTGAGCTTATACAGCGTACGGACACTCAGCAGCCGTGCATATTCTATAATATAGAACTGGTGCAATGCCGTCGTACTCTTAAGGTTGCTGGAAGCGCTTGTCTAAGGCGGTGCTATTGTGTCCGAATCAGTAGTTGCCATTGATCGTTGACACGAATGATTCAGTTAGCGTTGGTGAAAAAGCTGAGGATTTGCTTGCTTCTCATTCTGCTGAAAGGAAGAAAAGAAGGGGAGTGCCAAGTATATTTTGATTAAGGGGAAGAGTCTTGTGATGAATGCGGAAAGGTCCTTTTTTTCCTATCTAAAATATCCTCCCTTTCCGAGGGTATAGATGCCAGAGTAAGAATTCCTTTTGAATGTACCGTACCAGTTGTGCTCGAAGTGCTTCCTTCCTTCTCTCCAAGTGTCGGCTGGTCTACATTTCAACATATTTTTCTCTGCTAGTAGATCCAGCATATACTTCCGCTGCGAAATCCTTATGCTAACCTTTGAGCGAGCCACTTCGATCCCTAGAAAGTATCTCAGCTGTCCCAGGTCCTTTGTTTGAAAATGCCTCTTGAGATCCGCCTTTAAGGCAAAAATGCCAAGTCCATCATCTCCAGTAATGACAATATCATCGACATAAACAACCAATGCGATCATCCCTCGGGCACTATGTATAACAAAGACCGAATGGTCTACTTGACTTCGGTAGAAGCCGAGTGAAGTTAGGGCTGTAGTCAATTTTTCGAACTGGGCCTGAGAAGATTGCATTAAACCATAGATAGCCCTCCGTAATCTTCATACTTTCCGTGACTCTCTCTGAGCAAGAAAGCCGGGGGGTTGCCCCTTCCTACCCCGACGCCCTCTTCAGTGAGGTTTGAGGGAGGAAGGCATTCTTCACATCCAATTGGTGCAAGGGCCAGTTCCGGTTGGCTGCAAGAGATAAGAGAACTTGAACCGAGGGAGAGTTTAGCTACCGGAAAGAAGGTCTCAGCATAATCGTTACCCGGGATTTGAATGTAGACTTTGGGCCACTAGACAAGCTTTCAGCCTCTCAATTGTCCCATCAGGAAAGTACTTAATTGTAAACATCCAGCGACAACCAAAAGCTTTCTTGCCTGCAGGTCAATCAGTCAATGTCCATGTGTGGTTGACACGCATAGCTGCCATCTCGTCCCCCCTAGCAGCTCGCCAACCAGAATGACTCAAGGCCTCATGATAGGAACGAACGGGGAAGACTGAGACGAGACTCGAAAGAGCAAATGAAAACTTGTGAAGAGAGGGCAGTCGCTGGGCCTTCTTTCTTTAAGGCAATCGCTAGATGCAATGCTGCTCTTTCGCCTCATCCGCTACCTTACATTAAGTGGTTTCACTTTCGATGTTCATGCAGCAGATGGAGGGAGAGATCAAACTGTCAGCTGTGCCATTAGGAGCCGTTTCCCACTTCTTGTTTGGGGAGAACAGCCAGTCAGAAGGTAGAGCCTTGACTTAGGGTATATCTTTTGATTGAATCCGTGATAACTGATCTCAACATCGGGAGTGGAGTTCGGGTGCTTGGATTTCCCTTTCATCATTTCACTACTAAGCAAAATAGGCCAACTACAGGCACTAAGGTCAATGAAGTAGGTGCCGCACCATTGACATTTGACCGGTGAAAGCTTAATCTCATCTCTAGTTGTACCAAGGAGGAGAGTCAATCTCAACTACGCTAAATGAGGATCGAATCGAAGCCTCTCCTATCGCTCTTTGCCCCCTAGCTATTGCAGTTCATCAGCTATTTCATCGCTGTGCGTGCGATGCAGCCTTGCCGATTTCTTCTTCTCTATATGCATATGCTATTTCCTCGATCCATTTCTTTTCAATGATTTGATGATAAGCAATTCATGCACAATTCTTTTCTTTCTACGCTCGGTTCAAACGAGAGACCCCAAACCAAGAAGACGGGCAATCTTCTCGTGGACTGAGCACTATTAGCTGTATATTATTCTGTACATACGGTGTAAATACCGTTCTTCTTTTTTTACCATATATAAAGAAGATCTCCTAGGGCACTCTTGGTGGTCTCTATCTCAGTCGCGGGGAGATCGCCATCGTCCCCAGGGTTTCATCCCTAAAGATCCTCTACATTGCGCGCACCTCCACTCCTGATAAGTCTGCGCTCCTAATTCGTAGATGACTCTCATAATGTCGTTCGCTCCAATTGCATATCACTCTCGGAGTCGCGTGCCAATCAAGAGTTCTCTGCTCATAGTCCCATTCTTTTCTTTCCCATTACTTCCGGACGAGACTGAATGCTTGACTTCAAGTTCAAGGTTGGGAGATCCCGGTCCTCACACTGGTGAGAGTCTTCGCTGATCTTGAATGGTCGCATTAAGAACTGGTGCTATCGAAGACGTGCAAGGTAGGAGGACGTGAAGAATCCCTCCGCTGGGATGCCGAAGTCAGAGTAGGGTTAGCGGTATTGGACCGAGGAGTGCCCGATGGACCTTCGGGTGTAGGGTTGGGACCGAAAGCAGTATACAACTTCGGGAATATCGGATCTCCTGACAAGGAGAGGCAGGAAGGCAGCTCAATTACATAGTCAAGCAGATCCTACCGATGCTACTAAGTTGGCACCGACCCCTGTTCAAGGAAGTGCTCAGTGATGGTGCCTATTGCTATCGCTCTGCACCTTTCTTTCATGCGTATGAATCCTTCTTCGCTCCGCATCTTTAGGACGGGTAGGTAAGGTAGTAGAGGTTGATTAGACAGGTGGATCGGACAAGACAAGTGTAGGAGCGAGCAAAAGATTGAATAAGAGGACTGCGGAAAAGCAGCATAGAAGTAGCGACGGATAAGCGCAGACCTATCTCTATGATAGACCGACCAATTCAGCGAGGCAGACCGATATGGAGTGTTCAAGCAAGGAGGAAGAGGGTGCCTGCGACCACGACCTTATTAAAGGTCTTCTGTGCGAGGGTCAGTTCTCTATTGGTGGGGAATTGCAGTCCTTCAGATCAAGGAAGGTGTTCAAGTGCTGTATGTGGTCATAGAGGTGTGGCGAGAGCGGAGTCTCTATCGGCCTACTGGTCACTGTAGTCCGGCTTAGCTTCGTGTTCGTTCGAGTTACTTAGCCGCGGGTATGGTAAGTCAGAACCGAACTTGACACTTCTGCTTCTGAGTGAGTTGGGTAAGAGAATCCCTGTATAGGAATGAGGGTATGGGACAACTGGTAAGAAAGGGGCGGGCAATTTCTGTCTATACGGATGGCTGGGAGGAGGGACTCATAGGAGCGTGACGAAGGGAATGGAGGAGCTATGGAGACTTACTAAGAAGTAGCTCACGGGCGAGGACCTCCTCCGCACACCCATCAGTTAGAGATCTCAGAGCTAAAGGGCTATTTGAAGGAAGAAAGAAGTGGGGGGGCTTTACGTACTCAGATTAAGAAGAAGGCTCCAGCTAATAGAATCCACTGTGGAAGCCCTGCTGTTTAGTAATTAGTGAAGCCGCTAGCACCAGAGTAAGGTGAGGCGCTCTAATTGGTAGGAGGGCACTCTTGATATTGACATTAATTAAAAAGGGGCGGTCAAAGAATAATTTGACCATGACTGTACGCTCCCCTTCGCTGAGGACCCTCAGAGGTTAGGTTCGAGCCTACCATTTTATTCACTCTTTCCTTCATTGCCTCCTGGGCGCTAGAGAGAGACTTAATAAAAAGCTCCCACTATAATGAAATTTAGATTCTAATATCCCGGGCGCTACTCCACCTTTAATTTCCTCTCTTTACGGGGCCTTACCTATCTCACTACTCTTCCTAGACGGCGCTCTAGCGTGCACGAGTGGGGACTTCTCTCTGACAAGGATCTCTATGCTATGTCAAACTCACTCATATAGAATTAGTATACTAACACATATTAATATTGTGAGAGTGGTTGAGCATGCGTCTGGTGTAAGCGCTGTCTGTAAGAGCACGCATCCGATAAGCATAGCCTCTTGAGCGCCTCTTGAACTAGTGGATTCGGTTTCATTTCCCCCTTCCTCTTGTAGCTACCGAACTGATTGAAGCCCTTCTCGTGAGCTGCATACTTCTGTCAGTTAGGCAAGCCTATAAAGGTAGAGTCCTCTTACCTGTCGCTCGTCGGAAAAGAAAGAACTTCTTTCCTCCGCTTGCCTTAAGAATAAGGTTAGGCACTCAATACTCAAAGAAGAGTGCCCTTGTTTGCAGGTTACCATAGGAGGAGAGGTATTCAATTGGCCCAGGAAGATCCCCTTCCAGTAGCTAGCGAGGATAAAGAAAAGTAGGTACAGGCTCAGGAGACTGATCAGGCTAAGCCCGGCACGGCACCTCAATCATTTCATTTCAATCCAATGTTAGTGGCCGGCTCTACTTGCCTCCTGAGTGCCTTGGCTCCGAGGCTACGCACCTTGGTCTTGGTCTAGCTACTCCTTCAAGAGCATTTCCTGGGCGCCCAGTCACTACTATTACTCCGAGCATGGGATAATAAGAATGAGACTCAGAATCCGTATTCAAAGAAGGCTTTAAGGAGGCGGAGGACTCGTACGGCAAATTTGGGAAGGATATTGATTCTGTATGCGGGTGAGGGATTTGATATTCTTAAGAGTTCCTGTTCTCTTTCTTTTCCGAGTTCAAAGAGTAAGACAAGAGTTTTGCACAAGGGAAAGGCATAGTTCTATATAGGAACGGAGATCAGCTTACTCCGCTTCTCCTTTCAACTCCTTGTCTGCCTCTTCGACCGGGAGTCCTCTTTCACTTAAGTAGTGAGCCTGATAGAGCCAGCACTTATCAAAAAGCGGAGCACAGTGCACGGATTCCTCACATGAACTCATAAGTCACTCGCAGCTAATAGGTGATGCTAGTGGTGCGCAGGGAGCCTTCCCTCTCCTTTGACCTTCAAAGTAGCCTCTAGGAAGATCTTCCTCGTGCCCAGCTCCAACTAGTAAACTGGCACCTAAAGTCAGAGCGAACTCAAGCTCCTTCCTCATCTACAAGACCGGACGGGGGCATTACTTGACTTTGATGGGCCGACCCACTCGATAGCTTGATTATCATAGCTTAACTTAACTTACATAGCTCTTGGCTATCTAACTCTTGTGTGCGGAATGAATGATGAAGCTTGGCAGACGGAATTAAGGGGCCACCATTCAATAAGAGGCAGATAGGCAGCAATCTCTAGACCCGGTCGCCCTCCTTTTGAAGCCTTGCGACCATACTCACTCCCTGTCTGCGTACGAGACTCGGGCTGCTTCCGGTAGTCAGAGATTTATGCTACTTTTTTTTTATAGAAGTTCGCCCTCCGGCTCTTGCTCGAGCTCATCTTCATTCTAATGATCTTGATCCCATCCTGCTAAGTTCAGTCACTCATTCTGCAGCTCTTGCAATCTGATCGATCCTACTCTTTCTTATCAGTTATTAATGTTCAGAGCATGGAGCTTTCTCACTAATCGAAACTTCATTCTTAGATTAGAAGGGGTCGTCTTACTTATCGAATCTCTCATCCATAATAGAGAGTTCTTCTTGCTCGACCGAAGAGAGTAGGACTTCGGATCCAACTGATGCGTAGGATAGCTGCTAGAGATTGACCAACTGCTCATTGTGCTATGAGTACACTAGTTCACAGGCATGTCGGCTCGCTCTGCATCAAATAGTACGTACATAGGAGGTAGTCTCCATCTTCCGTGGCTAGAAAAAGATTCTGATTCAAAAGAGGTAAGATCCAGAAGACTCAGAATTGTCTTGCTTATGCACTCAAGAGCGATCGAGGTGGGGAGACTTGAGAGGCTCTGCCTATATAATCAAGCTCCGAGACCCCTACTCTCTTCCTTTTCTCTTCAAGGCATCTAGGTCTGGGACAAGAGACTGGTGCCGAAGTGATGAGTACAGGGGCAAAAGAAAGGGTGAAGTGTTGAAGCTGCCAAGCCAAAGTTCTATAGAGAAGGCAAGACTTAGCTTAGCTTCTTCGCTACCTTCCACCCCCCTATCGGCTTCTTCTCCTACACCCGAGATTTGGAAATGCCTCGATAAAGACACCGTCTCCTGGTATGGAACTGTTAAGCAACATCCCACGGTCAGGTGGGCGCGTGCTCCTTCCACTCTAACTTCGCATTCGCATTCATTATATTATATTATAGTTTGGAAGCATCTTCCCTGAACAATTAAAGGAGTTTCGTGCTCTCGATCTAAGACTTCACGGCTCACTGAAGATTCTGAGTCTAGCTCGGAATAGGCGGCCCTCTCCTTTGATTCTTAGTTGCATGCCCTCACCCTCATTCAGAAGAAAAGTAGTGCAAGTGTTATGTTCAATCGAACTAATTTTGACTCCTCTCCCCTCTGTTCACCGGTCGGAACGGAACTCTGGAACGTAGCCTCGGAGCTGCACTTCTCTTAGTCACTCTCGTTCGCTGACCTCGCTTGCCCTATCTTCATTGTTGACAACTCGATCAAGAAAAAGAACAAAAGATAAGAATTGAAGAAAAGAAAATGCAAACCAGCTCTTTGATTTTCACTCTCTGTAGCCCGCCACTACTTCTCCTATATATAGGACTAGTGAAGAGGACGTTGGCCTCACTGTCCTTCGCTCACCAGTGAATGTGGCTTCTCGATCTTATCTTTCTTCTGAGTGGGCTGTTCGATCCGATGCATTGCTAGAAGGCAGGCATGAGATGGTTCACGGTAGGCTCCCGAATAGGCCAAGTCCTATATCCACTCGCTGGTAGCCTGATCCCATATTTATGGTCGGCTCCTTCATAGTCCACTCCCACCCTATTGAACTCAAGTGCTTCTATTCCCTTACTTAAGGGAAAGGTCGAACAAGAAGAGGAAGGAAAGGATTGAACAAGCGACTATTGGTTGCGAGCGCTGAACATGCGAGAATAGGTGGGCAGAATTTGCAAGAAGGGTGGAATCGCTATTCGAAAGCCCCTAATTAGCGATAGCCGTCCTCCAACTGATGTGATGAGAACCTCGCCTCCTCCAACGGATGATGACCTCGCCACGAAGCCGCTTCCTTATCTGGTCGCCCCATGGCCCTTCCCCTCCCAGCTAACAATATTCGCCTCTATCCGGGAAGTCTACTTATTTTCCTGCCCTGCTGTCTCAACTATCCAAGTATGCACTCTCCTATTTATTGTTCGGTAACATGAGTGGCACTGGAAAGGAGAGACCCGCTTTCCTAACCTGCTCGCTTGACTGATCCGGCTTAGGCTTCGCTCTGCCCGGGGAAAGAATTGGTCTTAGTTAGGTGGAATGGAACCATTGAACGAGCAAGGCAAGATATAGGCTCACTCGCACCGCTCCCTGGGTTCAATAGTAGAGGCTACACGCACCTCTTTTAATTTAAGTATAAGTCTCCCAACCGCTACTTTTTGACTCATAAAGACGAATATAATATCTTTTTGGCATTACAAAATATCTTAAGTAAGTAGTCGTTTCACTCGTCCCTTGAATTGACTTGAAAGAAAGAAAATAAAATCACACCGCTAATACGCTATGCATTCCTACTAAGTAAAGGAATCTATTCACCACAGAAAGACGAGTTCGAATTCACAGTCACAGCTGATCCAGACCTTAAGAGAAAGCCCTCTTCTATTGCTGCCACTTCCTTACATGAATGAAGATACTATCTAGAAATAGGAGAATGGTTCCACTTCCACGTTCCCCAAAAGGATTGATTCCTTCTAGGCTTTCCCTCTAGGCTGTAGCAGGACCAACTTGTAGTATCCCATACGGTCTAACAATTGACTCTTTCGTCATTCCACCATGCATCCAACGGTTGACTCTCGTCCTTCCATTTAGTCACTTGGCCCGGTCCAACCATTCCTCCGTCCCCGCGGACTTATGTTGCGTCCTTCTGCTCTCTCTACTATTCGAGATTTCCCGAAAGAGTCAATCAGTGAGAGATGAAAGACTGAACTGCCTTCCAACTCAATTCTCTATCCTCCGAATCAATCTCCCAATTTAACTAGCTGCCTTCTTGATCGACCGCTCCACTCCATTACCTCCCCTACTTTCATTCGAATGTCGACCCGCACGTCTACCCGTCCTCGGGCCTCGAACTACTCCACGTCGCTCCCGTCCTCGGACCTCCAAGAAGGCCTTCCCCGCTCCATAACATAAGACGAGCTTCATTGTTTACTCGCGCTTTGTCTTTCTCTGATTCTTCCATACACTAAATGAATCACCAGCGGTAGGATTGCATCAAGTACGGTAGGCTTTGCCCACGGAGCGGTAACCATAGCACTCCTATTCCTATTCTATTACGGCGAGATAGGGATATATCTCCTGAGGAATTAGCCTAGCCAGCGGGTCTCTTCTCTGTCATGTCTCAGCTCCGGTCGCTTCCTCTTTCCCGAACATTCGAGCAAGAAAGGCATTGGCATCATGAGGAGATTGAGTGGCTAGGTCAAGGAGCGGAAACCGGAGGAGAGGGTCCTCCCTCCCTCCTTACGCCTTTCCCGGAGTAGCGATAGCCGGATTCCGTGAAGGAGCGTCACGAGAGCCACCCGGGCGATCGGTCGCCAAGGCGCCACTCGTGCTCTGCCCTGCGGATCCGCGAATAGAGTAGGCAAGCGAATTCAAGTTCTTTTTCTGAGGCAACCTGTTTGAAAAGTGCTCGGCGGATGCAAGTGAGTGAAAAGCCAAAGGAGAAGGGGCAGACACTACTACCATGAAAAGTAGAAAGAGCCATGCCCCACTTAAATACATGGCCTCGGACCCCCTCTCTATCTCCATAGACTGAGCCACGCCATTACTCTCTTCTTAGGCGGCTGGGCTGCATTGGATCGAAGAAGTGTGGGTGGGGTCTCCCCCGTAGGTAATGGACCTATGATCAGCTGGGTTTGAAGGGCCTAGGTCCAGCCCCAACACTATCTCCGGTTCCAACGCTTCCATAGTCAGGCTCAGGGAAAGCATCAACGTTCGGTTCACTAGGCGAAGGCGAAGCAGAAGTCGTAAGACGCTTTCGTCACCACATAGAATGTGAGCTACTCGCATGAAAACTGACTACTCGCTAACAATTGCTTTTGCTTTCCCGTCTTCATAGTCTCGTCTTGTCCAACGCTGGTCCAAATCGAGATCAAGAACAACGTTCGGTCGGGTCGGAAAATAAACCTTATTCCCAGGCTCACTCCCCGGATAATGCTTCCCAGGCAAATAAACCTTCCCAGGGTCCGGTGGACTTTCCAGAATCATTTGAATCAGGCAACTACCTCGAGATCTGGATATGCTCAGGGGAAAGGAGAGTGCCCCATATCTAGAAATTTGTCTGTTTTAGGTTCAGAAGGTAGCTCGGGATATGCTTAAGATAGCTCGGGCTGAGAGGCGCCTTACATTGATAAATTCTTCCTACACAGAATATTATAATGTTCTTTTTCCCTTATCTTAGATTTGTGCAAGCTCGATAAGCCAATTTGCTGGACTACCTTAGTAGAAGCCTGCATCACTCTAGCACTCGTATACGGCTCACGAGTCTGAATCGTACCTCTGAGTCCTCTCACCCTTTCATTGCCAAAGTGCTCTCCGCCCATTCTCTTTAGAGCTCTCATAAAACCTTGACTCCGAACTCTCCGCCCCTTCCTTCCATGGGCTGATGAGCTCTGCTCTCTTTCTTCTATTCTAGTAAGTTCTCCCGTGACGCGGGTTTATCAGACGGTGGTCCTCCTTTGTAGCAGTAGTTGGTGCGAACCTGGCAACAAAGATTGCTTTTCTTCCAGGAGCCCCACCCGGCACAATTCTAGCTAGGCTTACCGAACCTCAAGCGCACACTGAAGGCGTACGGAAGCGCTTCCCTGGCTTGAACAGAGGTCAGATACCGCCTACTAGGAAAAGATCACATTCTGAGAGGGCCAAGCCTGTAGCTGCTCTTGCTCTTGGATTGGCAACTCACACTAGTCTAGTAGTAGTAGTGCACCTTATAACATCTCTGGAGAAGGAAGGAACGAGCGATAGCGACGTAGAGAAGAGAAATTGTGGGATTGGGGCCTTAGTAGAGATCTCGTACTCCCTATCAAAAGGACACCATACTGATAAGATAAAGCAAGACAGTCTCTCTTCTCAAGTCTAGAATCAAATGAGTAGGGCGGAAGACTATGCTTCTTTCCTCGGAATCCACAGGCATTGAAGCAGTCTTTGCAGAGTTGAGCTCGTCTCAGAGTTCATAAGCAAACTCGGTCTAGGGTGGATAGTAATAGGAAGTTGAGCAAGCCAGAATGCGTGATTATCGTATATATATATACGCGTGAGGACCCTATCCTACATGTTCAAACTGGGTTCTTCCTGTGCTTCCGACTTCCGCCTATTATATTAAATTAAATAATAAGGACTTCCCTTTTCATATCAATCAAAGGCTGCTCAAATAAAGTGAAGAAGAGGTGCGAGATTAACAATGGGCAAAGCTCCATTAAGTGATACAGTAGGGAGGCATGATCCCACTCACAGGTGAAGGAGTTGGGAAAGGGCGTCATGTCTGGGCTCTTCGGGTCTACAATGGCCTTCTTCCTTGCATTTAGTCAGAGGGTTAGAAATGCCTTCTTTGATTTATAGTTCATCGAAAATCCAAAGAAACTAGCCTCGATTTCAGATGAAAATAAGGGGAGAGGGCCTGTAGACCTCAGCCCACTCTTGCTCTATCGCATCATTCATTCCCTGCCTGCCCATTTGATGCTCTTAGCTTTCCTCCATAGTAAGTCGGAAGTCAGAGAGAGTTCATGCTTCGGAACTAGTCCAACGAAGGCTCAATGAAGAGAAGATCTCAATATCTTAAAGAGAAGAGAAAGAAAGAGTTAATAGTCGTCAGATTCATATATCAACACTGTAGGCTTCTTCAACTCAGTGGTCAGAAAGAAATACTTAGAGAACCTGATCCAGCAGTCGAGGCCCTACACGTCACTCGGGCTTAATAAAGTCCCTCCTTCATGATAGTTCAAGGCTTTCTCTTTCTCAGGAAGACTCAACCAACCGCTCAACGATCTCATAAGTCCTGATTCCACCTCCGAAGTTCAGTGTGCAGGGCTTCTAAGATTCGTGCTGTGTGATGATGACAGACTTTTGTCCTAATGAATAATCTAGCTCCTTCGGGTGTGGAATTCGGAAATTATGCTTGAGTTTAGCTTCGCCACTTGTCTTTCCTTGCCCTCCATTTCACCAACAGGAGTTTCTAACTCTTTCTGAATGAACTAGGACACTGATTCAACTGATTCTTATACGAGGACTCTCGGGTGGCTCCTCCTTCCTGGAAGGGCATACAACATACATAAAGAAGCTATTAGCTGTATGCTATCGGGCTTAATGATATCTTCTTCATACTACTTTTATTAATTAATAGTTGGGTCGGCGCTCTCACGATGGGGGCTGAACAACTACTATATAGGCTTAGAGAGATTGGGGGACAGTACCCAAGACTAAACTAAAGCCGAGGCCGTACGGGTCACTCCATTTGTTAAAAGATTGTAGGACTCACATCCAAGAACACACTAAGGAGGCCGGAAAGCCCTATGAAGCAAGCTATAGTATACTGCGCTAACTCTACACCCCATAAGCATACTAAGGTCCGCGTACTGCTTTTTCAGACTGACAGTGCAGTTCTGGAGAATCTGAGTCACCTGCGCTCCGCTCCTTTCATTACAAAATAGCTATGAGACACTATAGCCGGTGGATTCACAACCAAGATTTGAGTTTAGCTCTTTGCCAACTAGCTCCAAAGCTCAGTATTCAGTTCGTCTAAGTTTGAGTTCCTTATTCTTTTTTTGTCTGACTTCTCTTAGTTCAACTCTTCAAGTCTTCCCGCTTAGAGGTGCGGTCGCGAGCTGTGTGATGGTTTATAAATGGAGTGCAGCGAGTAAGTATTGATTGATATTGTGCGCTTAAAAAACAGGAGCCTCCGCGGCTCGATAGACGAATCAAGGCTAATTATGTGATATCCTCTAAACTCTATCTTATAATAGAGGAGGAGACCGAAAAGAGATTGAACTCTGCCGCTTATAGTCAAGCAGATAGGCCATTGCTAAAAGATCGGATACTTCACTGTAGGAGAGGTGACCCACGTGGATTCTTTCCTTCCTGTAGCGGGAGCTTCTCGACCATCAGGCATCCTTTTGATTTGAAGAATTTAAGAAAGGAAGACCGCGGATGGGACTCCGGGGGTGGGATAGATTGATGCAGAATTACGGAATGGGCCTCATCACTCGTGCTGCACCTCCCTTAGCTAGATTAGGAGAGTGAACTTCACGTCTGAGACTTGGGTCTTACTGCTTCCGACAGAAAGATAAGGATTAGCGTTCCAAAATAGATTATTCGACGCTTCACATGCACCTAACCTGAATGAAACACATAATCCTACGGGTATGATAGAACAGAGGTGGTCTTAGCGGGCATGCCAGTACGGAGTTCTTTCCAGTTCCGAATCTCTTTATATCGTCTATTTATAGTAGATTATAGTAGGCTTTTCAGTCACCTTTCGCCGGCAGCTACATCTTATGAACTAAGTTGCACCCTGCGTACTCCAATCCAAGAGAAAAAGACCACTGGCGTCTCGTTCACTCTCCTCTTGATGGAAGCGAAGCCGTGAGAGCCTCGAGACCAAGACTCTTTAGGCAGTAGAGTGAACTCTGTCTTCGTCTCAACTCGGGTCTCCCATCCGCAAGGAAAAGGTAGTCTTATATTACTTTCTTTCATCATTCAAAGTCTCCTAAGCTCGCTCCGGGCATGGAGTTAGGAAGGTTGAATTAGAACTTGATGTGGTAGCAGGTCTGCTTATTGGCACACGGGGTCAGGTAAAGGGAGGAGTTCTAACTATAGATATGAGATATCACCACTTCAGCAACCAGAGAAAGATAAGTATGAGATATCGCCACTAAGTCCTGCCAGCCATATATCGCCACTTCAGCAACCGGAGAAAGATAGATATCGCCCCTGCCATGAGGAATGAATCTCTTTCGACCACCTCTCCCCTAAGAAGGAAGAGTGCTAGTTTACCAACGATATGGAGAGCTAAGCTAGTTCCCGACCGACTGCCTCCTGTCTTCGGAATGCAAATGAATTAGGATCGGAATGAGTCCCTCGTACGGGCCTTAGACAAGATGACCCTCCTCACCTTGCTCAGCTAGGGATGACTGCTGTTCACATGGGACAGAATGATTAGGCAGAGATAAGAGGAGAAGGAGGCAGAAGGAGAATGATTTTAGAGCTAGGCCCACGGGAGACATGAGCCCGCACGAATCCGGTCTTGATCAGTACCTCAATTCTGGAAGACAGATAAGTGATCCATATATAACAACGACACACTCTGTGAACAGAAAGATAGAGAGATAAGTCAACGTGATCACGTAAGCGCATCCTTTTGGCTCTCTCTCATATGAGGAGTCCCATTCAAGTGCTAGCTCGTAAGGGAAGAGAAATGGTCAATTCTTTACTAAGAAATGATAAGTCTTTGTAGTCTCAGATTTTAGGAGTCATCCAATCATGAAAGAGAAATGGCGGGAGAAGTGTGACGGTAGAGGAAGGACCTATCTGCATATCCGAGGCAGAGAAGGAAGGGGCGAGAGTAGCCCACGGAGCGGTACTTGAATTGAGACAAATGCCAGCAGTCACGCAACTTGGCCGAGATCTATCTTTCACGCAACTTGGCTGAGATCCATTTTGAACGCGTCCTTTCACCCACGCCTCTCGCATACAATTGTGATGCCTCTTCGTTCTGGATTAGCTCCCTTCGCTCTGGATTAGTTCCCGGTGAGCAACTCAGCCTCCTGCCAACCCTCTCTCCCGACCGACTAGCATGGACGGCCTTCCCATTCGCTTCGCCCCGGCCTAGCCTTTCTTTTCTGTTGTCTCGCCCGTTCGCTCCTTCTTTGGAATGGAGAACACTTTCTCTTATATATGTGATGATTGATGATGGAATAATAGCCGCGGACCGAGATAGCTTTGTTCGGACTTCTCAAGAGCGTCTTTCTTTGCTTTGAGTGATAGTTCGGACTTCTCAAGAGCTCTTTTTTCCTATTCTTTCATTGCTTTCATTCTTTGCTTTGAGTGCTAAAATGGGACTTATCGACAGGTGAAATAACGAGGACTTGACGCAGGACTCCGAGAACGAGGGACTCGAAGCAAAAGAAGAGCTCCACATTTGGACCAAGAGCTCCGCTTCTCGGATCTTCTTCATTTGATAGCTCGGTCGCATCCACCATTTCTCGGATCAAGATGCCAGTCTTTATTGGAATTGGATCCGCATCTATTATCTATCACGAGCGCTCCTACTTTCTCGGCAAAGCAATATTTCTTGCCTCGGCACTCGCTTTCCTCATTTGAACGATAAGAAGAGGAACGAAGAACGCAATGATAGGAAGAGGAATCTGTGCACTCGCTTGTCAGAATGTAGGAAGTTCGTATGGGACTCGCAATTGGAAGGAAGGAAGTGTTGCACTCTTTCAGAGCCTCTCTTCCTTAGGCACTTGACTCAGACCCAAGCAAAGGTAGGCTCGCTTCTTTCCGTAGGAGTACCCATGACGTCTGGAACCTGCAGCTATCACCTTCGTTTTCTTGTGCGAAATGGCAGGGTTAGAAATGGTCCACGAACAAGGATCTTGTGCGGGGTTAGAAATAGTGCACGAACAAGGATTTGATTTCTTCCTATAGCTATGTGTCTCTTCTTCGATCATCGACCTTACCCTCCTTCGATCAGATACGCGTGCGTCACGTTCTTCGCTCCTCTCGTTCTATGTGGTGATTCTTGATTCGTTCATTAGGGCTTCTTATCTTCTTTTCTTGTTCCTCTATGATCAAATGTAGTTTAGATCCTTCCGACCTCTTTTGCAGGGGTAGATTGGGACCGGAGGAGTACCACCATCCTTAATTTTATCAAAGCACACTCGTCCATGCAAGCGCACTCGTGTCCCTTTGCCTAATCTTCCTCACTCTCGTTCGCTCCTTCTGTCTTCTTTGGCCTAGCGTATCTACTCAGTCGGTGTGCTATCGCTCCAAGGTTCCCGTGACGCTTCGCTAGCCTAGAATCTCTTTACAGGAGTCTGAGAAGGGGAGGAGTAGCAGTCGAGAAGGATAATTGGGAACGGAGCTATGCCACAGAAAGATACCAAGGAACGGAACTATGCCACGAGAAAGAAGATCCGTGGTGGAAAGTCCAACTTAGCATTCCCGAACCCACTCATGGGTACCTGAAAGTCCTACTTCTTGCCAGATCCCGACCTTTCTGCTCTTTCTGCATCTTAGATAGATCTGCTCTATCTTACATAATATAGATCTGCATCTTACATAGATATGCATCTTACATAACATAGATCTGCTCTTACATAGAAGATTGAGAATGGCTCCCGCAGTCAGTAGATGATTGAGAATGACTCCCGCAGTATAGATTATTCTGCAGTTAGAGATGAATCCACTATAACCAGGAGAGGCGCCCACTTCCCTAAATGCCTTCCGCTATCCATTCCATTATACCAGTGCCTCATTCAGCAGTAAAGTAGAGAGTACTCAAATCAAAGAAAGGTGCAGAAAGATAGACTGTGCATGAACTATGAGGAAAAGGAAGGAAGGGTCGATTCACTATTTTGAGATTAACTGTAAAAAGAAAGAGAGCCCGGCAGGAGTAAACAGAAAGAAAGCCCGGAGTGCGTGAAATGTAATGAGGCTTTAATCCACTAGAGCACTAGGCTCTTGAAGCTCTGCGCTCGAGCCCAAGGTCCGAACCCGGATCTTGTGTGTGCATCAGACTCGGTAGGGATAGATTAGATGCTGCTGCTTCGATTCCCGAAAGCTCTTTCATAAGGATCGACCCATGCCCCCAATGGCCAAGGCCTCGCTCTTTGAGGATCCCCGCTTATGTTCTTGAGTTGACTGCATTTGATTGGATCTTTGCACTTCCAGCCTTTGGAGGAATTTTCTTATTCAACCGCACTCACTAGGGTTCGTCCTTGTATAAGTAGAAGCACGAGAAGGAATTAGCTCTGTATGCATGAGAAAGATCAAGTTAAAGAATCAAATCATACCAAGAAGGAGGAGTAGGGGGAGTGACATCTACCGGGACCCGGCTATTCGCATCCCGTTCCGTGCAGATCCCGAGCACTTGCCTGGGTGCTCTTTTAATATATCTCTTTATTTTCTCTTTTCTAAATAAGGGGCAGGGGCATCTTTCATACTTTACTTTTGAAAGTGATCCTTGGGTTGGGTCCTCTCTAGCAAATCTAATGCGACTGGGCTCACGCTTGAATCTGCCAGTTGGTTGGGTGGACTGCTGCTGCTGGGCTGAGAGTTCTCTTTTCTGAGATTTAGACTGCAAGCGGAAACTTGACTGACTGGGAATAGTCATCTACATGCCCGAGTAGACTATTTTCCAATTTCGGACAAAGGGGCGGACGGGACCTATCTTTCTTGCACTCTTCCATCACGATTTTATGGTGGGATTGAGAGTGAGGTCGATTGGCAAGTAGAAGAAAGAGGAAGACAGAGAGCTCCTCCATTCGCAGCTGGTGCACGCGGGGCTATTGGATATGGGGCGGGGATGAGTCCCAGAGAGGGCCGATTCTGCAGCCAATAGCTATGGTAGGAAGTTGAGCCTTTTCTCACTTATGTAAGCCAGCAGCATCTCCATACGGGTCCTATGAGGCATGAATGCTTCCCTAGCTAGCATCCTCCCTTACTTTAGAAGAGAGAGCGTGGGTCAACTAAGCTCACATTGGATTGGGAGCAAAGGATAAGGCAAGTGCAGTCCAGTCTCAAGATCTATTGAATGACCATTCTTCTTACTTTTGAGGAAAGGGCCTAGCCGACGCTTACTCAAGACTCATACTGCTTCCTGGCCAAGGCATTAACTACCTAATCATCTTTAGCCTATAGCCTACCAGAGGGAGTTCTTCTAGAATTAATGGCTCACCCATATGGAGTCTCTTCTGTATAAGCTTCACTCACCTACCTTCTGTATAAGCTCCATTCACCTACCTTGCTATTTTCAGTTCCGTATAAGCTCACCTACCTAGCTATTCTCATTAGAGGGCCCTCTCTCTAGCAGTGAAATCCTAATCTGCTTGGTGGACAATTCCCTATCGAAAGCAGTAGAGGAGCGGCATCCAATGCTCTAAAAGAGGTCACTATGAACCAGTGCGATCAGAGGTAGATAAGAGACCAACACACGCAAGTCCAAGATCAAAGTATCTGAAGAAAGAGAGGAGCGAAGTAGCAGCTATCACCTCTAGGCTCCGTGATAGTGAGGAAGAAGAATCAAATAAATGATAGGTACTTAGGCTCCTTTATCTTATGTGCAGGGTCCCATCCAGGAAAGGAACCAAGAACTCGATAAGTGTGGCAGGCACAAACCCATTATTATAGCAAAAGAAAGCAGAGTAATTCGTACCAGGACTCCTATGCCATAGAAAGTTCACTCTTCAACCCCTTCGGGATAGCACTCCTATTCAATGGTACATCTTAGAAATGTGCTTTTGTTGAAGGCCGTGGGGCGTACTCTATTAAGAAGCCCTACACGCGCATACATAAGTAGAAGTTGTAGATCTCAGAGCTTGACAAAGTAGGTGCCGACCTAGAGACGAGAAGGCGACGTTAGCCTTAGAAGCGCCTGTTTTGATTGTTATTCTAGTTCTCTACACAGTGTAGGATACTTTTATTAGTACTACCGACCCGATTCTTCTGAATAATAAGAGAAAGGAGAATGAGCACTATGCACCCCGACCTCTTGGCGTACGGTTTGACTCGTCCCGGCTTTGATTGATTTCAACCTTCCTTTTTTACCTTATTATACGTATAAGGTCTAGTGAGAGTAGGCGCTTGTACGCAAGATCAAGCCTAGGGCTAGGGTTCTTTCCCGTCTTTCTTCTGAGCTATGAATCTTGCATCTTTGTTAGTCGCTTGCTTTAGGGGTCCATTTCTACTCTTTTTTCTTTTCTTTCCATTCACTTTTCGGGTGGCTTCGTCTTCAACTTCTTAAACTTATCAAAGCCCTAAGCTAAGGTTCAATTCCAACTTTATATCATTCCGAGAAGACTCTAGCCGCATATTCATTCTTTTCTTTAGTCCTACCAATGCACACACCGGAAGTTAATGGGGAAAGGCAAAGATCAGATGTCAAGAGGAAAGGCTGGGGGAAGTGAAATGTTTGACTCCCGAACCGAACCCGGGAAATGCACTATTTCCAGTTCAAGTGGCAAACCGAACTACCATTGTATAATGAGGAGGACGTGACCGCAGCCAGTTCGTTAAGTGTAGAATCTTTGTCCGTATCAAACGTTAAGGGTGAGGACGTGGTAGGGGCTACGTAATCAGAATCTTCTGCATTAGGCAGGGATCTTTTTATTGTGCGATCCCGTCTTATATTATAGTCGGCCCTTGACTTGCTCCTCTGCCCTGAGCTAATCTTTATCTCCAACTACTCGGACCGCAGCTGAGCTTACGAGGGACGAGACACACTTAATTTAGTTGAGACGGGGTTGACGCGGCACTTCCGGAATTCCCATTCAAAGGAGCAGAGCCGTGTAGATCTTTCGTAGTTTTTTCATAGTGAATGAAAGGACCCCAAAGGCCATACTATCCGACGGGCCATGTTAGACATGTGATTGGTGTTGTGTGATGTGAGAGTCGCTTCGAGGCTTTTTCCAAGCTGAGCGAATTGCCCTGCTCAGTCCCTCTCCTTCTACCCCGTAGAGTGAACCAAACCAAATCCAAATATAAATATATTGGGCCATATACATTCACTCTACTCTAATCTCTAATATAGTTGCTGTAAACAAACACTTACCTCAGGATCTGCCATGCATTCCCCGATCAAGCCCACGTGTAGATCTTTCGTAGTTTCGCCATATATATATATATATTATTATATATGGTTCACTATAATGGTTCATATAGCGGTACGAGCTACGTCTTCGGGGTTCAATCCGAGAGTGTGAACGACTGATTTTCATTCACGAGAGTTCAAGTCGAGAGTTAGAGAAGTGAGGTTAGATAGTTTTGAATGAACGACTGGGACGAGTGAAACGACGTCTGAATAGCCATACTGGGATCGACCATGTTTATTTGTTTATTAGGGAGATAGTATGTAATAGCTCTCCCTTTTCCGGTCTCGTAAGATAGCTCTAATAAGTTAGCGCGAGAGAGTTTTTGTCTTTGTATTGTTAGGAACCACTTTTCTTTATGTGTCAACGACGTCATTCGCTCCTGGTCGCTATCGCTGGTCTTTAATGGTGTACCTACTGAAGCCTCCGAAGGGGTGGGAAGATCAGCTCGATAAGACAAGTGCAGCGGAGAATCTCTTTATAATAGAGTGATCTGGAGTTCATAAGAGAGTTAAGGAGAGTGAGTGGAAGAAGCCTCATCTCTTTGATGGTAGGCTTGGCAGATGTCTCGAACGAAGAGGGAAAGGCCCGAGGTAACGACGGGGATTAGCACGGCAATAGAGTGAGCAAGGCCCTGGCTTCCCCAGCAGACTGTGAGCAAGGCACAAATAGCGGTACTCCATCGTATGCCCTTGGTTCTGCGCGGAGACTCGGCTCAGCTCATTCGAGTTCGGGTCGGCTCCGTTAAAATTAGATCATATGAGAAGAGAAAGGACCGGAAAGAGTTCAAGACGAGTTCAAGGACGTGAGGAAGACAGGCTCTGGACGCCCGGATCGGCTGAGGAAGACTACTGAGCGAACTAGCATCCTCTATAGCGTAAGCACTCGCGAATGAATCCAACCCTTGCCCAGATCCGCTGAGAAAGACAAGACGTTCGGTAATCCAACCTTGCTTTGCGCCCAAGGGAGACTTAGGAAGACTATGCCAACCTAGTAATCCAACCTTGCTTTGCACCCTTTATAGCTGAGGAAGACTATGCCATCAGAGCTCTGTCCTCGGGCACCTACAACTAGATTCTATTTTTATGTACTTCTTTCCGGTGGAGCAACTTAGCTACTCAACTCATTTAATAAAAGGTTCCAGAACCTTCACCTGAACGGGACACGGGTACCAATTACTATAAAGCAGAACTCATCATGGGACTCTTAACAGCTGCTTCATATCTGGTCTCTGAGGGTCTTTCATATCCCGAGTCTAGAGAAGCTTTTCCTATAGTTTAACCCGTGGGTCGAGACGTCAACTACTGAATCTCTTTTCCTCTTCCTTTCTTTTCTTTCCGGTCGAGACGTCAACTACTGAATCTCTTTTCCTCTCGTACCTCTTAAGAACCTGTTGTATATAGTAATGGGGCACCAGCGAATCACTCTTTCCCTGCACCTTGATTCAACACGCAAGCAGAGGAAAGCAAGCACTGGCACAAGCAGAGTCCCGAACCCGAACTGAGACTCACGTCCCTACTACCTCTGATTCTACCCATGGCTCCGCGTACATTAATTAAGGCTGCCGAGGAATGGCCTTGCCTACCGCTCCGTGGGCTTTGATTAGTAGAATGGCATATAGCCAGACCTAATGAGACGCCTTGACCCTTGACAAGATGCCTTTCTTATTCGATCTCTTAAAGTGGCACAATGCCTATCACAACAACCTTTCACTCATATGCTAATGGAATGAACCAGGCTGCAGTCGAATATCTTTTAGGAAGCCCTTTTCGAAGGTAGAAGGGGTCGACTCAAAACTAGAATTGCATTTTTAGCGGGCTTCTTTCACTTTCAAAGTGTCATCAATCGGAATGATCTGGAATTCGTTTCCAATTCCAACTATCAACTAATGGGGAGATAAAAAACACTAGTACTCCAAAACCGGATGAATAAAAGCAAGAAGTGAGTAGGGAGATCAGGTAGGGCCCTACTCACTTCTTTCAGCTACTGAGCCTTCAAAACCTCCCTCATTAAGACGGGCCTTCCTCCCTCATTAAGACGGGGTTCGGACAAAGGTCAGAAACCAATTAGTGCATATAAACTCTATTTATTAAGGATAGTCGTGTTCGGAACAGTTCTGAGTAGAAGATAAGAATCTCTTGGGCTTTTAAGGATCTGATTCCAATAAGTGACTCGGAACTCTGTTCGCGGTTAGCGGAGAATGTTCTTGCTTCTTGCCAATTAGCTCGAAAGGGAATGAGTGACTCGAGGGTAGAATATAGTATGACAAGGGAACCATTAGCATAGATAGAGGAGTTCCTGATCCCAGTACTAGGGCGAATGCCATAACTGCTTCTTTCTCTTTTTACGGGGTAGAATCCGCTATTGTTGAAGAAGCCCAGAGTAAAAGAGATAAGGATCAAATCTCTTGTTGAGGAAGCCACTAATGTTGCAGGAATGGGAGCTGCTCTAGCTTAAGTCGATCCTTACTTAATAGAATAGCCGAACGAATTGGGCATAGAGCTCATCCCCGGTGAAATAGTTGATTCTTTCTTGATTGTTGACTGCTATATCAACATTAGAGAATCCGACTGGGAACGAATACATCCCACGAGATGTAGTAAGCGATGCTGCAGTCGAATTGCTGGATCGCGGTCATGAAAGTTCAATTTGTAAAGTTGTTCAATCGGCACTCCGATCCAGTAAGGGAATTCCCTTTTATGGTTCTTCTTGCCACTCCTAAATCGATTATTTAGTTACCTAGCAAGACTCAGGCCAAGACTAAGGACATTTTTGATAAAGGCAAAGTTGGCTCCTCTAATAGTAGCTCTTTCCCTTTACTCCATAAGATTGGGCTTTTCCCTAGCTCGGAAGCTTAAGGCTTTCACCGCTCCTACTGTTGAATAAGGCTTTCCGCCAGCTCGATGCTTAAATAAGGAGGGGTTTGGTCTAATTGACCTAATAAAGAAAAAGGTTCTTCTTTCGGTTCTCACTTCAACTTAATAAAGAAAAAATATGGGGCTGGGCGGTATCTCCTACGTAATTACTTCACGCCAAAGTCAAACAAAGTAGCTTCTTTTTCGATGTCATTAGTTTAGGAATTTTCCTTTTTTTCCCTCGATCGGCATTGCTCTCGGGGCTAAATCTTACAGACTTTGGTCACACCTGACTTTCCTAATTGTACTGGCGCATTCCCTTCCTAAGGACCCCGGCTATCTTCTTTCTCTCTCTTATCCCGCTGTTTAGTAGCTTTTCGCCCTTGCTATCGATATCGACTTTCCCGGGTAGCAATAGACCTAGGCGCATTAGGATAAGGAATATTCTTTATTACCGGGTTTTTATAGAAAATGCGTCATCTCGGGACTCCATTTTTATTAAGTCAAAGAGGTCGATGCCCGAAGTCGGCGAGACATTCTTGCTTTTTTCACCTAGCCTAGTTGAAAGACTAGCTCGAATGGCTTTTTGAGCACTAATAATAAGCTACTACTCCGCTCATTTCCGATCCTCGGAACCGGCCCTCTTCCATATTTCTCCTAGGCGTGCAACCTCTAAGCCACATTACCCGAGCCTCTTAAAGGGCTCTTTGCGAAGCATCCAATCTTGCCTTTTTTCTTTGGGCGGTCAGTCGCAGCTAAAAAGCAGTCTCTTTTTCTAGTTCCCCACTCGTGTCTAACTAAAGTGGCTATTGATAATAAAGTGCTTTTTGGATCTTTACCTGCATAGCTTGAATGAAAGCAGTGCTTGGCCACCTATCTATATTCTCCGCCTGAAGTGAAGGCTCTTTCGGTTCTTTCGTGTCAAAGTGTGACTTTGAAAGTCTCACCGAAATGAATTTAATTCCCAAAGCCACGGGCTTTTTATTCGCCCAGGTTAATAAAGTGTTAGTCCTCTTATGTATGGGGTTTGAACCCTAGACCTCCCACTTAACCTCTACGATAGGTGTAAGCCCCTTGTCCTTTGACAGGCGTGCTTCCGAAGCTCCTGCTCGTGGTACTCTTTGGAGGCTTTCTTCGGGCTACCCGGATGCTTCAACTGCTTATGCTTCCTTCACCGTTGGGCTAGGTCCCAGCCGCTTGTAGTCATCTTCCCCATCTCCAGGCTCTGACCTCGTGCATTGATCAGCTGTGTGCACGTCCGGAACTCCCAAGTGGGATTGAATCTGGGGTTTTTCCCTTTGACCTTCTTAGTTAGGTTAGGGTGAGTGCTGGAAGGAGGCTGTGTAGTGACGACCTTGTCAACACCGATGGGGGAGTTCCGACCTTGGCACGAACATGGGAGAGCACTTTTTAAAATGTATATTTTGTGTGCACTCGCGTCTGTCCCGCGATATCGGGGAAATCCATTCAATGAACAGTGAATCAATTAGCATTTTCAGCCTCAATTGGCTAAGTCGTCTTTGGTCCTTCATCCTGCCATGAATTTAAGTACGAGAACCCTGTTGGAAATGAAACTTGATTTCATTACTCAGGACACGAAAGAGGGGTCGAGAAACTGACCTCCCTCCTACTTCCCCGTCCGATCCTCATACCATCAATATCCACTGGATAAACTGGTTCACGAATACGTTCAGTTCACGAATACCATCTCTACTGGAGGGGGGCGATAAGAGAAGTTGCGTAAGGTCGGGATCATCAAAAACACTTTCTCTGTTATTCTTTCATTTACGAATGGTATGTTGTATAATAGAGAGAGCATGTTCAGATATGAATAGAGCATTCCTCTACAGTAATAGAGTGAACTTAGTTCTTGAATTCCAGTTGATCGATAAAGCTTAAAAGAAGAGGAACGAGGGAGAGAGTGAATGGATACATGAACTGATCGCGTCGAGTATATTCTAATTCAATTCGCACCTATGGTCGCCTACCCTGAAGATTTTGAGTGCTTTCGCTGCTATATTCTCTGAATTGGCAAAATAAACCTCGTTGTAGAGCACCCTTTCTTTTGCATGAAAACTTGGATTGCTTTTTTGAGTGCGTTCTCCATCTCCATATATTTAGTGCGCAACACTACTTCTCTATATATAGTATAGAGGACTAGTTCAGTTATAGAGGACTAGTTCAGTTGGTTGAACGATTCCCTATTCTATTCTCTTTGGTTGAACGATTCCCTATTCTCTATGCCCGGGCACCTCGCTTCCCGTCGGCAACTTTCACTCAACTCTTGTTGGCTGATCTGAATCTCAGCCTCACTGCACCTACTGTGAAGAGCATGCGAGCTCCCCACGTAGCGGAATGAATGGTAGAGGAGGAGGAAGGGACTCGGAAAAAGGACCCTTCATTTCAGATGCCTTGGACCCATAGAAGCACAGAAAGGAAGGGCTCAAGGACAGAAGCACAGAAGTGACTCGGCTCAAGGACCAGTCAGATTCCGAGGATGGGGCACCTGAAGAGAGGAAACTCAGTCGCACGTAGCGGTGTGTTAGCGAGAAACTGAAAGAGAAGAAAGAGGGGTGATGAGAGGGTGAGGGAGCGAGAGCGAAATAGCGCAGGGTGCACGAAGCGTCGGATTGGGAGGGAGTCAGAGTTCAATGATTGAGTCCGGTGCTCCGCGATCGAATAAATATTCACTAGCCACTCGCCCAGAACTAAGCGAGTAAGGGACGGGACACCAGTTCGTGTGAGGAACTATAGTGAGGGACGAAAGCCCACCTAATATCCATATCGATGGAGCGAAGCAAGCTGGTCAGCCATCAAACATATTAATCGGCTACGAAGAGGTCAAAGGAGCTCCGCCTCAGGGCATGGTAGAAGAGTTCATGGAAAGCAGCCGAGAAGTGGCACAGGAGCGAACACTGTGAAGCCAGAGTCTGGGAAAGGCGACCAGACAAGTGGAGCAAAGCGCAACGCGGCAGATCCAATAGTCAATCAGAGCAGAGGCTCCGTCCTTGGCTTTGAGAGAGATCCGACGGCGGACTGGATCCACGAGGCTTGACCAAAGAAAGAAAGCAAAGGGAGGCGAAAGAAAGAAAGCAAAGGGAGAAGTGATAGTTTAGCGCTCGCAATAATTTCGATACTTAAGTTAGAGAAGTGACTTAAATGGTTAAGTTAGATAAAATTTGGTACCCTCGTCGCGTGGAAAAGAGATTGAAGATGCGTAGCTGGTTTAAGTTTAAAGAGATTGAAGATGCGTAGCTGGTCTGGTTTAGAGATGGGCACTGAGCTGGGTCATTTATTTCTTTTCTTTTTCTTTTATAGAGAGAGCCGAAGCTGGGTAATTATATTATATGAGAGCCGACCATTAGCTCTTGTGAGCCATTAGCTCTTGTGAGTTCAACCTTTCGACCGAACATCGACATTAGCACAACGAGAGACTTCAACACCGACCCGACCATGTGACTTCAACTATCGACTGAAACTCTTTCACTTTCCACACTTGAATGAACTAAAGTAAGATCGACCTACTTGTGAACTATTTAAGAAAGAAGAAAGCCCTGGTTAAGAAAGAAGAAAGCCCTGGCGAGGCAACCCTGTCCCCAACTAGGTGCGCTCAGTCGAGGAATGAAGGTGCGAAGCATCAGAATGTTTTGTTCTCTTGACTCTAAGGCTTGGCTCAGTGCGTGCTACGGTCTAGGTGCGGAGCCATTCTTTCTACGAGAAAGAGAAGTAGCTACCTGCGTGAGATTGGCAGATTACAACACAAGAGGTATGCGCAGACCAATTAGAATTAGCCCAGTCAGTTTAGTTGAGCCCTTCGTGAGATTGGCAGATTGGAACAGTTGAATTAGAACTTAGAACTCGACAGTGAGACCTGCTTTCAAGTGTTCTAACTTGTCATTTAAAGCACTTAGTGAGTAGAAATAGAAATGTTATAAGTTGTCAATTTGTTGCACTTTAGTTCATAACTTGTCATTTTCAAGCACTTAGTGAGTAGTTGCTTAAAGTCCGTTAAGGGTAGGTCTTCTTTCTTGTCTCATGCACTTATGAGGCTTAAGGATATGTCCGAACTTGCCACTCTAACGCACTCTTCATTGATCGGCATGTGTGCGAGAAGGCCTAGGAGACCTCCCAGCTCGGGAGAGCCACCTACTATGGTTCACACGAAGAGAGTCCTCGCGAAACACTCTATGGTCTCGAGCCGGAAGCGCAATGCTAGGCGATGCAAAACTCCTTTTAAAGATGCCCGCGTACCCGCCTCGTCAAACTCCTTTGTTCATCTCTTGTATTCAAAGTGGAGTAGACTACACCAAGAAAGAAAGAATCCACAACCCCACCAAGAAAGAAATAAGACACAGAGGGGGAAGAAAGGGTATCGTGAATGGACCTAAGGAAAGGCCCCGTCGGAAAGTAGTCAATGGCCTTTGGGGCCACAGAGCTGCAGTCGTTCATAGAAAGAGAGTGATTGGAAAGAGTCAATGCTACTATATATTAGACCTGATGCTACACCATGTTAGACGTGCCAAAGCCAATCACGACTACTTACTGAAATGCCATTCACGCTTGAATTCGCCCCTGTAATGAACGACTCCTGTAATTTACGACTAGACTAGATTATATATAGTTCGGGCAGAGGGCCGATGAAATCACAAACTAATTGACGCTTGCAATCGCTTACGAAAGATCGTATATATCAGCAAGAGTCCTTCATTCTGGAGTCTAAATTACTGGACTCTGAAAAGCAATCAATTCAGTCCCGCAGATCTTTGATTTGAAAAGTAGTGAGTTTTTTATGATTTGATTTGACTGTTGCTGCCACTCGTACGATCCCTTCGTCCCTTTCCTTTGCATGCTGCTCTGCGCCTCTGACGGAGAGTGAAGAGAGACGAGAAGAGGGCACTCCGATGATCAAGCTAGCCTTCGCCCTCGAGAACCACTATCACGAGTCCTATCGCATGTCGAGTGCACACCTCCTCGATCGCATGCCCGCACAGAGCCGATTCCTTAATATTGAGTCCACAATTATTACGCCCCAAAGGCAATTTACGACTCCTGCTCCTTCATTCACGACTCTTGCAGCGAATGATAATGGTATTTTGTTTTCGCGCTCGAGCGCATGCGGTAGAGTTCATGGCTATTCTTCACTACTCTATCTAGATCTACTCATTCACTACTATTATTATGCAAGTCCATTCACTCGCCCCTTCGCTAGGCGGGGACAGGCGTCACTGCGTTCGCTCCTTTATTGGTTGGCTCTTCAATAGCTTCAGTTCAGCAGTCGGCTCTATCCTTTCTTAGTTTCGCTCCACTTGCTCGGTCGGCTCTTCTTCGATTGGTAAAGCGCTTTGGACCGTATGGGGATTATGACTCCATAGATTGATCTTGCTTGAGCCTCGACTCCTACTGCTCCCTACGGTCTTCACTTAGTACTCTTGGAGTCCATTCTATATCAGTTCACGCTCCATACGTTATAATTCATGTATCGCTCACGGATTACGTCACGTGTTATAAATAGTTCCTTCGCTCCCGTAATTAGTCCCGCCTTAGGCGCTCTGCCAAAAGTGTTTAGCTGTCTAACTACGCTACGCACCTTGCTACGCACCTTTGTCACTGCCGTTCGTACCTCCTCACGCCAGATAAAGGAGGAGTGCTTGCCAGTTCTTCCGCCTATCAAGTATCTTGTTCAACTCATCTATGCAAGGGTCTCAATCGTTGACAGGCGTCTACGGTTCCTTGCGTCCCCACACCCCAGCCCTGCCTAACCTCCGATCTTACTTTTGACGCTACGTCCCTCTGCCTTCCTTCTTCTTGGTAGGATCTCTGACTCCAAGGCAGACTGAGGATTGACCCTCGCCCGCCGCTAAACGGGTTAAAACGCTACACGGGTTAGAACGTACACGGGCGCTACACTCATTATGTTCTTTGGGTCTTGACTTCTTTCAATCCGGAGCAACGTCAGGAAAAGAGGTAGACCCCGACTTGAGTCTGCAATAAAATGCCACATCTCTTTCAATGCCGAGTGCGATTCACTCTTTTTTGAAGCAGCTACAACGGATTCTCTCCCTAGAGAAAGGAAAGAAATTGGGATAGAAGGCCTTCATTCTAGGCATATCAAAATGAGCTCAACTCTTCCACCCTTTAAGAAGTGGTAGCACGAAGCAGAGCTCTCTTTGAACTGAAGAGAAATACTTAGCTTAGGTGCCCCCGTGACGTGAAGACTGAACAGGAGCGGTGCCATCGAAGGAGACTCTACTCAGTGAACTAGCCCTGCCCTTTCTAGGTCAAGAGCGGCTCTGCCAATTCAACCAATGCTCTTCCTCATCGCTGCCCACACTGTGGGACAGTGGGGCCAGTCAAGAGAGTTCGCTACGAAATTAGCCCCTGCATCTCTTTAGTAAGGGAATCTGAGTTAGAAGCAAGTGCCGAATTTAGGACAAAAAAAAGACTCACGTCGCTGTCGCTCGTACCTTGGCTCCTTCCTCAACTAGTCTAGGTCTGGGAAGATCTATGGTTCTCCCCTAGCCGGACTCCTCTTCTTTTTTCATAGTTCCCAATGGCGAATCCTCCCCGCCCTCAACCAACTGCTCTTCGTACGCAGATGGAAGAGTCAAATCATCCCTTATCGGATTCGGGGTTAAATTCCAACTTTATATAAAGAGAGCCAGATGAACAATAAAGATTGTCAATAGCCAGCCGGGCATTTATTTAGAATGGGTTTTATTCCTCCAGGATCGGATCTATCATATTCTCGCACACTAACACTTGCTTGGCGGTCTCACATAACTACTCTGCTCTGACTGGAAAGAGGGAGGGAACTACTTTAATATGACTATATAAGTATAGCTAGAAGTCAAAGGTATCTATTGAATAAAGCAAGCCCCTAGCATACTCTAGGAAAGGGAAAGAGTGGAATCGAAGTCCCGTCTTCGAAGATCGCTGCACTTGTGACCTGGTTCAATAACTTCTTTTCGGAGGCTCATACCTTATATGATATGAGATTGAACCGTGTAGAAAAAGCATGGGTTGAATATTACTAGATATAGCGAAATCTCGTAGTGGCGCACCGAAGTTCCATGCCTATCAATAGTGTTGTCAAATGCCTATAGTAGGCTAACCGAAGGGGGGGTGGGGAGAGGACGATAGAACTTCTCTACATCTTGCTGACTAGACTTGGACTATCGCTAACGATTGACTAATGACACGTCTCACTAATAGAACGGTGTGCGGTCCCACTTCTCATACTGGACTGTGTTCTGGTGCGACGCTCTAATTGCTCATGTTGCTGAACTCTTTCCTGCCTCCTCGTCCTCTACCGCATTGCTTCGACTCCCCTTCTCGAATCTTTCCCGTAGAGTAGAAGAAGGGGCTAGAGCATCGAAGTATCTAGACTCAGGGATCTTTCATCAACCTCTGGTGTGAATGGGGAGTGCTTTTTCTATTTATCCATTAGGTTTTGGTCTTAGGTATTCAATGGTATGCCAAGGAAGGATAGGAAATGATAAGATTAGAGACCTGATGGAAGGGGGTGAGCTCACTCTTCCTCATCTCACTTTGAGTTGGGTACGCAGCTCCTTACATTATCTTTCTTCTTCGGGTCTGGTCTGTGAGACCTAGTAATCTTTGGTACCTAAGCGACTGGGAAGAATTCCCGAGTTCTTGAAGTTTGAGCTTCGCTCCTGTTCAGTCGCCCCTCCTCATTCCTCTGCTGTGATACCCTTCCATTCATTTCGTCAGTGCGTGCTTCCTAACTTCTTTGGGGGGGAGGCACTCAGAGATAGGCTCTGGAGGTCGGAAGGCCGGTCCATTGATTCAGCCTAGAAGTCAATCATGATTCTGATGCCCACCGATGGTGCCCCTAACTAGGGGCATAGCATACTACGCAGCCGATCGATCAACTGCCACTGCTACAAAAGGATGAGTTCAGTTGGCAGGGATGAGAAAAGAATATGTGTGTATAGTCTCCCTTTTTTGTGCCATTATTATATTGACTCTTTCGCCCGAACTAATATTAGTGAGCCAACATTCTTTAAGCTAAGCGCAATGACTCCACACTACTATGAAAGCTGGTGTCGATGGGCAGTTGCTACCTCTACTTTCTGTCCCGAGTTTTCTTTTCCCTGAAACTGAGGCTTGATTCACTCTACTTACTTGAAACTTGAAAAAGTCGAGATAAACTTGAATCTTTTTCAACTTCCAAAGTAGAGTGCTTATTTGAAACTTTATTTAAGTCGAGTCAGAGCCCTCAACACTATAATTCTCTGATACCCTCTCCTTTTAGTCGAGCCAGAAACACTTAATATAATAGGGCGATACCCTAATGGTCGAGCGAGTGAGAATGACGTACGAGTGATAACGACGTGTTGAATCTCCTCGTACACTGGTCGAGCGTATTCCAAGGTTGTTCTTTCCGATCCTTTTAAGTACAGGGGACCAGCGTAAACAGAGTGCCGACTGAGCAACTCCTTTTAGTCGCCCCTATCCCGTTGGTGCCTAATCTTATAATAAACAAGAAAGGTAACCTGCTGATTCTTATTAATGTAATTTGTCCCTACCTTGAATCCTATAACTTCAATCTGTAGCTCAAACAAGAAGTGGGCCTCCAATAAAAGGACACTCTTTAAGGTATGACAGAAAGGGACGAGCGATACTAAATAGCTACGTTGAGACGGGTAGACGTGACGACGGGTAGACGTGACGACGGGTAGACGTGGATGCTGGGTTCATCCAACCATCCAAGGCGCCTGCCCCAGTTCTGTTCCAGAAGAAACATGACGGGTCCTTGCGCCTGTGCATTGACTACCGGGCACTCCTCACTGTGAAGAACAAGTACCCGATCCCACTCATTGTGGATCTGTTTGACCAGCTTGGAGCAGAGCAGCACAGTGGTTCACCAAGCTAGACTTGAGATCGGGGTACTATCAAGTGTGCATAGCCAAGGGGGATGAACAGAAAACGGCCTGCCCGCTACGGATCATATGAGTTCCTTGTGATGCCATTCGGCCTCACCAATGCTCCGGCCACATTCTGCACACTCATGAATAAGGTATTACAGCCCTTCCTTGACCGCTTTGTTGTTGTCTACCTGGACGATATCGTGATTTACAGCCGGTCCTTGGAAGAGCATGTGGAACACTTGAGGCAGGTTTTCCAAGTGCTAAGGGAAAACCTTCTTTTTGTGAAGAAAGAGAAGTGTGCGTTTGCACAAAGGGAGGGGGGGTTCCATTCTTAGGCCACATAGTCGGGGGAGGCAAGATCCGGATGGACAGGAGCAAGATGAAGGCCATCCTAGACTGGGAGGCACCAACAAAGATGACTGAGCTGAGATCCTTCCTTGGGCTGGTGAATTATTATAGACGCTTCATTCGGGGCTATTCCAACATCACTGTACCATTGACTGACATGCTCAAGAAGGGGACTAGTTGGGAGTGGACTTTGAGAGGCTGAAGAAGGCAGTGACTGAGGAGCCCGTACTTGCCTTGCCGGACCATACTAAAGCAGTCCACACTGATGCATCGGACTTTGCCATTGGAGGGGTGTTGATGCAAGACAAGCACCCCATAGCGTTCGAGAGCAGGAAACTCTTAGAGAGAGAGAAGCGCTACATGTATGAAAGAAATGACAGCCGTGGTCCATTGCCTGCGCACATGGAGGCATTATCTGCTGGGGTCGAAGTTTGTGGTGATGACTGACAACGTAGCCACCAGTTACTTCCAGACTCAAAAGAAGTTGTCACCCAAGCAGGCTCGGTGGCAAGACTTCCTATATTACTACTTGTTCGACTTTGCCCTCGAGTATAAACCAGGCAAAGCCAATACAGTTGCTGATGCCCTAAGCCGGAAGGTAGATCTTGCAGCCATCAGCAGACCAGAGAGTTCCCTTGCAGCCCGCATCCGAGAGGGACTATGCCATGACCCAACAGCCCAGACCATCAAGGAATGTGTCAAAGAGGGAAAGACCAGACGGAGGGGGACTTGCTGCTCACAAAGGGAAACCGCCTGTATGTGCCGCTTCATGGGAAGCTACGCAAAGAGGTGTTGCATGAGTGCCATGACTCAAGGTCCGAGTGATAAAATCTTATTAGGGGGCTCGAAATAACAGATAGGGGAGTTCGAGCCCTTACGATTGACTTCAAATCTTTTCTTGCATTTTCCCGGTCTTTTTCGATGAAGTCGACTTCTCTTCCTCCACCACCGGTTGCTTGAAGAAGACAAGAGATACAGACAACGACTTGAAAGCAGTCCAATACCAGCCTAGGGCAAGAAGACTCGCTTCGCACCTTTTGTCTTCGTCTTCGGCATTAGACATGGTTTTCCCTTGACGCAGCAATACTTGATCGAAGTGAAGTCATAATTCCAAGACCCCTGGAAGTCTTCCTACCAGTCTTCTTCCATTCCGGTAGACCAACAAAGTGGTAAGGGACGTAGGGCTCTTTTTTGACTCGACTTTGATAATCATTACAATTGTTGTTAAGGAGAGGGAGAGAGACGAGCGATCATTCTCATTCTGCGACGTGGAGAAGATCCGGCTCAGTGGTTGAATCAGTTCCAGTAGCTTTTGTTGCTTCAATGGTTGTTTAGTAGTCTTTCTCCTTAGCATATGTGAATGGGACGAGGACTGATTATAGGAATGAAGCTGATTTGTTCAAACTAATAAGCCATATTAGACAGTTCGGATTCTGAAGCTTAATGGTTTACGCCGGCAGCTGCTGTTGCTGTTCGGAGCTTTCTTAATAACTGCTTTGGTTGGAATGGAAAGAGTCCCTAGAACCCCACGGAGCGGTGCGAAGAAAAGATAGAACTCTAGTGAAGACGGGCCCCTTGAGTGCGAATCTGGTAAAGGAAGATGGAATATCTGAATCACTAGTTGATTCATCCCCTTATCAGTCAGTTTCAGAAAGTGGACGCCTATCTGCAGCCTCTGCTTCTGGTCTTCAATCCTCCTCGATAGAGTTTGGGAGTTTTTTAAATAGAAGAGGAGGGATTGGCCAAATAGGCGGTTTGATAGGGCATATCCGGTCTTAGCAGCATCCTCCTCAGATGGACAGAGCCTTAATGATCTCCCGCCAATGGTAAAGCAAATCCAGGTCTTTTTTAGCCGTAATACCCGTTGCCTGATTACATAGAAGTGTTCGGGCGGATCGATTACCAACTCCATGCCGGAAAGAGCGGAGGATGGCTTTTTCCAAAGGGAGAAAGATAGGCCCGAGGACGGGTAGACGTGGACTCCTAGTAGTTCAAAGGTTTTGAGTCTTAGAAAAAGTGCGAAAATCACTTTCTTTCCGCTTTCCTTAAATAAACAAAGAACTGTTTTCTGCGCCCGTAACAATCACAAGTATTCGTGAGTGGTAGGGTGTTTGGTTAATCAAAGAGGATCAAGGGCTCCTCTGTCTAATCCCGTATCTGCTTTCTAAAGCTATCCCGATTTAGTCCAATGCTATTGAATCAGTCTATTTATTAATAGAAATGGCATTTTGTCCAAAAACACGCTAAGAGGAAATGAATCATCATAGGTTGTTCAAGAATAGGGGACTGATTACTTTCCTGTTGATGCAAGTAACTGAAGCCTTAAATTCATATTAATGATAGCCCGCAACAGCCCATTTTCGGGGCAGGCGATTCGATATTAGCTGATGCAAATGAACGGCTTACGACGAGTAGGCTCTTTGATGGAATAGTAGATGTCGGCATTGGAGCTCCTAAAGGAAAGGAGAAGGGACGAGACGCACTTAATTAAGGAATTTCATTTAATACGAGTAAGTGGCGATAGCTAAGTGGAGGGTAACGACGTCTCGACCGTAAGGGGAGTTCAATAATGACGGGCCTCAATTTATCCTTTAAGTAAGTTGCTGGGATCGCTCTACTTTGAAGTTCAGTTAAGTTGAGTCCGATAGTATGAGGACGCTCGACCGTTAGGGTCTCGGAAGATAGCTCGCTCTACTTTGAAGTTCAGTCAGGGAGAGAGAGAGAGCCTACCATAGGGGAGTTCAATAATGACGGGCCTCACGACTGGATAAGGGCTCGCTCTATTAAAGTTCAGTCAGGGAGAGAGAGAGGAACGAGGACTTGCCTACTCCAAGAGCTGCAACGGAGATTCAAGCTGAAAGATCGGACAGCTAATCCGAGTTTACCAAAGATATCGATATGTCAGTGACGCAGCGCAGTCCACCTGGTTCTTCAGTTTCGGCTATCCCATTCCTAAAAAATGGGGTCTTAAAGGTAGTTTGCCTCTATTAGCAGACGGGCTTTTCTTTAATCATGCAATGTGAGTTCTGTGAGTTGAGTGAATTCCTTACGAGTCTGTTGCAGTATAAGCAGTAGTTGTCCTTTTGTCTGAGTCCCCAGATGAATGTTGAGTCCCAGTAGAGAAAGTAGCAGCCCGAACCTTTTCTCTCCCGTTGGAAGAGCACTCAGCAGTTTATCTTAAATAAATGGAAAGAAAGAGCTCCCGCTCCTAGGGTCATATATCAATATTGAAACAACATCTCCTCTGCCCGGCTGCTTAGGTTCTTGGAATTCACTCTTTTCCCGCTAACAGGTACCCAGTAGTCTTATAATTCTTTTCATTCAGTGCTTTCGTTTCAGTAGTTCTTTTGTTTGAGGGCCGAGGAACCTTACCACGTCGTTCTCACTCTACCACGTCCTTAGCTGACGCTCGTCCCGCCAGTCGAAATATCTTCATAAGTAAGTTCTTTGGGCCCGTCATTATTGAACTCCCGTGGGGCAGATTATCAACATCTTGAACCTCCAGTGGAGTACTTATTGTTTAATGAGAGCTCTCTTATAAGAAGTGTTGTGCCAGTAGCGTGTACTAATAAAGGAGTTGGATCAAAAGCACGGGCCCACTAAAGCAAAATCAGTCTCTCTCGCAGTCGCTCGAGCAACAATTAAATAAGGAAGATTCGTTCCCGCCAGTCGAAATATCTTCATAAGGAAGTCATTTCTTTCCCTCTCTGTCTTCCCTTCCGCTCCCGTCTTTCCATTCTTGGGTTCCCTGAGCCTCTTCCCCCACTACGCGGGCAACAACTAATGGCTTCATTCCAGTCTGAGTCTCCTTAACTTATTCCTCCCCTTGACTTGAACCTATCCTTATCCTTTAGGCACCTAAAATGCTGACAGCTGCTTAAACTCAATAACTTGCACCCAACTCATTCTATTTAACCAGAGGGAATCAGGGGCACCCGCGTGAAAGCATCAACTTGCCTTTACTTAACAGGAGCGTGAAAGCATCAAATTAGAGTGACCCTTGAGCTCGTGCCTCGTACCTTGCAATCGGTAAGGTTTCTTAAGCACTTGAGGTTAGATTCAGGGGGTTGAATAAAATCTATTCTGACGTTGCTTTTATGCTTGAATGGTTCCGTCAAACAAGGGAAAGAAAGTGCGTTCTAGCTCCTTTTAGATGAAAAAAAAAGAACTTCTCTTAACCTGAAATTACTGAACCCGTGAACCCGATCAAGAACAAGAACTCTTTAGTGTTAAGTTAAGGGAGAACTCAGGCAAGAGTGCATCTGACCCCGGACTACCGGAAAACCTTAAGGACGCCAATTGAATTTGTCTATTCGGAAAGTTAATGGTTATAATATATAAGAGTGAATGGTGAGCTCCCAGTCTGAACCAGTGTAGTAGGCAGGGGAAGTCGGGAGAAAAGAGTGAAGGCGGTTATGGAACTCAAGATCAAACCTTCAACTTCAAGTAAAGGTAGCTAACCAACGCACCTTACTAAGAATATATTTGTGAAGTGTGTTCAATAGGTCCAATAAAGAATAAGGAAAGAACATACTCGGGATCGGAAACTTCAGACTCGGCGGAGGAGCCCGAGGGAATCTTTGTTGGAATGCTTTCCTTCATTAGTTGGATCGCAGGCCCTTGTCTGATCTCCGGGAAAGGTTGAATTCATGAAGGAACTCGTGCCGGCAGTTCATGGTGTTCTTGATCTCCCTCTTGCTCTTGAGTCACTCTCAATTGAGTGGTTCAATTCCTACTATTGGATACCCTGAACTGACTGTCCGAACAGATTCTTTAGGGTGTGGGAGCAGTGAATGAACTGAGAGCTCTACCCTTGCACTTGAATACCGGAGTCGAATTCAGCTACATGTCTTCGTGCACAAATGTTATATATAACAGTAGTTGCACTTCTTCCCTTAAAGGTTGAAAGGCTTAAGTTCCTCAAGCGAGGGCAAGTTAAGTCAAGATCTATTCCTTACGCACCTACCTAATAAGATTACGCACCTACCTAATAAGACCCCAAGGAGCGGGAAGCCAAGGGAATCTGACTATCAATCCTAACCAGAAGTAATTTAAAGACAAGATCTATTAAGGTAAGCTCGACAACCATCATCAATGAGGAAGGATAAAGCAAGTTTCACTGAATGAACTGAGATGTTGAGGTAGGATTTAGTAGGTTTAGGGCTTGACGGAAAACTTATACTTATTATATTAATGTACCACTCTTCCTAACCAAAGAAAAGAGCGGAGAAAAGCTTCCTCTGTGTTCTTGAACCCCGTTGCAGACCTCCCCTTAATCAGAGTTCTACTAAAGGCAAGTTTATGCTTAAGTTGATGCCGCTCCCCTTGCAATAAGAGTACTTCCCCGCATGAACACTTAGCAATCCCGGGCCACTAATTCTTCTCAGCTAAAATCATGCAAGTGTCTTCTGAACCATGGGAATAAAGAGCCCACGGAGCGGGAACGAAGACAACATAACCTAAGTCAAGCGAGAGTGAGTTATACGTGATCAAGGGAAGAGAGCTGACAGAGCTGACACATTGAGTTCTTCTTCACCCTAGGTCCAATAAAAAGATCCATTAAGGGCAGCGAATCTGACAATCATGCTTCGGAAAGTAGTCTTCGGTTGGGTTTAGTAGCGTATTTAGCCAATCAAGGTATGAGGTGAAGAGAAGTTCGTTCGTTCGATCAAGTCAGAAAGAGAGTTCGGCCTAGTTAGCTGCTGTTTGGGATTCTTTAAGAGGGACGAGCGAATAGCTAAATGAAATTATTACTATAAGACTCCACTTTCGCCCCCACAAAACACATCGCTACCCAGCCGAGGCGAAGAAGGAGATGCCGATCCGGCTGGCACTTACCGACAGAAGGAATATCGTAGGTTAAGGGTGCAGTGGAAGCAGGCAGCCTTGCAGCTAAAAGAGCTATCACGTAAAAGAGCTATTAAGCAAACTCTCTGGTCCTGGGTGTAAAACCACGAACAGAACAGCAAGAAACTGTGTCTCCAAACTGTAACTGTGTCCCCGAATTCAAGATTGAAAACAAATTAGGAAAGAAGTAAGAGAGAGGTTGCGACTTAGCAGAGATCACGACTTAACCGCCTCCTCGCCTAGAATAGAAGTAGAAGGACATAACGAACACGGGTGCCATTCGAAGGATGCCACTTTTTTGTTCGATATGCTGGAACGAGGCCTCGCCCGCTCTAGGTTTTTGCTTATGAAATCTTGTCTTCCGGACCAGAGGAAGCGCGGTCCTTCTTTAGTGCTGCTTCATGGCGGAGGAAGCGTCCCTAGGTTTTCTATGCGCTTAACTGGAGTTCGACCCGGTCTTGTCCGCTCTACTCTAGTTTATCGTATCAACAGTACCTGGGTTTCCGGTCGACTATAGCTCTAGCCATCCACCTGGAACTAACATCTTATGAGGTAGCGTTCCTTGGTTAGTCATTACTTTTTGCAAAATAGGATTGGACCCGAGTGCCTGTAACCAATGTCCGATATATAAAAAACTACCAGGAAAGAGAACCCTCCTTAATGCAGGTACAAAAGACACCAGTAGAAGCCACAAGCACTCTTATCAAAGAGAGGGATCCCGCGAAGCCGGTCCCCAGAGGTGAAGCCAACTTCTGACTGATTGAGAAAGAAGATGAAGGTAGAATCCCAGGTCTATGTTCTAAACCTAGGGAAGCAACCAAGTCATAACACATCCACATTCTCCCAAAACGTACTAGATTTGAATCTTTCTGCTCTAGGTTCCAGTGAGTGGTCACAACAGGTGCCCCATCTAACAACTCTTGTATGGTGACATCCGGTGACATAGCAACCGCATAGTACCAACGAACCAAACGCAACCAGCTCTTCATCCAACTCCTCAACAAAGTGTATTCAAGCATGTCTTTCATACCAGGCATCTCTACAACTGCGCTCCCTAAGATTAGCAGCACTTTCAGGTCTTGTTAGCTTAGGGCATGGTAGGGAGAGCGAGTAAGACTAGAGGAAAGACGGGATTTCTATTTCTTTCTTCATCTCCAGAAGAGTAGGATTAGAAGTAGTCCTTTAGCTGCATGTGTTAGCGTACGTTCGCATTACGGGCTACCAATTATGGCATCCCTAATGCTCTCTTACCTGTTCACTCCTAACCTTCCTACAAGAAGTGCTCCTATCAAGTGGAGCCCAAACTTGGACTCATAAGGAGTGATACTAGGCGGTCACCCTATTCTATCCATAGTCCTTCTGTCAAGGGAAGCACTAAAGAAAGAATAGGAGGGTGTTGTAGCATCCGAGCGTAGCAAAGGTAAAGGTAGCAACTAGGTATAACAAGAATAAAGAGATCTCATTGCCATAAAAAAAGAAAACAGTGAGTCTACCTTACCCAAGGTAGACGAACGATAGAAGAAATGAATGTGGCTTGGGTAAGGCTTCCGAGTGGAGAGAGCGAAGTCACTTTCGGATTCCATTGTCATTGCGAAAGCTTTCTCTCACATGCTTAACTTAGCCAATTTGGCTGAGGAGGTTCAGATAGCAACGATCCTTGAATTCATAGTATCATAGGACGAGTGGTTCCACTAACTAAGGCGCTACTATCCTTCTTCTCCAACTCCCTCCCGAGTTGTTGAAGCGCGGAACCGAGGACATGAGCTTCGCTATAAGGTCTGGGCTCTGCATTCCTAATACTACATCGCCTGAGTCTCGTATAGTAGAGATCCGCTTGCAATTCAAAAGCTAGTAGCCCTTCCCGAAGGAAGAAGCAGACGTGTTCTCCTTCTAGTCTGTCCGAGTCGGGAGAATAAACCCTTGGTTGGGGATAACTCCCTCGGGGAGGGCACTCCCTTGCTTTCTCTGCTCGCCGGGATCATACCCGAAGAGTGAATGGCGCATAAAAGTGAATGGAAAGAGAAAGCTGAACTTTACTTTCTCAGAGGTTCACTTGCACACCGGCTCCTACTTGACCGGGAAGAGTGATAGAATCAAGCGCATTGCCAGGCCCTGTGAATCGTTTGACCACTAAACCAGCGAAAGTGGATTCCTATTTTGTGATATGGCGAGAATACGCTTTATTGAAAAGCCAACTTCAAGCCTCTCCCGGGAGATGACTCGTCCTATGTCTTTGGGTTATGGTGAAGTCAAGCAAGGTCACGTAGGGAGAGAAGTTCGGACCTCGCGGTGGAAGATCCGGGTCCGTAGCAGCACGACAAGATTGATAATTATATTCCCGGCTCACTCATACAATTAATTTCGGGATCCCGCTCCAGCTCTCATTCCCCCGCTACAGCGAATCGAGAGGGTCTCCGCACCCATCAATGTTTAAGTATGCTGACAACCTTCGCTGCTATGAGCGAGCTGACTGATGAACTGATGAATTAGTGTTGAAGGAGATGCGAGAAAGAAAGACCCTTGCTATTGACTGCTGCCATGTGACCTGTCGGAATAGGCATAAATTGAAAAGAGGTCTTCCGCTGTCGAACCGAGAGCAGAGAGGACACCAGTTCACTACGTCGCTTTCCTGACAGATAAGAACGAGCCCCACTTATAAAGCAAGAAAGATCAAGAAAGACACAGTCGCTTCAATGCGATCGAAAATCCCCGTACACAACGCTACCTCCACTCCGCGTCGTTATCACTCGCACCTGCCTTCTCTGTCGATGGTGGGGTCGTGAATCATTCTTCTGTCCGATCACAAGTCCTTTACTTATAATAGAATAGTTGAGTCTGAGGTTGAGTCTTATTCTTGAGTTCAGCACTTCAGTAGTTGATAATGTCAGACGAAGTGCATAGGATGCTCTTCCGAAGGGAAGAGAAAGGTCACCTCTGGCTACAACCACTCAGAGCTCACATAGCAAGGACAGAAGGCTAGAAAGACTAGACACTCCTGACAAGAAAGAAGATCTGTTCTATTCTAACATTAACTGAGAAGCCCAGATCGGTATTACCAAAACAATAACTCGAATTGCTGGAGCCTTATAGTGAGAGGAAGCGAGTGAAACGACTATGAGAAGTAGAAGTGGTATGGAATAGGCCTAAGCCTGCACAGTACGAGGGCGGGAGAGGAGGTAGGCAATAATCCTGGAGAAGCTCAATAGCTGTAGCTATACGAGTTCACTTAAAGTCATTGTTTGGTATGCTCCCCGTCCACATGGCTTGGGAAGAAGGAGCAATAGAAGTTATGTAGAAGTTATGTTTCTTCGCTGACCTTATCATACAGCTGAACTATGGAGCCCACCATAAAGGAAAAGAGACCCCGTTAGCTAGTGACTACGATAAAAGAGTGAAACGACGCTGAGCAAAGCTTTCGTATAGCACGTCAGAGGGCCGGCAAGTATAGGACAGTGGAAGGTAGTGGAAGGCATTCTTTCTTTGTCTCTACTGGCTATGGTATCGAAGGTACGGAGAAGGCAGGATCTCGTACGGGATGCAAATCAGGAGTGAATCAAGGCGAGGCTCTGAGATGGGACAAGAGCGAACTCAAGCGATAGGAGCGTTAGACAGATTAGCAGACAGTTCCGAGAGGAAGGTGCGGAGCGTCAGTCAAGTGGTCACCAGCGAAGGAAAGGCGAAGTAGGAGAGGAAGCTAAGGAAGGGCGGGAAGTCCGATAGACGAGCAGGACAAGGCATGCTATTACGGGCTCCCCTGTATCCGATACGCGCGCATGTGCTAAGCTCCACTCTCTACCGGGAAGGGAAATATACCTATGGATGGAGCCTCAGATCATCTCTTTGTCGGCTCGCTTCTATGGAACTCGCTGCTTCATTTGTCGGCTCAAGGGAGCTTTGCCTTCTTTGACATGGTTCCTGGGACAAATCCCTCTACTCGTAGTCACACTAGCGTTCGTTCGTCACATTCGCTCGTTAGCTGAAGTCTACGAAACTACGAAAGATCTATCGGCTTCCTGCCATGCCTCTCACGAGTACCTATAACCATTGAAGTAGATCAGCGCACAACCCAAGGCTTTAGCCAGACAACTCCTCCATTGTCCCATCCATCGGCGGATAATGACGATCTGGGAGCAGAAATAGGTGCACAATCCATATCTATCGAAAGATGATATCAAATCTCTATCTATATCTATCGCGAGAGGAGATGCGAATGGAGCGTCAAGGGAGCCTCTGTCTGCATGTGGACCTCTCAGACTCCCATCTCCGAAGAAGACCAGTACCCGCACTACCAACCGCTCTGCTCTTTGATAGGGACTGGTAGAACTGAAACTAAAAAGAGAGATTCGCCCAACTGTTCTACCGGACCATCGGAGTAGCTAATCGAATACTTGACGGTCTCAAGTCAAGCAACCAACCCTCTTGTACGCTACTTATGGAAAAGGAGGTCAGAACTCTCGGATGCGGACAAAGACCCTAGCGCACTAGAAGTTATTGATTCATACGTACAGACCCCAAGTTCTGCTCTAGCTCTTACTGTCCTATTTCTCTACCGTAGGATGATAATCTCAGTCCCTCTTACTGGGTCATGCCCGGTCGATCGGTCTCTCTCCCTACCGGTCGGTTTCTTCCCCTTGTCTGGCGATCTGAACTGGATTGATTACAACTCTATATGGTAGCTAGGCGAATCTAAAGCAAGAATGCCAGTGAGGGTCAACCATCTCAGCTAAAGAATCTTGGTATAGGTCCGCAGGCTCATAACCATAAGTGGAAGCGGGATTGGTCTGAAAAGAAAGAGTCCCACTTGTTCCCACTTGCACGTAGCTAATTGAAGTCCAGGCTTAGAAAGAAGGTTTGAAGAGCCTATACTCCATCCCACTTTCCTATCCGGTACTGTGACCGATTTCCGGCCATCGACTGTGACCGATTCACTCTCATCTCTTGAGTCTTCCTACCTCTCTGAAGTTCAACTATCGAAGTCAGGCTCTGAAAGAGGAACTGACGAACGAGCTATGCGACGTGGCCCGTGACGCAGTCCTTTTTCCACGCATGACTCATAGTACAGGTCGGCGGGCACTCGTCCGTCCCCTCTCCACGTTCCCCATTGTAGTAGTCGCTGCTACCTCCACGTTCTCCAGAAAGAGGACCTCTGTCGGTTGATTGTGATAGTCTGACTGCCGCTGGCGGTCCGTTTGAGTGCCGCAGTTCGCATAGCTTAGTTCCCCGATGCCGAGTCTCCCTTTGCTATCCCACACGAGTCTCCCTTTACCGAGCCATTATCCCAGTCTCCCTGCCACTCTGCTGCAGTTTAAAGTAGGATCGCTCCACGTAGTTTAGTTGGACGAGCTGATAGCCCTCGCTGATTCTTCTATGGCTGACCGGGCCTACTCAATTCTTTCTGTACGCTTAGGCTCTAATGGCTCTGTCCTTCTTTTCTTGCTCTAATGGCTCTGATTGGTCTAGCTTACCTTAGACTAGACTGGAAGTTCAGGCTAGGTTCCGTGCTCGATCGGAAGGCTGGCTCCCTGTCCCTTCGTCTTGGCCATCCTGGCTCTTTCTTTCTTTGTAAAGGGCTGAGGAACGAAAGGGAAGCTGTGCTCGCGCTTGGTCAAGATGGCGGGTCAGACCTCGAGTCTACCAACTACCTAAAGCGAAAGTGGAAAAGAAGATCGAAAGGCTAGCGAGCCCTATCCACCGAAGCAAAGACGAGAGGCAAAAGTCACTAGTGAAAGGCGACCAAGGTACGAGTTCATTTCACTGATTAGGCTTGAGTCGAGAGTTGAGTGAATCTCAGTATTGATTGCCTTCTTCTCTTCTACGAGTATTCTTGTCGAGAAGGCAATCAATACTCACTGAAAGGCAGGCAAGGAAGCATCGTCCAGATCAGTTGACAGTGAAGACCGATGAAAAGACCATGATCTGTTCTCGTTAAGGGTCCTCCTACCTCTCCTTTGGTTCTCTATTCTCTCGTTATGAATCCAGGCTTGGTACTCGCTCATCCTAGGCTGACTGGAGAGGGGAACGATTGCGGCAGCACTGACTGGAGTCCTCTTTCTTCTGCCGCGTGGACGGCTTAGAGAAGCCGCATGGAGTTTGACTCGCTCCGCACCTTGCACGAGCTCGGACCTTTCTTAGTAGGCTTTGCCCCTAACCTTTCGAGGAAGACGGAATGGGAGAAATAGATTCCCATGACGAAGGAGCTTGCTAAGACACATCAATCTCGCAACTCGTACCGCTCGTCCTTTTCCGCTTCGCGCCTTTTCCTTTCCTCCTTTTCCTTTCCTTTTCTGGTGTCGGCGACCGGAGCTCTCTTATAATTAGATAGATTAGATTAATTGTCATTGTCTCGGTTCGCGAGAGGGCCTGAACCATTCAATCTTCTATCCTAATTCAAATTGGTGGGCTCGGGCCATTAAGAGGTGTGTGTGAGGAGGCCTCCGCTCGCTCCTTGCTGCCGCCTTCCGCTCCACATTAAGAAGATTAAGCACTCACTCGCTCGGGATCACTAATTAAATTGAAAAGAAAGAATAGATTTGAAAAGATGAAAATGAGAACTGAAGAACTCAACTGGTCTCAAAGAGAAGAATGGAACAATTCAACTTCTTTCTTATTATAATAAAAGAACTGAAGAGATATAGAGACAAGTGGAGCGAGCTCAACTGAAGAGATAGAGACTCGTTACGCGCTGAACGACCGAAATTAATGGAATGGCCCCTCCTCTTCTTTCCACGCCTCTTGAGGAAGGACTGGGAAGGAAGCTAGGTGCCAGGAGAACAATGCGAGAGGGCTCCGATTGAGGACTGAGCAGCGTGGAGGACTTAGCCGCTACGCTATTCTGCCTGGTCGGCTCTTCCCCTTCCTTACTCCTCTGGCCAATTGATTGAATTGAGAGGTCCTTATCCTCTGGTTTTCCCCAATTGATTGAGGCTGGACAGATGTGAATAGAGAGGAGGACTCAGAAGGCCAATAGAGAGGGGAGAGGACTGAGAAGGTCAATAGAGATAGGAGAAGGAGGCTGGAGGATAGATAGAAGGAATCCCAAGAGAGACCCGCGAAGAGCTAAGACAGAGAGAGAACCGATAGGTGATGGGCCCACAGAAGGAGTAGGAGAGTCCCGCATGAAGATAGTTGCTGCTGCGAAAGCTATGATTCTTGCTTGCAAAAGGTCGCGTCAAGCAATGAATGACTCCTCGGCGCGGGTGGCTAAAGCCCTCGGCTAAACCAGCAGATCATCTTCATCTTCCTTATATTAGTTGAATGAGTTCATGGAACAATGAATGACTCTAGAGCTCATGGGACAATGAAAGACTCTAGCTGTCGGATAAAGTAGCAGTACTAGACTAGATGGGAAGCGAAACCCACCTTTCCTGAAAGCGGAACTAGCGCTTCAACTCCCAGTCACTCGGCATTTTGTCTTCTCTTGGCAGTGCCTTCTAGTCGCAGATAAACTATAGGTTCTGACGAGTATGAATCCATGATATGGATACGCGTGTAGAGCTCCCAACATGACTCTAGCTTATTGGATTTGCAATCCCCGGGCTTCGTCTCGCAGATCCCATGATTAATATAAGAAATAGCTCCCGTCTATGTCCTGTCCTTAGTTAAGGGGTGAGCTGAAACCGAAGAGAAAGTAAAAGCGGGCGCTCAAGAAAGAGGATGTATTGGGGGCTCCCTTGTCAGTAGCAAGCAGTTCAAGTCTCTCTCTCTCTCTTTTTTTTCGCCGGATCCTGATCCAAACACAAGGATCACTTCGGGATCACTTCTATAGGCTTTGGTATGCGACTCCCTTCGCGGCAAATTCAACAGCTTAGAGACCTTGGACGGGGAAGAAAAGAATGATGAAGCTGTCGAGGAGAGAGTGGGCAACTCCAAACGGTAGGTCGTGAGCAGGCATGAATCAATCAAAGAGTTATAGTATAAGGGCTCGGCTAGGGAGTTCGGACGAGGATGATTATCTAAAAGCATAGGCGCGAGCCACCTTCTTTAGACCAGGGAAAGAGCATAGGCAGCAGACGGGGAATGTCATTTCATAGGTACCAGCGTGGAGGGCTCCGGAAGAGAGAGAGAGGCGCTCGATCCTGATATGAACCAGCAGAGCAGATGCCCCGCTTTGGTTTATTGATCCACTTTCACATCTACGGAAGAGCACTATGAGGGCAGGCATAGCTCCTGATGCTCGTCCGGCAACTCAACCTTGGAAAGAGGCGGCAGAGGATATTATCTTAATTATGATCTGTTCGTTTAGTAGGAAGGAGGGATGATCTGACTCCTTAGGGACATTTCCTATGCCTATGGACACACTGCCCTTTAGACTGATCACAGTCAAGTCCTGGATCGAATAACTCACTTTTCTTTGAACAGGTAGCATAGGGAATAGGTTTGAGTCCGCTAGTTCAAGCTTGGAGGTCGTTTATGCTCTAATGCCAGTTCGAAGCTCATAGTAACTTCTCATAGTCACTTCTAAAGTTCCTAGCCTTTAATGCAATTCTACAACTTCAAGCCGCTTTCTACAAGTGGTCTAGTGTTTCAAATGGGAATGGCAGATGCGCGTGGATAGCTAATCTGGATATAGGTCCTTGGACCTAGTCTCTTTTCAGGTACCGAGCTACGAAGCAGTGCACTACAGATAGAGAATTGAGTAAGACGTGAGATAAAGCCATCAGATCGTGGTTATAGAGGCGGACATAATCTCTCTTCGTTTCGTGGTTATAGAAGCCGACTTAGGCTAACATAGAAGGGGCGAGGAACGACGCGGTGGATTCTTGTTCTCTTGTTCTTGGCTTACCGAACCTATTCAAGAAGTGAAGTTAGGCGACCGAAGGGGGAAAGAAAGAAGGAAAGATTCTATTCTGCACCCGCTAACTCTGGTCGGGAACTTTCTATTCGTTACGTGGGTCCTGTTCGATCGGATGGAGAATGTTTTCTCGGACTCTTACTCTTAGTTCAAGTAAAGGATTCTTCTTTATGTTCCAACAAGATGGGATCGCTCCATAGTCTGAGGAAGGAGCGAGACGACATTCGATCAGGCAGGAAAAGAGAGGAGCAAGGTGCGAAGCAGTGCAACGACGAAACCTATGCAAGAACTAAAGCCTATGCGAGAACCGTACCGTGGGTTTTGCTATCGGAATGCAACTACTGGTGGACCCGTGACTCCGAGGAAGAGGAGCGCGTCACGTTGTTCGCATCTCTAGATATGGGCTGAATCGGTGTTAGCAGACTTACGAGATTTCGCGTAGCACCTTTCCACAGGAAGACTCAAGATCTCTACTCAGAATTCCGCTCTCATAGTCACGGGGACTTTATTATAGCAGCCTTCGCTTTCATGATTTTGAAGAAATGTTTGCTAGAAATGCTTTCATTTGGACGAAATGTTTGGAAGAAATTCCAGAAATCAATAGAATCTTTTCAGGGCTCTCACTCAAGTCTCAGCATATCTGGTCTCTAAGATCTGTCTTTTGCTTGATGGGACTGAGAATAATAATATTAGTCTTAGGCGGATCAATCACATAAGCCCTACCGAGAAAGCCTAACCATGCCATGAAGAAGAAGCCTGTAGATGCCACTCTCCCGATAGCTTACCAGTGGCAGAGATCACACTCATGCTTGCTTTATAATGAAAAGATCAGAGACTGAATCAGTGGTCTTCTCTACAATCATGTCCCGGTTCTACAGTACTTACGCCTTTCATTCTGTCCAGTCGGCTCCGCAACCTTGATTGGCACTACTTATTCCTATTCTACGACTACTAGCATGTAGTCTGAATGAGTGGCACTACTGCTCCTCTTGTCCACTTCCTTTTCTACTGAATTTATCTGACTTGAGTTCTAATCGCTCTTCTCCATTCCAGTTCCACGCATAACAAAAGGAAAGCTATAAAGCCATTCCAGTTCTACACGTAACTAAACTCAAGTTCTAATAGCGCCCTAACGTTAGTTGCACTCGTCCCTTTTAGTAAAGCCTCTCCTCCCAATCTGATCTCACATGGAGGCATGACAGACTTCACTTGTCACATAGCATAGAGGCATGACATATTTTACTTGGGAGACCTAGCTACCAGGCCCTATCCATTTCCTTACACTTGAAAAGGATTGATTTTTCCCAAGCACACAGGCAGAATAGACGAGAATGAAGAGAGTGGGCGAATAGACGAGAAGATTCCGAAAGACTATAAGGGATCAAGTTAACAGATGATTTGAATGCATTGCACCATCTCCAGTAGTTGATAACATAGTTCAAGTGGCTATATCTGTGATCCATTAGTAGTTGATAACATAGCATAGTGTTTCAAGTAGTCCTCTGATCTTGAAAAGTCTCCCCGGTGGGTAGTCCTAAGCGCTTCCCCATCGTCGGTAGAGAAAGTGGGCTACGAAGCAGAGCTCTTCCATGAAAGGAGAGGGAGAACTGGATTCCGCTCTCCACCTCTAGCCCGCGCCACCTACCTTATGAGTCAAAGATCCTGGTTTCAAGAGAAGGATAGCCTAAGAAAACCAAAACCTGAGACTCTTTTGAAGAGATGCCCGCCCCTCACACCCACGCGAAGTCAAAGGAATAGGAGCAGTCGCCTTTCAAACTCTCCAATGGCGGATCCAAGAAAGTATCGACTTCGCATATCTGAATTGCACCATTTGCTAGAACGAGCTAGCCCTGTCTCCTTCCGGTGCCTCTTCGGGTTGGAGGTCCTTCATCATTGCATCCCATAGCATAGTCCTTCATCTTATTCTGTGGGCGATCGGATTTCATAACTAGAGTTAATGGGACAACTACTACCGCCCTTTCTGATTAGGAGTAATATTGACTCGCTTCGCCCCTTTCTTTTTCGCCATCCACTCTTTGCATTCATTTCACTCAAAGGGTTCGTAGAGTGACTCAGACCCAGGCACTCCAATTGCTGGCTCTAGCTCCTTTCTTCTTCACCATTCACGTAGGACCGGACTCGTATGATAAGAAAGCAAGTGCTGCTCTCTTTTGAAAGGCATTTGCTCTTGGGACGAGGAGGGGGGAAAGACCACTCTCTGGGGACCTCTAGTTATTAAGGTCAGGATCCGCTCTCCTTATCTTTGGGAAATAATGACCTTTCTTCTCTGCAGGAGGGCTTCTTCTTCACTACCACTTCTGTGCCTGAGACTGGAGCCTGACACAGATTCTTCTGGATCACCTTCTTTTCTCACTCTAAAGAAAAAGTGAATATAGGGTAAGCGCTACCACAACCTGCAAGAAGATAGTATAGTTAGTCCGTCGTCCTATGAAAATAGCAGTAGGAGCCGGCTTCTAAGCTTTCTACAGCCCTGTTTTCCTTGGTCAGAGCTGAAGGAAATGGTCTCTCTCGAATGCATGGGCCCTCCCCCCTTTCTCTCTCTTCCCCGAGCCTTTATATCTATCATTTCTGACTTAGTATTCTGAGTGCCCACTTCAGGGAGGAAGCTCTTCTGCTCAGCATAGGGGCTACTTTACTCTATCCAAAAGAGTTGTGAATGGCTTCATTATCACTCGCTCCTCACTCTTCTCTTTTCCTCTCCATTCAAGTATGAGACTATCCCATCTCTTATCTTATTAGACAAGCAGAAGTCAAAAAGATGAGGTCTGGCTCAAATGAGTGAACTACGTATTGAAAGGAGTAAGCGTCAGTGTTTGGAAGGATACAATAACATAAGCATAACATGTAAACGAGCCTGAGCGGACTATCGGATCAAAACTCTTCCCAGAGGGGCAGCGGATCCGAGTAGAAGTGGAAGAATATAGTTGATTGAAGAGATACCCCTTCCTCACTCAACCCCTCAACCAAAAAAGAGTGAGAGGCGCCGACCTCAAGCAGCTTGAATCTGCTTCCGCTGCTTGGATACTTGCACTTATTGCTGAGTTAGAACTCCCTCTTCCGAGTTTTCAGACTGGGGAAGAAGATTGTGAATCAGATCTGATGCTAGTCTTCTCTACCGCACTGCTTCAAAGCCCGGACTGTTGAGCTCGGCTAAGAACTCTTATAATGTGCCGCTCGAGGCAGATCAGATATCAAATACTGTAAGGACGCCGAAAGCAGCAGTCAGAGGGCGGCCTTTCCTTTCCGAGGAGAACGATTGAATTTAATTGACAGCGCTCAATCAGATAGGACCCGGACCGGAGATAGACGATAGGATCTCCAGCTCACACTACCCATGATGGTTCATTGAAAAGCCTTTGCCCAGTGCCACATGGCAAACAATGGTATCTCGTTCGTCACTGTCGTTCGCTCCTGACAGAACTGCTTACCGAACGGATGAAAGGAGGTGCGAGTGAAACGACTAAGAGGCTCAATCAAGTCATTATACATTACTAGTAGGGTACTTGGGGCTCTCGCTCTTCTCAGTTTAGTTGGCACCAGGTCCCGTCCGCCTAACCTATCTATATAGTCGATAGAGCCAAATGAGGTCAATACAATAGAGCCGACAATTGAAGCGGAATCTTGGGTAAAATAAAGTCAGTAGCGGTAGAAGAAAGCGTTATAAGAGCATTCATAGCAGCGTTATAAGAAGCAAAGCAGCGTTATAAAGAGCAGAGATTTTGCTGAGCTTGCAGCGTTAAGCGAAGCGGAATGCGTTAGGAAAACATGAGCAGCGGTCTCCTCGACGACTGGAAAAGCGGACCACTTAGCAGCATGCCATGGAAGGAGGAGTTCCCTAGAGCGAAGAGGTTAGAGGCCCGGAAAGTTGATAGGGATGGGATGGTAGTCTACTTCCCCCATCGACCACTGCTTCTGAGCTATACACAATAGCTAAGGTGTTGAACGCTAGAGGAGACTCTCGCAAGCTAGATACTTGAGGAAGGAAGCACCAGGCCAATTCTTCGAACCTTCGAAGTTCTCTATTGAACATGGAATAGCATTCGCTTCACAATCCATTGCATTCGCTTAAGATTCCATTCGCTAGCGTAGTTGCTATCGAATCTCAGTTTGAGCCGCGTTCTCACTTACAATATAAAAGAAAAATGATCTTGCTTAGAAATTCAATTAGATGGATTGCGAGAACATCATTGGTCAAAGAGTGTGAGCTTCGACTGCACTTCTTCGATTGGAAGTTGAACCCGTGGTCTGACTTGGATCATGAGTGCGACAACGAAGAACTTGATCATTGATTACCGCTACTGCTGCTTCGTGTGACTATCTCATTGCTGCTTCGATGATGCTGCTGGAATTGGGCGGATCTATTCATGCAATAGGGCGGATCGACTCAAGGATCGACTCACGACTCAAGACTCTTTATAAAGACTCAATATAATATAGTTATAATTTTTTGCGAAGTCGAAAGATCGACTCAACTCAATAGATAGAATAAAGAAGGAGCCGATTCAGAAGCTTCGGTAGGGAGATTCCGCAGCTCTCGCTTTCTTTATTTGCTCGAAAATGCATGAAATCGTCTTCTGCATTCTCTCTGGTTTCTTCTTCTGTGCGCCATTAGTCTTAGCTGCATTCCGCACGAGGGGAGCCGTCTTTCCCAGACATCCCACAAGGGCGAACCTATTCCCGGAAGTCCAGATCGAATGTCATTCCCGTCAAAATAAGGGAGGGAAAAAAATGCATAATACCAAAATGACACCCAATAAGGGGAAAAGAAAATGGAGTCGACCCTTCAACTAAGTTGCTGCGAATGAAATGACGCGTGAAAATGCGATGGGAAATACATAGAAGTTGCATTCATCCTAGCCGCTTCCAGAGTCTGTTTTTAGCAGCAAATAGGGAGATGTTTCTGGGGCCAAAACCTGGATCCGCTTTACGATGTATTAGTCGAACCCCTGGGATACGACGCCTTGCTCCTTGAGTATCATGGGATGGAATACCCCGACCCCCCAGAGGCTCCCGAGAAAGCTATTTCAGCCTTCCGGACAGTTAAGGAAAATTCTGACGTCCTTCATCGGTCTTCATCCCCCCCCCACGGAAGGGGGGCGGTTTACGATCCAGTTTCAGCTGTCTGAACTAAAACCAGTCAACTCGACAAATAACATCCTGAGCAGTTACGGCAATTCACTCTTGGAGTTATGACAGTGGGTTGTTATTTTCTTCCTTTTTTTCCGAAGCCCCAGCTAAGAGACACTTTCATTGGGACCGTACCACGTTAGGAAATTCCTTCTTGAATCTTTACTCTCCGGAGAGCTCTTACTCTTCCAAATTCACTGTTCGGGGGTGTTGGTCTATCTAGGTTGGGTAAGACCCCAAAGGTAGTTGCCCCATCTCTCTTCCACCCTTTCCCGTGAAATAGAGGCTAGCACAATTCCGAAGGTGAAGGCGAATGAAGTGGTGATGAGAACCCGTTGACAACCCAAAAGAAGCCGGCGGCGACTCTGTCGTGCCAGACGAGCTACTCGAACAAAACCTCCACGATTTCAGGTCACCCTTCCCTTGAAAAATGCCTCCGGAGCAGCAATCGGAGCGCAGCGAAGGAGATTCATAAGAGGAAAAGAAAAACCCATGTCTGACCATCATTCATGTGCTGTAGGTTAAGCATGTATAGAAGCATTCCTGTCTCGTTGGTTGTCATTCATCCCGGTCAAATGAAAGTGAAAGGGAGGCAGGATAGATAGTGAAGTTGACTGACACTTGGATTCACCACCATGGGCGTCAACTTTCGATCCCATGTATGAGTGAAAAGTGTGGTTTCACATATAGGGGAGATGCTCTTTGATCAATTCATAATCTGGCTTGATTTATGTCATATCCGAAATAATAAGAAACGCTCGTTCCTATACGATGTGAAGCTGTCCCCCTTTGCTTCAAAATCCTTGCAAACGATAAATGATATAGTAAGACACAGCCTTTAACCGGGGAACACGTCTCGCACCTAGCACCTAGGCGCCTGAGACATACTGTGAACCCACCTTGGTAGCGATGCCCTCTCACAGGGTCTCGTCCACAATGAGAGGGAAAGAGGGATGCTTCGAGTAGTGATGTGATATTCAGTTGGCGCTATGACAGTCTTCCTTCGCCAGGAAAATGGGTTTTTTTTCATTTTCATAGTATTAGACAGTCCGCCCATTAACAAGGGGCTCAAGGGTTTAGCGATGAAAAGGCTGCTTTGAGGCCTTTAAAAAGCAGGATATGTATGTTCTTTCTTTCGGTAGAAACTGGAGCTCTTTGTTCGAGAGAAAGGGGATCCGTTGGTTAGGCGTCTGCCGATTCGTATGGGGATTGTGGGGTCCCCTTCTATTCAATCTTTTCTTGGATTCGGTTGGATTCCGCCGATGGAGGATCGGTCTTCTCTTTTCTTTCGGGGGATGAGGCTTCGGGAGAATCCCTTGCTTCAGACGGGAATGCGTCTTTTCTTTTCCTTCTCTTTGTCAACTTTATCTCCTTTAGAAGTAAAAAAAAATCTCTGGAAACAGGCTTTCACTTCAAAGCCAATCTCTGGGGGGATCTCTTTCACAGCGAAGTCAGTATTCATGAGTTCCCCTGCTGCCTGCCACTTGAAGACAGTTCCCCTCCTTTAGTTTGGATTTGGGCAATCATGGAATTAGTCGCCTCATTGGCTTTTTCTTTGGTTTGGCCACTTAGGCTCGTTCCCTTCGTTCAGCAGAGCGAATAATCTTTCTTACAAAATGCCTGCTCAGAGATTGCGTTAGTGAGCTAGTGCTCTTTCTCTTATTTTCAGTTCTCTTTCTGTTAGTGGGACGCGCAAGCTACTATTTAGTAAGGCTGCAAAGACAGCTATCTTCTCCTTGCTTGCTCCCTGGGGGAACCCAAAAAGCCACATGCCACTAGCTCGATCTAATTCGTTCGAATTCAGTATGTTGTGTTCTAAACCCTACTGGAAAGGAGCTACATGCCTCAGGTATTCCCACGAGCTACCAAGACCTAAGAGCGGGAAATACATTGAATCACTTGCCCGGGGTGCTATCCGACTGCCAAAGAGAAGACAGCTCCAGCTTCCTACTGCCAAGAACCAAGAGCTGCGGCTTCTATCTAATGCGCACAGTCTTATCTCATCTTATCAGCTGCATAGCTTCCTACTAGCTAATAGAGGAATGATTTTTCATCCTAAACCTAGCTATCTTAGTAGCTGTCCTAGCTTTTAGAACCATACAGGAAACTCGCGATTCGAAAGGAAAGGGAAAGGATAAGAGCAAGAACTTCAATAAACCCACGGAGCGGTTTACCAATGCCCTACCATAGTGATAGGGACTTCGTCAACCCTTTCATTAAGAGCTGGAAGGTCCGCTAATTGGTGTTTGGAGACATAGATCCTTGTTCCCCCTATCGACTGATTCTAAGGTTCGGAAAAGGACGCTTTTCACATCCACTTTTTTAGTTCCGAGCAGGGATTGCGTAAATCAGTCAAGAAGTCACAGTACGGTTCCAGGTGGGAAACTCATACGCCTTAAGAGAAGCTCTTTCTTCTTTTTACTTAGGAGCACCCTTTTGCTAAGCAGGGAAACCGTTGATATTATCAGAAAAAGAGTCACTCCTCGAGGTAGATAAGCGACTGGAAGAGTCTTTTGTTTTGAAGGCTTTCAGCAGAAGGTCTGCTAAACAAGTATGTATGACCATCATAATCAATGTATGGATGTTGCCGAAGGGCAAAGCTAGAGCTGATAGTTAGATGATAGTTAGCTAGTAACATCCTTACTTATCTTTTCTTTTTCATGTCTTGGATGTCAAACAAAAGAAGCAATCGGAAAAAGAAAGAAAGATCACTCTACGACCATTCTGTATGTGACAGCTAGTCGTTCCAACAGGAATGCTGAAGATAACGAACCTCGACCGATCTCTCTCTTCGATCTGCTTGCTTTCCCGAGCCTCTTCATCCTTCAAGCTTTGAGTGGCGTCAATCAGAGTGAATTCAAGGGACGAGCGGAGCGAACTACACTTTGATATTTAAGTAGAGCGATAGCGACGTGTGACTAGAGGTAAAGAAAGTAGGTCTCTGCATCTTGAGTTCTGAATGGCATATCAAAAGAACTCCTCCGGGGCTTTCCGCTTCACTCTATATCCTTTCTGCCTGCCGGGCCAAAGAACTGCTACTTTATTCTATCCGTTGAGTGTGTGATTCAATAGCTGTGGCTTAGGGAGCTTAGAGCAGTCTGATCCAACCTCTTTACTCTTTACTGGTCGAGTGCTCTTTCTACTTGAAGTAGTTCTCGAAGGCATTGACCTCTAGAGTGTCTTACCTAGGTCTACTTCCCAGCCAATCTAATGAGTCATGGCCAGACTTTAATTCAACTGGACGGGAATTCTTTAGTGGGTTCGGGTTAGCGGACGAGGGATTAGAAAAGAACTAATATTGGAGAGCGCAATTGATACTTGAAGTCGTCGGTAATACCTCTATTATGTCCTTGCCAACTACTTGTAGGTGCGGGCTAAGCACTTGATGGTTTTCCATGCCCGTCTCATAACACGAATCAATAAATTCATTCAGGCCGAGGTTAAGATTGAGGCTAACAGGATAAGGGATAGTTGATCTGCTCCACCCACGCTACTGAGATGGATTAGATCAGCATAGAAAGAAAAGCTGCTGTAGTCTCCGCGAAGTCCTTGGTTCAAAGTAATGATTGTGCTTCTCGTATGGATTCTTATTCCTTCATAAATAAGCAGAGGTCATGAACGCAATGAAATGGAGGAGGGCGGTCCTAGGGGGAGCCGAGGTGCGAAGATATGACGCAGAGCAGAGAGGCTACCAAGGGGAGCGATCTAGAACGAAAGACAGTGAGGTAGCCACAGTAGCATACCAGCTCCCCACTGCTAAAAAGGACCCTATAAATAAGTAGAACACGAACTTCGGTCCGATTCTGTCCTTTCCACCAAATATAAAGAAGGCGCCAGTGATAGATAAGAAAGAGTGCGGCAAGAGAGCATCGCATAAGACATGGCTTTGTGTTAGATCCGAGGGAAGGGAGTACGCTCTGCTTCACGTATGTTCTCAGTAATCGCTCGCTAGTGAGCCCGCTTTTGCGCATCCTTTTCCCATGCTGGGATCTTTAATTCCCTTTCTCTTCCCAGGGTCTCACTCTTTCGGGCAGATCAGCCGGACAGAGAGGACTGATAGGGACGGATGGCATGACTACCTTTCTCCCCCGTGCGTAGCTATGTATCCCCCCTCGAAGGCCCTTCTACCTTGTTATTCTTTCTTTTGCTGCCCTTGGGAGAAAGAGGATAGGCCAAAACAATTGAACTTCCTCAGATCATAGAGAGATGATCTATCTAGTAATATGAAAGACTGACGAAGGCCGAGAATAAATGGTTCAGTCTCACTCATGCTGTCTGTCCAGCTATCACTCACTCATGTCATTGTTGCAAGGAGCTAAGAAAACTTAATCAATGGCTACGAGACCACTAGCGAAGTTGGCATAGTTCGTGGTCTAATTGGTTTAAAGAGTCTTGAGCCGTCCTCTACTTGAATGGGTTCCGCTCGAGACAGTCAGAAAGACCTAGCCGCTGACTCTAGTCGATCGATCGCAGGGCTCTAGTACGGATCTTCAAGCTGCGGACCGGGCGGTAGTTCTTCAGAACAGGTCCCTCCCTAGCTGACATCTGAGTTCATTATCCAGACTCAAGCAGCAGAGGAAAAAACCAATCCTGGTCGGGTCCTCATTCGCTTAGTCTTACTCAGCAAGGTAGTCTCACCGAAGAAGGGAGTCAGGTTTGCCACATGGTCTGACCGAGATTGGGGTTAGGTCTTCACGCTAGGCAGGTCTTCTGCTCCGGCTTGCCTTCCCCATCAGAGGCACCTGTCTGCCCCTCTACAACTGATTGGTCGGCCCTCTTAACCAGCCCTCCGGGGTCTCCATACTGTCCGGGACTAGGGCAAGCCCCTTGACGAGCTGCTTAGTCGTCCAAAGCAAGTAGAGGGCAGAGGATGAGTCCGCATCAGCAGAGGAGTGCGGGTCCTCATCTGGGCTAATTGGCTTTGGCAATGCCATCCAAGCTCCAGATCCGACCTTTTAAGTAAGCATCAGTTCTAGGTCACCGCGTAGTGGGATGAAACTTGGTCAAGTTGCAACAAATTCTGAACCAAAACAGCCTTGTTGCATTTCTAGCCTGGTCAAGCCGACCCGTCCTTTCTGCTGGCACTGTGAATGAACTCAGAGCCTATGGGAGCTTTGACTCTGCTCCGCCTGTCACTGAAGGGTTTTTCTTAGGTCTTCGCGGTAGGTGTCTTATAGGCTTTGCCGGTCGTCCCGTGCGAACATCTTGCGTGGAGTTCCGAGTGCTCCTCAGAAAGGTATGATAGATAGTCGCATAGAAGCTCGCCCTCGACTGATAAGGGGAACTGAATAGAGCCTCCCTACTCAGAACTGCTGCTCTTTAGGGAGTAGAAAGAATGATCCTTGGTCGACCTCACTCCCTCCCGAAGCTATCCCCACTACTCTACTCTACTACAAGAGGCGTGCTATGATGCTATCTCGACGGATCACAAGCTCACTCTTCCTCTATCACAATCAAGCCCTCTACCTTCCTTCGCTATCTCAGAGGATCATGCAATCACAACCACTAGGAGTTTATAGCACGCTATAGGAGTCTTCGCTAACAAGATCTTAAAATAGCGGGTGTTAAGCATCTAGCAAATTCGGATGCCATTATATCCACCCAAGCTTGAGTGCTGCTTGATAGACATCTTTACACAGAATGAGCAGTCAGAAGAGAAGTAGGTCAGTCTGGACTAGCTCTCGACCCAGGTAGCCTGCCCTCCGGCCTTTCCTTTCTCCGCTTGCCGAAGTTGGTATAGAAAGAATTAGCCCTCACCGTGCCAGTGATGAATCTAAGTTCCATGGGAGCCAAAGGAGCCGACATAACGATAGGTGAAGTGATGGGAGCAATCGTATATAAGCACCGGGTAAAAGGGCATGGCGGAGATCGATCCCATGATAGGACAAATGTGATGGTCGTCCGAGAAAGCAATTATAAATCCGAGCAATGCGGGAGATCCGGGTCCTATGGTTGACCGGGGGAAGACTCCTCATTCACCAAGCTCGGGATAGGCCCACTACTACTTTGATCTGAGACTAGAGCTCTTTCGCTACTACTTTGATCTGAGACTAGAGTGAGAATCAGAGGAGCCTCCACTCCCCTCTCTTGCTGCTTCGCACCTTAGATGATATATATGGTAGAGTAGTCTCCCGGACAGGAACTATGCCTCTTTTTAGCACTTCTCAGCCCGGCTCGTTCCGTACCTTGGTCAAGCCGCTCACCCCTTTCCTTCTCACACGTAGACCAAAGATTAACTGCCTTCTGGTCTCGCTCCTCACCGGTCTCATCCCCTCCCGAGCTCTCTTCTGAATTGGGACTTGGGACTCCGAACCTTTCCTGTTAAATTGAAGATTTGTAGTGCTTTGACTGTTATAGGAGACTGTTATAGGAGATCGAATTATTGATGAAATGAACCCAGAGCCTCTAAACTAGAGCGACACTGGTTTTAGTAGGAGGGGGACGGAGATCGCATTTTGAGCTTTTTGGACCTCCTTGTAGAGAGAGAGTGGTTTTGACCGGGATCGAATTTTGAGCTTTTTTCACCCACTGCCGGAGTGGGACTGCTTTGAGGCCTTAGTGAGCTCAACTGTTGCATTGCCATTGGGATTGGACTACTAGTATGGATATGCCGGACAACAGACCTACGAACTTGCCCGAGCTACCCAGCTCATCCCCACTACTCGCAGCCAGTCCTACCCGACTACCCGAAAATGAAAACAGTGACACCTGAGAACGAATGATAATAAAGGTCCCTTTGCTACATAGCATAGGGTTAGGTACTACTATATATAGTGAAAGCTACCAGAACAGAAGATAAAATAAGAAAGAAGAGAGAGGGTTAGGGTCCCAAACTAGGGTTAGGTCCTACTGCTGTCCTACTGCTACCATATATACTGAAAGCTACCATGAATTGAAGAAAGAAGTCTCTCTCGAGCCCGGATTGCAGAGTAAGTCAAAACTCCGCTCTTATTTGCCCCTCTGTCTGAGGATCGCTCATTGCTTTCAGGTCGCTTCCCTTCCTACCGATGCGGATTCGTCTTTCACTCTTGGTGCCAGTGACTCGCCTAGTCATTCGATGCCAGTGACTCAAGGTGCCAGTGACTCTTGTATCAATATGGGTGCTAAACCAGTTCCTCTCTATAAGTAGGTTCTTTTGGCGAAGAAATCGATCCGCTATAGCGGCGCAAGTAGTTCCTCTCTATAAGTTGGTCAAAAAAAGCTCAGAATTCTATCTGCTATAGCTTAGCAACCAGTGCTTTTCTTTCTTTTGTACGGGACCTAGTGGGATTGTACGGGACTTCTGGGATTCTGTCCGCTATTTGCTTTGCACTCATTCGATCTCCTTCCTAGCTAGCTCCGGACTCTCACCTCCACACCCGGGACCTAAAGAGTGAGCTGACCATAATGGAATCGTACTTGAACTCTCGTTCGCCTCTTGTCTTGTTTGCTTTTCTTTCGCTTTGCATTCCTGATCCCATCCTCACCTTGTCTGGTCAAACCTCACCCATCTGATTGGACGCAGCCAAGTTTAGGGCATCCGACTACCCTCATTACTTAAGTAAGAACTGGCTTTACTGAGACAAAGTAGGGACATAGCTTGAATGACTAGAGAAAAGTAGTGACACGAGGATTAACCATCTCTGACTGAATTCATCGACCCGGTGAGCTTGAAGAGACTGAGCAAAGCAAAGCTGGGCCTCCCTCCTTGAAGCGAATATCTTTGGCACGGAGAACGAATCGCATAGCTCCGTCCTCGTCTCCCTCTTTCGCTCGCAGCCTGGGATCCCTTCTCGTTAGGTTAGTTAGGAAAAGTTCACTCTGCTTTTCAATGAGGTCCTTCAACACACATATCGAATTGGTTAGCCTCTCTTGTCTCTCTTGCATTCCGACTTGACTCCGCAGCCATCCATCTTGTCTGATCCGCCAAACCGAATGAATGAATTACTTAAGAACTGGTAACACGAGGATTTAACTACCGCGTAGTGGGTGGTAGCCTGAGCAAAGAAGTAGCAAAGCGGGATTGAAGTAGCATAGCTCAACAAAGCCCGTTCAGGTTCAGTAAGAGGGCAGCACAGACTGGAGTGATGGTCGAGCTCCATTACTTATAATTGAATTCTTCTGTCTCGCTTCTTTCTTCGTCTGTCTTTGCCGGGGAGCATAGCTACGGACGAGTCTTTCCGAGTCTTCTTTCTTCGATTTTCTTTAAGCGGTGGGCTCGTTCCCCGGGTAGGCTACCTTTGGGAGGAAGCTCATTCATTATCATATAAGAGCTCAGCACCGATCGGAAGACCGCCACACAAGGGCTTCTGACGCGCCAAGTAATAGATCGCTTCAAAGTTCCCACGGTAGGTAAATCAGCTAGTGCTGGTGGCCTTAGCCCTCGTCCCCTGTGCTCTGCTATTTCGCATTGCTCCCGAGCCCTGCCTCTCCTCTAGTCTACAGTAGTCAGAGGTCTTCGATTCACTGAACTGCTATCGGGCCATCTGCGGTCAAAGTTGGTCAAAGTGGACGCCGGTCTTCGAGAGCATGAGAGGCCGGCTCAGTCCCCGTAGCTCGCTTCTGCAACTCTGGTCTCTTCCGCAAGTCATCTCAGGTCGCCCTTCCAATGCATGAAAAGAAGAAAAAATAAAATAAAGAAAAGAACTGACGATCTCGTGAAACGTAGTTCCAGGAGCGACGACTAGATATAATTATAGTAATGAATACCGGCAAAGTTGAGCTTTGCGAAATCTTTGCAAACCATGGGCTTAGTTGATATGACGAGGCAGCCCTAGCCCTTCCATCTTTCCCGTGACCGTGACTTGCGCGCTCAACGAAGCTTCACCCAACTATTCTCTTATATAAGACAACTGATCCGAGTATTAGATCTTGGTTTGCATTGCACAGATTGCGCATAGCTTTACTTTGCTGAACCGAACTCTGACTCCCGAGCCAGACTAGAACTAGACTAGCCAGATTGGAAGGGAACTACGCCCTCTCATCTATCACTGCCCGGGGGATAGCGCTACGTGGGATTCTTCGACTGGAGTGAAGGTCGAGCTCACGAAAGAAGCTCTCTCATGCCGGGCTCATATTCATGCTACTGTCGTTCTGGTCTCGAGATTGCCTTATGATTAGATTATTGACAAGATCAAATCAATAGAAAGGATCTCCTCATTGACTGCTGAAACTGAGTGAGAAGAGAGATGAGAAGAGAGACAAGCTCTTATATTATAGCTTCAAGCTTCACTCTCTTCGCCACGTCGCAGAATGAGAATGATCGCTCATCTCTCTCCCTCTCCTTATCAGTCGAGCATATCTGGGGATACCCTCTCCTTATCAGTCGAGCCCTATCTAAATATAAGTCCTTCCCCCTCTCCTTATCAGTCGAGCATATCTTACGATACCCTCGCCCTCTCGCATTCGCTCGAGCCAGAAACACAACATAATGGGGCGATACCCTTACTCAAATCTTTCTCGTTGAAAGATTGGGCTCGCAATAAAGCTAGGTCCTGATCGATAACCATAATCTTTCCTAGGAACAGCTTCTACGACGATAGATAGGGTCCTGTCATCATGGGGAGTGGATGGGGTTGGATGAAGCAATATCCGGGATCCGCGGGCATCAATACATCGATTCTACCACTGCTTTTGGTGCTTCTATCGCCATTTTATGACCATCGACGATGGGATCGGGGTCGTTTATCGAGCATTACAGTGATCTCTGGCGGCCATATAATGGCCTCATGGGAGAATATATAACCCCTTCATGCTATGAAGTAAAAGCGGAGAGAACCCTTAATCTGATGGCTTGCACGCCTGTGCTTTTTCCCCTCGTCATGCTGATAGTCGATGAGGCTCTTGAAAAAGTTCCCGGCTAAGTATGCCCTATAAGCAAAACGCCTGCCATGTCTACCCCACCGCAGGTCTCTTTTATGCTCTTGTTCCTCAAAGCATATCATTTCCATTCCACTCAATTCCTCTACCCTATCCTTTCAGTCGAGTTACTACGTTCCTTGTAATGGTTTTCCTGGACTTCCCTTCCTAATAATAGTTTCTATGTTACCGTGAGTCCGTATCTATTTAGTATAATTTCAGCCTCTCCTGTACTGTAGTAGTCTCTCTTAGGTCGATATCCAGTAGCTCCAGTAGCAGCAGAGGGAGAAGTTGACCCGGAGCAATTGAATCTTTTGGTTAAACAGTAGATCCAGCTTATGACTATATTATATATACGATGCTCAGATAATTCAGGTTCAGATCCAGAGAGAGACTGGTTCCGGTATCAGAGCATTCAAGGGGAAGTGGCAGGTGGTTCGAATCCACCGAGGGCTATGGCATAAGTTCGAGGAAAGGTGGAGAAAGGGTACTTTGCCAATGACTGAGGAAGGTCGTCCGCTATGTCTTACCGATTCTCCGAAGACCATACCTTAGTGCCAAAATGCGTCTTGAGTTTTTCTGTTCGAATCTCGATTCGATTAGGTTGGTCAGTGTCTTTGTTAGGTCAAGGGGCGGTTGCTTTCTCTTGCCTTCCTAGTTTTTTCTGGTAGATGACAGGTGAGGCCCACTCTGAGTTGTCGTGTTTTTATCATTCATTCATATAGTGGAGGAAGAACTGTACCGGTCGCTCCTCTGTGTAAGGAGGGTCAAGTTCGAGCTCTGCATCATTCCATTTACCCCAGTCGGGTAGGCTTCACTTCGTTATTTCAATTCGAAGATGTATATGAAACAATCTCTAGGTTCACCTTTTCTATTCCCATAGGTTGAAAGGGTTAAATCCAAACATCTTTTGTATGAAATAGTGCACCCCCGTTCCTACCAGCTAAAGCACTCTACTCATTCAAAACTAATGATTCATTTCTTGCCGATTGAATAAGACACCTGAAAGATGCACCCCAGAGAATAGCCTAGAGATTCAGTCCCGAGTATAATAGTGAAAGGTGGGTGCCACTTGTCTTTCTTTCGCGTAGATGGCACTAGTCTTTCTATATTGATTTTTTTGACGGAGTTCTACAGGAAGAAAGAACTTCTATTGTCAATCTCCAAACGGCAGCTTTGAAGCATATGGTATTGCTTCGCCATTAGGTTATCCTGTAGCTTATTGGAGCGGAAAATTCCTAGGCTCTTTCCTGCCGAGTAGGTCAAAGTCAATGGTCGATAAATCCGCTGAATTTGTCTAGTTTATTTTGTCCTCTCCTTCCTTTTATTTTAAGGGTGAATGCTGGATAATTTTCCAAGAAGACCAACGTGTCGGGAACTTGCTTTTAAAGAGGCCTCTCTCTTTTGTTCTTTTGCGCGCCAAGCCGGTCAATGTATAGGGGACCGGACCACTAAGGGAGTCTTCACCTCCAATTCTTAAGACTCAAGATGCAACTTACGGCCGTCTGCTATAGGGGTTCGAGCTGGTACAGAATACCCATCCTTAGAGCTTGATGCTGGCAAACCTTACCCTCTTTCAAGGTTGCCGCTTAATTGGCTGATGATGGGGAAGAGTCTTCTCCAACAATGTATGTTGGCATAAACCGGAGTTTGAGTCTCAAGCGGCGGGATCACCAGTTCCTTTAGCAGAAGTTCCTCTGAATGGAGATTCAATAGCAATCGTTACAGATAGAGTTGGTTTGAGATGCTTGAATAGCAATTGGCAGCCTAGCCTGGAGTGCGCTCTTTTGCGCTTTCGGTCTATTTCGCTTCTATAGTTATCAGTCTAGCACTGGTGGAATCCGTTTCGCAAAACGGGATTCGTTTCGACGTTTAGTTTAAAACTAATTTCATTCTAAAACGAAAGAACGGAAGATGAGGTGGATGAAGGCATATTAGCTCAGCTGGGGGAAGCTCCTAATGGAAAGAGTACTCCCATTAAAGCAGGGTGACATAAGACAGTTGACCTCACATCAGATTTCCTCTTCCCTTACCTATTTACTAAAGTAAATAAAACCGGAAACTGGGGACTTTCTAAAACATTGCTAAAAAGCCCAATCTTTAAGCTACGAACACGACCTAACGACCATTTTCTCTAATGTTCTCTGGTGTCGGCCACAGTCCAAGAAGTAGTCTTTCCCATTTGCTAGCAGGAAGTACACTCATGGGGATTCTGCAGTTAATGAGATAGATCAAGCAGCAGCTAGGAAGTCACTTGTTGGCTTACATTCCGCTTAGCTTGGTATTCGGTCGCTGTCACAGTCAAAGACTTATTCTTTTCTCAGTTGCTAGGCAACAAGAAGTAGGGATTCGGCGCAACTAATGAGATACATAAATCACGCGGACTCAAGCCAGCAAACAAATTAAACTAGGTCGATCACGTAGTCAAGCTATAGCAAAGAAGACAACTAGTCGATCCGGGACTGAAGTGCAAAGCAAAGTAAACTGAAACTGATTCCACTTTACTTTGCTGGTCTCATAGAGAAAGAAGTGGTGGATCCCGTTAACGGAGTTCTATGTCTGGGTTTCGGTGAAAGAGAAAGAGGGTAGGCAAATCCCTAGTCGGAGTCTCTAAGGACCAAGTGACTTCATTAGTGTGGAGGGTTGGTGGTCTTTTTGTTCCAAACATCGCATCCATGCTGGTTTCTTTTTAAAAGAGCTAGCTCATTAGCTATCTGTTTAGATATCTGTGAGTGGGGGAAGGCATCTACTCGAGTGTATCGATAAACGTACCAGTCATCTCAACATTCCAAATTCCTATGTTTCTAGCCAGCAGCCTATTACGTAAACAGCTTTGTCAACTAAGAAATATACATTGGAAAACTCATCCTTTGGACAGGTTCAGTAAAGAGAAATCGCAGGATAAACCTGTGGTGGGGAGAGATGTGAAGCTAACGATCGATATAAGCTCAAACAGGTGTAGTCGTTTTCCTATGCTGGAGGAAGTGTGGCTGACCGATTCCGGAGAGTCATGAACGAGCTCCTGCTGGCTGGCTAACTGGAGACTGCTTCTTTTAAAAGAAGCCGATTGAATAAGCCCGTAATGGATAGAAATAGAATTGGCTAACTCCACTCGTGGCTACTTATGAAAGAAAACCGCAAGTGAGCAGCTAGTTAACCACTAATAGCTGGAAATTGACTTATTAAAGGGCACTCTACTCTCTCACAATCCCGACCTTGTCTCCCTGACCTTATCACGTAAGGGGACTCGCCTGGCATTGAGTAAAGAACTTTAGGAAGGAACTCTCCGATCTCAAAACAGAAAGAGGACTATTTGGATCTTGGCTATTTTCTTCCTGCCCCCACAAAACCTATTTTTCAGCCTTTCTCTCTCTCATATTCGTGCTATTGATAGAGAAGAGGATTCCCTTCGAGTAGGCAGCTCGTAAGCTTCGGGAAGTAGGTCCCGTGAGGCTCACCCCACTACAGCTACCTTTTCTTTTAGGAGCCCTATCTTAGCAAGGGCTATGAGGCTAGTCATTATTGAACGGCAGGTACATGCTTTGCAGCCGCCTAACCACTGCCTACTCAATGGGATAGGTTCCTAATGGCAGTCCTAGTGCGGAGGAAGAGCTTACTAGTTCACAGTTCCAAGTGACAGTCAACGATGACTTGGGAGTAGGACCGGCAAAGAGCTTGTGTCGAAGAGCGGGGAAAAGAATAGAGACCAATTCGAACCCATGATAAGTAGATCCGAAACTTGATCTTCGAATCCAATCGAATGAGCATGAGGAAGAGCGGGCAAAATAAAATAAAGTGAGCTGCCCGGCTTAGACACAAGGCGACAGCGCGATCTCTGCAATCCATTTGAGTTGTCTTACTTGCGCGCTTACTCGGCCCACCCATTTACCGTGATTGAAGCAATCCATCTGAAGCAAAAGACGACGTCGAGACTCAGGACGAAAGCGAGGGAGACTTAAACTGAACCCACTACGAGGTGCGAAGACTAGAAGAAAGCCAGAGAGCCAAAGCTAGAAGAAAGCCAGAGAGCCAAAGCAGAGGCGGGTGCTACGATGATAGCTTAGGCGGGTGCTACGATGATGGCTTAGAGGGACGAGCGATACCTAATAGTGCTAGCGAACTAAACTTTCATATTTAAGTAGAGTTAAGACGGGGCTAAGTTAAGACGGGATAGAGCAAGGAACTTTCCATTAAGCAAGAGGGAAAGAGCACGGGATGGAACACAGAGAACTAGCTTAAGCTTAGGTCCTTTCCCCGGATGGCTTTCCTGTTATCCCTATTACCTTTGACCCACTTGCTTACTGCTTGCCAAAAGAGAAAGAGAAAGAGAGTGAGAGTAGGCCGTATACATACAAAGGAGAATCAAAAGAGAAAGCTGGCTTAAAAGCTCATTATTTAGACACCGGTGGCCTCCATTTTAAACTGGGGATACTATGAAAGACTAGGGATGCATCCTATTGAAAGTCATTCGTACCGGAAATGGACTTCTCTTAATAATTTTTAGATTGGCGGGGCTTGGTCTTCCGTGTACCCAGAGACAGGAGAATGTGAATTTCCTTCCAGAGTCGGCATGTAGAGTCGGATGGTCTTCTTTCATGTCCTACTATTGGATTGATTAATAGGCTCCCAAGGTCTATCTTGAAAGACCGGGGGGAGGCGCCCCCGCCTCAACAACCACGGGGGCTTGCACTCACTCCATATTAGTTAATCATTCTTGCTTCTTTCTGAAGAGAAGGTGTATTCAGTAAACCGTCAACCGCGTCGTACGAGAGCAGTAGTTCTTTCTCCAACAGGGGAAAAGATAGCAGTAGCTGCTTTTAATGGTGAGTTGTGAGATTTTGAGTACGCGTTCGGCACGGGATCCAACCTTGAATATGCTGTTCATTCCAGAAGTGATAGGTTGTTGTTTTCTTTTGAGTTCGGGAAGGAGAAAGACCATTCAGCTTTAGTGAAAGGCTCAAACTCATGATCCCATCTGGTCCGCTTCCATCATCGACTGGATTTGCAACTACTGCACTTAACTTAGTTAAGGTCGGGAAAAGAAAACACTCGTCTAGCAACGGGAACAGATAATACTCTTTCAGCAACCGGAACTGATTCAACCATTAGTACGGAGCCTCTTGGAGAAGGTCCCCTGCTTGAAATAAAGAGACAGGCACCTGCAACTATATGATATGTTTATTGTGCCGAGAAAGCTATCAACTCACTCTTTCCATTCTACTAAAAGCTAAGGAGCGGCAGGCAACGCCATTCAAATAAAAGACGTTGGAAGCAGATATTAAACTCATAAGGCAACTATCCTGATGCTGCTGAGGCCGAGATGCCCTATCTTTATTCTTATCCTATCCCCCTATTGGGTAACTACAGAGAACTCGGAGATTCATTAAGACTCTTTGGAAAGCACAGCAAAGGAAAGCTCACAACAACCTTTTGAATGAACAACTGAAATGGACTCAACTCACTCTAATTCCATTCTCTGAACCACTCCAATCAGTCTAGTTCCCTGAATGCCCGAGGTAGGCCACTCAGCAGCTGTCCGAGGGTATGTTACATAGGCTCGACCGCACCAGCACCATATACTAAGTGTTTGACTCCCGTGCCCTTCTCTGAACAATTCATTCTTTCCCATACCGCTCCGTGGGGGTTGGGGGTGCCAGGTTCCCAAAAGGAAAGAAGGAAAGGATAAACTTCAATCTGAGAACGACGCGGAAAGCCATTAAGAAAGAGTAAAGAACGAATAGTAGGACTAGCCTCTATAAGAGGAAGAATAGTGATTCTAAAGCTTCCACTTGAAGACAGTCCCTAGCGCCTACAGACTGCTTAAGGTAGCTTGCTTACTTTAGCTCCTAGGAAGAAGGAAAGAAGGGATGAGCGTTGACCAGACAGTTTCAACCGAAGATAGTTGACCTCAGACCTATTCCCGATTGCAGAAGCAGAAGGGCGTTTAGACTGGTTGGACAGTTGGACATATGACCTGACCGAAGATAAGAAGAGCAGCAAATCGAATGAAAACAATGAAAAGAAGTGGACGGAAGCGCTATTCGTGGACTGAGACCGCTTGATTAAAGCGATACAGATCGATTCGATAAGAGCTAACACGGACAGGATGAATTAAGAAAGATGTCGCACATACTGATTGAGCACATAGAAATTGAGCATAGCGAGCTGAAGGCCTAATTGTTCCTATTCGATCGTTTACTAAAAAGAAATTACCAATAAACGAGAGGCAGGGCCTATTCGACAGCTTTAACAGGGCTTCTTCCTAAATATCAATTACCAATAGATCTCAGACTGATGCAAGGGAAAAAGTACGCTCATACCTTAAAGAAAGTGGGAGATCAGCGGCATTGGTAAACACTCCTTTAGCAAGCCCCGTAGCAGGTAAGGCTATTGAGAATGCCAGTGTAATACGAGTTTAGGAGTGTCCCATAGTCCAGACTACGACAGATCTGATAGACTTAATACTTACGAGCCCAACAACTTACTTAACATGGTCGTCCCTTGGTATTCTTGCTTCACTTGGTCGATCAGAGCTCCCGACCGCATATGAAGAGTGGTGAATCGCTCCTCACTCGGCTGACCTGAATAAATCGACACCTTAGCCTACTGAAGAGAGCTCCCTCTGACTGAACCAGAATCTGATCCTCTTCTGCTCCTCCCTATGGTAGTCTCTAAACCGACTCGTCTGACCGACCTTCATTAAATTCGCTTAGCTTAATAGGAGCACTCACTGCCTACCAACTGTCTTTCCTCGCTTGTACTCGATTAGCTGGAATTTGACCTGGACCAAGCCAAGAATTGTATTCACTAAGCACGGTACTCTGTCTGCTGCTAGGGGTCAGGGTACTGACTCTAAGGGCAAGGGAACTGGTGTGCTCTCCGCACTTCTTTATTATTTGTTTTGAATTCTATGGTCCCCTACGGATGATCATTGTGTGCTGCGTAGAGGATGAGCATGCAAGGGTTGTGTTATTTACGTGTGATCATGCTACAATTGTGTTTGCGCAAGTGGCAGGGGAAGGCTCATAAGAGGGAGAAGGCTTCCTATCTATGGGACAATTGTTCGACGAAAGGGAGAGGAGCTTACTTACTTACCTTACTTATAATGGGGATGGCTTTAGTACAACGACTTAATAGGTCTAAGCCACTAAGGAACTATCTACTGCTAGTTGGCAAGATAGAATCTGATCTCCGATCCGAGTGCGATGATGAGGATTGATATGATAAATAGGGCATCGGCTTCAACGAATCCTTTGACTTCCTTTACTCCATGCGATTGGTTCAAACCTTTTCCTTTCACACAGTCCCGTCCCTCTACTTGTTAAGTTGTGAGGCCATGTGGTCACGCAGAAAGCAAAACACAAAACAGAGAGGTTGGCCTATTAAATGATTGTTTTCTTTATTGGAGAGTGAAGTTCACATGGGCTAGGGCGAATCCGCCTAGTGCGCTGGCACGGCACGAACTAAAATCCAATTCCCTTTGCCCATTCCCTACATTCCCTATCAGAACGATTGGAGAAAGAAGTGGAGTGCCTCTGATCTGCTAATTATAAGAGTGAGTAACGCAGGAACGAGGGAGCACGGAGGACAGCCCTAACGCAATATTGACAGCCTAATGCCCTAGTATTGAATCATGCTAGGCGAGATGTCATGCCCTGTCCCCCCAACTTTCCCCCTTTTAGAATGAGAGCCCAGGAGCCCAGTAGTCTATTGACGGGAGTGGACCACAGGTGAGGAGCGGAAGCAAGCGAGGTGGGCTCACTCTACTTTATCTATCTACCACAGAAGAGAGAGGATCTCTACCCATCCACTGCATTTACCACAAAAGTAAGTAGGGACTATAGGTAGCTTAGATAAGATATGAAAATGACTAGTAGCAGAGAAGCCCTGAGAATATGAATTCAGTGGGCTTTCAGCTGGATTAGCAATGTGGCCTTTGCAGATCAAACAAGCGGCTTCGGTCTCCACCTGCTGCTAGCTTAAGGGACTCATGCCCTTCTACTATTTCCAGTTCACAGAGAAGGAGGCCTAGGACAGTTCTTCTTCTTTCTCTTTTCTACTTGAATTAAAGTGTCCTTACGCCATAATTAGTATAATTAGTGGTCAACAAACCCTCCCTCACAAGTAGTGGATCACAGAACTAGGTAGCTGGAGTAGAGATTACTTTTCATGGAAGAAAGACCCATGTAGAAAGGCCCATAGCGGAGTCAGTACTTGCTTAGGAAATAATGATCTATAAATTGAAGAATGTGTGGAGAGGCTAAAGAAGAATCTCTAGTGCATGGTCAAAGAGGGGTCTATCTCTTCCTTTAGGCAATAACTATGTCCGGGATCTGAGAGCATACTTCTTCGTCCAAGCAAGAGCGGGATCAGACCGCCGGTCCCTTCTTCTTTCTGTGAGACCACCATTGATTGGCCCATGTGAGAGCCGACCTTAGAAAGACATGATGAAGGGGCCAAGCATACAGAAACCGGACCGGGGCACGATTCCACCCGGGGAAAAAGAAAGAACACAACACTCCGATCGACAATTATATTATATAAAGGCTACACTACAGTAGTGGGAGCTTACGCATTCCGCAACGCTAGTCAGTATCTTGGAGCTCATTTGATTTGTTCAATTTCTTCTTAACTCCGTATCACTCTCTTCTCAGACCTGACATATTGTTTGTTTCAAGTCTTCTTCTGTATATTGAGTACTATATTCAATTGAATTATGTGGTTAAGGTCTATATTCTGTATATTCTATACTTATAGTATATTCACTACTTGAGTTCTCTAAAGTAAGAAGAAGCGGGAACACCAAGATCCCATGAAGAAGCTGTTACGGCAGCAGTCACTCATATATATATAATAGTGGAACCCCTACTAATTGTACCCTAGTTGCACCCCTCGAGTAATTAATTTACTTGTTCCCCTGGAGCTTGCACCCCTCGAGTAATTTACTTGTTCCCCTTAATTTGAGCCCCTACCCTACTGTCTCAAATTAAGAAGCTGGAACACAAATATGTCTCCCCTCTTATACCCCACAGAGGAAGCTCTTTCTATTCAATTCCTACACTCAAATCGAATGGTGTTTTGGATTAAGACACTCAACTCAATTCCAATGGTTAGAGAGCAGGTATCTTTATGCTCTCTCTCATCACTGACTGGTTTGCATCTTTATGCTTTCTCCTCTCTCCTTTCTTTCTTTCTACTGTCTAGTCTATCTCCCCGCAACGCAAGAGTGGACGAGCTTTGATAGCTTTGCTCCCGGTATCCGAAATACCTTAAGTTCGCTTTGCTCCCCTCCCGGTACCTCATGGTATCCGAAAGAGTATCCAGTCCAAATACAAGTGCAAGTATTAAGTAGTCCAAATACAAGTGCAAGTATAGAGTGCTTTAGGATGGAGTTTACCATTTCCCACTTCCGATGGAGTGCAGTTTCCAATGGCTTATGACCAATTTAGGTAAAATACCCATGGATGGCACTTTTGATCAAACACGACCTTTGGATCGCCTAGTTGGCAAACAACATTTGTGGTCCTTTGATTTGAGTGCTGCAACAGACCGGTGGCCGTTGCAAATACTCTTTGAGGTGCTACAGGTGTTGTTCGACCGGTCCTTTGCATCAGCAGTCAGATCGTGCTTAGCATTAAACCTGTGTGAGGTGCCGTTTGTTCGGCGCCCCGGGTCGACTGTCTGTTTTGTTGCTGGGCAGCCGTTAGGATATTACTCCTCATGGCCTCTGTTTGCACTATCTCATCATTTTGTGATTTGGTGGTGTGCTGAACAAAAATATCCTGGTTCATACTTTGATAAGTATGGTATTTTAGGAGATGATGTTGTTATCGCTGACCGTGAGGTCGCGGAATTGTATGCTATCACGTTAGCCTAGATTAAGGTGAAGATTTCTGTAAAGAAATCTATCATTTCTAATACTGGTGCAGCGGAGTTTGCTAAGAGGTTTAGGGTGAAGAATATGATACAGGACCTTAGTCCTGTATCAGTTCGAGCTCTCTGTAATTTCTTTAACCCGTTTGGACAAGTAGCATTGGGCCTAAAATAGAATATTAATAGGTTGAGTACTCTTGTCCGAATTGGGGCGGGGGTTATAAGACCCTTTGAAGACTCCAATCTGGAAAGCCATCACGAAGGGTTCAAAGGTTGTGGTCCATGCAATTTAAAACATTACTTGGCCCTGATCATTTTGAGCTGTGGCTAGGTAGAGGACGACCACTGAATCCCTATTTGAGGTTTCGCCTAAAAGAATCAATTCTTAAGGAAATGAAACCCCGGGATTTGCGGATGACTCCTGATGACTTATATCCCACTGAGGGTGTCAAAGACATCCAAGAGTACACGTTAGTCAGGGGTTGGATGCAACAGAAACTAGTTTCCTGGTACTACACATCAATGATGGATCATGATATCCCTCTGGGACATCTGTTTGACGCACCTGTTTGTAGTACATCCTGGAGACGGATCGAAGTAGATGAAGATCTACTTAGGTTCGGTCTTCTATGGAGAATCTATGATATGGTGGGGATACTGGGTCTGGACTGGAGGTTTCCAATACTTTCAGTTCTAGATCAACACCCGTCAAGGTGTTTTGTTCTAGGGGGGGAGAGTGGTTCTGATTTCCTTGTCGATCCGTGTGGTCTTGTACAACCCCACGCTCGAGTCGGAATTGTCCTTGTGGGAGCATGTATTTGTGTTTCTCATAGGGATGTCCGATACACGGTTATGGGTCAGATTGAGTTTTGAAAAAGGATCTCAAATAGCCTTACTCTAACAAGTAAGCAAGTAAACTACCAGTGGATTTCCTTTTTTTTTTGGAAAAGTTTGGCTTGGCATTGAAGACGTCGTCCATCAAAGTCGGATGACGGGGTAGGGCCTAGAAGTCCTGAATTCGAGAAGAAAGATCCACGACCTCCTCGTCCAAAGTCACCACGAATAGCACGACCACCACGGTAGGAGTCCCCGTGACCCCTACCACTACCACGGGTAGTTACAAAGGCAGTAGGGTGGGAAGAATTGGAAGAAGGAATTATTGTTGTGAGTTGTGACTCAAAGGAAAGCAATCGAGCACGAAGATCGGGAAAAGAAGGTAAGGGAGGGATATTAAAGATAGCAGTGACTAGCATAGCATAATCTGGACCAAGACCACGAAGAACGGAGCTAACAAGGTCAACATTTGAGACTGGTTCGTTGGTACCAACGAATCTGCAAGATTTTTGGCATGTTGAAGATATTGAGAAATAGATAGATTTCCGGAGAGAAGTTGGAAGCGAAGATTAGTAGCATTAGCAAGCGGAGAGAAATTTTCTTGAAGACAAGACCAAACGTCACGAGAGGTTTGTTTGAAGACCAACGACTTGAGCAAGAACAGATTCGGTGAGAGTCGCATTGATTAGACTGACAAGAGTTTGATCAGTTTGAATCCGGGTTGAGATTCATTGTTTTGCCATCGTAAGATGGGATAAATTGAGGAGGGCAAGGAAAGGATCCATCAACGAAAGGCCAAAGATTTTGGCCTATAAGGAATGGCTGGATTTGACTTTTCCATAGAAGATAATTGGTTTCAGTGAGGGAGACTAAGGTGGAGATATTTGGAATAGAGAAAGAAGTCTTTCATTGCATAAATCAGAGTGTCTTGTATCCGCTCTTCAAGCGATTGATTTGATTGAGCCAAAAGGTGCTTTTTGAAAGCCGCGTTGGCTAAGATCCTGATAGCTTAGTAGCACGCAATCTTTTTTGATTCACTAACAATTGAGGAGGAATTGAATGCATTAGATAGTATAGCGCGGGGCAATAGTGCTTCGCCATGTTCGCAACGATCAATTTCCCAGCTACGAGGCGGCCGGCCAGGCTGATAGCCAAGTCATATGTCATGGTTGCACTTATAAATAAAGAATAAAATAGAAGAAAGAATACTTCTTAGAACTCTTTTTTCCACCGATCTCCATTTTATTAGAAATAGAAAAGTGAGAGTGAAAAAAAAAACCAGAATCTGGAATGATTTTGAAAGTCCACCACATGGAGCTATCGAAGAAGAATATGAAAGATCCAAAGGCAGACCCGGTCCTTCCTGTTTTTCCCAGTATAGCATGGAGAGTCAAAAGAAGCTGAGAAATGAATGCTTCCTTCTCAGGACCCTGAAACCTGAATATTCAGTTCCGTTCCTAAAGTCTTAAAAACCTGGCTTGAAGAACTTCCAGGCAGCCCTCCTTCCTTCTGATGAAGAATTCCTTACTGTATCTTTCGCCAAGCTATTTGACGGAAAAAAAAAGCACTCTAGAGAGTGATAAGCAAGCAGAGCCAAAATAGGGTTCTACCAGAGCGGAGCGAGGTGTATTCGAGTAAGAGAGTAAGTGCTAGATCCGCGAAAGGCAGGTAAGAGATTCATTTAGCAAAAACAGGGCAAAGCAAACAAAACAGAGAGAAGTTTTTCCTTGAAACACGAGGCTTAGTACTTTTTTTGAGGCAAGTCCAGCTGCTGAGAAAGAAGTAGCACAAGAGCATAGATAAATAGATAAACTCAGCTTCCAGAGTCAATCCTAGTCCGTATTTACCAGCGATAGAATGGGAGAGTTTATTACTTTGTTGTGTATTCCGGAATGGACACATTGAAAACCATTCGACCTCATCGGGCACTCAACAGCTTCCTAAAGCGCACTCGCTCATTAGTCGTAAGACTAAAGCACTCCTCTATCCATCTATCAAGAGGGCCCGGGAGAGTAAGCCACCCTACTCAACTTACTCCCATTACCTCAGTTCCATTCTTGGATACCTACATACCAACCTGGGGGCCCTTTGGAGATAGGCCTTACGCTGCTAGGCCAGCTGTAGCTATATCTGATCCGTACTTCCTTACCCGAGTGGAGCTCTTTTTGTTTTGGGGTGGACTACACGAGTCTTATGAAAGAGAGCCGAGGACTATAGTTTAGCAAAGGGTTTCTGCACCTAGATTCATACCACAGGGGAGAGCCTAGCAAAATGATGTTATTAAGATCCGTTGAGCAGAGGAAGAGGATACCCTTTTTGGACAGTGGCATCGTGCGGTACTCAAGAAAGACAAGCACAGTCGATAGTACCTTTCATAGAACGGTCCCTATGGGAAGGGCGAGAGGAAATGGCCTAACTAGGAAGGGCAGACTCAAGGCGATGACTAGTAGATATCCCAGGAGTTTAGAAAGCTAACGAATTGAACTATGACCATGGGAATGATTATTTAATAAATAAACTACCTCACCCTGTAAACCCTCTTGCCCACCACTAGTCACTCTGTTGGTTAGCTGGGAATGAATGTAAACAAATTCTCCCTACCTGCGAGCGAGTTCGACTTCTAGGACTAGCGGAACTAAGGATCTGCGACATTCAACAACTAATTATAGAATAATTATATATACTAAAACCAACTACTTCTACTAGGTAAGAACGTTGAGTTGAGCTCCTATGCGTGGATATGCGACATGTCCCAATCTTACTGTTATCTCATGAGAATTGGTCCCTGGTGATAGAGTGAATATCGAACCATCAACAACTCGGAGAGCATCAATCCCAAACCCTAGTAGAGGGACACAACCGACATGTGAGCAACCTACTCTCTATACAAGCAACCTCCCAAGCAGAAGAAAGCCAAGGCTAAGAAACCGAAGGGTAATAACATTCTGTGGTCGGAGGCTCCTCAGAGTCATACATTGACCGGCATTGTGGACAGCTCACAACGGGACCTAAGACCGTTACGTGAGTGGTTTTATTAGATTCACTGTTCAAAAACGAATTCTTTTTATTTGTATTCTCCTTGGTTCAATCCAATTGGATGAGATGAGATATCTAGTATCTTCGTACATCAAGAGTGATCCAATGATAATAAACTTAGCTTAGAGCGTGGCCGTATAAGAGATCTTTTTCCTTCACCTGCACTATTTGAGTGAGATTCGAATTGAATTCCGGGGCTTAGAAGAAAGCTTCTTAAAAGCATGGAATTCCCTTGTCTCACCCTACAACCGGAAAGTCTATAATCAAAAGAAAGCTTTATGGTTCTTCCTGAATCAAGCATTTGGGCTGACTTGTTTATTGATCTTTTCCACTCTCCTTCTCCGTTCTGTAGAAATGGAATATCAGGTTGAACTGAACTTATTCAATGGATTGTGGTTAAGTCAAGTAACGAGGAATACCAGTAGGAATTTCTTTATATGTAATTCAATTCTCTCTTGTAGCAGTCTCAATAGGAGCAGTCCATACGAGACAATATGATCCAGCCGAGCATATTTGTTTGCGAGTTTTTTGATCCCGGAAAGAATGTACTCAGAGTCACGGATAAAGTATACTCTCCAGGGACGGAGTGAATGACCCCCCGTTCTTTCTAGTGGGTTTTTTTCTACCAATTGGGACCATTCACCCTTTTCCCAACCAAGCATAGGTAGAACCCCTCTTTCCCATACACAACGACGGTTCCAAGCAAGATGAGTAGTTTATAGTCGACTCAATATCGACGAAATCCCCCCATTTGATCTCTTTAGTACCGATTGTCTTGTAGTGCACCCTTCATCGAAATCGAAAGAGTAGGCGGTTGAAAGACCCATCTCTGAATAAAGCCTGACGGTTGGGAGATATCAAAGGCTCGCCTAGCTGTCCCTGTATTATTCAACTCATCTGTCCACTTATCTTGTCCAAAGCAGAAGTGAGATTCAAATCCTTTGTTTCGCACCGCCAGTCTCTAGACTTGAAAAGATTCCATAAATTGGCCTGCTTCTTAGGTGCTGCTTAGGCCTGCTTCTATGTCCTCTAGCGTTGCATCAGTAGTGGTCTTGCAAGGCACGAAAGAGGCCAGAGAGAAGGGTCCACGACCGCCAACCAGCACACTCTAATTACCTTTCTAGGATTTCGGCAATGAAATCACACTACGAAATCCGATTCGACACTGGTAATGGCATGCCCCTTGTTCTGCATCTGTCCCGCCGCCTGCTGCGTCCTGCACCCTTGCTGGAACTTCTCAACATCTCTTCTCATCCCTGGCCAATCCCACTGGTCATCAGCATGTAATCCATCGGGCTCCCAAGAGGGAGACTTCCCAAAGGAGTTGAGTGGACAACCTGCTATCAAAGTTGATGCCCGTCGATGAATTTACCATTTATCGTCCTGAAATGCAATATCGAAATGAGAAGCATATAGCCTTTCTCTACCCCACTCACCAACCTCGTCTAGACATTGCATTTCCAGTTAGCGTGGTCGGCCAGTTTATGAAGGCCTATAGAGTTCTTCACTGGGAGGCTGTTATACGTACGTGAAGAAAGCTTCCGGACACCATGGACATTTGCGTATTGAAGGTTTTTCATATGCTGATTGGGCTGGTTCTCCATCAGATAGGAGATCCACTATCGGCTATTGTACACTTGTGGGAGGGTGTAGAAAAGTAAAAAGCAAAGTGTAGGTGCACGGCCGGCTACCTGCCTAGAAGTTGTTCGGTGCCTCGGAAGTCCAAACCTCGGGAAAATGCCTCGATGTTCGCGGTTCCCTACTTAAGCACCGTTGCCTAATGTATAGTAAGCATGCTGGCTAACTTGGTACATAAGGATCAAACTTATCTCACTCCAAGCTTTGAAGCCTTTATATAAAAAAAACCAAAATTGGATTGAAAAGCTGGGGCCTTCCCTCCGCTCTGTTATCTCCAGGTATTCATATGAATAATAAAATAGTTCGGTTTCGGCTACCATAGGGAGGAGAGGAGATTATGAGTTGTGCTTCCAGAGCCCGATTACTAGATTGGACAGGACTAGTATTGGATAGGACTAGTTGCAGTCGCATGGTACTGTACTCTACTCCCCGACATTCCTTGCCCAACTCACCTCCATGTCGCTGCCGCTCGTACCTTCTCACTCTATCCGATGCATGCCCACACGAGCGTTCGTTAGCTGCCCGGTCAACGTTTCCTCCAACCGCCCAATCAATAACCCATTAGAGGCTGTCCTCGCTGGCTTTCAGCTCCTCGCTTTGAGAAAGAGTAGCTGACCATGAGAAGAGAACTCAATTTCGTTTTTCGCTGTCGCTGTTGTGCTTATTCGTTCCGAACCTCGCAGATAAGATTAGTTGACTGACAACAGTGGCAGAAAAGTAAAGAAAGCGGCTTACGAGCTCGTGCTCTACTCTGGGTAGGTGCTTGTGCGTGCAGCGAGTTCCATTATAGAGCCCAGGGCCATAGGTCTCTCTTTTTTAGTAGTCCTCCTACTATACTATATCTATATATATAAAGAGAAAGGTGCGTAGCTCGGCTCTCTACATGAATGAAGCGGTGTAATAGTCCGCATCCCACCTGTCCTGAGCTTCTAAACCTATTAGAGTCTGGTCGATCAGCTCATACTTGATAATGGTCGGTAGGATTGCAGTTTGCAAAGAAGGGCTGACTGATTGCTTTGATCGATCACTGCCAGTGACGGACTCTCTCAACTGTGACTCCGCCTTCCCTTGAACGATGCCCTGTCCTCGACCTCGTTACTAAGCTTAGCTCGTCCCTCGAGTCGAGGAGGACTTGATAAAGCTAAAGCTACCTTGATCTTCCCTCTCGCTAGACCGGTGGGATGCCATCGCTCCCTACTCTTTCAGAGCCTCTCCTTCTCATCTCACTGCACCTTCATTCCCGCTATCGTTCGCTGACCTTCATGATTCGACTGTGAGCTTTGCAGGGCCGGAGATTAGGTTCCTCTTGACCTTTCTTTGATTAGAAGAGTTGCAAGAAAAATAGAAAAGCGAGTGAGTGCAAAAAAGAAGGATAGGGCTCTTCTCTTGCTCTTCCGAAGCTACATGCTAAACTATGTGGAATGCGTTACTATATTTATTATATAAAGGAAAGAATGAATCGGCAGCGAGCGTTCTTAAGGACCTATTACAGCCTTAACGGGGCAAAGCTTCGTTGAGCTATGGCAGAGTCAAGCAGCTTCTCTTGCTATATTAGGAGAGTTCAGATAAGAGACTAGTCCAATGCTCTTCAACACTAGTCCAATCAGTCCGACATTTGAGTCTTTTCAGATGCAGTCCGGCGGAGTCGCAATAGTTGAGCGCGCAAGCTAAGAGGTGCGAGGTACGACGCCCAGGTGGATCGGTTCTACGGCTAGAAGGAAAGACCACTCGGTGAGTGGGATCAGTTCGTTTCGTTCGTAGTTCTCCGATGAGTTCTTTTATTCTTTTATTATTATTATTATAGATAGGTTCGACGAGCCTAAAGAGGCTAAGGCCGGGCAGACGAAGTGCGATCTTTGCAATCAGCAGAGTCAAGGCAGTCACAGAGCCAGAGATCGAAGAAAGAAGAGACTCGACAAGACGCCCCTAAACCGTTGAGCTTTTACAGAGTCATGCCTTCCCCACCACCCCACCTTTAAAGAATGAGCCGCCAGAGCAGTCGGAGAGCGACGGGAGCAGCCTTAGAGCGGGTCGAGGAATGACGGAAGCCATCTTTGTGCCTATGAGGGTTCGGAAGCCTTGCAGGGGAGGATGCAGAGATAGCCTTCTCCGCCAGATGGTGGAGTGGTATGGTAGAAGCAGAGTGGCAATCTCTTCACTCTCAATAGCTCAGTGCGTGCTGGAAGTCGAATTGAACAATCTACGGTTCCTAGGCCCTCCCAATGAGTACCATTCATTCCCAAGTTCAGTGCTTCTATTATAGTCAACTAAGGCCAAAGAAAAGAGAACGCTTCGCACCTGCTTTCCCGTTCCTACAGTTCCTAATCCAATGCAGTCCAACAAAAGTGATCCGATATAATAGCAAAAGTAGTGTCGCAGAGCAAAGTTGTTCAAAAATAAATCTTTCTTGTCCGACATAGCTGATAATCTAAAAATGAGTGCCACGAAGAGAGATAGGAAAGCCGGATCTAATATTTGGAACAAGCACAGCGTCGTAAAGTGCGAGCTCGGTCATAGTTCTTTTCTCAACTCGGAATAGCGAAGATGCGGATGCACGGGTTCGATTCCCAAGTGTGCTTGTAGTCTTGTCGCCTATGAAGAGAGGAGAGGCGACCGTTAGGGAGGAGAGAAGGTTATGAAAGAAAGCAACAACTCGTCCCGTGGGAGGCTTCGTAGTGGTAGGTGCGAATCAAAGTAAAGTAGCCGACGAGACAGCTGAGTCCGAGATGTTCAAACTGAGTGAAAAGCAAGTCGGGATAGAGAGGGGCGTAGCGATCAGCACGCATCCAGGGAAGCAGTGGCGTGGCACGCGTCAGACCTAGACAGGCGAGTTGAGGGACGGAGAATAGGTCTCAAAGAGCTTCGGTGCTCCGTGCCAATAGTTCTCGGGCAAAGGTCACGGGTTATCTTCCCAGGGTCCACCTTCTATATCTATTTCTAGTAGTAGTTCTATTTCTAGTAGTAGTCTTCGAAGAAAAGGACCGGTCTGATTCCCGAGTGAGATCTCACTCGGGAATCAAGCAAGATCGGGTCTCCAATTGCATGAAACTCTAGTGGGGCAAGAGTCAGCTTGCGGATTGCATGACTAGTAGCTGCCCTTCCAACTTCAGCCAATAATCCAACTTTGCCAAGCAATGGAAGCTCGCTCGTGTTCAAGCTGTCCAACTTCAGTAGAAATAAATGGCTATATTATAAAGTAGTGGCGTATAAAGTAGTTAAGCAAGTAGAAGAGTCATAGATAGCCAGAAGAAAGGAAAGGAAGACTCGTCCGGAGCTATGCGACCCGCCTTGCTTTGCTTGCTATTCACTGGACCGGAGCCGACTAGGTGATGTGAAAGGAAAATAGGGGCTGAACGAGACCTGAACTCAATTTCTTTTCCACTACGTGCCTTTTAGTATAAGGAACTCTGGAAGTGAGATAGCGGAAGAAGACGCGCAGAGTACCGACTGACCCTAGCAACCGATGCGACGGACCCTACCAACCGATGATAATGATGGATTAAAAGCGACTGCTTTCTACTAAAGAGAGAGCACTAAGGATTCACGACTGCAAGGTGCTACGCGAAAGGTAGGACGAATGAGCGAGGAAGGACTGAGTTAGACGAATGAGTTCATGTGGTTCAGACCGAGGAGAGCGAAAGAATCCGCACTGCCAATCAGCACAGCCTAAGCCTAGATTAGCCCGAGGGGGATCGACTGAATCAGCACAGTTGAGGAGGACTATGCAGGACTCATCCCTCGCTTTTGGCCCAGTCCCTCTATCAGGATGACCAGTATAACTTCTGCCTTCCCAGTTGTGTCCCTTCCCTATTAATCTTACCTGTCTCAGATCCGGGTGAATTAGCTTGGCCTCCCTGTACGGATTCCAGCTGAGCGGGTGGGTAGTCTGAATCAGGGGAGTGAGAGTGAACGGCGGAGCGAGCATAGGATGGCCATAATCACATGGGTAGAGTGCCTTTCGACTAGTGAGGAGCGAGAGCGGCTTTCTTTCTCTTTCTCTTTCGACTAGTGAGGCTAAGGACTAGTGAAGTGAGGCGGGGATCGAGACGTGAGGCAGAGTCTACGGCTCCATTACCATTACCATTAGTAGAGAGCAGAGGGTAGTAGAGACGAGAGGAAGCTCCACGTGGCATGTGGAAACAAGTGCAGCGCGGCAGAAGAGCAGTCGAAGCTCGGGAGGGAGGGACTTAACGCATCAAAGAGTGAGAAGGACTATACCTAACAAGTAGTGGCAGCTGGGCGAGGATGCCCCCATTCCCAGGCCGAAGTCAGACGAACCGGAGTTGGGAAGCCGAGAGCGAAGGTGCGGAGCGAATCAATGTTATATGATAGATACGCGTTATAAGGGGCTCAGCGGTCAAGTTCGTTAGGTGTTTTAGTAAGTTAAGTTCGTTAGGTGTTTTAGTAAGTTCGTTAGGCTCCGCCCTCTAACCTCTAATTTCTACCCTTTAAGTTAAGTAAGTAGCTGCGGCTACTCTAGCTGCTGAAAGAGAGGAATGAACGACTGAAAGAGGGCATGAAATTAAAGTTGTTCGAAAGCCAAGGAGCCAGAGGTGATAATCTAATAAAAGAAAGCATCAAAGCTATAGCGCGAGGCAGCTACTCATAACCTTCCTTTAAGGCAAAAGTGACAGGAGGTCAGACTATAGTGAGGTACTATCTACTATAAGAGCCTACCCACTATTCATGCTTCCCCGACTCGTCTTCTAAGTAGTTTTTCTTCTTTATCCTTTGTTAAGAAGTTCATTCCCCTCATTATGATTCTATAGGAAGCACACTTATTACATTCCTACTTCCCCTAAGTCGAGCCTTCAGGTCTTTAATCAGCAAGAGGTTGGTGTACCTGACCAGATCAAAAGTGCTTTATAATGCCATGATGGACTAGGGGAAGGAATTCAATTAATTACAAAATAGTTTGAGTTAGCTACGGGTGCATTATCACTATCAAGTGTTCGGTTTGGGGCTACGGGCTTCATCAATTTGATTCCAAGCGCATGCTCTAGATTAGTAGTCAGAGGTGGGATTCTTTCTGTGGTGAGGTATGGGTACCCTCCTATTATGATCTTCATTTTAAATGAAAGATGCATCTACAAAAAAAAATAGAGAATTCAATCTTCCCTCAATAGGATCAATCTAAATGATTGAAGTAAGTTATTCGTACTATCAGTTAATTTGTCTGCTTCAATGGGCCTTCTACTCTCCAAGGGCACCGGAGTCACAAACTCCAAGGCATGAGTGGTTGAATCTCTTCTGCTCTTATGATTGATCTTTTTCCTCCAAAGAAAGTCAGTCTTAAGCACCTCCGACTGGGCTGGTCTCTTATTTCCAACATTAAGTGAATTGAGCTTCAATTATTATATTTTATTATCTCTGAGAGTGCTTACCCTTCTTCTTATGATGGCTCGTGCCTCTTTTGATCTGAGCTAAATGGATGAATTCGTATCTGAAAAATGATTCCATTTCTATTATTCAGTTTCTAATTTCAATGGGGTCAAATTATCAGCATTTTGGCATCTTGCTTCAGATTTACTGGGCACGTCTTTGTGAAAGATTACGTGAAAGATCCATTATAATAAATATACATCTATAGCTTAAATTGGATCAATCTATATCTATAATGCACTTCTTCAGTTCTCCTCTGTCAAAGCCTTTCCCCGATTCATGGGCTAGCGCATATAAATAGATTCCAGATAGCACTAGTTTTATATGGAATAGATTTCTTTAATAGATTAAAGAATATCATAGAATAATTAAAGAATATCTGAATCCGCGGAGTAAACTCAGATATGATGCTTTTTCGAAGCTTTTTTTAAGGGGAATTTCCAGTTTTTTTAGTCCGCGAATGCGGGTCACCTAATTTAGAATGTCAGAAGTGAGCTTCCTCCCTTATCTTATATAAGAATCGAGTCCCCATACTTTAGAGCACTTTCCCACTGCTTTCGTACTTGACTTGAACCCCGATGCTCCTTATTTACATTCGGATCTCGTGCGCTTCCCGTTCTCACTAGGACCACCAGCGTCTCTTTTCTAGCTTGAGTTAGTCAGATAGCTCAACCTGAACTGAGGTGCGTCATACTACATTATATGGGGAGAGCGGAATCATAACTCAAATTCGAAATTCATCCTATTGAGCCTGGCCACTCAGCTCCATCTCCTTATGTATCAATCCCTTCCTTCTTAGATTGGAGAAAGAAGGATTCTCTCCCTCTTTATAAATTAGATCAAGATCAGGTCGAGCTACACCAAGTTCTAACTCATTCCTAGTTCATATGTAGCATTATATAGAATTGCAGAATCAAAGCATGGGCATCTGCTATTAAGAGGGAGTAGTAGATCGTCGATTGAAGCAGACAAATTAACTGTTAGTTACAAATATTCATTTCATTAGAATTCGTTCCCCCCTCTCACATACTTTAAAGCCACACACGTCGACGGACAAGCGAGAGCTACCCTCCCAGATACTAACTAGAACTCTTCTTATTGAACACTCATATGAACAATTATATCTTTCCTTATTTCGTAGAGTAGTTGAGTTGAACCCTAGAGACACTCATGCCTGGTTCATGGATCGAATTGGATGTGACTACTATAATGAAGTTCACGCATTCAACTTAAAGTAGGAAGGTTTCTTTGCTTCAACTAGAGTTCATGGAAATAGAGGAAATAGAGCTAAAATCATGCAAGGGGAACGGGAACACTTTAGGGGAACGGGAACAGGAGCTACCCAACTAATAGTAGGATTCTCCAGACTCAGAGAGGTAGAGGAATGATTCTTCAATCATGACGAAAGATTCCACCCTCGTTCACGATAGGAGGAGAGAGATTGATTCTAAATAAAGATCTCAGGTCAGTTTGCCATTCACTCTTTCCATTCAGATCTTGATCATCGGTAGTAGTTGCCATGGACGACTGAGAAAGGGCATGATGCCATTAAGGGAATCCAAGAAACCTTTAAGGCACCTAAAGTTCCACTCAAGTTGTGGGTTAAGATAATATGTCCGGTTAACTGGAGCGGAATGTATTATAGTCAGATTGATTCCCTAACCCCAGCACAAGGGGAGTGAATGGAAGGAGTTCATTCCGGTATTATTGCAAGGGGAGAAACTTGTCTTGTGAGTTAGACGTGAACTTCCGAGTGCCTCTCAAGTGTAATGATGAACCACTCACTTATCCAGATAAGGTGTTCAATAGGGGAATCCAAAGCCTCTCAAAAAGCAGCTCTTTTTTCTTACTTATATATATTCTTTTTCGACGCACTTATTAGGGGGGGTCTCTTAGTGATAGGTTCTATACACCTAACCGAAGACAACCGGAAGCGCACTTAGCTGCAATGCAAGGGTAACGGGCCTTACTCTACTCTAATAGAATAAATACGAAGGGAACTAACCTAACCGGAAGGGAACAGAAGAGAGCCAGACCTTAGCTCAGGGAACCGGAGGAAAGCCCAACTCAGTCGGCCCAAAGCAAACGCAACGAATGAACCGAAGAGAAGCGATTCAACCTATCTTCAGGGATGGGAAGGGCTCCTAACCTCCCCTTGCATTCTATTCTTGACGCTCTATTGGAATGAACTATAGTTTCAGTCCCCTTTAATAGAATCATCTCTCGCTTCGCTTCCCTTAAGATAAGAGTAGTTGAGGAGGTTTCTTAGGTTGTCCGCTGCTGCTGGGAGGGAATTCCACCTTTCTTGATCTCCCTCGAACTCTACTTCCTACTTCCAAAAAGAGGTGCCATGAACTGAACACAAAGATTCCCATTCCGTCTAACCTTGTGCAGGTATGAGTGATAGGTGTCTCCACCCCAACATAAGAGTGCTTTCCGGTTGTAACCTACTTTCAGTGAAGGCCTTACCATTGAGTTTGAACACGTTAGATGCACTCCTCTCAGAGATCTTTCTTAAGGAGCTTAACCTTCCGCATAAGCCGGAGCATATTCCAAACATCCCGCAGGTCGAGCCAGAATTGAATAAGCACCTCTCTAACTAATGGGCAAGCGCTGCTGCAACTATAGAAGTTCCCGTCCGGTTCCACGTCGCTATAGACTGTGAGAAGGATTTGCTGCGATAGAGATTGATAACCGGGTCTTGCATCGGTAAAGATAGCTGTTCACATCCCCGGTTCGAGCCAATCTCAAATATAGATTGAACGAGGAGGAAGCTCCTCTCTTATTCCAGGCCGTTATTCCGGGGACTCAAAAAAAGGCATGAAAGAAGGGAGAAGCTCTGATCTCCGTCCGTGTACGAAGACGATCTGAACCAGACCGCACCGCAGCCCTCCAAGAACTCCTGTTGGTCCGGGGCCGGTAATGCTAGGGTTCAACTAAGACTTGCACTCTAGGTCGCGTTCTGCCGAAGTTAGAAAGGTTAAGTCATTGTGTGGGTTTGAGGGCTGAGGAAGCCCCTCTCACTATCTCAATTGAAGTCTTGAGTTCTTCTTTCCCCCCGCGAGCAACTCCGCTCAATCAACATGGAAATTCCACAACTTGATTGGAAGTACTGATCGGTGACTGGTTAAATGATAAGATTCAGTCAGTGTGAATTGTGTCATTTGCGTCTGTTCATCAGTCGAGGTCAAATCAAAGCCATTCTATGACCTCAGATAGCTTCATTCCTCAATCTCAATAAAGGATATAGATTTCCGATAACCACTTTACTTTATAATAAGAGAGTAGTAAGCAAGAGAGTAGTAAGCCGCAAGCCAGTTCGGTAGCTGTCCAACGGGCAAAGAGTAGCATTCCGCTCTTTCAATCAATCAAGCGTGCCAAGCGAATCGGATCATAGTGCGAGAGCACATTCATCAACTAGTTGTAGTCTAGCTTTTCGGATCTTTGACACTATACGTACAGAGAATCGGCTGTTGCAAGCCAGTATCCGTCCAAGGCGGTTGTTAGCACTACTTCTGCTTTATATCATATGTATGACCAGCAAAACTCATGCTGACTTTTTCCCTGCCTATGGGAGTTCCGAAACGGGCATTCTATGAACGGAAATCTAGCCAATTGTCAAAGTGTCCTCGTCTAGTACCCAGTCTCATACCTCTTGTGTGATGGTGCTACATCTCGTTCTTTTGACCTCACCTACCGCCCATGCCTTAGGCAATGAAATAGTTCTGGATGGTAGGTTCTTTCTTCGAAGTGCTACACACCACTACCTGAGGCTTTCTCTCTCTGCTCTCATTGCCCCCTATTTGTTGCCATTCTTTCCTCAGCGCGCTCAGTGCCTTTCAGAGTGAGGGCGCTTTCTTTGGTCTTGTGTGCTTCTGCACTACATCGCACGGTTCCAAATTCTGCTGATGTTGTGCGATAAGAGAGAGGCTGTGCGAGAGAAAAAGCACATCATGTGCGATAAGGGCGAGCGAATGCGAGAGAGTATGACGATCCAAGTAATGAAGAGGATGGTTGATCTACCTCGATCTAGTGCGATAACTGGTAGAGTGCGATATAGGGCGAGCAAGCGTAGGTAGCGAGGTTTCCGACGCGAGCGAGATACTCGCGAAGAGTAGTTGAGCGTAGATAGCGATAGCGACGCGCGGTATAGGCTCGAGCGATAAAATTATTGCGCGGGCCGCAACTATTAAGTTAAGTAGAAAGTCCATGTGGCGTCGTTATCACTCGCTCCTCTCGCCTCAGACTTGCCCTTTCTTCTTTCGGCCCAACCCGCGGCTGTATGCAGGACGTCATCGACCAGGATCATTCAATACGACGAAGACGGGAAATGAAACTCTCTCACTTTCTTTTATCGCATTGGAATTGGATCTACCTAACTTATCAGTAGATTAGCCAGTAGCAGTAGCTCGTCAGCTTACTCTAATTCATAAGTCTTCCCCTCGTCCTTTGCTTTAATCTTTAAATCAAGGGTCAATCCCACCTACGTCCGGGGAGGCAAGAGATGTTGATAGGTTAACTTCAATGACTCTCGAGGAGCGAGAGCAGGGCAATGGCTACTCCTCTTTTCAGTCTCTCGTGAGGTAGTGAAGTCGATCATAAAGTAGTGCTTTTTTCCCTTCATATGAAAGCAAAGACCATTCTCTTTCAAGTGCAGAGGCACCTGTCCGCTCCTTTCTTACCGAGTCCTCGTCCGGAGCAGCTTAAGAATGGAATTTCCGTACGAGCTACTCGCTGCTCAAAGTTCCGGTTGATAGGCAGTAGAGTTATTGTCTGAGTATGAGTTCGGGGGGAATGTAAAGAAGTATTCGGCACTACACCTATATACATATAAAAGGCTGCTCCTTGTCCTTTCCCGGTAGGCTCAATACAACGGGGGGCCTCAGGCCATGAATAATCTTTGCTGCGGAGGAGTTCGCGTACATTAGGAGAACACTTTAACCACTACTGAGCTATCGAGCGCTGTCCGATCTTTCAGCTTGAATCTCCGCTCTTCGAGGCGTCATTAGAATATAAATCGCTCCTCTCCCTCGTCCTTCCTAACTTCTTAGAAAAGGCCCCTCCCTTTTGATAGTGACGCGTCGTTGAACTCGCTCTTCTACTGTGTACGTGCTTCTGGATAAGTGGGAATTCTTTCCTCCCTACCTCTTCCTTTGCTCCTATATATCTCTATGGCTTCCCTACCGCATGATGAGAGTCCTACTTGGAAGGCCGCTCCCTTTGACTTCAATCAGTGGTGGTCTTGGAGACTAATCTAGTCTAGGAAAGGTAGAGCAGGTCGGGATAGCAAGCAACTATAGTATAGTATAAGTGGTCTCGCGTAGGAAGTTTAATAAGACCGCTAGCCGGACGATCCATGTTCTCCCTTAGCACCCTTCCCCCAGGTACTCTGATCCCGGGCCTCTTCCTACCCTTCGGTGCCACCTTCGGAGTCTCACTGACTCATAAAGGGGAAGCAATAGTGACCATATCTTTCTTTTCTATTGCCCGCTTCAGTCTCATATCTTCAAAAAGCTTCAGTCTTTCGTGCGAATCACTACTGAATGAGAAGCGGTCTTCCCCGGGCCCTCCTATCCTTATGAGGTGCTTCGGTTTGAGGTGCCTTCCTTGGTCTCACGGATTGAATATGGGCTCCCACATCAGTGTTTTGCTTACACATTTCAAGGACAGATAGGGAAGGTTGCGCCAGCTTCGAAGCTCTTTCTTGGATCAAGAGTGGACAGAAGATAGTAAAGTCTGAGTTGCCTTCTTTTTTATAACTCAATTCAGTCGACCCAGCTCTTGGCATCTATTTCAGTCCTCGTCCTCCACTGCTCTTGGAATGAAGATTAGCCTATTATATCTTCATATAAGGAGCTAAGGGCATTCGAGGATCTGTGAATCTACCATTTGATGTGGTGCCGGGCCGAGACCTCCTTCAATCCTTTACCGAAGAGCTGAGGGGCGAGTGAAACGACGACGCTTGAAATAATAAATTAAAGCTTGAAGAAGGAGGGGGAGGAGAGATATTTACTGATTGAGTAGCTCTCCCACGACTCTGGTAATGTCAGAGATTCCAAGCTATGGGTTCTGAACCAAACTATGCAGGTTGAAAGGGACGGAAAGGGAGACCTTTAAGATAGGCACCGAGAGGGATTGGCGTCTCACTCTGACCTCCCCAACTCTTTATGCAAGGGACATTTGGACATCTGGGAGGTCCTTCTTCTCCACGTGGCATGGCAGGGTAGCTGGGTAGCCTAGTTCCTTCCACTCTGCCTCTTTGCCGTTGATTTATCTACTCTTTCATTCACTCAAAGGGTGCATCAGTCTTTTATAAAGAGGGATTCTACTCTACTTAATGGTTCATTGACTAACATGGGGGACGTGCCTATAAGAGCGAGCATTCCTTATCATTCCCGACTCAGTGTGTTGGCTAAGTCGAGCGCGAAGAAGAGCAGTCTCGCATCAAGTACTCATTCCCATTGCGGTCGAGCTCACTCTATGTGGTGGGACCTCATTCCCTTGCTAAAGAGTGGAGTTGAGTCTTTCTTTTTCTTACCTTCCGTGAATCTATGTGTGCCTTAACTCAATCTAATTTAATTAAACTCCGCTATTGGGCACTGGTTCAGACACTAAGACCGAGTCAGATTCTTCAACTTCTCTACTGCACATCATAATTTGCTTTAGCTGTGGCTGGGGAGGTTTCCAGCTCTTCATGGAGTATCTTAATAATAAGTGGAATATGTGTGCGGGTTGTACTTTACTTAGAGCAGAGCACAGCTACTCTCGTTCTAGGAAGATTGATGAGGCTAGCTACTTCTCTTCTAGGAGGATAGGAATACTACCTATGAGGATTGAATGAAACTGTCTACTATTCAGCTGGCAGTCCTACCCCTACTCCTTGGGTGAGTGTGCCTCTGAGCTTTAAAAGTCTTTCTCCGACATGACCTTGAAGAAATGCCTTATCTCGAATGAGACTTGAGACTATCTAATAGCTTGATGCCAGGGCTAGAGGAAGAGATGAAGCATGAGATAGTGAATCGGGCTCACTACTTATTTTATTCATTCGCCCGGCTCGTTCAGGGGAAGATTCAGTAATCTAGCTTTAGGAGTCTCTTTCGTGGATTCGCAATTTGAGTCACTCCGTTTTAGGCAGTTAATCTTACTAGGAACCCTCGTACACTCAAAATCAGCATCCCACGGATGAGGGGACATTGAGTTGTTACATTTGGAAAGAGTGAGAGAACGTTCTGCTTTGATTCATAAGATGTGAATCAGTGATATCTGGCATATAGCGGAGAAGAGCAAGAGGGGATAAGGAGTTGAAGGGGGACCCACTCGGAGAATAGAGCTAGCCTACCTCTACTCTTATAAGCGTGCTTGGGCAACCTGTCTCACAAGAGGGACATAGCTCATAGGCTTTTCTAAGGGGCTTGAGTGACTTCCCCGTTGTCTGCTGCGATCGCGGACACATAACAAGTCTCACGGTCCTCAGCGGTGCTAGGCAAGAAAGAAGTTATCTTGCACATAGCATAAGAGTGAAAGCTCGAGTCCCACTCTGACCAGCTAGAGCAATAATCAATTCGATCCTGGCTCCTTACGCCTTGGTTCAGCCTGCGAATAAATCTATTGGAAAGTCTCCTAAGGGACGATGAACTTCTAAAGAAAAGCTCAAGATCAAGATCATATCGACCCACGTAACCCTCTCTTTATGTAGTCTGAGCCAGAGAAGGTCAACAAGTGCTTACTATAGATCCTATTGCACGCATGGCAGCGGGTCGCTTGTTTAAGTCCTGTCTTCTTTCCTCCTCTTTCGTAGTACACTTCTTTTATTGAATTGACTGTAAAAGGGGTCTCGCCAATGAATTTCCTCAGCAGGATCTCTTCCACTTCTTGCTGAATACCTTTTATTGTTTCCTCCAATAGGCAATAGGCCATCCTTTCCTAAGGAAGTACTTCAATGAGGGCATCGAGTGATTTCACCCCTTAAGCTTAAGTAAGGCTCATCCATCGCTCGGGATGGAGTTTTCTTGGCTCTGCTTTCTTAGTTGTAGAAATCCATCACTAGTCTTTCACAACGAATAGACACCAACCTTCATATGTTAATACGGTACGTACTGCTTGCCCTCTTCTCTTGCTTTCCATTTTTCGTAATGTGCATTTAAGGACTTTTTCCCTTGTATAGACTCTTTCATAGAGAGAGATGAGTGAGAGAGCCGACCGGACCTCTAATAAGCCAAATTTTCCTTCACTGCAACAAAGGCTTACCTCACAGATTCGCCATCAGCATATCCATAAGTACTTTAAAAGTCTGAAATCGGTAACTATTTTGAAGTCTGAAAGAGGGCACTCGTGCTTGTGCACTAGTTCCATCCCTTGCAATTGGCACTCCTGGGATATCAGCCTCACCTTTGCTTGCAGAGTTTACTGGTCCTGATGGTGCTCATGGAAATGCTTTGACGACTCTTTATAACAAGTCAAGTGTTACGGAGCAACCCTTGATTAAGGCGGTGAAGTCCATGTCTCCTAAAGCATTGAGTGCATCTGTCAGCTCAGTTGTCAGTATGATTGATAGAATTGCAGGATCAGCCCGGATGGATCTAGACTGCAGAGGATTTGGTAGCAATGATAAAGTGTCGTCTTAAGGCAAGATGGAATGACTCTAAGAAGGAAAAGGAGGCGCTATACAAGTGCCATGCCCTTGAATGTTCTGTCATCAGCTGGCAGCGCAAGTGAGAGTTTGAAGCCCAGAGACATCCGATTTGGGGTCAACTGCAACATAAAGTGTCAAGAGGCCCAGAATTGAGGCTAATCATGCCCTTTAGGAAGAGAGAAGAGCGAGAGCGTTACTTAAAAAGAAAAGAGTAATTGCGATAGCGACGTGTCTCAGTTGGAGTATGCTAATGCTATCCGCTTCTGAACGCATACTTACCTGAATGGGGAGGAGGTTCTTTACTATTGAATAAGAATCTCTCTCGCTAACTGAACATCTATACTCAATAGAAAATTTCTTTCTCTCAGATCATAGAGAGATCTTGAGCTTTCTTTTCATATAATAAGATAGGCTAGTGATTAAGATAGGCTAGTTCTTGCAATTCTATCCGTGCCCCCGAAAGACCAGTACTCGGCATGCGGTTCTCGCTCCCGCCTTCTCCTCATAAACTGAGTGTCCCATCCCAGCACAACAGAGGCCCATGCTTGACCGAGATGAGATCCATACGACTGCTTCTCTTATTGAAGATTGCATGAACTTCTTATCATCTCATTAGCTTCGCTTCGATCCCGAACCACGTGAGTGCACCGTCCCTAACCAAGAACCAGAATCAGAGCTCTACCGCAACCCAGTACTTCTTATTTTAAACCTATCCTTTTCTTTGTTCGGGTAAGTGCTACCTCGCACCAGAAGTAGCAGCAGATGCGTATGCCGATGCTGTAAGCAAAGAAAGAGTGAATAAAGCTTCAATCAAATGTTTGATTAGACTAGCCATTAGGCGCCCTTGATTGAGGGTGAGTAGGGTTTCTTCAACCTAGTACAACCTTCTCCATTTCTTATAACCTGTAGAGGCAATGAAAGGAAGGGAATGAAACTACCCCCCAGAACTACAGAGTGAGAGGTGCCCGACTGCTCTGACTGGTAATAGGAACCTGAGAACCACAGGAAGTCTTTCCACATGGGCTGAGAGGAAGGAACAGTAGTTCACGGGCGGATCCCTGCCCGACCGATCTATTTCGTTATCTCTACTTAGCCCAGGTTTATATTACTCTTAGCCCCCCCTACTGGTCGTGTCTTACCTGGATTGCCTGGCGCCTCTCGTTGGTGGTACTAGACTCCCTGTCATGAGCCCCCCTGTCCTTAGTGGGAGTCCTCATCCGGAGTGGATTTAGTCATTCGGCTACTCTACTTGGGATCTTGGTTAGAGAGCCCACTACGCGGTGCGAAGGAACGAATGCTAATGACGTAAGGAGCTCCTGCTCTGCATTGTCGGGGACGAGAAGACCGGACCCTTGATAGGACTAGTTTGCTTGACTTGAAAGGAGCGACTACTCAACGAGAGTGAAAGATTTGTGTCCGTCTACTGTCTTTCATGGGCATGATGACTGTGATCAGAGTCGGTGGGCATGGATTCGGTTCATTCCACGAGTGATTTTCAGAGCAGATAGTCAGCGGATGCGAGGAGCGAACTAAAGAGTGATAACTAAGCAGAGCAAAGATAGACTAGCATAGCAATCTATTGTTAGCGCGAGATACGATAGAAGGTCGGGGGTCGGGATGTGATTCCATATACTGAGCAGTTGGGAGAGCGTGGGTGAGACTGCTCCAGCAATGGATGCGGGAGACCGATTGAAGTAAAGAATTGTGTGCGAAAGAGTAGATGGCTTCAGGTAAGGAAGAACCGAATGAATTAAGCAAGACATGAACTCCACCGGTTGTTCCATGATCTCCCTCTAATCTATTCCGTTCGGACGAAAGGAAAGGGCCAGATGCAGGGGCCATGCAAAAGAAAGGCAAGGGCCAGATGCAGGGCCATTCAAAAGACCAGACCAGGGAAACCCAGCAGCAGTAAAGTCTGCCTTCCAAAGCCCAGGGCAGGGAAAGCAAGCAGCAGTCCGCTACAAAAGGCCAGATGCAGGCTTCAGTCCCAAGGCCAGGAAAACCAACCAAGGCCAGCACCAAGGCAAGGCCAGGCAAGGCAGCAAGGCAAGGAGAAAGGCCAGCACCAAGGCAAGGAAAAACCAGCAAGGCCAGGAAAACACATCAGCTCATGGCAAAGAAAAACGCATCCTCACCACTTAGCTATCGCTCGTTCCTCGCTCCAAAAAACTAGCTAGAAATCCGCGACACTTTATTCCATACCCGATTCACTCTCCTAACTCTGACGCAGGAACGAGCGACAGACAGCGACGTATAAGAATTCAATGAGTGAATCATTACACTCCGGAATCGCGGTGTTCAAGTGTCGTAGTCAGTGGGCATCCATATGGAGCGAAGTGAACGGTCCAAAGAACTTGAGGAGCGAGTGAAGCGATGGAATGTAAAGTAAAGTAAGCCGGGAGCTCTCGCTCGTACCTCGCTCCATCGGCTTTTGGAACAGGAGCGCTGTGAATCAACCATGAACTCTGTAGCTCCTTCTTCCCCTCTATCTTAGCTTCCTTTTCAGTGCCGATCTCAATTGAATTAAATAGAAATAGAAAAGAAAACAAAGAAAGACAAGGAAGTTGGGGAGCTCTAGCTCTCTCTATAGTGGCTATAGTGGTAGTCGTACTCTCTCTATTATATATGATAATGATGATAGCTGGTTCTCGCATTTCTTGCTGGTTCTCGGACTCAATCTCTCCCGTCCCCAGTAGAGTTGCTCGCCTGACTTGACTAGTCGACTTTGCATGTCCAATCCGCTTGCCAGTGGAGTCCTTATTCCCACTTCCCCTGATGCCCATGCTTCTCACACGGAGCTTGGAACGAAAGAAACCACCGGGGCCAAGCCAAGGATTCAAGCGCTCCCACAGAGAGCAGACAAAGCAACGAAACGTAGGTAGAAGAGGGCAAGACGAAAGACCACGTTCAACTCCTTCTCATAGAGGTCCACGCTCCCACTTCGCAGCCTACGGTGGAACACGCTCCCACTTCGCAGCCTACGGTGGAGAAGTGAACCACGCTCCCACTTCGCAGCCAGACTCATTTCCAATTCTTAAGTTCGTCTTTGGACTGATCACGACTGAATCTCATCTAAAAAGAAGGAACTAGTCCTCATAAGACCCCTCCAATTCAGTGGATAGAGGTGCCTGCGGTCCGTCTGCCCCGCTACTCTTGCGCCAAGGCCCTCTCTTGCTTTACTTTAAGTAAGCCGACGTTTAGTCCATACCTTGGCTTAAATAAGGTTAGAGCGAGTTTCCCTTCACCCACTTGATACTTGATTTCCCCCTCAGCTTCTATATTTTCTTCATTTCCTCACCCACTATCCTCTGAACTGATGAGATTTCCTATTCGTTTCTTCATTTTTAAATCTCAACCACTATCATATCAGTTCCTCTTCGCGGGTCAAAATCAAGCTCACTTGATTCATCCACTGGAATTTAATATCAGTGAATTGGGCGTGGGCGGTGCAGAGAGGCAACGCTAGTTCAGTTGATAAATTGAATCGATTCACTTCGCTCCGCTACTTTAATTTGAATTTAGATAATTCCTCTCTTCGTCGCTACTGTGAGTGAATCCAAACCTAGGGCACTCATTCTTTTAAACGAAAGGAGTCGAGTAAAGAAACAGTATCTTGTATTGTATAGAGAGAGAGAGACGAATTCACTTTCTATTCTTTACTTTACTACTGGAGACTTCCACTCAGACCACTCATGCTCGCCCTTCTCGAGCTAATGCGTTCGTGTCCAACGACTTCTAGCACTCTCCGCCTTCCTCCTTGTTCTTTACTAAGGAGGTCCGGGGTCTAAATAAGGAACCTCTTAGCCCTTCACTTCCGGTCGGTAGCATGAGGTCGGCAGGCAACATTGCTTCATTAACTCTTCTGCACCTCCTCCTTAGCTGAGCTATATACCGATCTTATCCTGACCTTAGTCTCTCTCCTTCTACTGAGAGAGTGGACCGCACTAGACCAATCCTCCTCCGCCTCACTCTACATCCCGTCTGTCTGCTCGGCTATGCGCTCTATGGCTCTATCCCTTAACTTGACTTGGGGCCTTTCTGTCCGCATTCTACTCTGCTTAGTTTCACGAACGACTGGAACAGTTCATTTTCATTTAACTCGTTTCACTTTTCCTTCCTAAACCTACCCCCCGCCCTCCTCACTACTTTCTCAGCTATATTCCACTTTCTTTTCATTGTTTCCTTTAAAATTTAACTTCTAAATACAAAAGAATAAAAATAGAAAGATAAAGAAATCAAGATCAATCTCAAAATCATTACAGAAGAGGGAGATCATCTTATATCTTTTAAGAAGAAAGCGACTCACACATACCACTCTTCTCTCCGTACGTCCCCGAGGGCGGATCGACTTATTCAGTCAAGTAGTCAAGTTCAATCTAATATAGCTTAGAAAGGAGTACAAATGAAAGCTCCAAAGTCTAACTCGAAGCTGGAGCTCGTGCACTTATTTATTTCAGGGATCCCTTGCTCTTGTTTGAGCCTTGCTCTTGTTTTCTTAAATAAAGTAAAGAGGCACGAGAAAGAGAGTGGGCCTAGCACCTGTTGTTCGCAAACTCTACGAACTACTATCGGGAGAGTGAATGAACGGATACTCAAATAAAATAAGAAAGAAGACTTGCTTGCTCCCACTGACGTCTTCTGTGCTCCCATTCACCTTCAAGAGAGGGAATGAGTGGCGTAAAAGGGTCAAATGCTTGTGGAATGGGCAAGGTGCAGAGCAAGAAAGACACTTTCATTCCGGCAGACACTCACATCCCAGACTCTTTTGGATTCATTGGCACTAGTAGGGTTCGGGAAAGCTATCCTCTCTTTCGAATGCCGGAAAGGATAGAATCGAGGCTCCAATAGGTCCTACTCTGATACTCATTCTCGGATCGGGAGATCTAGATCCTTAATCTTATTCCGGAAAGAGCAATTCCAGCCCCCCTCTGGAAAAAAAAAAGTAGAGGTCACTTTCCCTTTCTTTCACGGGTTCTTCTCTCTATCTATCAATCATTGACTCGTACTTTTTATTGAGTTGAGAAAAGAATCAAAAGCAGTGGGAGAAGAATCCGGGTTCAAGGATGAGGCAGGGTCCAGGTCTTGGTGCGGGAGGTGGGTTAGAGACTGATGATGGTTCGTTCGGGAGGGCATCACGGGATTGAAGGGTTCAGTCTTCCACTAGCAGAAGAGAGGCAAGAGCTGACCAAGAATCTGATGAACTATCTTATACCTTAAGCTACGGACTCAGATAGGGAGCCTAACGGATACCGATTCACTAAAAGCCCTAGAAAGACTGGAAGGTGCTCAACTAAAGGAAAGAGTTAAGGTATTAGTGGAGCTTGCCGCTTTCGTACCTTGATCTTGATGGAAAGGGCGTGTAATCGCAGTCAGTCTTTCAAAGACTCTTCCTGGCCAGAGTCATAACTAGTCCTAATTACTTCTCGCTGCGCACCTTCTGCAAGGACCTGTGGGATACTCAATGGAAGTCAGTGTCGAGGTACTCACTACTTTGATGCAAGGAGCAGACGAGACGTGCGGACAATCACTCCTCATATTCGTAGCAAGAGGTAGAGAAGAACCACCCAGTTCTGAGGGTAGGGCCACGCCAGTTGCTTCATCAAAAGAAAAGTAATTTGGGCCTTCTCTCTAGATTTAAGCTTCTTCCTCTCTCTTTCACCCCCGTGGGGGGCGCTCCAGTCTTTCCTTGCCTTGAATGTAGGAGGCACTGATAAGTCCTTCGCCGGGGTTCACTTTGATATTGCTATTATTATTACTTACTATACTATTAAAGAGAGTCAAGAGTAAGTCAATATATAATTAAATATATCTCCCCACTGGGCACTCTTTACTTTCTCTCTACTCTAGTCCGAATCATGAGTTGGAGAAGAGTCTCAATCCACGTACAGTAAGAAAGTTGTTGTGCTCCTCCTTTGAGGAATGGGAACCACCCGTGAGAAAGAGGCGAAGGACCCAGGGATCGCGAATCACCTCGAGCTAAGAGAAACCAAACCTCTCCCGTTAGCAGTTCTTTTGACGCCCACAGTCTTTAATGCACAAAGGCCCTCGTACTCTGGAAAAAGAAGGAGAAAAGCTGCTAATTTGGCAGGTGTACTAGTTGGGAGGCCGGGAACTAATCATTCTCTAAGTGCGAATCAGTGATTTTATCTTATAGAAAGAGAGAAGGAGTGGAATGGAAAAGAAGGTCGGGCGACGAAAGACATTGACTCTTTCGGTTGTGCCATGAATTCGGTTCTTCCATGAACTCCCGCACAAGTTCATCGGATCTTTGCCTCCATAGTGTGACTAGGCCGGTTAGAAAGGGACTTAAGCAGAGAGAGCATCATAGTATAGGGGAGGTTTCCATCACCAAGAGCAAGAGCCGAAAAGCTCAGTGCCCATCGCTCAGAACCAACATAACTCAGAGGCGCGACCCTTTCATCAAACCTTTCATCCTAGTCTGAGTGGACTTCCTTTCTTTCACTAATATAATAGCCTTTTTCCCTCTGCCTTTTACACACATGCACTCACTCAAAGTAATTCAGAATTGAACGTGCCCGGAGTGATTCTTGAACTAGGCCCGGGCCCTTCAAGAGCTAAGTTAAGTAGAGTAGATATCTATCTTTTATATAATAAAACAATAGTAAGTAAGGAAGCAAAGAACTAGACCCTGGAGTGAGCCCTAGCTTGCTTTGTGGGGACAGGCTGGCCTTCAAAGTGGAGTTCGCCTGAGATCGGAGTCGTGAAACCCCAATAATCTCCCGCCGATCAGGTACGTCTCTCCGCATTCAGTTTCTTTCTCTTACAGCGCTTACGAGGGCCCGGTGCCAGCTTACGATATAGAGTGTCTCCTTTCTCTTTTTATTCATCAGACGAGGACTCATCAACCTTTGACTCTAAAGAAAGTACTAGCCCTCCCTTTCTGAGTTGAGCGAGTTCTGATTCTTTTAGAAATAGTTCATTGGGACCGACAGGATGAATTGAGTTCCGCGTGCGAGCTGTTGCAGGCATTGCACACATAGCATCCCCAAAAAAAAGGATGAGTAGGGCAGTAGGGCCTACTACTTAAAAGGTTGTCGGAGATATTGGCTGGGATCTCTGTCATCATCAAATGCTGTCCTGTCCTTATACTACCTTTGTGAACCGCAAGTTCCATGAGATGCAGTCGCTTATCGATAACCTGGCCCGAAGCTAAGCTAGGATCTGTCATTTCCTAGACTCTTGAGCTGAGCTGCCCGCATGCAGAGAGAAATGAGAGGTCCTTGACTCTGGAACTGGGGAGAAGGCTAAAATAAGTCCGTATCAACTCGAGCATCATGCACAGAGACAAGAGCCTGGCAAGCCATCGGCCCACTCCTACCCTAATCCTTATGTCGTGCACGAGTCAAACTTCTACTCTCGCATATACGTTACCTAAGAGGGAACAGGAGAATAAGCTAATTCTTCTAGTGATGGCTAAGTGTTCTCTACCTAAGCAGCTTGGGATAGGGTTTAGCAAAGCGATACAATCTAGTCTTTCTTTTCTATAGAGTGAGTACTAGATGATGAGGAAAGGAACTAGTTGCCAAGTTAAGTAGTGCCACTAAAGCCTTCCAGCTTTGAATCTTACCTTGCCAGAGTCCAGTCTGACTTATACGTATAATAAAGAGTGCCTGCCACACTTATCGAGTTATTGGTTCGGATGGTACACCCCCACATAAGATAATGAAGCCCTACCTGTCGGACACAGACCTGGGGGAAAACGTACTATAACTAGCAGAACTAAAGAGCACCAGCCTCAGGCCTCACCGCGACCTTCTCTTCCATAGCCGGATGCCCTATCCCAAAAGTCAATAAATAAAGAAAGAGCCCCATCCGGAACTCCGCTTTTACTCTACTCTAACGAGATAGGATTTGCTGCCTACTGTGAGCTCTACAAGCTCACTTAAAAAAATTACCTTAGTGAGCTCCTCCGCTCAGTCCCCCGAGTTCAAGTAGTAAGTAGTCCCCTCTTTTCTTTTCATTCATACCTGACTTCTCCCCCAGCCACAGCTGTCGTGAATGCGATAGGGATTGGATTCTCGCAATGCATTCATATACTCTACTCTTGTTGATGGAATTGTCTAACTTCGCAAGGGGCACCAGAACGAGCCCTCCCTTATGCTAAACGCAAGTAGATCCCTTTTCTTTCTCGGGTTTGGCTTAAATAAAGTAAATAAAATTATTGGGGAGCTTAGGAGCGCATCCCCATGATCTTTGCCCAAGAACAGCTGCCGGGACATGAGGAGCGGGCAGGCCGGAATACAAATATAGGATCTGACCTTGAAGCCTTTAAAGATCTGCCCCATATGGAGTGTCGGTGAGTAAGAGATATCTTAAGTCGGGTCGGAAGTCGAAGGTATAAAGGCCGGCATGAATCAAAGAACCTTGCCTTAGGGAGATAGGAGTTTATCCTGTTTTCGGAGTTAGGGTTCATCGGATTGACATGAATTGAATTGGCAAGCCTCAGGCTCAGTAAAGGGAAGGGGTTTAGAGAAATGGATTGGATTCCCGTGCCTGTACGAGCTCTGATTCTTTTTCTTTCTTTTCGGGAGAGTGCTTGGCTTTACTTTCGCTCCGCACCTTGATGTGAATCAAATCGCTTGTTTAGTTTAATTGGGCACTCATCGCTTGTTTTCTTGGGCACTCAATTTCTCTCTTTTGATGGGTGCATCATGGACCTGGATCGATGCTTCTCGGTGCTCTTACTCTCAGCAAAGCATTTCTCTCTTTTCTTTTGATGTGCGTGCGTCTTTCTTGGCTCATTTATCCGGTCAATCAAATAGGAGCTTTCTCCATCAGTGGTCAAATACTTTCATTAGTGGGATTAGTCTTTCTTAGATCTTTTTCTTTCAGTTTTTTGCTGGATGATTTTCTCCATGTGATCTTGCTCGCGAAGTTAAGTTTTTTGTTCAATTCAATTCACGATTTGATTGTTTTTGCTTGCTTCGCATCGCGTGTTTGAGCAAGCGCGTGGAATGGAATGTTTGAGCAATAAATTCCAGAAATCGCTCGCGTGTTTGAGAATGATTGCTCTGACTTCATTTCTTTCATATTGATTGTTTTGTTAATACATAATATAGTGCATGCTCTTTATCTATGATCTATGCCTGGGTCTAAATGAAGTTATGGATGACTTAGATGCTTGCTTTCCTTTGCGGAGTGCCTTTATTAATTTGTAGATTGAGTACCTGGAGGAGCCTGATGTGCTTGGCAACTATGGTTGGGCTAAGTGCTCTACGTCACGGGTCACCCGCAAATTTATTCCCTCGCCGGTGTACAGTACAGCGAAATGGTCAAAAAATGAATACACGAAAGCGAATGAGAAAGAGCTCTGGGGCGACTATAAGAGCGGCTTAACACATGCTAGTCTAACTGAGAAAAGACGAGAGATGCTATATGCTTAACACATGCTAGTCTAAGATCTTGGATTGCAATAAACTCGTAGTCTTGCTGCATGGGTGAGATAGCGTACATGGTAGTCTCACTTAAAAGTATCTGAAGAGAGTGGAGTCTCTGTTCGCGGGCTATAAGAGAGTGGCCAGGTCAGGAAAGTCAAGGTTCGAGGTTCAAGTTCCTGCGCTCCCGTTGGTCGCTTTACGACTTTATTAAGCCCGCAAACGCAGTGTCGCAAAGCTCATTCGTCGTTTCACTCGTCCCTTTAGATCCCCACGCTGAAGCCTTCCCGTCCTCTGAACTTGGTAGAACCGATCCCGAAGAGGCAAGTTCAGTACACGTGATACTTAGTTACGTGGAATTCAGTCGTGTAGGAAGAAGAAAGAGAGGGGCCTTTCACATCCTTGAGAGCTGGAATGGAGAAGTCAGGATAGGAGGCGATCAGGGTGACTAACTTGACTGACCTTACTTCACTAACTTGACGCGTCAAGCCTTTAGATCAGAGAAAAGCACGATGGGGATAGGGAGAAGAAAGCACGATGCAGATTCTGGCCCAGGCTGAATCGCACGGCTATCAAGGTCTTTAGGTGGGTTCAAGTACACTACCAAAGCATCTATTAGTAGACGACGAGGGCTCAAGTGAGCTTCTGAGCTGAGTAGAGGTACAGAGGAGACGAGGAAAGGAGCCGAAGAGGGAGGGGCTTCCTAAGCTTTCTTTTGATCTGAGTCCTGGGATGAATGAATAGAATAGGTCCCTTCCAATCCAAAGCCCAGTGTTCTTCCTAGGGCTGATGTTAGGCATAGCGCATGGAGAGTCCTCCGCCTAGTATGATGCTACTGTTGGGGGAGCCCACCTCAAGACAAGAAGGATTCATCGCACTCTGGATCAAAGCAGCTATAAGTTTTTTTGAAGCGTAGAGGGCCAGGCAATGATAGAAAACGTGTGATTCCACATTGAGAGAAGAGCAAGTGAAGGAAGAGGCTCCAGGCGAAAGAAGGTCCAGGAGAGCGGAACCCGGTTGTATGAGTTTAGTGCATTCTTTTATTCCACAGTCGGGACCACATCTGCTTTTTGATCTTATACTCGGCTATTGTATTGGTTGAGATTCACCACTGGAGCTTAGCTTAGCTTGGAGACTTCACTTCAATGTGAAACTTGCTGGAAGAATAGCAAGAGTGAGACTTGCTGGAAGAATAGCAAGAGGTTATATATGAGGGCTGACGTGAAGAGTGGGGGTTCCATTCTTTAAGGGAACTGAGCTAGGAAGGAATTTAGCGAGTGAGCGCATTTGAGTTGAGCATGACTTTCATGCAGTAGTTCAAGGCTGTCCAGTCAGTGAGGTAGCGGAAGGGAATGCGAACTAGAAGGATTTTGAGTGAAAGGGGGGGCCATCATAGGGCTGCCCTCAGAGACAGGAATGTGAGGAGCGAACTAACGATAGCTATGAGTCAAGAGGGTCAGAGGAGTAGAATGTCTCAGGGATCATACCCAAGGGAAAGGAGTAGATAGACATCTTTATGGTTGCCTACTCTTATGTTTGAATAAGAGATGTTCGGGACAGAGTGGTAAGGTACCTATAGACTCTATAGTCAATAAGTTGAGACGGACTCTGTTCTTTCTGGATGAGCTTGATGTAGAGGTTAGGATTCGATTATTGTTTCAGACCAATGAGCTTAGGACTTCTAATCTGAATCAAGCAATTGTCCACAGTGTTCGGACTTGTACGTTGCCAAGCTTAGTATAGTATACTTATCAAGGAGCTGCTCTGGACTAGGGATGAATGAATCCATTTGAGGACTAAAGAAGGGGTTCGCTGTTTGAGCAATTCCTATAGGTGGGAGATCCAAATCCTACAAGGGCAGCTGTCCAATTCATACAAGGCAACAGTGCCAGGTAGAGTCAGTTGACTTACGCACGCCCTCTCATTACTTCGTTTAGCTCTCCTTTTAGGTTTTTTTTTTCATTCCCTTCAGTCATGCCTTCCAAGTCTATCCTGTCTTCCTCTCTGTCTGCATGGTAGGGTCTCGTGGACTCCTGGAAAGAGTAGTTCAAGGGTGCTGATCTCCTTCTTCCAAGTCTACTGTTCTTAGATCTCTAACTCTTGAATCGGCATTGAGTGAATCAAATAAGGGCTGGGCCCCACTCAGTTAGAAGAGCGATTCAATAGTTCGTTCGCCATGCAGCTGAGAATTCAAAGATTTGAAGATGTTCTCGGACTTGGACCTATCCTATCGAAAGCGAGAAGGGGCGAGGGCTTCCTATCCGGTGCTGAATTGCACAACTAAAGAGGCACGGTCTCCTGGTCACGAGTGCACGACTCCACCTTACTTGAATTCCTTGGCCGGCAACTTCCCTTCACCATACTCCTTATAGGTCATCATACCTATCCTGACTCTCTGTTGAATGTGCAGGGACGATACCGGGTGCCACAACTAGCGCATCGAAGTCTCCCAGATCAGGGTTCTACTGACTCTTTCGCAGGGTCTACACTACATCCGATAGTTAATGAATTGATGACACTCACATAGCAGGCGATGGTTACATAAGCTGGATCGGTCCTTGCTGCTCTGCCTTATACTAGACTTGAGAGGCCACTCTTACAAGAGACCGGGCTTTCTTCCTTTAGTGTACATTAGCTCGACCCTCCTTCCCTATAGTTCTACTCCTCCATTCCAGTCTTCTACATGCGAGCAAGCACTTTATTGAATTCTTGGATCTTGGGTCCTACTTCACAATGAGTTCAGATAGCTCTTTCCGATCGAAGAGTTGGGAACCTGGGAGAGGGCAGCGAGCTCAAGAAAGGAGTATGAGACGAGGTGTGCGTAGCTCTCTATTAGATTAGGCGTGAATTGACTCTGCCTCTGCAAGCGGACGGAAGCTGTCTTCTTCTCGGTAGGAGCCGGATCGAGCTCTCTATACTATTCGTTCTAAAATAGGGGTTCGGAGCGGGCCTACTATATCTTTTCTTGCAAGGTCTTGTGCCAGACTTGGTGCTCGTGAGGAAGAAGAGTGCTATTTAATTCACATCATTCACAGCAGCATAAAGAAATTCAAAGATAGAATGACTCCTTCTACTCTTCATGCCGTAGCCATTTTCACTATGACCCGGGGATAGAGAATCTACTTAAAGTTCCTGCTCCGCGCTTCAATAGGTAGGTGACTCCTAGAAAAAAAGCAGAGGGAGCCAAAACTTTAACACTTTAGAAGGTTCGGTAGCGGCTTTCTTCTATCCACGAGTTCTTTTCTTTATAGCGGTGCCTAATCTAACTTCAGAGGCGAGCTCCGTACTAAAGATGGGTTCCTTCCTTCTCTTTGTATTGGCTCTTTCCAATGGTGCTGCTATTAGTCTGGACTCAAAGAAGAGGGCTCTCCTAAGTGTTCAGTGAGTCTTATTTCGCTTTTTACTTCGGTGCGGTCTTCTTTCTTTTCAGTCTGTCCCTGTGAGTTTAGTGCCAGTGAGTTCAGTTCGCCCGACATCCTCTCTCTGAGCTTTCAGTGTGCTATGTGTTTTTCAGTCCCTCCTGTGAGCTAACATTTGATTCTTTTCTTCCAGTTCTCGTCCCTGTCTTTTATTTGCCGGGCTCGGTTCCTTTCTTGCTAACTGTTTTCTCTTCTAATTGGTCTACTCTGGATTCGTTCACATGTTGAAGTTGGCTCCCGCTCACTATAGGTCTCGCAAACTTCCACCCCAGCCAATCCCCCTTTCTCGCTCATTCTTTCTATTTATTCGTGTATTAAAAAAAAAACTCTGTGTGTGTTTTTTCTAAATGCTTCGGCTTGCGGTACTACATTCCTGTACTGTACTCCCCGATAAAGGAGATGATGACTTGTGATAGCACTTTATTGTAAGCCCCGATTTGTGTTAGTACTTTATTGTAAGCCCTGATGTGGTAGCACTTTCCCGGTAAGAGGGTGGACTCAATCTCTCGTTGAGTGTCTGCGATCTAGGAAATCCTAGCATTGGGCGCTATCTATCTCATGCCTGTGCTCTCATTGCATTGGAGTGATTGTGCTCTCTTCTAGCCAGGAAGAGAAGACTGGGACTCGGGCCTCTTATTCCGCATAGCTTAGTGCCTCTGCGTCGTTATCACTCGCTCCTCAAGCAGGAAGGTAAATGAAGGAAGGAGCAGGCCAGTCTCGAATCGAACTTAGCAAAGGAGAGAAGAGCCTCTGACAAGCAACAAGCATAAGAGTGAGCCGGTCACAATGAGCATCTCTTAGTCCTTGCCTTGGCCGGATCAGCTGCTGCTCACTAAAGACATTCCAAGAGGGCATGATTCAGGACCTAGGGCTGACATGGACTGGACGTCATGCAGTCGTGGATGCTCTTCCTCTCCAATCATTTATGTCGGGTCCGGATGGAATTAGCATAGCTTCAGTCTCATACTTGACGGAAGGAGTTGAATGGGATTCTGCTTCTCTTGAGCGGGACCCTTAACCCTTAGATTTGATGCAGGCATTTCTTATGCATTAGAGTTATGCTCATAGCTCAGATCTGCTTTACTACATACACTCCACCCTGCACGCCTAAAAGAAAGGGAGATAGAGCGGAAGAGAGGGCATGGGGAAGGACTTTGACCTTCAAATCTTCTATTTCTACTCTACTTATCGGTCTTGTTTGAGGGCAAAGAAGGCCTTATTTAGACCCAGCACAGGAATTCCAGGAGCTAGACCAGCATGTGAGTTGAACTAGATCTTTGTATGATTCTTGACCGATCACACCGGACCAAGTAGAGAACTTCCTAATTCTTAACTGTCATGGGATGAAGAAGCAGAAGTTGGATCTGCTGCTCGAAGGGTAGATGCGGGGAAGGTCTCTCTCTCAACCAGAGATGCTAGATAAGAAAGAACTATAATATAAAATAAGGAGAGGATCAAAGCGAACAGAGAGGATGCTTTATTCTTTGCGAAGCCCTTTCAATAGCTTCTGATGACACTCCTATCTCATTGGCTTCATTGGCTTTGTTGTGAGCTCTCTCACTTTGTTCACTCACTAGGATTGATTCTATTCTTATCTACTGTGAGGCGCGAACAAGGACTCTCACTGAGGAGTGCGCAATCGCAATCTAACTTATTGCAAGGAGGTATAGTCTAAAAGTATAGTTCGCTTTACGGTATGAATCTGAGCCCACTCCGGACTCTCTTGATTCTATTCTCCATTACTCTTTGAGAGCTTGCTTTAGCCTTTGAAGTCAGTCTAGTGAGCCTGGTTAGATTGGCATGAGTTCTGAAAAGAGAGTGAGACTTTCTCATCAAAAAGAACTTCATTACATGATGGGATAAGACAAAGAGAATATGCTATGGCAGGCGCTGAGCTCACTCAATGACTTCTCGAATCTGATCCCGTAATTCGGATCTAGCAGATATAGAATCCTTAACCTATCTTCTATCTCGCCAACAAGGACACTCTGTTGAAGCTGAATCACACACGGGCATTTGCATACAATCGAGCGCTGCCTTCCTATTCTTCCAGTCTCTGGCCTAGAGGTTCTTCCTGTGAATCTTCCTGGGAGCGAGATCTCTAGAAAGACTTGTTGACGAAGCAAGCCGGGCGGCTCATCAGGCCTCTAGCTCGGTAGGTTCATCTCATTGTAGGTGATAGAATACCAGGAGGTCAGAGAGCACTGCACATACTTCCATTTCATAAAAAGTAGGTTCGTAGAGAGCTGGGGAAAGACGGAACCATTCAAGTCTTAGACTGCTTGCTGTTTGACTAAAATCACTTTTCCTTTGGGTTTGACCTTAATACCTGACTCCTTACTTAAATCACACTCTCACCTGGACTCCTACATTGGCCTTAAGTTAAGGGCAGTGGGGATTCGGTAGAGGAAGAGTGCCAGTTCCACTTCCAGGTCTTACGCCAGCTTCCCTTGATTAGCTCTCTCCACCACTTGAGAGATTCCTAACGAAGGGCTAGAGCCTAAGATGGAAGATAAATGTGGGAAGAAAAAGAGGAAGGAGAATGGTCATCGGAACTTCTCTCCCGCTTAAGAGCTAACGATTCCTCTCTAGTGCCGTACTGAGCCCCTTTTTCCGGATTCACTTCACTTAAGGCACCTTGAACTAGGTAGATTCACTAAATTAAGAGTCTAATGAAGAGTAGGCTAGACTGATTCTATAAGTACTAGACCTATGAATTTGAGGTGAGGCATAGCTCACAATAGATTAGCAGACCGAACCAGTTCACATTACCATAGGAGCAAAGAGGCCTAACAAAGAGCCAGATGACCGGCGGAAGTCTCCTACTCAATGGTTCGCTTGCTTGATCCGCAAAGGCGAGCAGGGCCAAATCGAGGTTAAACTGCCCACTTCATTCTCACTCAATAGATATGGGCCTCTCCGCTACTGGTCATATCTTAAAGGAGAGCTCACTGGCCGCCTAGTCCCTAATAACAATTCTCACCTTCTGGATTTCTGCTCTCGTACGGAAGGGGGAGAGACCTATTCCTGATTACCTATCAAAGCACTTTCTGGCTCCAAGTTCCATGAACCCATAACCATGAGTCATGAGTCTCAGATGGCATTGCATTCCCGTAAGTCCGCTATCTTTTATATATTGTCCAATGAAGGACTACTGACTGTCTGGCTCAACCAAACCTGAATAGAATGGGGAGAAGAGGGAAAGGGATAGCAGGGCGAGGAGAATCCAAGGCAGGAGAGGGAAATGGGCCCAAGTCTTTGACGCCAGGTTCAAGAGTGAAGCCGGGCAAGCTAGGGGAGCGTTTCCTTTCACTCTGAGACCGGACTCCATTCTATATCGAATCGACAGGACGAGTGAGCCCTCGGAAGAGCCCTGAACTCGATGCTAGGCATTACTCCTGAATCGTACTATGGACTTTTCCGGCATTCCTCTTTTACAAAGATCTCTCTATGGATATGGATAGCCGCTCTTCCTAGTGCCACACCGTGACTTCCCTCATCTTTCGTTTTGAAAAGGGGTTAGACTTGATGCGCAGCTATCTCGCGTACTAGCTAGCGCGTACAAGTAGGATCTACAACTATATATATAGTTGTAGAACGTCCAATGATTCCTTTCTCTAGAGATAGAGAAAGGCCTATCGGAGTCGTAAGCCATACTCAGAAGAGGTCTTTCGTAGCATTGTGCTAAAAGATGGATCCCCGTCGCTTCCGCCCCTCTCCTGCCTTAGAGTGAGATGAGTCCTGCCTTAGAGTGAGATGAGCCTGCCTCTTCTAAAAGTAGATCTTGGAAGACCTAGACTGATCAGGCTAAGCCCTCTTCGAGTTCAAGAGATGAAAGACCACTCGAGACTCACGAACCGGAGCCTGATTGAGAAAGCATCTTTCCTTTGACATAATCCAAAGCCTATTCTATTCTATTATCAGAATGTGGGGGTCGACGAACTCCTCTACCGCAATAGGAAGGAGCCGGCTTCGCAATCTCTTTTCTCTTGGGCATAAGCGCTGTCGCGGCCTCGTCTCTCCAATGCCAGACCCCCTCACTTCCATGAAAGCTTCTAGAGCTAGAGGTCTGACTTGCGCCCAGCCGGATCGGGAATAGATTCAAGGCCTTCTTTCGGAAGCAGCAAATCGGGACTGGTACTTATGCGCGGGAGCCGAGTCACTTTATTGTACGGGTTCGGGGCCTGGAATGGAAGAGCTCTATTCAGTAGGCTCGGTAGGCAAGCAAACTTCACCGGGGAGGGGTTCGACGGGTATCAGATAGAGGAGCCGACACCTTCCTTTGTAGAGGTACGATTGTCAGAGGCCAAGTCGGTGAGTCCCATACGTACACGAGTCTGAACTTGAATAGTTGTTCCGGATCGCTTTGCCGCTCCGCACCTTGACTCCTTGCGTGTTGAGCTCTGACTCGAATCATTGAGTCGTGCTGCTTTCCCTTATTTGGTTTGCCTCAGAAAAGGGGCAAGAACTTGAATAGGCAGGCGAATTAGGTAGGTGCTAGCGGAGTGCGGCTTTCTCTCAGGTATGGTTCCAGGTCGCTCCGCACCTCTGCTTGCTCTCACTTCTCCATCTCTTAATGGATAGGAGCGGGCAATATCAATATATGGTTACTCGAGCTGGAACGAAAGGGCTAAGGAGTACTTCCCAACGGACTCGGACTCAGACCAATAAGTTTGACTTTACTTCCCCCGGCGTAAGGGTTTAAAGGGAAGGATAAAGAAGGCAGGTGCGAAGCGGTTGACTCGGTGGGAGAGTGCAGCTCAGCTTCCTTTGGTGCAGCTCTGGAAAGTAATTTCTAGAAAGAACATAACTAAGCGCGAGCCTTTATTGATTGGTTTCGAAAGGGGCAAGCCGCTTCCACCTCTATCATCAATAGATCCCAGCCCCAGAACTACTACTTACTCAAGTGGGGCACTGAATTTAGAATGTTAGGAGTTCCAGGGGTCCCATCACCCTTCTAGCCATTAGAGCATGAAGGGGTCGTCCCATGCTATGAACTCATTCTTCACTCCATCATACACACACTTGAAGCCATGGGTCGTCAATCTATCTCCTTGAACTACTTAACAGATATCAGTAGACCTCAGTCTCGCCCATCAGTAGACCGACCTGCCTCAATCCACATTCCCGAGCTCACCCTTAAATAAAAGTAGTACACTAGACTGTAGGAGAATCACCCATGCAATGGGCTAAACGTTCTAGGCCAGGCCATGTTAGATTAAAGGAAGTGTCGGTCTTCGGGACAGATATACTTGATAGGACGGGCTCGGACTAGTGGTCTCAAGTGAAAGGAGCGAACGATCAGTTTAGCAGAAGAGGGTGGGCAAGTTCTGAAGATGCCGAGCTGTTCCGGGATAAGTCGAGTTCTCTTAAGCCGAACTACTTCTTGCAGCTCTTCCTCAGGGGATTGGAAGGCGGATCTGCCTTAAAGAATAGGGAGCCGCTCTTGTTTGCGGGAGAGAGGTCCGGCAGGCAATCTTACTGCTCGATTGAACACGTTACGGATAGAAATCCTTCATTGAACTTCTCACCACCCTTGAAAGCAGCCCTTCCAGTTCTTGGTCTCTGGTTGGCATTGCACCAGAATCAGAGTAAGAAAGAGAGCATGAAACTTCCATTCCACCGGAGACTCATTTACACTTGACCTTTCGACTGGGACTTTAGTGAGGCTTTCCCCTTACAAACACTCTATGGGAGGGGATTTTTCCCTCTTCAAGGTACTCTTTAGTTTAGTAGAGTAGGTAAAGGAAGCCTGGAAAGATAAGGGTACTCTATAGTGCGGGAAGCATAGAAAGAGAGAGTCATTGATTGAGGCTGAAGCACCTCATAAAAAAGATATAGATGAATGAAAAGTACAATACCATCTTATTCTCACATTCGATCTTCGGAATAAATAAAAGAGAGCTTAGCGGTACACCGAACAACATGGCGGTAGGAGCTCCACCGGGCACACGCTTTCACTCAATCCTCATATTCAGTAGGAACAAAAAGAACTAGTAGTTGTGCGAACCCTCTTTCACAAAGGGAAAATAGCCAAGGCAGAGTTGCCATCAGATTCAAGCTCAAGGCCTCGTACTCCATATAAAACAAAATTTACTGGACTTGCTGCTCGCGAACCCAGCAAGAGTCAATCCCCCCCTCTCTATTGAGCAGCAGAATCCACCCTCTACGACATCGGACCAAAGAGTAGATAATACTATCCATGATCTAATTGGCAGAATCCAGTCCTCAACGGTGCTACTCCTATGTCCTTGAATAGCCTAGCCTTTCTCCGTAGGCTCGAGCCTTCCTTTCTTTTTTATGAGGTGCTCCTCCTTCCTTATTAGGAACATAGAGTTGTTTTGGTAGCCTTTCTCGCCTACCCCAGTTCGCTTTACCTTTCACACACGCTTTCCTTCCTTAGTAACAGTCATCTCACTTATCAATATTCTCGGAACTGCACCAACAGAGACAGATCCATAGGTCATAAAGTTGACAAGACCCCAGCCTCCTTATTCAACAATTCAGTGGTACAGGGCACTTCAGGTCACTTCTCTTCTGAAACACTTGATGGCAGATTCGTCCTCAGTAGTACAGCGATCCACCTCAGACAGAGGAAGCATGTCAACTAACGTTCTTGAACGCTCCGCACCTCTACTTTCTATTCATCACTATAGCCTGGGGCGGTGGTCTTCGTCTTCCCATGAGCTCGAGCGCAGAGCAGTTTCCTTCCCTTCTTAGGAGCTTATCTGATAGTGCTTTTGCTTAGGATGTTGGAGCTCATCTGATTGTTCGGATGCGTGTGATGTTGACAAGGTGCGAACGACTAGTGAAGCCAGCTAATCCAGTGGAGGAAGGCTTTGCATCTTGATACGGTCTGGCCGGGAATCTTTCCTTGGTACCTCGGATTAAGACAGTGCCTGATTCATTTCTATCTCAGATAAGTGTAGCGGCAGCCGATTCACTGCGTTCCATTGGACCCGTTCCGCACGAGCTCCACGATGTACCCCACACCCCGTGTCGCACAGAATTAGGCCCCGATCCTCTCTAAGTGGTTGCTGGAGTTGGAGACTTGAATGCAAGAGGTATATAACCAGGAAGAGAATTAGAGGACCAGCACCTTGAGCATCCCGTGCACCTGGTTGCACCTCACGTCAGACCCATTTCATTTGAGGCAGAGCTCAGAAGAGCCGACTAGTTGGTTGGTGACGAATTGGAACTCCGCTCCGCCCTGCTATGTCCGATTTCATATGATTGGTCAGGTTCAAGTTCAGTTCTAGTGAAGAGTAATCCCTTACACTCTTTGAATAACTCCTTTGCCCGCCCAGAAGATATTCCGATTACCCAGTCTATTTCTCACCTAGTCTCACTACTAGTATTTGACACTTCACCTAGAACGTATGTGCACGGGCTTCCATACTCAAAGCAAAGTATGTATAGAGGTCAGGTAATGGTTGATAATCACTCTCATTTGAATCCCTCACTGGCCCTCTCCAAGCTATCGCGTTCCTCCTCAGATTAAGAAAGCGAGCCTGCTCACCTATCAAAATGCCACTTCAATGTATAATCACACGTGAGGCTGCCCCATCTCAGATCTAGGCTCAGACTTGATGTTATTAGTTCGGGGTGCTACTCATAAGCTTTATCCAGATTAGGTAGAGTTGATTGAAGCCTTTGAATGCTCGGTCAGCTCTTCCGAGGTGGGTTCAGGCTCCGCGTAGTGCACATGGGACTGGGAGACATGTTAGCGAAGACTGGGATTGGTCGGACGGCTACCTCCAAGACCCTTCTCGTTCGCTCCTTTCTTTCTACGCTTTCAGAGCCTATGATCAGAGGGTGGAAATAGAGCTCAGCGCCCGGGAAAAGAAATGCTTATACCATCTGATCTGTGCAGGAAGGAAGAAGCAGAGGAAAGGACCTGGCTTCCGACCTCTCCGGATAAGGAGCAAGAGGGACTGCCCACTACTCTTGGATGTGTTTTTGGATGCATTCAAATGGCAAAGGCGAAAATAGTGCATAATCGAAAATGGGCTAATCAATTGAAGTGGCATTCTTGAACATAATCCACGATTTCTGTTGCTTCTCACTCCCCACTCATCTTTAAATACGAAGCGAAGATTGAAGCCTTATCTCGTTCGGAGTCCTTGGGCCAACAGATCTCATGCATGCCGATGCCAACTTCGGGTGCGAAGGAAAGAACAGACCCGTTAAGTCCCCGGGAGTGTCCAAAGACTAATGAACCAACGGGAGCGCCTATAAAGTCCAAGGAGGTGCACTAACGGAGAAGCTAAGCTAGTGGGCAGGGAATGGGAGAAAGATGGGAGAAGAAAGGGAAAGAGATGGAGCAGATGGAGAAAGAGAAGTCATCCCTAGCACCGCTCCGTGGGTTAGGGTTAGGCTCACGGATCAAAGCAAAGGAGCGAGCCATAGCGATTCACTTTATATGAGCTGAAGTAGCTTAGCCATGGAACGAAGTGAGAGATCTGACCAACAAGAACAAGGTGCGGAGCGAGCCCATTCAGTGTGAGATCCCGGGGAGGGCTAAAGTAAAGTAAAGGTGGGTATAGTCTCGCGTCGTAAGGGCTAGGAAGGAGGGTAGTTGGCTCAGAATGGAAGAATCTATCTGTCCCGATCCCGGTCCAATCAGGGAATTTTACCCGAGACTGTAGAGACTTCCTAAACGTGGACAGCCTACTCTTATTTGATCTGTGTTCTCGCTCATCCCGCTCGTTCCTTTCTCCAGTATCTCATCTCACTTATACTGGTTAAGGAGAATAAGATTCCGACTTGGATACACGCTCCTCTATCCTCTCTCTTCTTTCTTGAGGACATTTCTCCGGTTCATTCCATTCGACTTCGCTTTCTTGCATGGGAGTGGATTCATTCTCCCTTCGCTTTTCTTTCTTTCTCGACTTCGCTTACTTCACGGGACACGTGGTACACAGAAAGAAGGAGAAGAATAGGCTAAGTTCTCTTCGCATTCGTTCTTCTTTCCTCTGCTAAGCCCTATTGCATGTTGAGTGAGAACTCGCTATTGCAATTAGAGTTCTCTCTCCGACTTCAATCTCTCTGTCTTCAATATCTCTGTCTTCAATCAGTCTGTCTTCAATCAGTCTTGTCTCGCAGAAGTCTCGTTCGGTCTTTGGCTACTACTTCTGCCACTTTCAAGTGCTAGCCTGACGGCCAATGATTACAAGTCCTAGTTACGCGTACCTGGGGACCGGGAAAGAAAAGAGAAAAATAGGCAAATAAAGAAGAGTGCCGAGCTTACCAGCATCCTACTGGTAACAAGTTCCTAGTTCCGAGTCCAAGGGCCGAGGCTCGAAGAAAAGAAAGTGAAGAGAAGCGACCGGTAGGGAACACATAAGGAAGAGCTCCTTCTTCCGAGGTAGGGCCATGTGAATGAGTCCCGGGGTCCGATAGCTGCGACTGAAGTGCACAGGTTCAGAGTTCCGGAGGTCATGCATGCTTCTGAGTCCAAGACTACTCCCCCAGAAGTACGGCTAAGTTAATGGCTTCCTAGTCCAAGCTGCTTAGAAGGCAGGGTTAGGAATCCGAGGCAGGAGTAGCACCGGTCTAGAGCGCCGGGGATCGGATCTACTGAAGAATGGGGAGCACTGCGTCTCTTCGCCTATCTTGAATCGGGGCACTCCTATTCGTTGTCCCATGAGCACGACCGACCATGCCTTGATGGAGAGCAGAGGACTGAAGAGCGAAAAAGACCTATAATCGGTTCATTCTTCCCATCGTCCCTCTCTCTTCTCTTGTCGGGATGTCTTCTCCGGTCGGAAACTTCGGGATCCCATGCGGTCTCAAGTTCATTCTTCCTTGCTTGCAGGCCTACTACCGCTTCACTTCTCTTCTACATTCTTTCTTTCCCTATCCGAAAGAGTGCCGCTCTTATATAAAGAAGAGAGCGCTGACGCTATAAATTATAGTAATTTCCACACTGATTAGCTAAGCCCTATCCGAGCACGAGTTAGATGAGGAGCTAGACAGTAGAGATAAGCGCAAGTCAGGCTTCGACATCCACAAAAGGAAGAAGGACTCGGAAGATTCTTCACCAACTTACGCTAGTAACTAGTTCAACTTATTGACCCGCTCTCTGACTAGTGCATGGTACCGACGGTGAATGATTGATTCACACACAAGTCTCTTTCTTTTAAATAAATGATACGCTGGCTCAGTTCCAGTTCTTGTTTCCGCGCGCAGAGTTTCACTTTGGTCTTAGCCTAGAGAGAGGTGGCGATTGGACTTGTAATTGGACTTGTTTCACTCGCCGACGAATAAAGAGAAGAGCGGGAGCGGTGAGCAATCCGAAAGTAAAGGGAGGGCCTATTCAAAGAGCGAGTGCCCTTGGTATCGAAGTAGAGTAGACGCCGAGAGCGACCGAAGACCTCGACATCCGAAGCTGACCCGCGAATACCTACTGAATCTGGCCTCCGAACTGGTAATGGAGACCGGGGCTCAGATCCGAAGCAACTGTTCAGCTAGCCATGATCGGCCTCAATGGAAGCATGAGAGCACAAGGCAATATCCGGTAGTCTAGCCACGGAGAGGGGAAAGAAGGGCCAACAAGCGAGAGAAAGGAAACAGAGTTGGTTCATCTGTCCAGCTTCGACTTGGGCTCATCTGTCCTCGACTTGGGCTCATCTTCCGTTGAGTGAAGCACCGGAAAGAACATGACTCATGACTGACTGCTCGGACTAGACCGTAAATTCATCGCAGGTCTTTGTGATGCACCTCCAAGAACATGAAAAGTGGTTCAGGAAGGGAATGAGGATGATAGCAAAGAAAGAGAATCTGAGCCAGCAGCCATCTCTCAGTAGTGAGCCCGGTGCTTCCTTATGATAATTGTACTGTAGCCATGCCTGAGGTGGGGACGAAAGGGACTCTGCTATCTCCTTAATTCCGAGACCTTCCTATGCATGATCGCTATAGCTGAGTCCCATATGTCCGCGTACGTGAGCAGTTTATTCTTTCCGGCTCTATTCAAGTTGTCCGGCTGAGGCTCTGCTTTGTATGCTTTGGTTTGGATCTTACCCGACCTCTGAGTTCTTATCCGCCTGAACCGGAGGACCGACTAAAGTCTTCCTGAACCGGAGTCAATCGATGGGGACGGGATCCTTGCCCCCGAGTTCAACTCAGTGCTATGAGCGGTCGAGTCTTTATCCCCACGACTGATTAGCCGACTGCCCCGGTAACAGAGACAATGGTAGAGCCACATAAGGAAGCAGAGAGATGCTTAGTCAGGTGTCCACTTGTCAGAGGTTGCAAAGTCGAATGTCTCAGATCATATATGAGCGAAGTCGAGTAGAATAGTCAATAGCATCTCTCACTCGGGAGCTGATTAACGATGGTGAATCATTATGATATCTGCTATCAGCGGCCCCATTCTTCTCCTGTCCCTACAGTCGGTAGGATGATAGAGCCCTATTCCTTATCCGTGCTAGGCTTTCCGTGCTAGGCTTTGACCGGTGACCATGACCAGTGGGTAGGCCGGTCTCTGCCATCGTTCCCTTCCCTTCCTCAATTCCCATCCATTCCGGGCAAGGTTGCTTAGGGGAGAAGAGCGAACTCCATAGCCGCCCTATCCACCGAACCATGCCACGAAGCAAGCCTCATTCTCCTCCCTTTCCATGCCACCCTCCCTTTCCATGCCACGCCTAACCCCCGGCTCGTCTGAGAAGCAGACGCGATCTGGATTCCGGCCTGCGCACTCTGCTCCCCTTTCCTCTTTGCAAATGCCCTGCTTTCAGTCTCAGGTATAGCTGCGAGGTCAGATAATCCAGCACGGAGGCATCTGTTCAAGCCTAAAATCATACCGGTGTCTGGCAGAAGCTCAGTGAGGGGTAGTGAGTTGATCGAGAGGCAACGGCACGCAAGAATCTTCACTTACGACTCCACTTGCTTTGGATGCTTTGCTTCATGACAAGGCTCGGGAAGAGAGATTCCTAGAAAGTATAAATAAAGAATACCGCTCTCCAATGTGGAACACTTAGTAATCTTGCGACTTCGCAATTATAAGTATTGGTCTTGAAAGTGTCCCGACTTTATTTAGACCCATGCGGTAGAGAGAGCTTTAGGGCAGAAAGAAAGAAAGATCTTCTCACTCGGGTAAGGAAGGGACCATTCCTCATGTCAGGCGAGGGACCCCGGATCTCTTAGTAGAGCGAGCTAGGCCTGGGGAGACGAGGAGCGGAGCGTGAGATGCTTTGTCGAGGGTGTCCGATACTAGGTTCAGATGGATGGCTTGGGACCTACCTCCAGCGTACCACTCCTAGTTTTCAACGATCGTTTTTCATTCGAAAGAATAGGTCGAGCATATTCAAAGAGTCTCTTTGCCGGCCCAGATGGGTATGTGCTTCGTGCACTCCTTTCTCTAGCTTGATAGTTTCTTTATCCCTCTTTCGTTCGATCCTTGCCTCTACTCTAGTCTATCTTCGCTAGCTCTCTTTTCGTCCGCTTTCTCGCATCTCCTTCAATTCATCGGTCGGATCGCTCTTGGGCCTAGTCGCTCGTTCATTCCACTCGCTGCATCGCTGGCTACTTGAACTTAGAATATTCATATTCACTGTGCTCTCCTTACTTCATTGGTCGAGTCAAAAGGAAAGGTCCGAGTGAGTTAGACGGGTAGACGTGGGGAGCTACAACTCCTTCTATGCCAGATAGCGACTGCCTGATCTGTGAAATTAGGAACGAGTCTCCCTTTGTCGAACTCAATGCCTTTGGAAGGGGGTGGATGGAAGAGATAGGAGCGAGTGGACGATGGCTGGGGAGTAGCTAGCTGTACGATATGCAGGCAGCGGCAGTAGCACAGATGAGTGCAAGTGCGAGTGTAAGGTATTCGACCTATACCTCCCTTAGAGATCTGGGTACCGCGCATAGTATACAATACAGTTCCCTGCCCTTGCTTTTCTTGTTTACTTTCGGTTCTATGCCAGATGAGACTTGAAACTACAGGAAGTTTCTTGACTACGAGTTCAGTCTTCTTATTTATTGTTAGTGTCAGACCGTCCATAGTTAGTTGCATGGTCTACGGTAGCTGTAGATGAATATCTCCTGGCCTAGCAAAATAGACCTGGACAGTGGTAGGCCGAGTCTCATTAATCTAAATAAGTGAAGCGAGCCAGCACTAAGGAATTTAACCCTCCACATTTGCCATAGTCCTCGCAGCACACACACTCTAGCAAAGAGTAGCTCCAATTACTCCGAGTTGCTTACCTTTCACTCAGAAAGAATAAAGCACTCCACCACCCATATATAAATAGAAAGAAGGGGGATCAGAACGAATGCACTAACCGCCCTAGGATAAGAATGATCACACCAGCAAAAGCACACGCCCCATTCAGAGATAGAAGCAAAAGTACACGTCCCACTCAGAACTAGACATAGCCACACTTCCTTCTACACCATAGCAACTTCCCTCTACAATTTAGAGAACTTCTTTCTATACCAGATGCCCGGGACAATGAACTCCTTAGCTTGAATCTCTTCTAGACAGATTGGGCCGAATGTAGACACGTCACTGCGTTCGTCCCTCGCTTCTCAAATCACTACTTTCACTTTGACCACATCCTTACCTTCTCCTTGAATTCGCCAGCCTCTCCTTGGATGCGCATGCCTCATTCCTATTAATGATAATTCCTAGTTCTGCTCTCCAGACTTATTCTCTCCTTCTTGACCCGTCCTATCTGAATAGACCGAACTCAATCTCGGACTGATGAAAGGGTGAATGGCTGAGATGCAAGATCAGTTTCAAGAGGTCAAAAATATCATTTTTTGTTATAGTATTTTGAATTGGTCTTTATTTTTTGAGCTCGTTGACGTCCATTATTATGGGTAACTCAATTCTCTCTCAGAGATTCGTGCTATTCTTCGATTCATTCATTCTCTTTTCTTTCTCATCTCTTATATCTCAGTAGTGCTGTGCTCATGGGTGAAGAGGGAAAGAGGAAAGAAGGTCCCATACAGAGCAGCAGTACAAGTGAGATCGCCTGGGGTCCTGGGGTCCTAGGAAAGATAGGCGTAGATTCCCTCGATTGTTTACGCTTCTTAGGCTACTTTGGAATGCCGACAAAGGGAAAGAGGGTAGATGAATGATAGGACGGGACCATTGCACTATATAATGAGCAGCACCGATGAACGCGCTCTTGTTCTCAAGTAGAAAAGCACAGATGAAAGCGTTCAATCGTGAATGGCACGACAAGTCACCCCTATCCCAGCTGCCGTCACACTCTCTCCCTGCTACTGTCACTCTTACCTCTGATTCCCATTCACTCAACTCTACGCTGGTGCACGAGTCTGCCCTTATCCAGGATCCCTCAAGCACGGTCCAGCGTTAGGGAGCCCCTTCGTTTCGTAAAATAAGGGCATAGCTATAGCTACATCCGCCTAAACTTCAGTCCTCCCCGTAAAGGAAAAGGGGGAGGGGCTAGTAATTCATGGTGGTGGGTCCGGTTGACAGATGAACCATTTCAAGTCTGAAAATGCCTCTACCGCTATCATAAGGAAACCATGAATGCCTTTCAAAGCCTTCCCTCATTGGAACGGAACGAAGTTCATCAAGGAGCGATGAACTAGAGTAGAGCTCATACGGACGATTTCTCTCTTGAATTAGAGAAGTCGGCATGGCCTCGAACTTATAGTCCTCGTCTAAAGGATCTATATTCTTTCCTCTCTTCCCACCGGTTCCGGCGCTTCTTCTCATAGTAGATCGAGGTCAAAGTAAGCCGGGAGCTCGGGCTTTACTGCGACACTAACGTTTGCTCCTTCCACTACGTATCAATCATAACCCACCAAAGAATCACTTGCTTCTTACAGAGATAGAAGTCCCACTCATCTTATGATGCTGAATCCCACTAATGCTTTTTGCAGCTGATTCACAGAACACACTAAGCTAGATCATGCAGCCTAAGATAAAGAATTTCCACTCAGTCGCCGCACACACAGATCACTCAATATCCTAGCTTGCCTATTAGAGTAAGCCTTGAATCGAGTACTCGGACCTTTGCCGCTCAGTCGCCACTTCGAACTTGAATTCGCCATCGCACTTGACCTTTTGTCTTCGCCCCTTCCTATGCTATGAAAGCTTTTAATTATATAGGAATGGAATGGCTTGTCCCACCCGGCAGACTGACTTCACATTTAGTAAAGCTTGTCTTGCCCATTTCTAGCCCGCTAAGTTATTGATTCAGATAGATTCTCCTTCGAGATCACTATTACTCGACCGTCGTAAGGTAGCTCCGACTTATATTCGGTGCTCGGGAACATTCGAATTAGAAGAGCTTAGAGAGTGAGATCCCTAGTTGGAGAAGAGTGCTAAGCCTCTCTTCTTAGCCTCCCAGTAGTTGGACTTGGCTTAAATAAGTTGGAGCGAGGAACGAGTCTGGGAATAACTTTATGGAGGGCGGAGGTTCGAGCACAGCGACGTAAAGGCAGCGTCGTAAACTTAAAACAAAACTGATCAGAAAGTCCACTTATCTCTTTGGCAACGGGTTTTGCTTAAATAAAGTGAATGGAACTTGACTTTATCGGAGCTCCAAAAAGAAAGTCTGACCCGTGACGCCTAAAAGCAGTGATGAGGCATCATTCATTCTCCATATAAGAGCTTCCTTCCTGCTATTCGAAAGACTGTAGAGTAGGAAAGAGAGAACGACAGCGCTAACTTCTATACTTCTCTGCCCACCAGCTAGCATAGCATGCCCTGATTCTCCACTCGCATTGATTGATCTTGCTCCCTCTTAGGTGAGCCCACCGCCCAGTTCACTTATGGTATGGGTATAATGAGCTCGACCGCTAGCACTTTCATTCCGTATTGGATTAGCCCATCCGTCCACTCTCCTCTCATTCGTCCGAGTCTCGTAGTCACTGTCCTTCGTCCCTTTAGATCCCCACGTACGCTTTGCCCCTCGTTAGCAGGTTAGCTTGTGAAAGTGAGTTCGAAGACATGAACTCAACTGGAGATGTGGAAAGATAGAATTGCTTTAGATAAAGTAAACCCTCGCCCCTGACCAGCCTCTCATTTCCCTTCCAACCTCCTTCCATGTAGAGTTAGAGTTCGGTTTGGCGAGAACTTTCTTTATGTCATTTTTCTTTAGTAGTTCTCAAGAAGGACACTAGGTCCTATCGGGGACCTATTCCCAACAATGACACAGTTGGCGGGCACTCTACGCTCCCGAGGGAGGGTTCAGTCAATTCTGTATTTTCTTTCTCTTTCTACAAGAGGAACAAGCGACAGCGTCGTAAGCAGCATTTCATTCTTTATCTGCAGATAAGATAGGACAGGAGGGCATCGATAGGTCGAGGTTCGACTTGCTGCTAGTACTTGACCCCGCGGGCCTGAACTCAATGAATATAAAAGCAAAGCATGACCATCAAGGAAAAGCAGAGCTCTCTTACAACTAGACTCAGTCAGAATCCAGTATGAGAGTAGAGAGAGAGGGCATCTGCCTGACATCACTTTTCTGCCTCTTTAGGTTATTATCGAGCTGGGTCTCACTTCACTATGGGACTGGCTTAGCAGATAGTTGTGATCTGTTAACCCACTCTTTTCTTTATTCTACTGGGTCTCCTGCTTCTCCTTAATGATCGCTGAGATCTTCTTTTTTTTTTTTTCTATATATGTAGTGTTAGCTGGCGATAAGCAGAAAGCTTGGAATCCGGAATAGGTGCTTTTTCGCTGGCAGGCTGTCGAGCTCCTCCTGATATCAACATTTGAGATACTAGAATGACCAAGGGTGGGTAAGAAAGAGAGGTTTGGTGCCTCATCTTTTCTTTCAACTCTACAGTTCTACTCGGCAATCCAAGTCAAGAGCTAGGGTCGGACTCTCTCTTTCTTTGCTCAGCAGTAGGGTAGGGGTCCGATTTCAAAGATTCAGTGGGAATAGTGGGGTAGAGGAGGCTTCGCTCAGACACTACTTTTGGGTGCGTGGATCACAGCACGGAGCTTTCTCTAGACAGCAAGCAGCACAATCACGCTGCCGCTCCGCACCTTTCTATGCAGAATTTGTTCTTAAGCCATTAGAGCGGGGTAGACTTTGGAACGAAGTGAATCTCGGGTTCTAACTCCCAACCTTTATATAGGGAGGGGAGGGCAGTAGTATTGAACTGGAACGAAACTCTCACTGGGGCACCTTTCCTTTGAGTCGGATCCGAGTCTAGCTTCTGTAGCAGGGAGGGCTCTTTCTTAGTAAGAGTCAGGTATCTCTCCACACTAGCCCACTCCGCGGTAGGATTTATGATTCTTTTATATATATTCTAGTAATAGAATTGCCCAGGGGTCCCCTCCTCTCAAAATAGCTCTGGACCGATTCCGCAGCTTAGCATTCTTTCCCTACCGGGCACGAGGAGCCCGCCGGATGCCTGGGCTGACTGATGCTATGGTTTCGCTCTAACTATAAAATATTACCCTATTTCCTCTTCACCGGTCCCGGCTCACATAACTTAGCTAAGCCTGGATGCACGAACTTAACTCCATATAATTGCTGCCAGGCAGCCTTGAGATAGTAAAGAATCAGACCTCTAAGGCCAACTACACTGACAGTCAGTCCACAACTATACTTCTTTATGCTCTACCGACAACTATCCCTACTTTCTTTGTTCTACCCCCACCTCGATCGGACTCTACCCAACCAGATGAAGAATCTTCCTCTTACTAAGAGTCGGGAACCTACTTATGATCTTATGAGTTCCAGTTGCAGTCACTCTAGCAAATAATACCCTCAGCTTTACTGACGTGCAGAGAAGGACCGCCTACGATAAAGAGTAAGTCAAAGACCTCCGAAAGGCCTCAAGGGAAAAGAGCGCGCCCAGTTCTACGAGTAACTAAAGAGTGAACCTCTCGAGTAGACACCTTCAAAGATTCTCTGGACCCGCACGCACGCACTGCTCTTGAACTAGTCCCTACCCTACCGCTATCTGAGTCTAAGGCACTCCCCTCGCCTGCTAAGCCAGCCCTTCGGAGTCTTCTATACTTCTACTCTAGTAGCGGGTGCCTTCTTATTTTCGCCTTTCTCTTTCGCACTTTCAATGCCATGTTTTAAGCATCTAGTCTTTCTCACTTGTCTTCCTTATCGTGAAGAATGAACTCAGTCCACTATAAGAGAGAGAAGCATGAATCCATCTCTATCTTAACCAACCACACATCATTTCAAATAGATAGGACTTGGTCGCAAGACCTAAACTAAAAGGTGCTACGCGGGGCGAATCTACCTATACTATAAACCAAACCTAACTAGCGAATCTAATTAGGGTAGTAGGGTGAAAGACGTCTGTTCTGATTTAGATTCTGTTGATAGATAAGGTTCCGTTGAATAAGATTATAGGGAGGGTGCGGAGCCGAAGATCAATCCATCGTTGCGGAACTCCCCGTCACCGGCTCTTGGTAGAGAACTACTTGAAATGCATTCCTATCTGCTACCCTAGCCTTGAAGTCTACTATAGGAAGTCCACTCTCGGAAAGGGATCCAGAACTGGAGACTGACCGGCAGCGACCAGAACTTGACTTCTCTTCTAAAGTACTGAATCCGCCCACTCTACGGCAGAGCTCGATAGAACGGTTCGCTTCCTGTCCTCAACTATTCATCTCAGTCTTCATCTGAGCTGAGCTATTGACACCTTAGTGGCCTAGTGGTTCATGGCACTGAACTCGTTTCCCAACTACTAGCACCGTGAAAGGACTCAACTGTCATTGCTACCAGTCTGATAGCTACCAGAATGATCAGTGTCAGGCAGGTAGATCCATATCCATGGACAGGAATCATTCCTATAGAGAGTTTATCTGTCTTCGGAGACCCAGAGCAACCCTTAAAGTGATTCGTAAGTAGAAAGAGATAAGACGCTGAGACAGCTACTGCTAACTCAACTATAGGAACTACTTATACAACTATGGGAACTACTTATAGTATTTAAACTGCTCTTCCTCGGCATGGGAGCTCCACCTGCTTCACTTGTGAAAGTGTTTGATCTGGTCTCCCCTTTGCTCTTCACCGGTCTCCCATAATCAATCACTCTAAGCAGTAGATTGGATCTGCTGAACCATTCTACGATCGGGGCAGCCTCCTCTTGCTTAAAGAAAAGTACTCTGAATTGCCATCTCGAGGACTCTGAATTGCTATCTCGGTCGAATAGATCCCATTCGTCATGCCCAGTCCCCACACTCAATCTAGTAAGCACAGCCTTGAGTGAAGGTCAGAGTCTAGGTCCCGATAAGTGGATTGATACCTGACTGGATCCATCCAATTTCAAACTCCACGTCGTATTCCTCTCCGGCCGAGGCAAAATCAAGAATTTAGACGACGAACAAGTCTCCTGCGCTCCCTATCGGTCGCTTTACGTCGCTGTGCAGCAACAGTCGTGAATGGCTATCGGAATTACCATGAGCTCTATGGGTTCGAATCCCTGATCTCAGGAAAGATTAAAGAGAGGAGCTCGACCGGACGTCATGCGATCTGGGCTCAGCCCATGTTCTCCGGGCCAAGGAGAGCTCTCGATGGACCAATGAATCACGAATGCGAGGTGCGATAGCGATAAATTCCATGCCAGGGACGAAACCTCTTAGATCTATAGGAGTGGAACGAGCCCACCGCTTAAGTTCCGCCATCTTCTAGGGGAGTCTCCGGGTCCTATCATAGGTACTCAGTCGATTCATGACTCAACGGGAAAGGGTCGTTGGGGGTTCGATTCCCCCACCTACTCTTCAGATCTCGGGAAAGATTCCTGGGCTGACTCGTCATATCAACAAGAATAGCCCACTATGCGGTCGGGAGCCAGAACTCGATAGGATCGGCTTCTCCGTGCCAGGCTCAAACAGGTCGGGGGGAAAGGGCTTCTAAGAGCGCGCAAGCACGAAATCTTTGCAATCCGAACTGAACTGCCGTCCGCCCTCCTTTCCTTCTCTTCCGGGCTCCCCTGGTCGCTCTGCTCCTTCTTCTCAGCAACCCTTCCCTTGTTTTGGGGAGTGCTAGTGTTCTTGCGGTGCTAGGCTTTAATAGACAGATCCACTAGCCATGGTTTAACTGGGTGCCCTTCTTTGTAGCGAGGTCCATGGGGCAAGGTAGGTAGGGAGAGTATGCCCGGGCGGGTGGTTGCCATGCGAGGTGTGGTGCTGAGCCCATCCTCTGTAGTTCATGGTAGTAGGGCATCAAGTATGTCATAACGCAGCCACTTTGACGCACTGAAGAGTAAGTTAGTGGTCAAATATGTTCTAACTTGACACTCTCACGCATCTGTCAACATATCTCAAACCGGGATTCTTAATAAACTGTTACAATCTGCCAATCTCACGCATGTATGATCTCACGCATACCTGCACTTATTGTTATTCATTGTACTGTGAGTTACACTAATTGTGATTCAGAGTACAGTGAGTGACATGTTATTCTTCGTACAGTGAGTCACATAATCTAGTTGATGTTGCACGAGCAGATTCTGTCTGTCGAACATCTAATGAATGGAAGATCCAATGAATGGTTCGCGCTGGCTGGGACCCACTCTACTTCTTTCTCTCCCTATTCAAAGGTCGGATCCACCAATCAAAGGTGAAGGTGCTCGCTATCCCGGGTACTGATGGTGGGCTCCGCTTCACTTCGTGGGCCAATCAATGGAGGTATAGGTTATCATGACTAGGTTCTCGTCAGCATGGGATGAACGGCCGGGTCCTATCTTTCCATTCATTGGAGTGCTTCAAGTCAAAATGGCTCGAACGACGCACAGATCAGAATAAGGTTGGCTCTTAGGATTAAGTGGATTGCAGAGATATAGCTGTGTAAAGGACTGACTGCAGAGATTGCGCTCCGAGTTGCAAAGAAGGAGCTCGACTAAATAGTTTACTTAGCTTGACGGAGCCGTGGAAAGAAAAGAGAGGAATGGGACCGGTAAAGATCATCAAGCGGGAGAAGTCAGCGGGAAGTGGGCTCAAGTAGCTTCGTTCGAGAGGCTCTGAAAGGGTGGCAAAGAGGAAAGAGAGGAAGGGGAAGTTGGAAAGTCGGATACGTGGGCTCCCGAAGATCAATGCAAAGGAGTGCCTTTCTCCGGTAGGGGGAGTAGCCAAGACCGTTAGGGATAGACCAAAGAAGCAACCGGGAAAGTCCATATTATTTACTTTAGCAGGGGAGGTCGCTCGTTCCAAGGGTAGCGGGATAGACGGACGTGCAACGATGTGAAAGAAGGTCCCTCAGGGGGGAAATCCCTACGAGTAGTGAAGAGAAGGGACGAGCGACAGCGACGTTACGACGTGGAAAGACGAAAACAAGAGGCGCCAACAACAGCTGCAACAGAGTCGGGAGGGAGCAATAATGAATCCCGAACGTCCCTTATAGTTATAGGTGTTTACTCTCCTGAACCATCACTCGTGTAGGGTACCAGGGCTAAAGCAACTTAATTACTCAAATCCCTTCCGCTCACGTTTATTTAAGTTTCATTCTCTCCCGAACCACTAAATCTTTCTCTTTCCGGCGAACTGGAACATATGCAGCAGCTGAATATACGGTTAATGAGGGCACCAGCCTTATTATAGTAAGATGTCCCGTACCCACGTCAGCTTCGCCTCGTACCTCTCCCGAACTTTCACTTATAGTAATTGGGCACCAGCTTTCAATAAAAAGACGGGAGCTTCTTATACTTTATAAAGGACACCTGCTTCACGTCGCTCCCCGTCTCAACTCTACTTAAATATTCAAGTTTAGTTAAAAAACGGAAAGTTCGTCTCGTCCCTCTATTTCTATTTACTGCTGCCTCGCCTCACATCCCTGCAACGATAGCCAGATCGTCTCTTTGCCAACCGGGCGGAACGCATATCAAGGGTTCTTTCCTCTGACCTCAGCAACCAACAAGCCTTTTTCACTCGCCGATCTGAAGGGCAAGCCATTCTTCCCCGCCCCGGGGTACAATAATGTCTTACTAAGTACAAGTACTCGGTCGGATGGTCTCAACTACTTCGGTACTCGTAAGTATTAATATGTGGATGAAGCAAATGTGCAAACTCGTATTCAGCCACTCTTATCACACTTTCAACTTCTATTCTTCTACGAAAAGAATCTCAAGCCAGCTCCAATCTTTAACTTCAGGTACCATAAGAAAGATGGTTATCCATTTATGGAAGAGCCCACCCCGAAAGTGATCCGAGCTTGCGTATTTTCATATTCGATAGATTCTGCTTTCTATTCAACCGCCTCAAAGCCTAAGGAGTGAGACTCTGCCTAGTAAAATATAGTGAGTCTTCCGGAGATGCAAGGAAGGAGAAAGCTTCAGTATTCACATGCTATTGAAACGTCCCACTCCGCGAAGAAAAGGTTCCCAGGTATAGTGCTCTTTTTTATTCTAGAAGAGAGCATATTCAAAATGTAACCGATTCTTTTTCTTCTCCTTTACCGTGCGGGTCTGACTCCCCAACTCTAAACCAAATAAGGGCGCAGTAGCTGGAACTTTTCATTCAATACAATACCGGAGACTTCCCATAGGGCTCTATCGATATAGAACGATGCTTTTCTCTAGATCAAAACCCCTACATTATACCACCCACCTCGTTTGTCCCCATCCAACTGCACCTTCGTCAATCTCAATCTCCTCACAGGCTCAAACTCTCTCTTTGCTCTTCCATGCGTAAAGTAAAGGAGACACCTTATATGTTCCGAGGAGACCAGACCGCCATAAGAAAGGTTCGGAAGCAGGAGGATCCTACTCTACCTACAGCCAAGACTCAACTCACCCTTATTGACTCATCTGAACTTTCTTTGGAAGAGCCGACTTCGTAGTCAGAGCACCGTGGAGATTTCCTACATTCAACTTGCGGAATAAAGGCAGTAAAAGAACTGGGGGATAAAGGCTGGTGCTAGTCTAATAGACGAATCAGAACAGAATCCCCTTAGTCAGAGGATTAGGACAGCTTTCAAAGGCTAGAGATAGACAAATGCCAAATGTCTTAGAGAAGAAGCAATAGAAGAGACGAAAGAAAGAATAGTTGAGTGAATGGTCAAAGTAGAATCCAACAATGAAACGTTTAACCCGTGGACTGAATGCTTATTTTGAACTGGAATGGAAGGGGAAAGCTCTGGATAAAGAGTGCTAACGGAAGAGTGCAGCAGCAAGAGGACGGCCAGCTACTACCCGGAGCTGCTACCAAAGAGAACGGCAACTGCAGGACATCAACTACCAGCAAAAAAAGGGCAGAGAGAACTGCCCGGCGGGTTTATTTTGACCCTGGAACTCAGAACTCACTGCTAACAGCTACAGCTAACTACCAAAGCGTGCTTAACACCACGACTTTATTGCTTGCTACCAGGACAGCTTCCAAAGAAAACAGCTAACTACAGGAACTCCAACGGCAACAAACAGAGACGGACGCAACAACCTTGTATTGTGATCACCGCTACGTGCCTTCCGGTCTTGTCCAGTGAATAGGTTTAGGTGAAGTAAAGGCAGTCTATGTTGTTTGCAACCAACGGCTAAAAAAAAAAGAGAAAGACGTCTGTGCCATCCTAACTTAGAAGAGAGAGAAAGATATATAACAAGTGAACAAGATGCCCAAGCGAGAAAACTACAAGCGTCGCGCGGATAAAAAGGGTTCCTTATCCAAGTTTGATCGGTCCTTTCACGAAGAAGCGTTCTTCACTCAAGATTGGCTTTCTACTAAGGTCTTATACCCGTTGCGTGCAAATTGCCGGGCTTAGTTGAGAAAGAAAAGTACAAGCTGGTCAAAGGATAGGGAGAAGTGCTCAAAGGCAACCATACAACCTTAGAATGATCTTTCATTCCGAATCAGCTTTGTCTACGAACATATTATATTATACGTATCATCTCATGGCCTGGCTCAGGAAAGAAAGGAGCGGAGCGAAGGAGTTGAGGATGAACGCAGGGCCGAAATGATAATGAGGGCTCGCTTTAAAGTGAGGGGGAAGGACTTATACTATATTATTAAGTGTTGAGGGCTCGACCTAAAGGGGGAGAGACGAAGGCAAAGAAAAGAAAACTACAGGTAAACACCTAAAAGTAGGAAAAGAGAAGGGCTAAGAGAAAAGGAGGATCCTGTTGAACACCTAAAAGTAGGAAGGAGATTAATCCTTCTCCTCACTCCAGCTATGTAGTTTCAACTGTGGATTATGATCTCTTTCCCGGTCCCATGCATTCTAGCAGAGTGATTTCGCCTACTCAACTTATCACCTATAGATGGTCTGAACCCCGGAGTGAGCCTTCCGGATCCCTCTAACAGAGTCCAAGAAAGAGTTTCGGTCTTGTTCTTCTCAAGAAGTAGTTGCAAGAGAATCATTCTACTATATACTAGTCTTGTCTATACTCAAGTTCAGTCTCTAAAGGGAGGTCAAGAGCTCATGTTGAGATGTCCCCCGACTTGACAGGACTTCCTTCTCAACCTGTGGCAGTGTGATGAGGAATAGAGGAAAAAGGGTGTATAGAGGAGTGGCGATGGAAAGGGTCTCAGTCCTCGTGTAACAAGAGAGATTGAGTTGAGTTCTGTTCAGTATAAATTATAAAGTGCCAGGCTATAGAGGAAAGAGTGGGGGCCCTTCAATCCTTAGCCCCACGATCGCATCTTCTGTCTACGATCCTCTAGCTCTTCACCATTCCCTGGATGAGGAGGCACTCGGACTCTAAGAGATAAGCGGGCCCTTGACTATGCTTCCGGGTCTTCCATGGGATCGGGTCTAAGCCACTAAAGAAGCTTCGGCTATTGCTCTCAAGTAGAAGTGCTGGAAAGAGAGAGGAAAGTTCCCACACCTATCGAGAAGAGGGAAAGGCTTGATAGATAGGTCTCGCATGAGGGGACGCAAGGGTGCTCTTTCGCGGGTGGAAGTCTCATCAGTCTGATGGGGTCCGGTCTGGCTATGCCCATCTCAATAGTCAGATTCTCAGTCTCAATAGCTACCTTTCTCCAAAGTCTAGAAAGCAAAAGAAAGAATCAAAGCATAGTTCTGATCCCAACTGAAGAATAAAAAAGCATAGTTCTGATCCCAACTGTAAATCATAGTCCATGAACGGATTCAACCATCTATATCTGTCTTTTTATCACACATGAACAATTCAACCAGTTATATCTGATCGGTCTATCTCAATAAAAAGTCTGGTAAAGATTATCGAATACAGACAGGCCCCCATTATGAGCCAGGAGTTATAACTTCTTTAAGGACGTACGGTCCCCCCTTGAAAAGCTTTCCGAGACAAGAAGATCCTATCTTTCAAAGCCACGTCGCTATCGCTCGTCCCTCGGTTCACTGAAGGACTCTTGTAATTAGTCCCTTCCGCATACACCTATCAGTCATTTCTAACTCCATTCCCGACCTCTGGAAAAGCAAAAACCACTTATTAAGCGTAAGCTGCAGCTGCTTCATAGATTTGAGCCCTTGCCCTTGAGTCACCTGGACCTCTTCAAAGCCCGGCCACTTAACTGACTTGGCACTACAGGAATGTTTACCCTCTGACGCTCAGCAGCGGTCCGTTCTAGGTGCAATGCCTAAAACTACAGCAGTTTTCTTTCCGACCGAGTACGAATAACCATTCCCCTTGTAGGCATATGTTTTCTTTCCGACCGGCAGCTCATCTTTAAATCAACGTAGGCTCGGAAGGGGATTGAATATGTTGATTGTGCCTTTCGCTAACGTTATAGTTTCAGTTGCCTATCCCGCGAGAGAATAAGGGTAGAGTGATAACGACGGGGTGGAGTGATAACGACGGGGCGTACTCTAGCAACTTAATTAACTAAACCTGAGTAAATTCAGTATATTTTATATAAAAGTGAAGTTTGAGGAAAGACTCCTACTCCCGACTAGGGCTAATTGCACTATCAAATTATCTTCCATTCACTCTACGGGTCGAGCAACACTGTATTTCATATCCTTTCTATCTTCTCTTTCACTCCTATCTTCTCTTTCACTCTGACTGACTATCTTACGTACTCTCGAAAAGGCGGGATCACACTCTTAGAAAAGGTGGGATAAGACTCTGGCTCAGACCTCTTTATACTCGGATTCAGTGTATTTATCTTGGCTGAAGACCTATTGAAAAATAGCCGTGTCTCTGCAGAATCAATCCTCTATGTCTCCTTTCCAACTACTGTAGATGCGCTACCCTAATGCTGCCTGGGAAGAGCCCTCCACAATCAATAATATGCATGCGTCCACAGTCAAGTTCGCGCATATCTTTATCTGCTAATCGCAACTATCCGTTTCAGTCGAGCGGCAGTCAAGGTCCAATAGATATTGGTCAAGTCGTGGTGTCGAGCACTTCGCTCGCTCCCGCTCCTGTCGTCATTCGCTCCTCTTCTTATGGTATGGTTCTCTCTCCGTCTTGTTTGAGTTCTTGTTCTCTCTTTTCTTACTCTCGACTTTGGATCTTAATCTTAGCACCGTTCACTTACGGATCTCCGCACAGCGGTGTTCTAAATAAAGACGCTACACTGAAAACTCGACTCCAATAAGACTTCTTGCCCTATCTACCCTACCCATGGTAACAGATTCCACTCTGTGCCCAAGTGAGCCCCCCATCTCTGGTATGAAATGAAGTGGCACTCGTTACGTCAGTAGTCTTCTCCACGAGACTCAGTAGTGAATGGGACGGCGTGCTTTAGCGCTCTCTCCGTTAATACATCATTTTCTACCGATCATCTAATCCCCCCCTTTCTTTCTGGTCCCCAGCTCCTAGTTCCCGAGAGACTAAGCATGAGTTCTCCCTGGCAGATAGTAGAGAGAAGAAGGAAGAACCACATAGATAGGTGAAGCAAGAAGCCGTCCCCGTGGCGAGATGGTGGATGAGGCGGGGACAAATCTGAGTAGACAAAGCGGAGGATGGGATAGCATGGAGCCTTGGGATGGATGGGATAGCATGGAGCCTTGGGATAGCATGGTATGAGCCGAGCGTATGTCATGGCAAGCAGTTTGATTGGTTAGGGGTCTGGGAGTGGATTCCCTACAGGCGAGGGCTAAAGGATCCTTTGGATTTGAGGAGTGAGAGCTTATTGATCGGTCCGTGGCTTAGTGTGTGTGTGAACCTTTCTTTTCCGCTCTGCACCTTCCCATTGTGTTTTGTGCTTTAGTCTAGTCTAGTGAGCCATGAGTTGGCGACACGTGAGCGAATGAAAGCCAGTGCTAGACTTTCGGGAGAGATGCCCGCTCTGCTTTCTAGCTCGCTTCCAGTTTAGTGCTTTTGATGAGCAAGAGAAAGCCCTTGTTGGCGTCTATACCGGTTAGGGGAGCCTTCGCCTCATCTCATTAATCCCACGGTGGGCTCCTTCATTCATCAAAAGAAAGAGATAGAGGTCTGCGTCGCGCGTCGTTTTACTCGCTCCTCCCAAACCAAAGGTCGCCTCAACTGATGAGTTGACCCATTACGCTACACTGTCCTTTGCCCCTCTTATTATGGTCTAAAGGTCCACCACTACTCGAATGACTCTCTTTACTTTATCTTACTCTCCCTACCGCTACCGTGATCAAACCTAGTGGATTCCTCTTCCAGTAGCGTTAAAGCAGAAAGAAGTAGGATAGGCATGCATCTTAAAAGCATCCATCCCATCCGTGCATAGAGTCTCCACGTCACTATCGTTCGTTCCTTTGATGTACGAAGTCAGTCGGAAGTTGAGCTTATTTTATTCCTTTTTCAAGAGCAGGATTTGGAGCGTCTGCACAGCATCCTTTCCTACTTGAAGTGAGTGTGCAGAGAATCCCTCTGGCCTTGGAGCCTATGAGCTCGGTCAGCTGCTTTAGTGGCAGGTTCAGTTTGCCTTTGAGACCCTATGAGCAGGATCGGTTTGCCCGTCAGCATGTCCAACAAGAGTCAAATACAGTAAGAGGGGACTCCAACGGGTAAAGAACTAGATCTAAAAAGATAAGATCCGGACTAAGGAGAACTCACTCTGACAGGGGAATCCACTATGGGTTCTGACAGCGACACTCCTTTGGTCGCCCTTTGGTCTAGTTCCAGTCTTTCCGGGCAAGAGGGGTGGCAAAGAGATCTATTTGAGCTGAAGCTCGAGGTTCGAGGCAATAGGAGAGGCTGGCTTAGCTTCGCCTTCTAGAAGAGCAGTCAACGACCATGAAAAGAGAGATCTACTTTGGGATGAAGAGAGAAAGAGATGGCTAGGAAAAGCTAACTTGAAAACCTCTCCCTGTTACAGAATATAAAGTGGATCCCATTTCTGGCGAGAAGTAAATCACAACGTACCTTTAGCCCTCTCCCATGGGTTGGGAGCCTTTAAAGTTGGGTTCTTGTTCCAGCATATGTGGATGAAGCGACACTCCCTCTTCGGGGCCTCAGAGTCCCAAACCAATCAGAAAGAAGGAGGAGCGAAGCGGTGGAGAATCACTAGTTATCGGTCTTCAATGCTTCATCAGCAGGCACATGGAGATAGTTATTTTATAAATAAAAATATGAGTCGTGCACTCAAAGGGGCGGAGCGAACGATAGTGACGCAAAGATCTTCTGAAGACCTGAGCTTGAATCCACACTATGACCTTGTAGCAGGACGGGCATGAACAGTAGAAAGGATCTACTACTTTCTATCCCGTTGAGTAAGATGACTAGGAACTATAAGAAGAAGAAGGCAAACCTTAATGCTTTCACGAACCTCTTGCTCTTTGGTATTAGACCATTGGACCGTAGTTCCATTCACTACTTAAGCTATTGCTATTGGGAGTTGGCCGAGTGCCCAGGGAGTAGGAGCCGGCCTTTGATTGGAGACCGGAAGAGTGAGATGAAAAGCTGGAGCCCTCGCGAAGGAAAGAAGTCCAACTCAACCTATATGCTTAATGCAATGTAAGAACATATCAAATCATCTCTTAGTGGATCATATTGCAATAGTGGATAATAGTGGAGAAGATAGCCTGCGTGACTAATGCAAGTCGAACTGAGACTCAAGCTAACCCTCCCCCGAAGACCTATCATCAGACCTAGAAGGCTCACTACTTCATCCTCGGCAGTTCTTGCTTTTATAAGAGTGAGTGGGGTCCGTTCACGAAGGGATCATCTGGAGAGAGTTTAGTCTTGCCCTATAAGAACAATAAGTCAACTCTCTCCGCCCTCACCAGCCTCTAAGTTAGATTATCCGCGCTACTCTTTTTCTGAGCACATCTATGCCAACGAGAGGAAGCAGAAACCTATGGGCTAGGGGACAAAGAGGTCAAGGCGAACTACCATGCCACAAGTTCGAAAGCGCTAAACTTCGCTCCTCGCAAAATGACGAAAGTAACGAGCGATCCAACCAAGATCAGAGCTTCCAACCCAATATAATCCTGACCTATCAAACCAACTAAAATAAAGAAAGAAGAAAGAAAGTGAGTAAAGAAAGAAGAAAGAAAATGACCTATCACACGAAGAAATGGTAGGCTATTTCCTATCACACGAGATCAATCCATCTCCAACAAGATGAGACCTGAGGAACTTTACTATAACCCGTGAAGAGGAGCGAGTGAAACGACGCAGAGACTGATTAACTTGTGAGCGGCGGCTAATTTGCTTGAAAGGAGGGATCCACTCTACCTAGTAAAGGAGCGAGTGGCATGCTCACCGCTCGTATGGAAGTGCTCACCGCTATATCGGTCTCAAGTAATATGCGATTGAAAGGGGAAATGAAAGTACCGTCCAACACAAAATAATCATTAAAGGCACTACTTAGGAAGGGGAAATGACTTATCTCATGGGCTAATTCCCCGGTTGCTTGCTTCTCTGATCCTCCTTCTCCGCTTAACTGAGTTCGCTCCTTATCAGTCTCTATAAAAACTAGACCCTCTCTTGGAATTCTTCCATTCAAAACTACGAAAGATCTTGGCATTCAAGTCAATGAGTGCATTGCTGATACTTGATGGTACGGTGAGATTAGCTCACGCATCACTTTGTTCGCTCCTTCTTCGCTCCATGCTGCTGTCAAGTAGAATGATGATCTATACTTATGAGGAATCACATACTTGAGAGCTAGGTATGAAATCTTATACTCAATTGATGACTTAGGCTTATTCTCTAACCCGGATCAAGAACTTGAAACATAGTCTAGTCCACCGCTTCCCACTTGGAAATAGCCACATTCACTCGCTATTCGATCCGGGTCTCTTTTCTCGCTCCTTGACTGCTATTCAGCAACTCTGACTCTTGCGGTTAATGCTCTGCTCCGGGATCACTTCCCTCTGTCCATGAATAAACTGCTAATAGGGCCCATTCCCGACCTTCTATCTGTCTTTGGTTGGCCCGGATCGCATTCCTCCACTTACTACTTAGGCTCTTGACCCCGGTCCTTGTCGGCATGGAATCGTAGTAGCTCAATCACTTTAGCCCGGCCTATCTACGGCGATAGTTGACTAATAGTAGAGTATCGGGAAAGATTCCCCCACCTACAGCCCCCCCAGCTCAGCTTCTTATGAGTCACCCTCTCTTTGGTCTGATCCTGCCCACGCAGACAGAGTCTGAAATAGGAATGAAAGGATCGGAGACAGAGCCTAGCATATGAGCCAAGAAGACCCGACTCAGGACCCTGCCTCAAGCCCATTATTCACCACAACCAATAGAGGACCCCGATTCAAGCAAGGATCAGAGGTCCACCTAGAGCTACTAAAATAAACTCACTCCACTTCTCTCCTATGCTTAGCTCGGTAGAATTATCCTTCTTAAGAGCTGGAGATAGTGATTGTCCGCTCTATTCTGTTCTATGGCACCATGACTATCTTGACCCGGGCCCTCCGCCTGTCCTTCTCCTTGCTCGCTACGCTCCTCCCTCTTTGCAATCAAAGAAATTAGACCGCTGCTGCAAGTAAGTTTATCTAGTCTTGATCCCTCGTCTCAGTCCGCTTCCGTAAAGAATTCCACTTGCTCAGTCCATCCCAGTCAGCTGAGTTCCTTCCCGAACTGATAAATAGAAATGGATGTGAACCTTGAAAGCATTCCCAGTATAGTGGGGGATCCGACTGCGACCGATACGATAGTTGGCTGAGTTATGCGGATCCGTCCCAGTTAGTAGGACTTGGGAGCAGTTCCCTTTCCTCGGCACCAGTGTTAGGCTTGACGCTTTGTATGAGAAGGAGTGGTGGCTAATTGGTCTGACTCGGGCTCTTTATCAAGGAAGTTCGGCCTAGTGTCTTCTACCATCGAGCGTTGCTTCTTTCCCTTGTTCCCAACCCAAGCCTCTTCTCTGCGGAATCGAGCCTGCGCTACTGTCAGACCCCAGCTTGATCGGATTCAGGCGGGGGAGATCCCTATCGTTTCATTATCGGTGAGGTCTTCCCCATCATTAGGGGTAGATAAGTCTTTCCCAGAGGTCTTCTCCAAAAGGAGTGGAAAAGTAGATAGAATAGGACCTATAGCCAGAGGAAGAGTCGTAGAGTGACTTTGACTAAGGGTCATGCATGTTCTCCTATACTGATTTATGAGCCATAAGCCGTGAGATGCCCCAGTGAAGATGTCGATGAGGGGAGGACCATCTTAAATCAAACAGTGTCGGGTACAACACGCCAATGAGGAGAGCCTAGTTCGTAGAAAAGAATAGTGGACGGAAGGAGAAGGAAAGAGAAGGCAATTACATTTATAGTACCTGCTGCTAACTACTTACTACTTTATATCCAAACGAGCTTACCCGTCAAGAGTAGTACAATATAGTCTAGCAATTCTTTCTTTGTCTTTGGTTGTGTTGTACCGCTAGTTCTTTTAGGGAAGAGGCGCCTGGGCATTTCAGAGGCTGGATTGAATCGTCTTTCTGGACTCGTGGATCTGAGTTCTTAGCCGGTTCAATAGGCAAGAGATTCCGTTAGGCCTTCAATGCAGGCTAGGCTCTATTTCATGCCCGGAGCCAATGAAGAAGTAAAGAGGAGAGGAGGAGCTAGAGAGGCACAGAACGAAAGCCAACGAAGAGTAAATGGTATCAGTCCAATTGTGAGATGATAGGCGATAGGCTTTGGAGACGAGAAGGCACCGATGAAAGGGCGAAAGCTCACTCACGGGCTCGGAAGGCTTTCAAGGATCGAAAGATAGGGCAACTGATTGATTGTTACATGAACCACGACTATCGCGACAAGGATCAGACCTATAATAAAGTAAAGTTTATCTTTGCAAGGAGGTCCGCTAACCTCAAATATCTCCCCGCCTTCCCTCTTTTCGTTTAGTTCTCCGCTTCGATCTCCCGATGGGACCTAACCTTTATCAATCAAGTCTAGCTGATTTGCACTCATTCAAGAGCATGAACCCTGCGGAGCCAGCTTTTGTGTCAAAGATTGCCATTAAAGAACAAACAAGACCTACGCTTGTCTTTGTTTGCCAAGAAAGGACATGCTCTAGACTATGAGAATGAGTCCAGTGGGAGGAGCGAAAGAAAGAAGGTCTTCGGAGTATGTTAGGTGCGCCAACGAAAAGGATTGAATAAGTTGGGAATTTGGAGGTAGACGCAAAGACCGAGACACCGGAGAAAGAAGATCCGAAGCACCGAAAGGAAGACCGAGAAAGCAGTGGTGCTCACGACGGACCGGCACGCGAAACTCAATCAAGTCATCCGTTGATCCCCTGAGGGCTGCCAGCACGCTTCCTCAGCGCTACTTGTGGTACTTTTCCCATTTCCACTTAATGAGACTATGAATATACTTTCCCATTGCGACTATTTGAAAGTGACCTTGGCAAATTCCTCGCACAAGATCAGCCCGTCGTTCCTCGGCCCTCTCTCCTCTTCGATGGAGCTTGTCACAGTGCGGTTTTATTGCGAAACCGTCAATACTAGAATGAAATAGGCTCTGAAGCACTGCAAAGCAAGAAAAGGGAGCCGTCGACCGACTTCTGAGGAGCCTATTCCCACTGGGGCGCGCTGTAGCGACAGCCGGTGGAGCTTCGATCAGGCGGACCTCTCGAGACCAATTGGGGATTATGCAGAACACGTCCACGCTTGCATTACGTGGAGAAAAGCACGGAAAGGGGTCTTACGTGCGAGAGAGGGTAGCCTACTGCAAGGAAAGGATAAAAGCACTTCTCATGATCAGAGAGGACTGGTGCAGATGAATGTGCGATAGAGAATAGTTGGAGTCAAAGTCGAGGACTCTCAATGGCATAAACTACCGAACCAGCTGAGCCTTTTATATGAGCCTTCTACTCACTTCACTCTTCTCTCCTTCGCTTGAATGAAATCTGGAATAGTTGGAATTAACTCTTTATCCTCTTCTCATGAAGAACAGGAGTTGGGAATCTGAATACTTGCTAGTACACTGAAATGCATACCATTCTCTATCAATAAGAGCATGCATTGCGCGATGGATGTGAAGAAGTAAGTAGGCCATTGTCACGGCCGAGCCAAGCGTCTATTTGCAGTGAATCCACCAGTGAAGTAGTCATGCGATAGGAACTCCTAATTCTCTGGCAAGGCCCTTTGAATCAGCACATGTACTATAATATAATATAATCAAATAAGTAGCATTGCATTCAAGTCATGCCCTTTCGGCCTGCGCTTGCTTCAGAACAAAATAGGAAAGGGTCTCTACAACGCGGTTGTGAGTTTCATCATCTTTGGTAAAATAAAGCCCACCACGTAGACACTCATAAACTGCTATAAGGTAAATGCTTTGTCTTTTGCGGATAATGCCTTTGGGGACGACCATACTTGTTCAACTTCTCTCTTTCAACTGCCGTGAGGCGGGCCTTGGAAAGGAATAGGAAGTGGGAATTCGCAGATCCGAGCTCGTCAGGCTTTGAAACCAAAGACATGACCCACAATGGAAGTCAAGATCTTCGTAAGAGAACTCGAAAAGGTCTAAAGGAAAAGCAAGATCTTTATTATCCTCCCGCTGGTAGCATCTCCCTTTGTCACGATCAAGACGTCCATCAGTCCACACAGTTGTCCATGTACCAGTAGATTCTTCGGCAGCTACCGCTGCCCCGGTGGAACGTAAGGTTGAGGAGTGACTCGGAGCCCTATCTTTGACTTCGTAGTCATAAGTCAATTTCGAATCTTGAACACTTAAATCCAATACTTGCTTTATTAGCGCATCGTGCTTTTTTCCCCTCATTAGACCTCACAACGACAAGGTCTACTCGATATGGATTATGCGTGAATGAGACCTTTGACATCTCGACATATTGAACTTTCATTATATATATTCAATCAATCCTACCCCTTCTAGTCCAGCGGTTTCCACACTCAACCTAGGGCGTCTCGCTCCTGGCCCAGTACTAGATATACTTTGGCAGCCTAATCTTTATAACGCTTTGGGTCGATGTCAATTAATGTGACTTGTGCTTGTGAGGAAAGAATCGAGTGAGAGCTGTAGCTATGAGTGCTACGGATGGATTGACGAGAGGAATGGAAGTAATTGATACGGGAGCTCCTATAAGCATTCCAGTCGGCGGAGCTAGACTCGGACGAATTATCAACGGGGAAGCGGTCCTCTAAATACTAGCACAACATCTCCTATTCATAGACCTGTACCAGAGTTGGATACTCAATTATCAGGTAAGGGGCCAAAGCAGCAGCCCTACAAAAAGGAGTTCAACCTTCACTCAGTCGGCATTTTGAGTACCAGTTACCGGTAATGGAGTGGTGAGCTTTCATATGAGATGCTCACTTCAGCTGCATTTAGCTGCAAAATCTCTTTAGCTGCACTTTCACTACATTTCTTTCTCGACCGTACTTTCACTACAGAGGGTAAAAGCACAGAATGCGCGATAGAGCGATCGACTCTACTTTCAGTACATTTCTTTGTTGTGAACGACTATGCACGACAGCAGCTACAGCGGGCGAGAGCAGTTGAGCGTAGATAGCGAGGTTCGTTTTGAGTACATTGCGCAGCTGCAGTCTCACACTTCCGCAACCGCTGCAGTCGTGAATGGCATTGCGCCACCGTCCTTCATGGACGTCGGAAAGTAGTGAATGGGACGCGCCCCTCTCGCATTCGCTAACTATTGAGCGCTCCGCCTCTCAGCAACTTAACTATGGGAAAGGAAGGTCAGAGTTCATGGAAAGATCTTTCATAGTTTTGAATGGATAGTCGTAAATGGCCCCAAAGGAAAGACCATTTATACTCCTTTGGTCGGGCCCGCGAAGAAATACGCTTAGTAAGTGCTCCGGCTGCCTAAGATCCTTTCTGGAAAGCTCTAAAGTTAACTCAAGGGATAAAGAGAAGTGCAAATTCAAGTCTCTGCTATATGCTTAACACATGCAGAAAGAGGAGGGGAAGAACCAGACCGGGAGGAAACATTTAATAGCCTCATATCTTCCTTTACTTCTGCCTTTACTTGCTTTCCTTCTCTTCTCAGACGTCGCTCTCGCTCGTCCCTGACAAAGACTTATTCGACATCCTTTCTTCATCTGAGCACCGGTCGCTCACTGCCATTGACTCATGATCCACGGTTGGCAGACGAATTCCATCTCACTTCCAACTTCTCTCTTCTTTCTCCTGGATTTCTGACAACAATCGTAGGTGGCTAGGCTAATCTAAAGCAAGAATGCCAGTGAGGCCAGCTGCTCACGTCCTTGAACTCGTCCCTATGCTATTTATTGTAGTAGTGAGATTGCTTGAGATAGCCATGAGACATACACTTGAATCTATCTCTTTTCATTCTCATTCAATCTAAATTATATAGAAGGAACGGAGGAACTGAAGCGGAGCTCCCCACGGGAGCGATATAGAACAGTAGCGGTAGGAAAGCCGACAGGAACGAACTCTACGACGCTATCGCTTGTTCGTCACTGACATTCGCTCGTGATAGTGATTTTATAATGGAGAGATAGAGATATGGATTCCATAATAGAATATATCGGTTCTTTCTCTCTGATCTTCCAGATTCTTATCTATTTCTTTTCTTTTTAGTTCATGTCCGTAAAGAATGAAGTATGGTCAGGAAAGGGAAGGAACTTGAGCAAGCTAACCCGTGACGTGGAAGTTCTTAACCATGAGAAGCGGCAAGACATTAGATTCAGTTCCAGGTTCGGAGCTAGGCCTTAGAGAGCAGAGCAGTCTGAACTCTGGGAAGGAGCTCCCGGGAGATTAAGTTATAGCTGCTCCATAGCGTGAATCTCCTTATGATTGTTCTCTTGAATGAACTTTCCCTTATAGATAAGAAGGATAGGAGAAGGACAAGGTGCAGAGCGGATAAGGCTTGCTTTGCTTGGAAACCAGAACTGAGCGCAGAAGCAAGGGCGTGAGAAATGGCATTAAGTAACCTCCACTGGGTGCGGGTGGGTTTGACTTTCTTTCTCTATTAGTTCGCGGGATCAAAAGAGAAGAGGGAGTGGTACGAGTAGGGCAGGTTCAACTGAGGGTGGTCAAAGATGGGCAAGAGGGAGTGGGCCACACTCCAAGCCAAGATAACTAGTTGAGCTACTCTTTATGGGATTCGGTCAGATACTACTCACTCCATTGTACTACGAAGGGATGGTGTAGAAAGGACAGATTATTGGGCTCAAGTGAGTGAAGACAGGCGGCCTACCTACTGTGATAGCTATATTCGAATCCGATCCCTAGCCATAAGTCCTGAATGGGAATGAGGGATGCCGAGACCAAGGGCCGACCCCTAACATCCAGAAGGCACCGTGCCCATTAACTCTGCCAAAGAACTCAATCCCGGAGTATGAGCCCCTTCGGGTCTTACCTCGCTCCAACCTTCGCCCCTTCCATCTGGTCTTCCCTTTCTGTCCGCTCCGCACGTATCCACACCCACGCATATACACGCCTATCTCACACTCTTCTCTTTACTATAGGTGGAGTTCAATCAATGATCAGTCTCTACCCGGGAACGAGAATGAATACCGATCCAATCCTCTTGAGTTGGAGTCAGACCTCTTCCGAGTACCGGCACTCCCCCTCTGGACCAGTAGCTGCTCTCGACTTCTCGGAGCCGGTCTTCTTCGCCGAGTACTCAGGAGCTTTCAGTATGCAAGGCAAGATAGACATTCCTATACGTCTCTATTTGATTCTTTTCCTTGTCTGCCAGGACCCTGCAATGCTAGTTCTTTCTTATAAGATCTGCTTTCTCAGGTGGAGAGAGAATGAATGAGGGACCATTTATAAGGAGGGGAGCGCCAGCAAAGAACCATGGAGAGGCCTTGACTTGAAGGCCCATTCTCATTCATATATATATATATATTCTCTTATTAAGTAAGATAGAGCAACTATGCATCTGTGGTGGAAGCGGTCGAACTCAAATCCTTTGGTCGAGATTATTGAGAGCGCTTCCCTATGAAGTAGGGCCGGGCTATAACTTGTGAGAGATGGCTATAGTTAATAGTAAATTGCGCACAGCCCCACATGGCATAGCTCCTATTGGTGGAATTCAAGCGCTCCTGCTCATTGATAAATAGTCTAGGGGGGGTCTTCTCGCCTGTAGAAGAGCCGGTGGCATGCGGCGTCACTTGATTGGTTCGCTCCTCTTTATCTTTCTCCGTAGGTTGGGTTGGCAAAGGGATAGGCTTGGGAGGCGGGCATCTGTCGCAAGTCTGATCCTTCTGGAAAAGCAAATGGAAATGAGACTCACGGAGATCTTCTCTTAGTTGAAGAGATCGGGAAAGAAGCATAGAATCTCTTTCACAGAGCCCTCTTATTCACACGTCGCTTTGCTCGTTCCTTCCTTTGACTCTGGCTAAAACCATGCAATGCTCGGATAACAACTACTCTATTTCATTTACTGCAATACTCATTGAATAAAGAGTGAGACTAGGGTAGAAGGGCGAAGAAGAGGAGGGACACCACCTGAAAGAGTGCATTCAACTAAGCTTTATTCAGCTGACCCATCTGGCAACTACTAAAGAAAGAGTTGGAGGCACTTTCCTTCTTTTCAAGAGTTCGAGTGGGGCTGGTCCCACTTATGACCCAGAATCTCGGGTTTCTTCTTCTTGCGGATGTAGCGCTAGACCGGGATCCTAGAGCTGGTGCCACGCCCTCCATAAGTTCATCAATCAATCAAGAGGTATAGGGCTGGGGTCTGACCTAGGGGTGAAAGGCCTTCCTTGCCCATATGGTAGCCCTTCACCGAAGAAAGCAGGCAGGGGAGGCGAGTTCACTTCGCTCCAGTAGGCTTCGGTTGACGGAAATCATGGGAAGAGGGGCGATTCAAGTCTTTGAAAGACCGGTAGGTAGAGACCTTCCCTTAGTAGCTCATCTCTCGTTTGGTGTCTTGAGTACCCAAGGAATGGCACTGAAGTTGCTTAGCTGGTGATACATACCAATAGAGTGAGTGAGCATAGCCAGTACTCGTCCCCTCCTTTCTTTCACTAGCCCTTCTTTTAGTTCATCTGACTTGCCTGGCAGACGACTTAAGCGCCCGCCGAGTATGAATCTTGCTTGATCGCCCATTTCCCTCCTCGAACGTCTCTTATTTGATTAATCTCGTTATTATTGTCTCATAGGCTTTCTCTGTTCTTCCTTTACTTGAGCCATACGTTATGCTTCTCGTGATCATGGGGTCTACGCTGGAGAGCTCTGCTTGAATTGAATAAACCGTAGACTATCTATGCCTGTGCCTGTATTTCTTACTCCCGTTCTCCTAATCGTCTCTCGCCTACTCATATCAATTAAGTTAAGTACAAAGGGAAGCAAAGAGAAAAGATTATTAGCTGTTAAGAAACTCCGTGGTAGAATCAGTGTCGAGTGTTCTTTCTACTATAAGTGTAGTGAGCCGGGACTCCTCAGCGCATATTGACGGGAAGTGGGAGTACGACCCCTTTCCAGAGTCAGAAAGAGAGGTGTATCAATGTGTTGTGTACCGAATCCTTCCTGCCTGCCTGTGTACGATTGAAGTTTCAGCGCTCCTCCGGCGAGTGCTCCACTTGTAACTATATTCAGTGCTTGGCCCATACGTTAGGGTGAGACTTCTCCTTTTTAAGTAAGAAAATAGGATGTTGAAGGTGCCCTTTTCCCAAGTCCGATCCTTTCCCACTAATTGAAAGAAAGAGTAGCACCTGGGCCCGGCCAAGTGGAGTCGGGTCAATATATCTCTCTTTAAGTAAAGAAAGATAGTAGGATCCTTCACTCTGTCCTCCATGCCCCTTTGAGTCGTTCTTCTTCATCCCTTCTGCTTCGCCCATTTCCACTCTTTTTTACTTTGCATGCTATTCTTCACGCAAATTGCTTGATCAGAAATAGCAGATGCTGAAAAACTATCTTTCTCTGTATTGAATCCGATATCGTTACAGACTACTAATTATAATATGGAGAGCAGGCCCCCAGGGTTGTTGTACCTCTTTCCCGACCGAACCATAATCCTAGAGGGCCGAATGGCAGTTTCACTCTCATGCAAAGGAGGATTCTCGAACTTGTTGGGGAAGCTCTCTTGAGCCTTTTCAAACTTCCCTTTAGAGTTTGGTTTCTGCGCATTAAGAAACTGGGTTCGTAGGGCTGACTTTGCATTAGGAAAGGGGTCTCTACTGGAAAAGACGGAAGGCCCACCCTTCTGTACGCGGCAAAGAAAAGCGGCAAATGAGTGACTCGCGCTATCACTTGCCTTTTACACACTGTCAGCGAGCTGGATTGATCTTTGACTTGACTACACCAGTACTGATGTACTCGCAAATATATATATATAAATAAGAAAGGAGCCCCGCGCACTAAAAGGAGGTCTGTAAGAGTATGAGGTCGGACACTCTCTGCTCAACAGCTGATTCGCATTGAGGCATACAATGTATGAAGTGCCGGGCTTCATTCATTCTACTCTTATTATAATGTCGTCTAATAAGACAAATGATGTAGTTGCTCCACTAATGCTTTCAAATCACACTCTCGCTTGCTGGTTTGAGTCTTTGAGTAATTTGTCCTTTCCGAGTTCTTTCAATTTAATCAATCGCCCCCTTGAGTTTAGGCTCTTCATCGGGAGCTCTCGTGCCTGGGCGCCCACCGTCCGTGATATAAGAAATGGAAGACCTCACCTCCAAGTAGGAATTGCTTGCACACCTCTGCAGTAGTAATAGCTATAATGATTCTCAATCAACCGGAATTTGTGGAAAGAGACTTTCCGAAGGCCCAAGAAAGAAATTCTTTGATTCAGCCTTCAAGCCTAGAATCTATTCATGCAGACGGGGCGGTCAGAGAGCAAACTCCCTGATCTGTGTAGCCCAAACAATAGGGATAGGAGCTGAGCAAAGCAGGATCTGAAGCGGAGCCCAACTGATTACTAAAGAACTAGACCTGGGAAGCCTTGCCTAGGGATGAAAAGGCACAGTCGCCCTTCCACGATAAAGTTCTGGGTGCTCGGGCATAGCATAAGAAGCCAGGCTTATCTCAGTCGCAGTTCTCTTGTTCGAGCTATTTGACTGCCCGTACTACGTATTCATATGAGCTCTACCGAATCAGAGTCCTCAGGCTAGAGGGCACCCTTCCTTTAGCTAGCGAGTGCAGCAACTTCCCTATGCTAGAGGCAAGGAAGTAGTAATTGAACCCGATCCTCACCCATATCCCATCGGGCCCTTCCACAAAGGGAAGCGCTCTGGCTTACTGTAAGAAATAGTAATTTGACCTTAATTCAGTGTATGAGACTGGTTTTCCGGACTCTGAGGAAAGAGAACCCGAGAACTCCCTCTTTTTAGTTTAGGTCTTCGATTGAGGTGCGTCACCCTTAGGTTTTATAGCTTCCGTGCGGAGAGGCTTCTTCTTCGTATCTCGATCAGGACGAAGAAAGAGGGGTGCGTGCGGGCTGCCGACTTGATCAGGCTCTTCCTCACCTCACTCAACTCTTTCCAAAGAAAAGAACTTCCCAAGAGGTGTGCCGCTAACAAACGCTTTTCTCGTCCCGACCTCAAGATTCTTTTCATTGCATTGGATACTTTGATGATAAGCTCAATGATAGTGGCATGCCAGGAAAGATGAGGGTTAGTCAGCGAAGGGAAGAGTAGACGGGCACCCCTAGGTTAGATCAAGGTAGATCGTATCCGAAGAGTCAATGGGATCATTGGAGACCACAAAGGGCGAAAGAAGTAGCAGTTGCAGAAAGAATCCTCACGGCGGCTAGTGGTTGAGTAGCTATCTCTTTTCTGCGAATAAGGATTTATTCATAATCAGTCCACCCGCTTCATAATGTAATGAGTATGAGTAAGACCGCTCTCATCTTCGCTACGCACCTTACGCTACCTGCATAATAAGATCATTAATGAAGGACGTCCGCCACTCATATGAAAGAGGTACTATGGGAGCATCCTTTTTCCCTGCCGATAGTCTCAAGTTATTAGCGGAGCGGTAATCAGACCTAGAACCTTACCCGACCCGGGACCTCCTTGCCCTTCCAGTGGAGAGAGCCGTATGAAAGAAAGGTCGTACGCTCCTGAAGTGGCTATTCAAGAATGAGACCCCGCTCGGTCTTTATTGTCGCTCGCCCTGAATCATCCACAAAGCTTGTGAAATCTTATAAGTCCTCTTCCACGTCAGCTGTTGGATAAGAGTCCGGTTGGTGATATGAACGACTTTCTTATAATCTCGCCAGGTCTGAGGCTTCCACTGTAGTGGGCACGGTCTGATAGGGACAGTGCCTCTATCCCCTCTACAGCAACAAATGGGGCGTCTCGTATCTTGTGAGGCGCATCGGCATGATCTTTCTAGTTCGTGATCCGAATGGAGATTTTTCTTTGACAGTGACTCTTGCGGTGTAGGAGTCCAACTGGTCTTTGTCTTCCTTGGTCTTCTTAGCTCAACTAGGAGTTCGTGATCTAGATCCACCAGTGCCTTCTTTTCATTTGGAATAGTTGGCACCTATTGAACTCCCTCCCCATACCAGTTATTGAGCCAGGTGGGACAGCCTGCCAAAGAAGAGCCAGAACCACGGGCCCTAACCAGAGCCACGTCGCACAGCAAGTGCAGCGATCGGGATCGTAGCCAGAGTTCCATTCTCATAGTGACTCTCGTTCGCTCCTTCAACTGATGAACTTGACTTTCGAATGAGCAAATGATTGAGAATGATAGAAGAGGGGGACGAAATCGAATCCATGAAAGGAGACTCTCGAATGTAACTCGACTAGAGACAGAGTGGTCAGCTATTATTATATAAGAAAGAGGTGCGATAGGAATTAAGAGCTGCTGGAATGAATTGACCCCAAGAGTGAATTGAATGCACGACTACAAGAGTTCAGTTCGACCCAGACCCTTCGACCCAGACCGAATCTCATTACAAGAAGACAAGACGTGAAGCTCATTTAGGTGCGTAAGAAAGAAGAGTGGAGTGCCTTGTTAAAGAAAGACAGATAGTACGGTCGGGAAAGAAAAGAGGGAAGTTCGGGGATCGGAGCGATGCAGAGTCTATCCGCTATCGGGGGGAAAGTAGCCCGCACGGTTCCATCTGAATGGGTATAGTGAGCCCAGTACTATACTAATCCAATTCCATGTCCCTTGCGGTTAGACAAGACACCGACCGAAGTCAGTGCTCTTCAAATCTTTCTTGATCCTCTTTCCCGTACTCAAGCTCAAAAGAGGGGTCGAACGAGGGAGTCTTATTCATAGCTGAGGGTTCTGAGTCTGATTGTACTCTAACCTGGCTAATTTAGGTTGCCCGATTCGAGTTCCTCTTGCCCTTGAGCCTCCTCATTCGTAGTAGACCACACCAGCATATAAGAAATGGGAGAGACCCACCACGGCTTAATGAATCAATATACGATCGAGAGCCGGTTAGCTACCCAGCTCTAAATTCATAGTGCTTCATTCACAAATATGTTTTATCAACTCTTGTCCGCTGCCCTTGCTCTTTTCATTTACTCTTTGGGGCGAGCTCAGCAGGAAATGCTAACCGGACCTTTGGGAATGAGGGGAGGACTTATCATCTGTCCACGATCGCAGAGTACCCATAGGCGCAGAATTCCATATATAACTGAGCTGCATCCAAGATATTCTAATCGACTACTATACCCAATCCCATAATCTAAAGGAGAGACTGGATCATGCTCAGTCACTGAATTCAAACTAGACCAGGGCTCACACAATCCATGCTGTATGCATTCCACATCTTGAATAGTGCTCCTTCCGATCCCTGCGACCGATGCTTCACTGTCAAGAGTCTCACTAGTCTTGAAGGTCATTGTCCCCTGCTTAAGGTAAGGATGGATGCGATGCTTTGACCATTCCTGGACGAGGGAAGTCAATCAAACCTCTCAACCTTTTTTTATTAGCCGGAACTCGGAGCCTAGAGGTGTGAATCCTATTATTACAGCATTTGGTTCTTGCTCGACGGAGAAGGGGAGCCTGACTCAATCAAATCCCATGAGGACCGTCATAATCTTATGCTGCCCTTGCTGCGGACTCAAATCTCATACCAATCTCCTTCGAAATGGAAATTCAGACTTTAGGTGTGTCAAAGTGCTAATCCACCAGCTTCATAGGCTCGAGGAAATGATTCTAAGACTGCTCTTGTCTTGCTTCATCTGACGAAAGACTAGAAAAATGGACTTAAGCCCTTGCGAAAGAAGGTATGAGACTTGTAGACTCCGACCCTAGAGAGGGTGCTTTCTTGATACGCTTCTGGGTGCGCTGAATGCTTTCTCCTGGCTTTGCCTCAGCCTCAGTTGATTCAAGTAGTTGAGTTGGTGCGATAGGTGCTCACTAGAGGAGCCAGACCCGAGTTAAAGAATCGTAGTACTTTGTCGAGCTTCATGGCCCTCACATATACCATAGTTATTCTTTGAACTCCAATTCTACTCAAGAAAGAGATCCCAGCATGAGCAAGGAGGCTTATCTAAGAATGAGTCAATATCCCTCTCCCCCTTAGAGCTATTAAGAGAAGGTCTGTACCAAACTCAGCCTCACGAACAAAAGCCTACTCATTTCGTCCCTCTCTCTTGAAAGTGGAGCATCCATTGGTCGAACGAAAGGTAATCACAATCCTAGCTGTCGGGAAAAGGGTCCAAGTTATAAGGAAAAGGAGTGGTGATTCATTCAGAGGAGCTAGGTCCAGAGAGTGCTCAATCATGAATAGAATAGGTGCGAGGCACGAACGACAGTGTAGTAAAGACGGACCCCATACGAATGGGAAAGTAGCGAACGACAGCTGTTATAGCTCTATGTCACCTCACGTGTCTCAGGAGCGAAGCGAAGTTGGGAAGGCAGAGCAGAAGAGAAGTAAGGACAGCGGGTGCAGACAGACGTTAGGTGCCAACGAATGCGAACGATTTTAGCCGAAGCGAACGTATGCGAACGGCCACCAGATGATAGGGAGATGATAGGGTAAGTAAAGAGAGCATTCCCACTTATCTTATGGAGGTACGGGCACCAATGAAGGAGAGGATAAGGACTAGGAATAGGAAAGTTCACTGTAGCAGCCTAGCATGGGATTGCCGTTGCCAAGTGAAGTGGGGTAAGGCGTACGCCGTAGGGGAAGCCGGTCGAAGTTAGGATACCACAGTAGCCGAGGTGGAAGCCGTCTGCTATGAGTTCATCTTTTCTACTACCTAGGCATCAGTATGGGCAGAAAGCACTGCTGCCCGTCCATAGCAAAGCCTCCTGGCGTCATTGCATTCGCTCCTCTACGTACTCATCTGGGAAGTCACGAAGATCCGGTTCAACCTTAGGTAAGGTGAATCTGAGAGTATAGGTGCTGGCCAAGCAAGGACTGAAAGCCCTATAAGAGGTTGGACTGAGTCTTCTTAGTATAGTTAGTAAGCATAGCCCGTTAATAGTGGAATTGAAGACAGATGCGATCCCCCTTCTACCACGATGAGAGCCCTGTAGGGGGTATGATAGCAGATTCCCGACCCTACTCTTATTGGACAATCAATATCCACTCACTAGATGCTGAGCTTAAGGATAGTTTTCATGGCTTGAGAGGTGCTCTCCTCTTTATGTATGAGATTCCAGTGCGAGGAGCGAACTATTGTGAGCAGAAGCGAGTGATTAAAGGAGCCCACCATTAGGAGATTCAACCCGTGACGCGGAAAAGCTAGCTATTTGCGACGAGAAAGATAGCATGCTCCCTACCAACCGTTCTGAGGCATAAGTAAGCAGCTCTTGATGGGTACAGTCCGTGGAGAAGGGCTAATGGTCCAAGTTAGAGGATAGAGCCAGGTTAAGGAGGGTCTCCCCTCATTCCTATGCCGATCTAGGTTCATATGATCTCGGGTTAGAAGTCTTGCTCATTGTAGCGAGCGATAGCGATTCACTCGTTTCACTCGCTACAACGAGCGACCAACTATTGCGACTACTGAGTCTCTACTCTTCGGATTGGATGAGTCGAAGTCCCGTCTTCGAAGTTACGATCGATGCTCCGTGGCTCTCCATATGGGTGCTCACTCGCTACAGAAGTTCTATCTTTTTTCTTTTGTTTTATTAATATAATATATAGTCTAGTCTGCGAGACGAGCAGAAGGAGCGATAGACTAAAGAGCGGATGGGGGTGGGGCAAGAGTGAAATGAAAAGCCGAGGGGGTCGAACCGGAAAAGCCGAATGCGTACCGGAGTTCGTCCCCTGAAAAGAGCAGATCGACCGGTGCTACGTGTGATCAAGTCTCAGTCGTAAAAGCGATGTGGTATCGGGAGAACTTCGATGGGCTACGATTCCTGTCATTCTTCTTAGGCGGAGATTGAATGCCGACAAAGGTGCTACGCGAGTCGAGCGTACCGCGTAAGAGTTCGATGGGAAGAACCAGAGGGGACTTATCAGATGATGACGAGAACAGGGTGTGGACACTCGGACGGGGTGTGGGGTACTATCTGGACCCCGGCTCGGGCAGGTCTAGGCTAGGCCATCCATAGCTCGGGAACAAGAGCCTATTAATTGCGTCGTAGCTCGGGAATTTATCCGGCAAGGAAATCCAATTGCATAGCATTCAAATAGCACATGAGAATAGCAGGCACATAGGACGGACTCAGTGAATTAACCGAACCGGCAACTCCTCTGATTGGCTGATTGAGCCTTCAAATAGTCACTTCTCCTCTGGCTCCTCCCTCGTACCCCGATCTCGTATTTGTGCGACAATAACTTTCGCTCCGATTCCGATCTCACTCTTCCACCGGAGGAAAGGGCTCTAGACCAATAAGCGGGAAGGACTGGGCAGAGAAGCTTGATTATTAATTAAGATCCGGAATGAAGTGACAAGTTGAGAAGAGAAGAGAAGGGGCGAAGGTACTGAGCCCGGGAGCCGAGCGGTTAGTCGAAAGGTCCAGAGATGTTAGAAGGCAACGAGCGAGTTATAATTAGAAAGTCACTACTTAGTCTCTTTTATGCTTTTGCTGTGTAAAGAAATGAAGTGAAAGGAGCATTGTCAGTGTGAGTGCGGTGCGAATCATCAGTTCTTTTATAATAAGCTCACGAACCCGCAAGAGAAGCACAGCTAGAATCTTACCTCTTAGCTTGCCTAACTCCTACAAGAATCAGAGGAATGAAATCTTTAAGGAGAGTCTCAATCAATTTCCATTTAGTCCAGAGGTACAGTCCAGGTCCTTTTCCTGTCTCTCTCCTCACTGGCTGCATAATAAATGGTTGATTCCATCGTCTGCACTCAATTAGATAGTGAGGCTCAGCCCTCAACGAACCTAGTCGTACCAAGCACTTGCATTAGAGCGGGACCTCCCTCGGTATAGCATCTGAGCTTTTCTTTTCTTCTACCCGCCTTCCTTTCCCTTCTTCTTTCCTTTCTTCGTCTTTAGGCGCTCCCGTGGCAATCAATGGATCGAGCGATTCATTCAATCAGCCAATCTGAGGAGGGGTGATGCACGCAAAGAAGATCTGATCTGTTAACGGACAAGAGAGAGAGGAGCGCCTCTGCATTCACAAAACGGAAGATCATAGTTTCAGCATCGAATTCACAAACTTAGAAGATCAGAGTTGAACCCTTCTATTATAATAAGATCAGATACTTAAATCAGATCTTAATAACTTCAATTTCAATACCTCAACTAAACCATCGATCCATGGCTTGGAGCACTCCGTGTTCATTCTTCCCATGGCTTGCTTGAACTCGACTTTAGTTCATTCAATCTGACCAACAAGGGGTGGAGCGCGCTGCTATTACTGAAATAGTGAATGCTTATGCTATGGCTATATCAAGTTGAATCCTGAGGGAGCGCCTAAAGCAGCTATTACTTAAATAGTGAACGCTAATACTATACAAGAACATCCTGAGGGAGCGCCTAAGGAGTAGCTCGGGAACCATCTTTCGAATTATAGTCTGTGCTGTGCTTATGATGGAATCTATTCTTTGCTCTTTTTGGCCTGGCGTGCTACTGGAGTCTCTATTTCTCCGTGGACTACTGTCCTGTCTGTGCTACTGGCGTCTCTATTTCTCCGTGAACTACTTTTGTTGTAGTCCCTATTTCTCCGTGGACTCTGAGCTAAGGAAGGGAAGGTCTCTGTGGACTCTGATAAGTAAGGAAAGGTCTCCGTGGACGTGGACTCTGAGCTACTCTAACCTTTATCCGTGAACTAAGAAGGTAGGTGGTCTCCGTGGACTCTGAGCTACTCTAACCTTTATCCGTGAACTACTTTTGTGTTGTGCTACTGGTTGGTGGAAGCTAGCTGTAGTTGCGAGTGATTGTGGGTGAAGCAGAATAAAGTCTCAACGGCCTGTTCGTTCATTCTTTCTGTATTATGGCATTATCAGGAGCCATTTAAGAGAGTGGAGCTGAACTGATAGTTGATAGTTAAGCGCGAGGTAGTTGGTTTACTTAATTAATTAATAAATGAAGATGGGCGGGCATCACATCAGAATAAATGAAGATGGGCGGGCATCACATCAGAATAAATGAAGATGGGCATCACATCATTGCTATTGCAAACTCCTTTACTTATGATTCTCCGGTTAGGCATGCCTCCTTATCCGCTTCTACAGGCTCTTATCACTCTTCTGAGTGTTTATGTCTGCTTGCTATCTCCGTTCAACATTCCATCTGCTTGCTATCTCCGCTTGCTTATTCAACATTCCATCTGCTTGCTACCTCCGCTTGCTTTGCTGCTTATTCAACATTCTATCTGCTACCTCCGCTTATTCAACACAAATAAGAGACCGACCCGAGACCCCTATCGTAGACACCGAAGCTTCCCCGACCCCTATCGCGTAGACACCGAAGCTTCCCCGATCCCCATCGCGTAGACACCGATCTACTATCACTTGCTTGCGCCTTCTACTATCACTGACTTGCTTGCGCCTTCTACTATCACTGACTTGCTTGTGCCTTCCCTTTTACTATCACTTGCTTGTACCTTCCCTTCTACTATCACTTGCTTGTGCCTTCTACTATCACTTGCTTGTGCCTTCTACTATCACTTGATTGCATAGGTAGAGGTAGAGTGCTTGATCTTGTGTGCTTGCATAGGTCTTGATCTTGTGTGCTTGCTTGCATAGGTAGAGTGCTTGATCTTGTGGTTTGCTTGCATAGGTAGAGTGCTTGATCTCTTGTGGTCCTAGTGCCCGGTCGCGAAGGGACTCAGTAACAGGGCTCCCAACTCTTTCTCTCCCATCCCCAATGTATACTCCTCCGCTCGGGGTTCTCTCCCATCCCCAATGCATACTCCTCCGGGCACATCCCTTAATCTTCCTAGTGGTCGTCTATCCCCATTTTCCTGGTGTGGTGCTCTATACCTAGTGGTCGGTCTATCCCCATTTTCCTGGTGCGGTGCTCTATACTATATAACATTCAATAGCGGCTAAACTCAGGCTAAGCGCGTCACTAATCGTTGGCACCTCTCTTGTTAACTTAATGCTTCACTCAGAGCTTCACTGTCGTTTGCACCTCTCTTGTTTTGTTAACTTAATGCTTCACTCAGAGCTTCACTGTCGTTCGCACCGCCCCGTGGGTTCGATCCTTCTTTTTGGCTTTCTTCGACCAGCTCATCCATCCTTTTGAAGAGAATAAGAAGGAGAGGTCGACCAGCTCATCCTTTTGAAGAGAACCAACCAGCTCATCCTTTTGAAGAGAATAAGAAGGAGAGGCCTTGTCAGTAGATACCCAATAGCTAGCCGATACATGCCTTCTTATCTCAGGTGCGCTTTCAAGTCAAGGTCTTAGTAAATGTCTCAGGTGCGCCTCTTCAAGTCAAGGTCTTAGTAAATGTCCCTCTTATTCTTCCTTCTTTCTACTCTACTCGATAGGATAGTTCTCGGCAGTGCCATTGATTAGCTAATCGACGCTATTAAATTGATTGAATAATCGACGCTATTAATTAGATTAGTAGATATATAGACTCGAGTGTGGCTCACTACGCGCTAACTTCACTCTAGGATCGCATACCAGGCTTCACTCTAGGATCGCATACCAGGCTTCACTCAACGATCGTATGTATACCAGGCTTCACTCTAGGATCAGGATCGCATACCAGGCTTCACTCTAGGATCAGAACCGTCTACCAGGCATAGACTTCCTCACCCGCTCTAGGACCGTCTACCAGGCATAGACTTCCTCGTCTACCAGGCATAGACTTCCTCACCCGGCCTGCTTGCTGTATAATCAGTCTTGTGTTTAATTCGTTTGATCAGTCTTGTGTTTAATTCGTATAAGAGAGCAGAGCGTATAAGGGAGATAGGATAGGTATGGGTATGATAAGAGAGATGGGTTAGGTATGGGTATGATAAGAGAGATGGGTTGTTAGGAATGATAAGAGAGGAGAGATAGGTATAGGTATGAAAGATTAGAATCATATCAAGAGAAGAGAGCGCAGAAGCAAAGAGGAGTACTTACTTTTAAGGGGTGTAGGCGTGGAAGTTAATATCGCTTTCTTTACTCCCGGGGCTGGCTAGAACGAAAAGAAGAATCATTCTTTCGCTTCCTCTGGGCTTGAGGTTCAGGTACGAAACCTTATCCTTCTTTCCTGTGATAAGAATCATTCTTTTCTTTCCTGTGATAAGAATCATTCTTTCGCTTCCTCTGGGTCAGGTACGAAACCTTACATTACATGCCTTGCCTTCTTTCCTGTAAGAAGACGGACCCACTTTATAAAGTCTCCCCTGGCAGAACAGCTTGTACTAGGCCCGGAATAGCAGGACAGGATAGCTCTCTTGGTCCGGAATAGCAGGATAGCTCTCTTGGGCTTTCGCTGGTGATGCGGAGAGGTGGGGATTACTTTAGGGGAGATACTATACTATACTACCTCTTTCTTCTTCTTTCTTTCGAGGACTTGACTTAAATTCTTTTATCGTTTGCTTGCTTTGGTGTGTCTTTTCTCCCAACAATCTGAGTTCTTCTGTCTTTTCTCTCTCCAGAGGGGTTAGGTTCTTTTCATCTGAGGGTCCAAGGGCTGCGTGTCGAGTAACCAATCAATAGATGGATGAGGTGTTCAACTCATTGGATACGTACCTTGCCTAGTAGAGAGTGCTCATTGGATAAGTACCTTGCTGCCTAGTAGTAGTAGAGAGTGCTCATTGGATAAGCGCCTTGCTGCCTAGTAGTAGTAGAGAGTGCTCATTGGATAAGTACCTTGCCTTGCCTAGTAGAGAGTGTAATATTCTATTGGACCCTCCCCGACTCTGAGCTATTGGCCTGGCTACTCCTCTTTAGCCGTGGAAAGAGTCAATGGCGTCGGGCTGGCTACTCCTCTTCTTTTAGCCGTGTACTCTGAGCTATACTGGCCTGGCTACTCTTCTTCTTTTAGCCGTGGAAAGAAAGCATGGCGTCTGGTAGGATGGATAAATGGGAAAGAAAGCTAACCATAGAGTAGGATATAAATGGGAAAGAAAGTGAACCGGAGAGTGCTCACCGGGCATCTAGTCTAGTTATCCATGGGCTCAGCGATATCCGGGCATCTAGTCTAGTTATCCATGGGCTCAGCGATATAGATATAGCGGGATGGTTGGGAGAGGGTGTGTAGAGAAGGAATTGAAGCTGTTATGACAAGGCCTGGGCTCCCTTTAGGTGTAGAGGTGCTAGCCTTGAACTCAGATCCTATCGTACCCAGCCTTGAACTCAGATCCTATCGTACAGGGAAGGTCGAAGAATAAGAGGGGTGTTCCAAGAAGAAGAGGGATGTTCCAACAAGAGGAAGAGGGATGTTCCAACTCATCGATTTTCCAACTCATCAAGGTAGGCGAGGTGCATTCATTATTTCTAGGTTAACATCAAGGTATGCGCATTCATTATTTCTAGGTGAATAAAGAATTCCACTGGCGAGGTGTGCAAGGAAGCTGGGGTCTGACCGTACTCTGCACTTGAGACTAGACTCCTTTCTTAGCCTGACTTATGGGAGGTTTCTCTTTATGGGTCTCTAGCCTGACTTGGGGGAGGTTTCTCTTTATGGGTCTCTGTCTGCCAGCCTGCCTTAGGGGGGGTTTCACTTTATAGGTCTGCCTTTAATGAGTCGTTCATGGACCCGCTTCCCGACTTCCATCTATGTTTGCACAGCTGCCCACTTCCCTTTATACATCGCATGGACCCGCACTTCTTTATACATCGCATGGACCCGCTTCCCGACTTCTTTATACATCGGTCAACTGGTCTAGAGATGCTAGAGATGGAAAGCCCTAGTATACTGAAAACAAAACTACTAGAGATGGAAATGAATCCTTAAGATGTGGAAAGCAAGCCCTAGTCCACTGAAAACTACTCGAGATGGCAATGAATCCTTAACCGGGAGACCGAGATGGAAATGAATCCTTAACCTGGAGAGATGGCAATGAATCCTTAACCTGGGACTTTAGAATTCCATGGGTACTTCTTTACCGGATTGGCATTGGAGACTTGATCTGGCGGATTCTCTATCTGTGGCTTGATCTGGCGGATTCCCTATCTGTGGCTTGATCTGGCGGATTCTCTATCTGTGGTGTGGAAGGAAGACTGAAGAACCCTCCTGGCATTTGTGGAAGACTGACGAACCCTCCTGGCATCTGCTCTAGCTGTACTCTACGTTGAGTGGTCCCCGGTTGGAGTTTGTCTCTGACCTCTGACTTTACGTTCTCCTCTTACTTTATTCTTCGTTCTGTTCTCCTCCGCTTTATTCTTCGTTCTCTAGATGTGTGACAGTAACTCGCAAGCTGGGGTTTAACTAGATGTGTGACAGTAACTCGCAAGTAATTTAATAATCTACCCATAGACTTGCTTGAGAGGCTTTATCGTTATTTGGAGGTAGGAACGAGTGATTTGGAACTGGAGGGCGGGTTATTTGGAGGCGGGAACGAGTGATTTGGAACTGGAGGGCGGTGAATCGCTCCAATGGACTAAAGTAAAGAAGTATAGTATGGCATTGGGGGAAGTGTGGAATTGGACTAAAGAAGTATGGCATTGGGGTCAGTATGGAATTGGACTAAAGAAGTATGGTATGACATTGGGGGAAGTACGGAATTGGGCGAAGTCAGGTCTTGGGCGAAGTACGGTATTGGGCTTAAATTCAGTTAATGAACCTAACCTCAATCAAGTAATCGAAGGCGAAGGTCAGAGCAGCTGGAGCTGGTTTTCATTCTTTACTTTAGGTTGTGGCTAGTGCGGTTTTCATTCTTTACTTTAGGTTGTGGCTAGTGGGGTCTCTTTCTATGGTGGGGCTAGTGGGTTTGGGGCTAGTGGGGTCTCTTTCTATGGGAATGACTCGCTCTGCCTATCGATTCTGTCTCGATCTATGCATGGTCCTTATTGTAAAGTGTGCTAGCAGCGAGGATAAAGGCTAGCAGCGAGGATAAAGCCTGACTTATTAGATTACCATTACCTGAGTTCTTAGATTACCATTAAGAATAAGGGGTAGAGTAGAGTATAATATAAGCGATCATGATCATCAGGGGCAGAACTACTAGATAGAGCCGTGTCATATTCTTTATAGAGCCGTGTCTCATATTCTTTCTCTATGCTATAATTCCTTTGTATTCTCTAAGATCCTCTAAAAGTATCTAGGATCCTCTAAAAGTATCTAAGCTAAGATCCTCTAAAAGAAGTGGAAGCATTAATTCAATTAGTCTCTAATCTAAGATCCTCTAAAAGAAGTGGAAGCATTAATTCAATGCAATAAATATACTAGCAAGCAATGCAATACAAGTTGAGGATATGGCAATAAATATACTAGCAAGCAATGCAATACAAGTTGAGGATATGGTGTAGAACCTCTAGGCAGCAAGGCCAGAAGAAGGATAAGATCCCGTGGTGAGAAGAAAAGAAGATAAGATCCCGCGTGACCCTAGCTCTATGGAGCATAGCATTCCGTGGCTTTTCTTTCTTTTAGGATTCCAGCCTCTCGCTACTGTCTAGTGCGACTTGGCTTTCCAACTGTCAGTTCAGTGGTCAGTCTTTCTTCTCCCGTTAGATCCATCCCTAAGCTAGATTTTTGTATGAAGCTCAGCTCCTAAGAAGGAGGGGAGGGTTTCTTTCGTGAATTCCTGGATCGTCTACTATATGGCGAGATGTTATCGTATTCTCCGGGTTGTTAAGGCATAAGATGGTCTCGTATTCTCCCAATGGTTGGTTAAGGCATAGTGGTCCTGTGGTCTAACTGACAATGGTGGTTAAGGCATAGTGGTCCTGTGGTCTAACGGAGCCGCGTAGCTCCTTTCAAGTGGGGTCCTCTCTCCCCTCTCTCTCTTTACTTCAGGCTTGGCTTGTTTGGTTTGCACTCCCTCTCTACCGTTCGGTCGTGCTCTCTCTCTTTACTTCAGGCTTGATAGCAAAGATCTGACTAGTAGCTTTCTTACATGTTTATAGCTTATGACGAGAAGGAGTCCCTATCGGATAATCAAATAATTCAAGTAGTCTTTAGTTAGTGCGGTAAGCTTTGCTTTGGTGAAAGTAGCTCCCCCTCCATTCTTTTCGTTCGCATTCGTTCGCGCACCTACGGAGAAGTAGTTCTCGTTCCCAGTCGCCTATGATTAATCTCTTCAAAGGCCCAGGCCGGTCGGTCCCGGCTTCCTCGTCTGACGCTTCACTTAATGGTTGAGTTCCCGCTCCTGCTCATTAGAGTCAACGTGGGTCCGAGTCGTAGGGTAGCTAAGCTTTCCTACTCTGCTCCGATGACTGGACTCTGCTATCGAATTGATGCACGTGCGCTAGACTCGCTTTTCCTTCTTTTGTGGTGCGTTAACCAAAGCAGCTATGGTCGATCTCTACCTATTAGAGTGAACCGGCATAGCCTCCATCTATTCAAGACCTAAACTTCCCGCCCGACTAAGTCTGAATCCCACCACCTCGAGCTGGGCTCATTCCTCCTATGCTCTGTACGAATGGCTTGGCCCTTGCACTCGAAGAATAATTCAATGCCCACCATGATGCGTCCCCTAAAGTAGTGTTAGTAGGGCCCACTCAAAACAATTGAACCCTTTCACGTTCCCACCGGCCTTCTCTTCCTCGGGTAAGCCCACGCACCGGCACGGGACCCAGAGCATGACTTCACATATCATGTGCACCCACTAGATAAGTCTAAGTCCTTTGCAGCAGTTGGAGTACTCGCCCGTCACCGGCTCAAGCAGAGTGGGACGACCTCTTCCAATTCCTGGGTAGTCCTTAAGCAGAATCAAGAACTCGAGGACCCGTCTCCATCGACCGCCACGTCCCGGCTCGTGGATCCCTCACCCCACCCGAACTGGCTAATGAGCATAACGAGAATTGGATCCTTCACCCGAACTGGCTAATGAGCATAACATAATATAATAGGTTAGGTCCGACCCCAGCTCCGCCTCCCTAAGTATCCCGCTTAGCAACCACTACTTAAAGGAAGAACTTTCCACTCTTGCTACCCTTTGACTTGGAGTTCTTTATCTCCATAAGTCTGCTTTTTCCCTACGCTAGCCTCACTCAAGCTTGCTACTAAAGCTTCAAGGCTCACTGATCTATGCCTATCTTTCCGAGCCCCACCTCTCTCCCACGTTAGCTATCCCCTTTGCATCACATAGTCCGCTCCTTGTTCCGACAACTGAGCACGGAAACTACTAAGAGCTGATCCCGTCTTGATCGTTCTATCTAACTTCTATCTATATACGGAGGGTCCCTTCCTTATCTACTCTGCTCTATTCTATAAAAGTTGTAGTTCTGCTCTATTATAGTCCTGCGATGGGAACTTCTCTGTGCCTGCGCGACTTGAGACTTGTCTTCAGCAAAGCACGGCTTTCATTCCTGCTTCTTTCCTTAATTCATAACGCAGATATCTTATTCGCAGATGATCCGCTTTTCGGTTCGGAATGATCCGCGTGTTCACGCGTCGGCTCCTCGCTCCAGGATTTATTCTTTTTTTTCTATTTCTGCACGCAAGGGGGGATGGCCTTCTTTTTCCGCTTGTCCGTCCCTTCCCGAGCCCATACTGTGACTGTGCTTCTTCCCTTGGTCTAATCTATCTAAGATAATAATAGGCACGAGAGGTATGAGCGATTCACTTTGTTCCAATGAGCGACTGAAACGACTACTTGAGTGATAAGGACGCATACTTGAGTGATAAGGACGCATACTTGAGTGATAAGGACGCATACTTGAGTTCTTTCCGCACGACTGAGGTGTGTCTGCTTTGTCTGCTCTCATTCCCCTAGTCAAGAGGGATTCCTTTCTTCTATAGCTAATACTACTCTACTATAACAGCTCTTGCTTTCCCGTCTGCTCTCTACTTCGGTTCGGTAGGCTCATCATTAAGTGAATTTAATAAAGAAGGGGCCCCATGCTCAAAGTGGATATGGTTGAATAGAACGTGAAGATCTCGCTCCAGCCCGTACTACGGAACTTGCACGCGTCACTCAGTTGTCGCGGACGTTGGGACGAACGAACTTGACGTAGAGGACGCTCGTCACTGGGTCAAAAAGTAGTCAGTCGCTCCTTGCTCATTCCTATTTCAGTTCTCGCTCCGGTGATTCTCTTTCTCTGATACCTTGATATGATAATGAATCTCTGGCCTCTGAGTTCGGCATTCATGATCCGTGATGCATGGAAGCATCCTCATTAGGAAGCCTAGCTGGCACCATTCTTTCTTGGCTCATTTCTCCATTGTCTCAGTGGTGAAATATCTTCGCACGGTCAGTGCGCTCTTAGGAGGAATCGAACCCACGTCGATTGCGCAATTCGCAAGAGACTGAGCAGAGTGTCCCATCTATCGGATCTATCAATTCGATGATGAACTCTTGCTTACACTAATTCTCCCTCCTTCTTCTACTGAACTATTTTAGCTCGTACAAGGGTCCTCTTCGCCTTCGAGACACGAATCTTCCCATGCCCTTCCATAAGATAAGACCAGAACTGGCTCCCCAGAGCATCTCACTTCTCCTACCCGACTACAATCAAAGATCGCACTCCTCCAGGACTTGACTTGATAAGACACCTTGCCTATAAAAAGAGGAAGCTCGATCGGCCACTGCGATCTAGAACTTGAGCAGCAAGCATCTCTATTTGATGCTCATAACTATAGGAGTGGGCGACTCACGATTCAGTTCTTTCTGCTCCCTTTCACTCTATCTAATTTTGGCGGCTTTCTCGCTCTTCCATCCTTCCATCGGCAGAGAGGGGTTTCCATACCATAACATCAAGTATCAGATGATATATTGCAATGCACCAATTCATAGTGGGTAGACTACTTTAGCTAAGAATCTTTCCACTGATTCATAGACTTGCCCTTCTGGGCTTGAACCGGAGAGATGCACCGTATCCCCCATCTTATTTGACCATGAACAGTAGCTAGGGAGAGGTCTAGATGATGCTTCGGTCTGGAATATAATTGGAAAAGAGCTCCGCCAGCTCAGCAGTCCGGGCTTCATTTCCTCCAGTTGTTCTATCAAGGCAGCCTGGCCTCCACCAGGGATAGAGAAGGAAGAGAATCCGGCCTCTGCCTCTCCTTTCTGTGGTCCATTCTCCCGTCCCGTCAAGTTCAGTGGGACAATCCCTGAGACATGCAAAAGAGGGCTTCGCATCTCTATTCTTTTCCCGGCTTCAGACCTCTGTGATAGGTTTATCTAAATGGCTGAAGAAAGAAGATAGATTAAGACCTACCTGACGGACTCCTTGCTTCTGCTCTAAGTAAAGTCAAGCCTCCCCTTCCTTAGAGTCAGCTTTTCTCCCCTTCCTTTCATTCAGCTTTCCTCCCCTTTCCCAATTCTGGTTTCAGAGTGCTGGTAGGGCTTCTCAGTCTAGCTCGTCTGGTTTCAGAGTGCTGCTGGTAGGGCTTCTCAGTCTAGCTCACCTGGGCCCTTTCCTCTTCTTCTTGGCCTCACCAGGCTAGTGAGGAACCGACGCGAGATCTTCCCTCCTCTCTTCCTTCCTATATAGAATCTAATTCTTCCCCCAATCCGGAATTAGAAAGGTATGCTTGAGCCCTAGTTGAAGGATGAAGCGACCCTTACCTGACTTTACTAGACCTAACATTTGCAGCTGAGCTGGCCTTCACTAGCTAACCCTGGATACCGAGCCTTCAGGATGCTCGGAGAACTCTCTAAAGAAAGCTTCGCCTGAAGTGCCCGCCACTTGATGTGAAAGTCTCAAAGTGCTGTCTTAATGCTCATTGCTGCCCTCACTTACCGTCCAGTTGAACCAGTCTTCAGCCTTAGATTAGAAGCGTAGAATAAGAGGCCTGGCCTGGCTATATAGTTTGTTTGATCAGGGAAGGAAGTTGAATCCCAGCGCATCCATACGATCCTTAAGCAAGGGAAAGAAGAGAAGTGGGAGTCCATATTCTCCTTATATAGATAGGGAGAGCCACTCGATAACTCGATAAGAGAGAGGGTGTCTCACATCTGCACCTCTCTAACCTGACGGAAAAGCAGCTATAAGGAGGCTAGATAAGAGAGCTAGGAGGAAGTCTCATAAGGCGGATTCCATCTTATAATGAAAGGGAATGAACGAATCAGCGGGAAGAGGATAGACCCATTGTCCTCGCCCTACCCTAATTCGCTAGATCACTAATTGATCTATAAAAGCATAAGTGCGAGCCAGAGCTGAATCTCTTTACTAAGGCAAGAAGTGGCTCCAGGTGGACAGGCCTACTTTGTGCTACGCTAGAGTTGGTCCGGTGTGATGTTCTCCACAGGGGTGTGTTCAGCGAGACCTTTCATATGCAGGTCTGAATGCTTGCTTTTAGAAGGAGATCAAGCACTTTCTTTATCTATCAATGTTCTTGCGAAAGGGAAGGGAAAGCTTGCTCGAAGGGGCATGGTGAGATGAATTCAAGTATTCTATGAAGGAAAGACATGGGGACTCCAGAAAGGCGTACTGTAAGAGTACGGAATGCTTGCTGACAAGATTATCAAAGGTAGCCGGAAGAGTCTTAGCTAGAACTCGCCCGCATACATATAAATCATACATAAAGGAAAGCATGAAGCGCCGAGATTTCCTAACCCGCTTTTCGATAGGAAAAGATAGAGATGGAGAGAACCTATCATATCATTGGCTGCTTCAAGTCAAGGTACGCTGCCCATCCATTAAGGATCAAGCCTCGGCGAACCGATTCAATGGTATGCTGTCAGCACTACTCTAACGGGGCACCCCAGTAGCATGAGTCCCGCACTTCAAGAAGGTCTGCCCGGGCTTTTATGGATGGAGAAGATAGAGAAAGTTCCTGCTATGCGCTCAAGCCCAAGGTACGGTAAAGATCTAATTTATTAGCGTGCCCCCTCTACTTTGCTTCTTTGCGCCGTTCGCTCCTTTCACTTGGGATTTGATCGCCACGTCTAAGCACTGCTACGGTGGTCCGGCATCACTTGAGTTCGCTACTATCATAAGACCACATTTTCATTACGAAGACCACTTCTAATCACTCTGTCTCCGCCTCTAGTTCCGAGTATCAGGATCTCTCACACACTGGCCCTGCACGGATTCTATCGCCTATTTCTATCGAATAGTTCTTGGTCACAGGCAATCGTAAACTTATATGCTAAACTGCCATCGATACTGATTTTTGGATTTTATTAAGTTCGTTGAGACCACTGCCTACTAATCGGACTCGGTCGCTAACTGATTTGCTGCCAGTGAAGGTAGTGGTTGTCTAAGGCTCCGCTACGCACCTACTCTTTATAAAGAAGATTATATCTTCGGTCCTTTCCTTCTTCTCTCTTTGCTCTTGGGCCTAATCTCGGTCTCTCCTTGGTTCCCGGCTTCGATCCGCTCCGATCTAACGTGACTGAATTATATTGATGAGAAGGAATGACTCGCAGGCCGTCCTACTAGCATTCTTCTGCGTCACGCATCAGCTACTTTTCAGTCGCTTCGGTCCATTAAGTCATCGAGGCGGCCAGTCCCATGAAAGAGATCGACAGGAAGCGGCGAATTCACAGTGGAATTAACCCTCCCGCTCGGATCTATCCACTTAGAGGCATGCTCATAGTCACTAGAACGAACGGCAGCGACGTAGAGGGATCTAAATCCCCTTTACCACTCCTTTACCAATGAGAGAGAATTTGAGAGTTTGAACGCTTACGAGAACAAGAAAGGCATCTCTTTATCCTTTCTCTTCCACGCCACGTCCTTTCACGTCCAAGCACTTTCCCGTCCTTGCACTCGGAACTTGAATCTCGCACCTGCTTTCAATCAGTAGAGTGAATGGTTAGAGAGAATCAAATACTTTCTCTGTCCTCTGCTTGCCAGTTCCACTCTTCCGCCTATCAAAAGTCTTATATTATCTTGCTTGTCCAACTCACACTCCTTTTCCAGTTAGAGATCTCCCCCGACTACTAATGTGCTTTCTTTACCTTCTGTGCTAAACGGGTCTTCTTAGTAAAGCTCCTGCGTAAGGCGACTATGAACAAATTCACTCTACTCGATGGAGACAGAGAGTGGGACTAAACTTGACTTCATATGACAGTAGAAGCAGGCTAGACATAGGCTAATTCAGAGTACATGTGCTAGTAGTCGGCGAACCGAAGCTCAGCATCGCTAGAAGTCAGGGCTCTTACAGAAGTAGAGGCTTGGACCATTGCACCGATTCAAGGTCTCAAGTGATGGAGCCAGTGGAGGGGACAGATGAGTTCGAAAGCGAAGGCTCGGGCTCCATTCTGGTTAGCCTGCTCCACTGACAAGAACGAGAATCTTTTAGACAGACCTACGGGAACGAAAGGGGAAGTAGTCGAAGATAAGGGAATGAGGACCCGCAGATCCAAGGAACTGGCACACTGCTATCATATCAAGGTCTTCCATCCAGGTAGAGAAGGATAGGAGAACATAGTATACCCCTTCTTAGCGCATGACATTCACGACTAAGACTCAATGGTCAAGTCAAAAAAAAGAAAGGTAGCTTTACCAAGTGGCACTCCATTTTCTTTCATCCGAAGAGGCCTGGTCGAGACTCCCCTCGCCCGCGGACACAACATAAGTAAGTATAGCCTACCGCTACAGAACTTGCAGAGGACTCACCGCTCTTCGCGCTTCCAACTTCAGCCGGGAGAGGTCTGTAGAAGATCTTGTCCCGACACCAGCTTTCTCAAGTAGAAGTAGTCCGAGTCAGATCTGAATCTGAGGTCCGCCTTAGGAGAAAGAGCAGCTTTAGATTAGAAGACTTCCTCAAGGTCATGAGCCAGATCCGTAGCGTAGATAATTAGAAAGCGACCCGCACCTCTTGCTCTTTGGGATCATCCATTCCTGCCCTGCATATGAGTATCTCTCCTCCCCTGAGGGGTCCTAATCCTCGTCCATAACCATGAACAACTACTTCCACTTAAGTATGAGACCTAGGCCATCTAGAACTTTCAAAGCCTACGGGCCCGGGTCTTCTCTTCACCTTGCCCTATATCCCATAGCTTTTGCCCTAAGAAGGACTTGCTCCATAAGCTTGATAATCTTTGGCTTAGACAGGTAGATCCCCAGCAGATAGGCAAGAAAAGTACGGGAGTTATTAATGATGATAGCACTCTTCGGCTCTAACACAAGAAGAAAAGAACCAGCTTCAGAGAGGCTCCGCTCATACGTACGATATTCCGAAGACAGCATCTCTTGTATTAGAATCCCGGAACAATTAGAAGAAGCACAGATAGCCATGAAGTAGGGCCCGTACCCCACACCCCAGTCTCCAATCAATTCATTTGCTAAGAGAAAGGTGCTAGGCAGACAGCGGCAATGAACAAGAAGGCTTATCAATCCCCACAAAGAAATGGGGAGCATTCGAGAGTAGCCATAGGTCCCGAGTCAGGTTCTTCAGTCTTCCCGGGCCTGGTATAGCACCCACGTCATTATCACTCGTACCCCCACTCTCTGACCTTCCTCTTTCCTGCATGGATATAAAGTAAATGATTAAAGAGCCACTGCCCTGAACTGAAACGTGACTCCGCTCCGCTATCGAAGAAGCCTCAACTACGAGTCCAAGGAGGGCTCCGGGTGGGGAAGGTCAGACCCGACCAGGGCAGAGGGGCGGCGAATGCGACGATAGACCCGACCAGGGCAGAGGGGCGGCGAAGATTCACTTTCTTATAGCTCTAGTTCTTTATATAGTATAGTAGTTAAGTCAGTCAAAAAAGGAAAAGTGTTCATAACACGTATCTACAAAAGTGGAGGACCCAAATCGATAAAATAGAAATGGGCATGGACTCCCAAGTCGAAAAATAGGCTAAAGATCGGAATCAAGGTTGAAGGTTGAGTTCAAGGTTGAAGGTTGAAGGTCGAGTTTAAGGTTCAAATACGGGCGAGGAGTTCAAGATTGGATTAAAGAACTGGTGTGGGTTCCCTTCCTAGAAGTAGAAGAGGTCTTGCTATTCTTCTTATCCATCCTATATAGAGATGAAAAGAATACAGATCCGGTAGGGAAAGACAGACCTGCTCTTAGTAGAGTAGCTCATCTGCCGGTACAACGGGTGAAGGAAGGACCTGAGGTAAGTCATATCCGACATTTGAGTGCACCAGTCACTCTTTAGCGCGGAAGGTGCCTATATAGGTATAGGTTCTTTCTGCTCTCAGATTCTGTAAGAAGAGTATGAGGCTGGAGGAGTTCACTATTAGGTCCGGCGTAGAGCTTTGGTTTCATTCTTCCTTCCCCTTAGCACCCAGAAGTCAGAACCAACAAAGTACTAGTGGTTCCTAAGCATAGCCAGCCCAGCGCAATCCGAACTATCAGCTGTTCAATCCGTAGCACCCTCGTCCAATGAACCCTTCCTCGCGCCAACCACTTTCTTTTATTTGAAATCATATTATTTAAATAGGGAAGGGCCCTATACTGAATTGGGAGCAGAAAGGGAAGTGAAAGGAAAGTCAAAAGGAAGCGAAGTACAGTCCCAGGCCTCGAGGGAGATTCAATTCAAGCTGCAGCTCCGGACAATCCTCTCTGCCCCTCCTGTGGGTTCTTTTATTTTATTAGTCTTTCTCTTTCCACTCTGTCTGTCTTTCCACTAGCTTCCGAACAAGGACCTCTGTACCCCAGCATTCGGCTTTCTTCGCCCCGCTTTCCTTTGTACAAGTGAAGAGTTCAGGATCTGAGCTCGTTCGCTCCACCACTATGACTATAGGTCAAATGATGCCTTCTACTTTTATCTACCGCATACTAAAGAGCTTGCATCTCCACCCTCTTTTCTTCTTTGCCAAGGGAGTTCATTTACCTTACGAAGAGGTAGGCGCTGGCAGGCTTGACATGCCACTGGTTCGATAACTGGAACCATTAGATCGGGCTCGTGAGGCATATTCATAGTTAGGACATCTTTCATGTCGAACCCTAACCGAAGTAAAGGGTATTAAATGACTCCTCAACCCTAGTCCAAGGGAAGCCAATAAACCTTTAAGCGAAGAGGCACAAGCGAGCTAGCGGGAGAAAGAGTGCATTTTTTATAATCAAGTAGAGGAGCGGTAGGCGAGAGGAGTGAGAATTAGTTGCTCAGAGCAGAGGAAGGAGCGAATTAGAATGAGGCGGTTAGTTCATGGACAGGCAAGGAGAAGGTTGGACTAGTAGACCGAGATGCTTGCTGCTCAATAAGGGTTCAATAAGGATCCTCCACCATTGAATGAAGATCTTATTATTAGACCCCAACTGGCACGGTAGTGGAAGGAGTGAGAAGCTCTTTAGGGTCTTAAATAGCTCCTATTAAAGTAAGGGAGAGAGTATAGAATAGCTCGCAAGACTGGGTCAGATCAAGAGTGCTTTTTAATATCTAAACTTATCAGTCAGCCATGAACTCAGACTCAAAAAGAGAGTAGCTGGGCTCTAATCTAATTTAGGGGCTAGTGTGATAAAGTATGAGTATGATTAGTGGTCTAGCTCAAAGGCACTCAATTCATATAAGATAATCATAGTTTGCGCATTCGGGATCAAAGAAATCTCTATTTAGGGAGAGAAAGGGGAAGGACCCAACTCAGATTGAATGTGAGACTAGACGTAATTAAGTTGAGCGACTATCTTAAGTCGAGCTCTTCTATATTATATTAAGTCAATGAAATGAGTCTAATGCTTCTCACTTTCAATCTCAAAGCCAAGGGCCGAGCGAGAGCTAGGTCAGAGAGAGCATTCTTTCCTGCAGCTGAAGAAGAGGTGTGAATGGGCACCAGCCTGATTATAGACACTGGTCCCAACACCTGCTTATCAATCTGAAGAGTGCCGGTAGTGGGGAGAGAAAGTCAGATTAATAAGCGCTAACAATAACTGAATCTACTCTCGTAAACTAAAGAAGTGATTCCTTACGCGTAGCCAATAAGCACTCACTCAAGATCAAGATCGGATTGCCCGTTCACACTCTCTCGCTTAGGTGAGCTCTTTCCCTTCCTCTCCCTTCTATTAAGTTAGGGTCTGACTAGCACTGAGTTCTCACTCGTACCTCTTCCTTACTTTAAAGTGGAGCTCTCTTCGATACCCATTAAATTGCCTTAGCAAGGCTCCGTTTCAATAGCTAGGTGTGCTGTTTGAATTCACTCGTTCGGGACCAAGAAATCAAGGACTCAAAATCATTATAATGAATCAGTGCGAGTTGCAATTAAGGAAGCTCACTTATTACAAAAGATAATGAGGATCCACTAAGGAAAACAACAGACTCTCTATCACGAGAGGGACAGCTCATGCAAGCATTAATAAGAGGATGTTTATTCGTAACTGAGCTACTAGAGAGTTATAAAAGGGAGGGTCTCGCATCTTGGTGATCCTTACCTAGCCTTAGCTGCTGACTTCGCCGCTAGAGTATCCGAACTAGTTGAGCACTCCGCCCGACTCCCCTATTGGAACACAATCAGGACCTTGCCTAGGGGCAGGTTTGAAGAGCAGAGAAGGTGCTGGTGGAATTAATTGATCAAAACGCTTTCCATGGGCCTTCTCATAGCTTGTAATACATTTTTTCGATCTAACGGGAGGGACCCAGAAACTGGTTCTACAATCAAATTCTCTTTACTAAACTTGGTCTTCTCGAGAATATCCTTAAATGCCTGAAGCTAATCCAATGCTTGAGTCGGAGGAGGCTTCTTTCCTGCAATCATGCACGTCGAATGGCTACTGCTTCCGCCTCTCTAGGCGTTCATCATCTCTGGAGAATCGGCTTCATAAGTTCAGGCAGTTCCAGTTACCTGGAGGCTCAGCATAAAAGAAGGGGTCGCGAAGGCACTTCATCCCTCTCGGGAACTCGATCCAGAGTATTACAAAGAGATGGCTTGGTTGGCAATACTCTTTACATGGACGTATTATTAGTGGGTCTCCCAGAGCAGGGCGCTGAGGTTTATCCAAAGTGAAAAGACGCCTTGTTAGCTGAATCCCACTCTTCTATTCGAAGCACTTTCTCCTTCCCAAGATCGCCTGTGTTGGAGAACCCGACACATTCTTTCATGCCTTCTAAGTCTGTCCTGTCTGTCCTCTCAGTCGAGTCATTCTCGTAAGGGTTTAAGTCAGGCGGACTGAAGAAAGTAAATGAGTCAGAGCTTCACGGCAAGGGAATGAGATAGCTGCCACTAGTATATCGGACGTGCTATGGAACGGGAATGAAAGGAACGAACGAAAGATAAGTGACGCGGCTTTCAGTTGTCAAAGTCGTCCGAGAGTCCCTACCAATAATGATTAGGCCTGTTGTCCGTCACGGCGCAGATCGAATAATTCAGACAAGTAGTCGCGGGAAAGAATCAAAGTATGGACCAAGGATAAGGCAGAACGAGATCATAGGGAAATAGGGAGCTCAACCGCTCGTTTAACTCGCCCGTTCCTTCCATGGGGAGCGCTACTGCGCGATTAAGACTTCAAGGCTCTGCTCTTCAAGAGGGGCGAGTGACAACGACGCAGAGCGGAAGAGATCAGCGTGGCCATCTCAATCTTATAAGGAAGAGTAGTTAAGGGGCGTCGTGAGTTCATCGAATTAGCGGGAGCCATGCCACGTCATCCAGCGTTCCTCAGTTGTATGACCGAAGGAGAGGGAAAGAGTAGAGTAGCGAACGCGCTATCCGAACTGAATGTGTGAAGGTGCCCATAACTGACTTTACTATTGGACAGTTTCTGTCCTGGTTCTCCCAATAGCGGATGGTCTAGTACTGGGCTTGGTGATCTTTCATTTCATGCTATGTTGGACGTTTCAATCATAAAGAGGATGGTGTCAAATCTCTACATGGGCTGAGGTTCCACTAATCGGGCTGAGGTTCCACTAATCGAACGGAATGGTGCCTGCTGTGATTGAACCGAACTGAGAATCCGAGTGCGAAAGTGATTGATATGAGTTGGCATTCGATCCTGGAATGCTTTGAAGTTGGTTTCGAAGTAGAGTAGACGAGAATCAAGTGCTACCGAAGAGTGCCGACTCGTGGGCAGTGGCTTCAGACTCCGAGGTTCCGAGACCAGACTATCGAACAGATAGAAATGTGGAAGTGAGAATTGAATTGAGGAAAGGCCCACGGAGCGGTTCAATAGAGTAAAGTTGGTTGAATAAGGGTGAAAGTCAGTATAGTGCCAGGACCAATTGGTTATACTGGTTGGCGAGAAAGAAAAGGTTATGGTTATGACGAGTGAGAAGTGGAGCGAACTGACTATGAGAAGACGTGCAAGGGACAGAGAGGCGTCATGGTGCGGGCGAAAAGGACAGCACATCAAGGAAACGAAGACACTGGGACGAACGGGGATAGACTTTTGCTTGAGTGAGTTCACACACCATTCTCTGCTTTGATCCCACGTGCACAACAATGAGTTTCTCTTTGCCCGTGATCCGATAGGAGACTAGATCTTTCTCTGTAGAGCAAGCTCCCCAATATGTTGAAGAAAAGGTGACCGAGAGACCTACCAAGAGGAGGCAGATCCTTGATGCTCTACCAAAAACCCTCCCAAGGACTCTTTCTTTGATAAAGCGAGTTTCATTTTATTTTGAGTAGGTGAAGTGCAATGACTATTTATTAAATTAAGAACAAACGGTTTCCGAACCCGCTTTAAGAAGTGTATTGTACCGAAGGAAAGGCAAGACTGAACTCGAGAAATGAGCTCTTCCAAAGAGTCAACCTAGTAGCGCTGCGATGGGGATGTGAAGGGGCGAAGCAATGACGCGATCTAGAGTCAGGAGATCCCGCTCTGCTTGCTGTCCGCTTCCCATTGGTGAAGAATCAGAATAATGAAGCCGACTTCCCCTTCTATAATGGATTCACTCGCTCCCTTGCGCCAAGCATAAGGAGAACGAACTCTCGTAGGCCCCTTTGAATCAAGAACTCAAGGAAAGACTCCCCAAGTGGTCCAAAGCAGCAGCGCAGGCGTCATTACATTCGCTCCTCTATCCTTTCCCCCCTCACGCCTAGAAGGACTGTGAGGGCAGAAATTCGTCCACCCAATGAATTGAGAGGGTTCCCGAACTTCAGTGTGATATGATAAAAGAAAAAGCAGACCTTTCCATACATCATTCCCTCGCCTGCACACGCTACTGATGCTTCAAGGTTGGCTACAGAGTTCTCCGCGGAAGCTAGCTTAAGTTCAAGTCTCCGACGGGTTACCTATTTGACCCGCCCTAGAGTTAAGCGCAAGCGCAATCTTTGCTTTGCCTTCATATAGGACCTAGGACCGTTTCACAAGAGTTAGGACAGCTTTCAGTCGCTCCCCTTTCTGACGAGTCTGTCTTCGTCGCTAGTCGCTCCCCTTTCCTGAATGAATCGACCCCGGACGTACGATGCAAACATGAAACTGCCCTTCGCTACTTGTCCGGAGCCTGGGAACTGTCGGAATGGCATGCGAGTTCGTGGATTGCTTTGATTTCGCTCTTCTTTGCGTCGCCTTGCTCGCTCCTCTGCCAAGTACGAAGCCTGGGATTGGGATATAGTGAGGTGCCCTAGCGTTTCGTGCGTCGGCTCTTGAGTTTCGCTACGTCACGTGTCAAGCAAAGCAATGGTACTCGATACGCACCGCTCCGCACCTGCCTTTGAAAGGAGCTGCTTCTGATGAACTCTCTGCCTCCCCACTCCGCCTAGGACGAAGACTACCCGAGCCATTTCTAATTGAACAAAAGAATAAAATAAAAGAAATTAATCACTGGCAGCAGAGTCATGCGCGATCTCTGCAATCAGATAAGCAAACCAACCACGAAAAGAAACTCTGATTCTCGGGGCTATACTATATATAGAAAGAAACCCGGGTCAACCACTATGATAAGCCCACTACACGGTGACCTAGAACTTCTGCTTACTTAACATAGGGAGGGCCCCCCTCTCATCTGCTGGCCTCACGTGTCAATCAATTGGATCAATCTCTTCTCTTGCTTTCCTCTTGCTTTCGTTTCGTGGAGATCTCAGACTTCACGGCTCACTGTCGCTTGGCTGATAGGATGAGTTTCTATGGGACGGTAGTTTAAATGGCAGGAATCAGTCCTATGAGCCTCTGATCTTGCCTCGGAGGTGAGATGATTGGGAACTCATCCGAGTCCGATTACTGGGAATTGAACCTTTCTATTCAATTGGCATTGGCACTCCTTTTGCTACTATATGGGACAATCAAAATAGCAAATTTGACCAACCCAACTCTGCTCTGCGGCACTGGTTTTCCATATATAGCGGACTAGATTGAATGGCAGAATGAACCAACTTTCCCTGCGGAACTGGTTTTGCTTATATATCGGACAACTATGAATGGTTCCTGTCCCCAACTGACCTGGGATGATCCGCCGGAGCCTCTTAACTTTGCATTCCCATGCGAAAGTTCCACACTTCTCGGCGCAAGCACCTTTACGGTAGCACTCCTACTTAAATATGGTACGGTAGCGAAGACTCTTACTTAAAATGGTACGGTAGCGAAGACCCCTTTGTTGTGGCATTGCCTGCCTCTATCTATTGGGCCATATGCCTCTTGGACCATAGCTTTCAGTACTGAGCTTCTGCCTGGCACTCCCGCTCCTATCTTGTTCTGGCTCCCGACCGCCGTCCCCACTTCTTGAGCTGAGTCTGGTCGAACTCGTCTTCCCTATGGTCTGGTAGCCTATACCGGAAACTTATCCTCTAACCGGCTCGTCAACTGAGCTCCTATTAGACAGAGCCCTGAATTCGCCTAGTTGGGGACAGTTTTGACCGACCTCCACTCCCCCTCCCCTATTGAAAGAATGAGCCGCCAGAGCCAGACGAAGCCCTTCCTTAGCCGAGTTACCGAGTCGTTTCTACTACCGAATCCGAATACTGGGATCCGAGATCTCTTAACCGACCGCTCCATCGGAGAAAAGTAGGCCCACCCCTTTCAGCATCGGATGAGTAGGCCCATCCACCGAAGACTACCAGAAGAGAGGTTAGCCACATAAATTGCACCGCCGAAGACTACCTGAAGATAGCCGCTCCGAAGCCGCACCCTCTCGCCCAACTATACGTGGGGAGAAGCGATGCCGATCCTGTCCTGGAACTCCGCCTCCCCTCACTCATCTCTTCTAACCACAGGCATAGCTACTACTTTTGTTTTGCTAGCTCCTCAGACCGGTGAGCTGGGACCGAGGAAGAATCATAGGCATAGCAGCAACCCCGTGTGACCCGACCTCTCATGTGGACTCTGCCTTGTCCTACGCCTTGGATGAGGCATTGATTCGTCAGCCCTCGCGTGAGTGTTGAGTGTTCGAGTCGCATCCCTGGGCAATCTTGAGTTGAGCATCGAAGCTACACACCTACCACGGGAGATTCACTCCTATCTTTCTTTCGCAGCTATGCGAACTCTACTTTTCAGTTAGACAGCTCTCTTATACTTAGCAGTAAAAGAACTTAGCAGTTGGATTAGGCCGGAACGGGACGAGTTGTTGCTTTCCCACGGTCGTCCCTCCTCCTCAGTCGCTCATAGGAACTGGGCTCGCCTGGTCTTCTTCTCTTTCTGATGAGTGGGCAGGGCTGGGCTCTATAATTGCTTTCCGGTCGGATGAGCTAGGCAGATGGTTCACGGTAGGCTCCCGATGCATTCCCATTCCCATTCTCTTGCGCCATCTATATCTTTCTAAAGCGCCATCCATATCTTGCTAGCAGACAGAACTAGAACTAGGGAAGGTCGAGGAGAGGACAGCACACCTCTGGAGAGGCACTACTGAAGCTATTAGATAGGATAGGACAAGAACCGGAAACTGGGAATCTTACCCGGTCGTCGCTGTCGCTCGTTCCTGGCCACCGAGCACCTAATTGCTCCCCCGATTGGGATGTCTGTCCTCTACTACGCAACTGAAGTTGAAGCAAACCAACTACAGATGAGTTTATCAAATGCACTTTTAGTGAGCCAAGCTCCCTTCTTCTTTCTTTCTTTGATTGAACCGGACGAATTCGACCTGAGATTGAGATGTTCATGGTGAAAAGACTTCGCCCGGGACAGACACAAGAACGGAGAAAACCCGGCTCTGGCACCTTCCTCTGCCGCGCAACTTAGACTTCTTCGATCCGGTCCATGAACTCCTTCCCTCATGGGTGGGCCGACTGATCCCGGTCCTCTTGGTAGGCATGATCCTCGCATAGCTTCCCCGAGGCACCCTCTTCTCTTGGATCTCAGTGATAGCTGCCGAACTATGCTCTCTGACTCACCGCACCCCTTCCGGTGGAGTGCCCTCCTCTTATCTTAGCACCAGTTCTTGATAAAGCTAATTTTGGTATGGCTCGATCAGTTCACTGATCCTAGTCACCGACTCGTCTTTCCTCTTGAAGCTTGAAGACGTCGGCTGTTCGTCGGCTGCGCTACTTTTGTTCTTTCATCATACCATACCAGGCATGAGTTCAGATTCCCCCGGTCCATCCTCTCGCTCTCGAACTGCTTCTCCACCTACCAATCCAATCAATGGTCGATAACTTCTTCGTTAAGGTGCCGCGCTCTAGTTAAGAGTTTATTTCGCTCCTTGTTTCTCTTAACTTCTCCGAAGCAACTATCAAACTAGACTATAGGAGTGGTAGTGGTTTGAGTGGTGGTCATTGGCCGACGCATAGCAAGATTCGAACACTCTTGTCGGCTGCGCTCTCTCTTTTCTTGGTATTGAAGAGTGAAGGCAATCATAGGATGACGTGTTCAACAGGAGTCTCATTTCTGCCTATTTTCTTTGGGGTCGACTCCATTTTCTTTTTCCCTTATTGGGTGTCATTTTGGTATTATGCATTTTCTTCCTTTGACTTCTTACTTTCTACTTAACTTAAATAGTTGGAAAGAGAGAAAGATGCAATAGGTTTTAAGGACTGTGAAAGTGTTCTTTTTTCTTCTGTGTTGACCTTTGTCTAAGAACGAAAGCCAAAAGGCGGGATGGACTCAGAGACTCGACTAGTTAAAGGTGACAGAAAGTCAAGACCAATGCCGCTTTATCTTCCATAGATTGATCGGTAGGCCCCGCTGCCAAGGAGTAGGATTCTTTCGCTCCATCTTCATCAGGCTAGGAAAATAAATAGGAAACTTTCGTATATGCTCATTTGCCCATAGGCTCAAAATAGGTGGTCTTAATCTAATAGGACTTCGTTTGAACAGAGAATTTTCGTCTTCTTAGTATGAATCTGCTATTCCTTAGTTATTGTGAATGTGGCCAGGTCTACGAGCTCTCCATTTATTAGCTTGAGGATGGATGCTTTAGGTCAGTCCCGACAGGTAGAAGTCAAGGTAGCAGCTCCTTGATTCAAACTGGATGAAGCTGTTCATTCATTAGAAATATGCTGACATCTTTTTTGCCTACCCGGCAGGTAATAGGGAGAAGGACTTCGACTGAGACTCTTGAAACATCAAGTGCGCTTTCGTCCCCAGAAAGGGATGCCCCTACTCCCCTACTATAGTATAGTATTCTTTTCTTTGGTGTTTTCATTTATCGTTGGACGATTAAAAACTCTTTGCTTAGCTAAAGTGAAACACAAATCCAAGCAATAGAAGGATAGACTGAAAGGAGTGGTGATAAGTACTCATAAGGTTAGGGCACCGAAAATGATATTTGTCCCTTTCGAGTACAAAGACTTTAGAAGGGGCGAGTGATAACGAACTCAACTTTGATATTTAAGTAGAGCGATAGCGACGTGAAGGAAGTGTTAGACTGTTCTTGGGCCTGTTGGGCAAGAGTACGAGATAGGCCTGAGCCATTCATCTTGTTGGTCAAGAGTACGAGATAGGCCCTTGAGTCTGAGTCCGGTTCAATTCCAGTCCGAACCTTTGATGGGAACTCCACTTTGAGTGAGAATTTAAGTTTATCCTTTCCCTTGCCTTCCTTGGCTGACGCCGGTCAACGGTTGCCTAAGAGATTGAATTCAAGTCAAAAGCGGGAGAAAAGATAAGCGCTACATGGTTCAGATCAAGGGTCATGAACGACTCTTGCTAACTAGGTGAATGACCAGAGCATGCCAAGGCAAAAAAGAGTGTCTAATTATGCCACGAACAGGCGAGATCAAGGTTAGAACGAAGTGACGTGGATAGCTGGCATTCCCCGAACATGCATTCTCAAGGCAAAAGAACAGAACAACAAGAAAGCAGTCGGAGTCTATCCAAGGCTGCAGTCGAGCAGCAGTCTGGACTTGCGCACTCTCGCCCCGAACATGCTCCACCCGAAGGTTACGCCATTCACGACTAAGAATGTCTTTTCATGCCCGCCAAGGCACTCCCGAAATGTAAGAAGAATCCCAGGCCCCAGGAACCGACTACGGGATGCCATTCAAGTATTCGACTGCTGCTCCTGTGACCGACCTCTGGAAATTCAAAAGCAAAGCACAATTACTCTTTCTTATTAGATAGTTAGACTGCAGCTCTTGTGGATTTGTTCTTCTCTCGGCCCTATCAGAAGCTGGAATGAACTCTACCCTTCCATGAAGGACGGATGCTTAACTTAACTATACTATAGTAAGTAGAAACAGAGTGGAGTTGATGCATGCGCTTCTTTTGTTCCATTCACTTACTTTTCCTTAAGTGAAGTTGCTGAGGGTATCCCTCGGATATGCAACTACTCGACCACCGTGTTAAGTCTATCAGATCTGTCTATGTTTTGAATGCCATTCACTCTACCCGTGGGACTCCGGCTGCATATTAACACTCTTTCTCAGTTAAATCACTCTCCGGAACCTTGACTCTAACGTTATAGGGCGTCATTCTCATTCGCAGCAAGAGTCGAATAAAAGAATGGCCACGTCGCTATCTTCCCGTCGTACCTCGGCCCTTAATTGATAGGCTGTTCGGTTGAAAGAGATGGAATGGAATTAGAGTCCTTTAGTTGTTGCCTAGAACTACTATTATTATTATGAGTTCATTCCTATAGTGAGCCGGGACTACGGGAGAGGGACTTAAGTGCTCGACTGAAGAAGCGAAGGAAAGAGTTCATGGACTCTTGGAATTCACTCTACCGTTCCTGTTGCTAGAGGAACGAGGGACTCAGAATCTCACTTGGGTAAATGCCTACCTTCGGGGGATTCTTACCGAACGAGGTCCTCTTCGCTTCCCAAATGAGGGTGTCGGCCTTGAACTAAAGGGGTTCGTGTTCAGTCTTTATGAACCGGAGCGACCGCAACAAGAGCACTGTCATCAGTCCCACAGCAAGCATTAGAAGGTTCAGTTCAAGGCTCATAACCTGTTGTGATAGGTGTCAGTTCTTCAGATCGGACTCAAGGTGGAGCTCCTATCAAAAGAATAAAATGGAGTGGCTCGTACGAGACCATTAACCTTGCAGGCTCTGCGTAAGTTGTTTGTGCTGCTCTTTATGAACCTTTAATGTGCTGCTCTTTATGAACCGTCATCGGCCGGGGTCACACTGGAAGAGCTCTAGGAAAGACTGAACACTAACCCCCGAAAATGGGAAAGAAAAGAGGGATAGAGAATGAAACTCACCATGCGCAGGCAAGAGACTGAGTGAATGGTTTCCAGTACGGGACTAGAAAAAACGACTCATACTGGTGCCCGGTGGAGAGGGACGACTATACTATAATAAATAGTTGGATAGGCTAGTTAGGGGCGAAGAGACCCGTCTAACATTTCCTTTGGGGCAATTGCCCACTAAATATTAAGTTCGTTCCATTCACTCGGAGGGTACACGGGTACGGAACTGAGAAGAGCTCGTTGCTCACTGTTATCGGAGCTCCACCTGCAATAGCTGCCTTTTAAGCAGTGCTTTCCGTGCAGCGCAAGTAGCTAAGCGAAATAGGGCTATCAAGCAACTACTACAATGGCAAGGCAATAGAAAGCTAACTTCCATGCTCACTCGAAAAATGGCTTTTTAGCTCAGTTTTGCTAGCTCATCCTAGCTCAGTTCCCTGAATAGAATAGACTTAACTCATACTTATAGTTGAATAGAATAGACTTAACTTATACTTATAGAATAGACTTAAAGAATGAAACCCTACTCCTACAGGTTCCGTTCTCCTGGAATAAGCCTTCTTTCGCCTCCTCTCTTCCCTTACTTGGGAATCTTGTAATAACACCTTTTTATTTTCTACCATTGCAATGTCACACCTTTCTTTTTCCACTTTTACCATTTCCTGGCCTTCTACTTCTAGCAGAGTAAGGTATACCCTAGATCCTGATGGCAGAGGGAGTCCTCGTGAAGTGAGGTAGATCCTAATCCTAGTGAAGTGAGGTAGATCCTAATCCTAGTGAAGTGAGCCTAGTGAAGTGAGGTAGATCCTATTTCCTCCTATTTCCTAGTCAGGTAGATCCTATTTAGATCCTATGGAGGTGGGTGTGAGGTGGATCCTCTTCTATTTAGATCCTATGGAGGTGTATCCTTCTGGCTGAGTCTGGAATCTAATACTTTTTTTTCTAGTCTATCTGTTCAAGTGAACTAAGTGCACTACTTCTATTTCAACTAAGTGCACTACTTCTATTTCAATTTCATATGGAATTGGTCTCAGTCTCAGCCCCTACCTTTAGCTTTAGGCGCAAGGCTTTTGAATCACTCTTTTCTCTGACCCATTAAGACCCATAATTAAGTAGTTAAGCCTTCGGTGGGCTATGGGCTAATTCTTTAACAACTCTTTTCCTAATATAAGAGTCTTGCGCGCACTCTCTTCTTTAAGAAGCACAGTCGCGCACTCTCTAGCTCTAGAAACTCGTGTAGGAATGCATCGAGGAATGAGACTCTTGATCTACTCTACTTAGACTGGAGGGACACTAGAGCTATCTTTCGATACCATTGAACACTGAGCACGTCGCTTCAGCTCCTTACTTTTCTTTCGCGCATCTGAGTTCAAAGTTAAAGATTCTCCTCTGACTTTCATGACCTCATCGTGAATGACCTACCTCATCAGTTTCGGACTGAAACGAAGGGACAGAAAGTGCTTGACTTGACTCTGCTTGCCTAGCCTATTTACCTATTTAAATTAAAGGGGCTTGACAGGGAAAGAAAGCTTGACTTAAATAAAGGGGCTTGACAGGGAAAGAAAGCTTGACTTAAAGGTAAAGGTAAAGGGGCTTGACTTGACAGAAAGCTTGACGCTTGACTCTGCTTTCCATGCGATACGATAAGGGGCTTCGGTTAAATTAAATAAATGAAATAGGCATAGCTTACATAGCTTACTTCACTTACTTCACTTGTCTGAGCTCCTATGCCCTCTGAAGAGACAGATCGATTTCAGACTGAATGAACGGCTCACTCACTGGTTCACTGGTTCACGGGTTCACTGCTCCAGTAACGGGTTCACTGCTCCAGTAGTCGAGGAATAATAAAGTAGTCGAGGAATAGGAAAATACTATTCATTCTAAAAGAGAATCCTACCCTACTGGAATAAAGGAATTGATTGAATAGACTAGCTACCCTACCTACTGGAATGTAATCTTTCATCTTGACATCTTGATTGTCCTCCCCTACTAGGAGTAATGTAATCAAATCTTGTCTTGTGCTTGCAGGGCTCTTATCGCTTATCTTGAAATGCTTATCTTGCCTACTCAAATCAAACTAAAAGTGCTGTCCTCCCCTACTAGCAATTCATACTCTTTGATTCCTACTAGACTCAAGTACTCAAGTAAAGGAATTTCCTACTAAAAGTTAAGGAATTAATTGCCTACCAGACGAACCTAGACTCAAGTAAAGGAATTTCCTACTAGACTAGTAATTCAATAATGAAATCTTGTGCTCTTTAGCTTTCGGGGCTCTTCTCTTTCTCGCTCGATCTCTTCTTTCTGTAGTGAACAGTGAGTGGATGTCAGTTAATTCCCTTAAAATTCCCTTCGGTTTGCTTCCCTGAGGATAGGTTTCTTCCCTTCGCTTCATCCCTTGGAATGGGGTTCCGGAAGGCCCGGCTCTTTCACCCGGAGGAGAGGATCTCGAGGGAACCGCGCAAATATTGATTGTTTTCTTCCCTAACCGGACACATTATCTTCTCTTCGGTTAGGGAGATGGAGTCTTGGATTTCTTTTCTTGGCTTGGGTTAGGTTGTCCAGTCCCTTCTTAACCCTAAGGGGATATCTGTATCATATAAAATTCTTCCTCACATGACCCAGAGAACGATAAAATGCTATTTCTATTAATTGCAGCTCCGAAGAGTCAAGGTCACCCTACCCTCCCTATCATCTATCAATTCATTCATTCTGTAGTGTCCATTGAAACGAAAAAGCAGACCAGAGGGGAGGGTGCGAATGAGTTGCCTCCACCTCCTTTTTTCGCGATAAAGATCCGGTCAGGGAAAGAGAATGTCAGTTTCTGGCTTGCTCTGGTCAGCGGATCCCAATTTAGGTAAAGTAGAGACGAGTGAAAGGTTGGGGGAGAACCTCTTTCTTTGTCTAGGGGAAAGCCATTTGATTCCAATCTCCCATGCTGCAAAAAGGGCAAGGGACGAATGTGCACTTAAGAAGGAGAGGGGCAAGTTAGAATTTTTAGAGCAAAATGCATCAACTTCAATACAAGTTTAGTGGTAGAGATGGGGAGCTTCCTCTTTGAAAATGGGTCTCGAACGAAACGAGATAAATGAAGCTAACTTAATAATTTAGAATGTAATTTGTTCCGAGGGGCGAGTCAAAACACTAGAATTTAGAGAGTTAGAATTTCAATCTTTCTATCCTTGTGGAGCGAAAGAATTTAGCGAGAGGGGTCTTATGACTAAGGGCCCACTATCAGGGTGGAGTTCATGGCCCCCAAACTCATGGCATTCACAACAGGGGGAAGTTCTTAATATAGTAACAGAATTGCGTATCTTGGATACTCTTAAGATTCTAGTTCTCACTCGCCACTCAGTCGTTCATGGAATTCAAAAACACTACGAAAGATCGCAACACTATAATTTCTTCTCTCTTCTTAGTCTATTATATCTCATTTAAAGAAAAACTAGAGTTTGCTACGATGCATACTCCGCGAGGTCCTCAGTTTGAAGGAGAGAAAGGGGGGTCATTCAAATGATTTTAAAAAAACGATAGAATGAGAATGAGAGAATTGATCATTAGGGGTCTTAGAGGGTCAGATAATGAGGAATGTCAGAAGCTCCTAGTAGCACCCATTTTCTTTCTCTTTATTCACATATCTTTCGTAGTGTGAAATTCTATTCAATTCAGATATTCAGCTGTTGCACTCACCGAAGAGGGGTCGTTCATTAAGTTTAGAGTGAATGGCAAAACGACTCCCCACTACTTATACTTTTTTAGATTCCCTCAGTCAGAGTTTTCATTGCTTTGGTATTCTATATAGAAACTACTACTGATCCGCAGGCGTTGACTCTTTCCTATTGGTCTAGATGCCCCATGGGTACCTCCTTTATAGTATGTGTAGGTATTATAGCCAAGGAAAGGATTAGAGGGGGTAGAAAAGATCAAAGAATTTCATATGCAGAACCATTCGCTCGCTCTAAAGTCACTCCATCTTAGATTTCCCCCCGTTCTCGCGTGTCATTATCATTAACCCCTCACTTTCTTTCGATCCCCCCAAGTAAGAGAGGTCCACAATGGTGTACATTGACTCTTTCCGTCGAGCCCCATTTTTTGAAGACGTGGGCTATCATGTTATCCATTCAAAACAGAGATCAAATTGAAGCTACAAAGATTGAAGGACTCTGCAATACTAGAAGTAGAACTTAAGAAAAGGAAAGTAAGGAATGCGATTAAGTTATTATAATTAGATTCTTTATAAGGTATAAGGAAATGAAAGAAAGAGAACTTCAAAAGAGGATGCAATGCCATTCAGATGGGGATCCCCTTTCAACCCTTAGGAACACATGCCCACAAAGTAAAAAAGGATCAATAAGAAGAGTGACTTTCACATTGGGAAGATCGAGACAGAATTTATCAAAAGTGAGAAACCCCGGCATCAAAATGCTTTTGCCTGCTGCTATCTAGATCTTTTAGAAAGTTCTGTATGAAACCAGTCTTTTTATTTTGAGCCTGCATCGAGGAAGGCCAGAAAAGAAATGACTAACGCTAAAGGGAGGAGGAATGAAAGAAAGGCCATATAATAGCTCAACTGAATAAGAGGAGGGAAGAACATCAGGCTCGACTGAAGAGAGGGACTAGTCAGTTAGACAGAAAGACGAAAGAATTAGATTAATAGGAGTATAAAGAGTCCCAACATTGAATTGTATACTTTCTTTAATCGGAGTTTCTATTTATTTTCATGTAGCTCCTCGCATCCGAGACCCTTAGTCAGTCTCGTCAAATATTGTATTTGCTACTCACTTTAAAGAAAGCTCAACCATCTTTAATTTAGATTTGAAAAGTAATCCACTTGAGTCCAAGGGTGGAGACCTTGCTATACTTGAATCAGTAGTAGAGACGTATAAGATATTAAAAACTATCTATAATTTAAGAATCTTTGATCACTCCCCCAAATCATTATATTAGAAAAAAAACGTATAAAGAGATGTCATCTCCCCCTATGGGTCTCACGCGTCAAACTTCTTCGCCCCCCTTGGTCAGTCGAGCTATTCATATCCTAAACTGACTTAGATGGTTGGCACAAAGAACATTCTAAGGTTCCCCACTCCACCTTGAAACTTGACTTTAAGTGCATTCCCCGCTAAAGTCTTTACCCTAATTAGATTCTGTGACAATAAACTTGAAGTGATGGCCACTAAACAAAAAGTAATCTTTTTCTTATGAAATGCATTAGGCACTAAGAACTTGGGATGAACGAACAAAAAAGGAGGGGAGACCTTAAGCAAAAGAACTTCCTATTCCTCCCCGCCGTGACCCTTGACAAAAAAATGATTATTCGAGTGACATCTGTGACGCATGGAGCATCCAGTCATATTGGATCTTCAATCTCACTCCAAAAGTGAAAGAGCTTTCCAGAGATCTGAGAGCTACCGTAGACCGACTTAACGGGCTTCGGACCACAAGAGTGAAGCACTTAAGGGCGGTGCCTTCTCGATCATTTCCTTCCATTTTTTCACTAAGGTAGTCAATTTAAGATTTAGATGATTGTCCTCTTTATAGACTGAGATGAATAGCTTTCTAATCTCTAAGGGGAGGGGAAAAGATAGATGATATGATATACTATATACTATATAAGTTTTCCACAAAATAGCTTAAATTTGGATCAAAATGGTGTCAGTTTTCCATGAAAAATAGCTTAAATTTACTTTAAAATCCGATTCAAATCTCGATAATTTCTCTAAGAAAACATTATTTCCATTTGGAGACCCGAACACTCGTCCACCCTCAGATAAAAGGCAGGAGCGTATAGCGTATATAATGAAGAAGCGGAAGCATCCGCTGAATCAAATGACTCAATTTCACTCGACTTCATATTGAATGAAAATACCAGATCAATAATTATTGATCAGTTGGTTTAAGACCAAATGGATTTGCACAAGGAGAAGAAGTACTGTATCCCTTACGTGACGCGCTAATAAGGATGACCATAAAGGAGTGAACTAAGGTTCTTCCGGGCAAGACTTAATTCACTTTGTAACAATGAATTTTTTATACTTAAGAGATGGAGCTAATCTCATTTATCACTCGAAGGGAAAGTGCCGGGCCCCACGGTCAGGAGTACACCATTGTAGACTGAGATAGAGAGTCTAAATCTAGCTCCACAATAGTGGCTCAGGGTACTAGGGCACTTAATTAAGTTCTCGACCCGATCGAAAGTGGTTCACTAGTTCATGGCTATTTACCATTCACGACTCATGTTCCATAGCTGGGTCAGCTGCAGTTCGGGGTCCCTCGTCCCCTTCTGTGAATTCCTAGAGTGAGAATGAGAGTGAATTCAAAGAGTCCCACCCCCTTCTGTGGGATAGTTCGTTTTTGCTGTCCTTTCCGGAGGTGAATGGTTCAAAGTTCTTCAGATTAAGATTCAGAGCCCACGGGGCGGTACGAGTGATCAAATGGTTGACGCGTAATATGACGCTCACTTGGTATATTTAGACTCCTAAATGAGGATCAGAGACTCTTGCTGAAAAGAGTCAATGGTATACCATTGACGACTGGCACCGACTCTTTATTACACGTATGATGTCAACTGGGACTCCTCATGGATGTGCACTTATGTTCAAACCTTCTGCCCCAAAGAGTTTTTAGTAGACCCTTCTAGACCTCTTGCTGGTTCAAAAGAATTTGCATTCTTCTACTTTTCCGGTTAAAAAATCATTATAATCCGCCCCGACACATAAAGAGATGCTCGTCATTTCTGACTTCAGACATTCCTAATATTCCCTTCCTCCAAGATTCAAGTCTCTTCCCCTAATTAGGACTCTAAAAGAAAGGACTCGTTTCGGGAAAGGGTGGGCGGATCAGAGGGTATGAAATTGGGCAAAAAAAAAGCACTACCACATTATTCACATTATTAGAGTGGCATGTAGCATCTTTTCATTCTCCTTTATCACTCGTCTACTCAAGTCAAGAGCGCTCAAGAGATCTTGGGCAACCGTAGCACTGACTTATCAGTTCTTCGCGGTCCCATTAGGGACAACTCGTGGCTAAGCTCATTGGCTTTATCGATAAAGACTTGAATCAAGATCTTCTTAGATACGACTCATATTAATCTTTTCCTTATATGGATCTTGGTCTTATCCACGAGTTCCCCTCAGAGCTCTTCAATAAAAAAAGGGTGGGCGAATGATATATAAGATCTGCTCTATCTTTAGATAGGGGATTGATCCAATTTCAGTTTGATGAAGTTAAGCCTTGTTCCCGCCTGGGTGCATCGATGAATGTACTCAATTCAATTAATGACTGATTGGCGCATCTGACTTATATATTGGATTGACTTGGACTATAAGGATTTGTTGAAGTTCGGGACTGTATACAATGGAGTCTAAAGGGAGAAGTCAGTAGTCGTAAATGACAGGGTCCTTTTCGTAGTCTTTGAATAGCCATTAACTACTACTGCTGGGCGAGACCATCAGGGGGAGGGAGGAAGGAAAGGTACGAGTGAGAACGACGGGGGGACGACTAGACTTAATTAGATTATATAATAATGGAAGGAGTCTCAATAGCCCCAACTAAGATTGAATTGTATACTTTCTTTAATCGGACCCATCTGAAATTGGCACTTCAGGCCTTGAGGTCTAGTTTCAGGTGAGGGCAAAAAATGAAGATTCTAAAGAATTGTTTGCGACGGGGGAGCCTGTGAGTAGAATAAAAGCGGGAGCACACATAGCAATGGGAATGGATCGGTCGCACTCTGATGGTTGGCTTTGATTTATTTGCTCAACTTTGCGTGGGTACGGTTCACGAAGCGTGGGGCAACCCATTCCGAATCCTGAAGGGAGGGGGATGGGTGCTATGCTTGATCATTTTGCGGTAACCTGGCACGCGTCGTAGAGATGAATCATTTTATATATAGTGGTTGCACACTTTCTTTCTACCATTGAGTCTGCCACTCTCATTTTAGAGTGGCTTTTGACTTCTCATTTCTCTTTGAGTGCTTTTCTTTTAGTTTCCCCTTGGTTATAATAGAGAATCTAATAGATAGAGATTGTGATTTGATGATTGATTATCAGCGGGAACCTTTGTACGGGGGTCATCTTGCTTCGTCCCCTACGTGCCTACGTCGGTTAAAACCAAAGCTGCTAAATTATCATTGATCAAAGAAAAGACTCTCACGCTAGCTATATGCTCGCACATGCAAGTCTGAGATCGGGTACCCAATAGCCTCATGGCTCGAGCCTCAGCTAAAGATTGCATGAGAGAAGGGGCCAGGGAGGGAGACAGAATCCCAATGGGCCTTGACCAGTGGATAGGTCCGGATAGGTGAAACCCCTTTGAAAGAGTAATGGGACGGGGGACTGAGTAATGGGACAGGGGATTAGCCGACTAAGTGGTACGCTCTAACTAGTCCCGGTCGGAGAAGAGTACCCTTGTTTGAGCCCTTATGTTCCGCGTTAGGTGAGTGAGGCGGAGAAGCCCTCTCATTGATCCAAGGGAAAGTCATCCCTGCCCAGGTCAACGAGGCCTGGCAGCTCGACTTCATCCCATGGAGCGGTAGGATAGGCCGGAAGAGTTCATAGTTAGTTGCTATGCCAACGAGTCAACTCAGAAGGAGCGACATAAGGCAGAGCGAATCAAAGAAAGAAGATTCAGAAGGGCGAGTTCCACGATAGGATAGGAGGCAAAGGTCGGTGCCAGAGCAGAGCCGGGATGAGTGAAAGCGAGTAGAGTCCAAGGGTTCGATTCCCATCCCGGATCCAATCAAAGCAAGGGCATTCGAGAGACAACACTATACCCTAGCGCTATACTCAATCGTTCAATATCAAAATCGAGAGAAGCCGAGAGCGAGCCTGGGGCCGCCCTCTCTTATGAGAAGCCCACTACGCGGTTTAAGCATTCAAGTTCAGTAGTCCAATCCCAGTGATCGTTGGGGAAAGGCCCAGCATACCTCACCCCTAGGAAAGCTAGATCCGCAGAGGCTACTGAATGTATAGTTATAGAAGCCGTGGGTTCAAACTCTATTAAGTAAGCTAGAATAGGATGTCCGAGAAGTTCAAGTCCACTGGTCGAATGATCCAAGCAAGTCAGGGGTTCGATTCCTGTCCCCGCTATAGATGAGAGGGCTTCGGGAGGGAAAGAAGTGAGGAGCGAGCACATCGACGCCGACGAGCCGGTTAGAGGAACAAGCGACAGCGTCGTAGAAGGTTCTGGAGCCGGTGAAGCATCAAATCAAAGATCGGCACGGAAAGGTCTCTGAGTCCACTAAGAGGGCAAATCAGTCCTCCAAGGCAGAGATTCAGGATAATGCGTCGACTACCAGGAGCAGCGAAAGCACGAGCTCACGTGCCCGCTTTTGAATGGCTGGCCCGCTCTATTCATGCTTCGGCTGGAGTGTAAGTGGAGCCTTAGAGATCGGACTTCACGTCGCAATGCTCTAACATCTAGCAAGAGGTACGAGCGACAGCTTAGTGGGACGGGAAGAAGTGACGTATGAACTCTACCGTTCGTAACTTCGCAGCAAGAGGTCGTGAATATTGAATATGAACTCGTACGTTCGTCTATCGGTCGTCAGTCGAGCCCAATTTATCGCGCTAAATTTAACTCGCTCCTCTTACTCTGACCCTGGAAGAGGCATTTGTTACGCATATGGCATATAGCATCTTATGATGCCGTACTTGAGTTAACGAATGAGCTTTCATTCCAGCTCCTCCGACCGGAACGAATGAATATGAATAAGGCGGTCCAGATCATTCCAGATCTTTTTATCCTCCGACCGGAACGAATGAATATGAATAAGGAAGGTACGAGGGCACCGACGTCTCGAGCTACTTTCATTCAATAACTTCGTATGATCTCTTCGTATGATCTCTATATAAAGAGATTAAGATATGAGAATAAGCATGGCAAAAAAGGCACGAACTCACGTGACGAACATAGTGACGTGCACTCTTCCGTACCTCCAACTATTCAGTAGCTTTTATGGGTCCCTCACAATCTTTTCTTTATCTCTCCCCAAATCTTCCAAAGCGTCAAGCAAGGGAAAGACGAGATGTGTGTGGCGGTTAAGAAGGCCGGACCTTGGCACTCCCCTACTGCATGGTCGCATTGATAAAAGCGAATGGAAGGAAAGAAACCATTAGAGAAGGTGAATGCAAGATTATCTGCGTGGAAGTCGAATTGAGTTTGTACTTGATCAGGTGCATTTCACGCTTCTACAATTGAGCCCGTCTCAACCTCGCTTTGCAGCAAGAGTCGTGAGTAGACTCTAACCATGAACATCGGATAGTCGAATATCCTCATGGACTTGCTAATACTAATATTATAAGAATAAGACCCACTCTTGACTCTTAATATTATAATACTGCATAGTAGAATATCTTCATCTGGACAAATTCACATTAGTCCAGTGGTTTTCATAGCTTTCTTTAAGACTTTAAGAGAAGAGAGAATAGGGAAGGATCACGCTAATTAAGTTTTTTCCCTTTTCCATCGTCTTTCGCCGAGCCTGATTTCAGTGTTTTTCTTTCTCTTTTTCCCTCGTACCCGAATGAAACCTAACTCGAATTGCTTTTCTCCTCCTAAACTCGGCTTAATCCTACTGAGCTATTTTCTCCAAATTCCCACCTTCCTATGCGATCAGAGCAAAGAAAGGAACGAGTCCACCAAGGAATCAAAGTCACTGGCATCTCGGGAAACCAATCCAAGTCAAAGTGAAGATCGGGGCGGAAAAGGAAGCAAAGTCACTGGTTGCCGAGTCAGGAATCCAAGGTTGCCTAGGAAGAGGTGCGTTCTCCACCAAGTGAGAGTCGACTAGGAGGGTTATGTGAACTGAGTCCAAGCCAAGGTCGAGGTAGGTCCGAAAGCGGAGAAAGCAGCTGATCAAGCGACCAGATCAAGCTTAGAAAACAGATTCGTTCAACCACTTGTTGAAGAAGAAAAGAAAAGCGAGGAAAGTGGCGTATCTCTTTATTATAAGAGACGACGCATGATGGGAGCGTGAGACTCGGTCGGAAAGAAAGCGTGGACTTCGGTCTAAGTAAACTTCGGTCTAAGTGGACTTATTTCAGTCGCAGAGATATTGGAGGTGCTAGTTCAACCAAGGCAAAGCCTTCGTCTTAGAGTCGGATCCAACTTATAAACCAGAGCTCGTCGCCAACGATACCAAGTCACTCCTGCTCTACCAAACAAGAGCAGATCTATATCTAAAAATATAAGAAACGAATGCTCATCGAATTAAGTTAACGGTTAATGCAATCGAGCTACGGACTTGCTCCCGATTCACTCCGTTCTCACTTGACTCTCCCAGCTCTAACGGATAAAGAATTGGAGAAGGCCAACCCGTGACGACGCACTCGCTCCAGCAAGGTGCAATGAATCGAATTCGCCCGACTCAATCAAGATCCTCCCATCTGTCTTTCTCCGATTCCACCCTCTCCAATGGACAATCAGTATAAGGCGCTACTGCGCTTCCAAGCTGGCTATCCCAATGAACGAAGATCCTGATGAAAAGAGACAAACAAAGAATAGAATAGAAGAATTGATGAGCTGGAAATGGAGTCAACGGGGTCGAAGTTCGGGGGGAGCAAAGGACGGTCCGACCAGAGAATGAATCGTGACTTCTGCAACACCAAACATATCTTTAGATCAAAGTAGCTCTGAGTTAGATGGTCTTCCACGTACCACCTGGATCCACCAAACATTTATCTGGAGTTCGGGGATCAACCAGTGAGTGGTTGGGACGGTGCAGAAATCGTTCAGAAAAATGGGAAACCAAGGCCCAAGTTCAAGAAGTCACATTCGAAGGATTCGTTCAGAAAAGGAAGGAAGGGACGATTTCATTCACTCGTCCGCCACTAACCGAATAAAAGGGTACTCATTAGGAATGCCTGCTTATGACTAATCGCATGGGTTGTGGAATTTAAATCAAGTTTTTCATGCGAGATGAGTGGCAATATCTTACTTAACCCGATAGGAAGGGATCGAGGCTAATCCAGATCTCACTTTTCATGCATCACTCAGATCTTCTGATGTATTTCATCCGTTTCGTATTAGAACATGAATGGTGGAATTTGCTCTTTTCTCCTCCGATTGCATGTGGCAGATGAACTAGCGAGAAAGTAGAACTTGACTGAAGCAATGGAGCGACGGAGAAAGAGCCACATAGAAGATCAACTCAGCTCCGTGGGTCGACTCTCACTCCAACTTAGAACGTAAAGTAGCTTTAAAGACTCTCAGTCCAACTTAGAACTTAAAGTAAAGTAGCTCAGTGCCAAGTAACCTTTAAGTAAAGTAGCCCAGTTCCCATTTAAGTAGCCCAGTTCCAACTTAGTGCCGGAGGTATCCATCCCAGTGCCAACTTCGTCCAAAGTAGCTCAGTTCCAACTTAGTGCCGGAGGTGGAGCTCGTCTTTCTGGTTTAAACTAGGTGTAAGCGTCACAGTCTGAGTCCGCAACTCCTGCTGCCTCACAGTCTGAGTCCGCGACTCCATAGATTATAGTAAGACCCTCTATCAAAGGGCAAAGGGAAGGATCAAAGGGCAAAGGGGGGCTCCTCCAATCTACGGTGCGGGAACAATCTATGATTCGAACAATCTTCAGGTCTTGATGATTCCTCAGGAAACAATCTTCCTCAATAGGTCGTGCACTCTTGCACATGCTCTTCTCCCTAGCGCCTTCTCCATTGATCTAGTCTTTGTGCGGATCTGCATTTCTGACTTGGTTTAGGTGTTTAGGCGAGATAAGTAGGCGAGAGAATTGTTTAGGCCAGAGAACGTTCTCCCGGGTCTGCTTAGGCGAGAGAAGTATGCGTTCTCCGGTAGGCCAGAGAAGTATGCGTTCCGGGTCTGCCTTCCATCACGAGGGAACCTCTTAGTTGCGTTCTTACGAGGGATAACCTCCGCGTTCTTGCTCCCGGCGTTCTTGCTCCCGTGTCACTTGTCAGAGCAGAGTAAAGAGCATTAGTAGGCAGAATCACCAGCATTAGTAAACCTAAGCCCTTAACTTCATCAACTATTGAAAAAGAAAAGAAGCGATTAGTCCAACCAATATTGAAAAAAAGAAAAGAAGCGATTAGTCCAACAATGAAAGAAGAGAAAGAGAGATCATCTACAGAGATCCATCTTATAAGAGACGAATGTGCGACTCTATATAAGGACTCGTAAGGATTCAGTGCGACCAGTGCAAGGAAGAGACGCATTCAGTGCCACATTGACTGAGACAGATTCATGGGCTCAAGTGCCGATCGGAAGCGAGAACCAGATTCTAGATCTAACTCGCTATGGGAGATAGCTATTCTTTCTTGGTGGCCGACCCACGTTGCGAGATGCTTTGCTTTCATCTTTCTCACAGCCAACCCTTGTTCTCCGTGAGTGAAGTCATAAATCAGTCCTTCTGCTGTGAGTGACGATAAGACATAAAGAACGCCTTGAGAGCGATTCACTCGGTAGGCGGTGCTATCTAGGGTCAAAGGTCCGGTGCATCTAAGCGGATCTGTGCGAACAAATCCGAAGCCGAAGTAACTTCTGCTCCAATGAACTGTCAGAGTCTGCTCTAACTGAGTGAGCGAGAAGTTTGGGACGGGACTTGGCGCTCCAATGGCTGAGATCTTAGTTGCTTGAGCTCTTGAAGAGACTTCTTTCAGTGGACTGAGCAGGCAACTGGTCGGGAACAAATAGGTCTTGCAAAAGCGATAGGAGCAGGTCGGAGGTAGAAGGGTGAGGGAAGAGAAGAACCCTCAGGCATATATCCTCTTGTGAGTTGTACTCGTTAGCGTTTGGCACTCTATTCAACCAAACTGCCGGAAAGCACATATTGAATGGTGCAGATCCATAGTTGCGAGAAGTTCACCCTAGAATGCTAAGCAGCAGAGAGAGAAGTAGGAAAGGCAAGTCCGTGCAAGGTACGCAGATAGGGGGAGTTCAAACTATGATATAACACGTGCTTAAGATATGTTTTAAGCTATTTCGTTATATATTGCGGTAGCTTTCTTGCCATACGGGCAAGTGACTCGATGCTTTGGATAGATGCAAGTAGGTCCAGATAGAGGGCCGAGTGAAACGACGGGGCGACGTCATTAGCCTCTTCTAAGTCTGCCTAAGCTGCCGAATAGATGAATGGGTAAAGGGACGAAGTGCCGATTACGTGCGATAGAGGGACTCGGACAGTCTCACTTAGTCTGACTCGGAAAGTGGTTCATGGGAAATTCACTCTGGTTCGGATAGCCTGTCTCCCCATATTAGACAGTAGCTTGGGATTGGATCCAGCAGTGGCGATCGAGATCGAGTCACGCAGCTCTCACCTCTCTTGTCGGAGAGGCTAGGCTACTCTAAGGGAAAGATCCGATCCGGTGAACAGCAGAAAAGACAACGAAGAGTGCATCGCTCATAGAAAGATTCATGCTAAGGACTCTCGTTGCTGCACTCGGAGGTGAAGGACAATAAATTCAGTTCTCTTCCGGCGCGTCGTTCTCACTCGCTCCTCTGGCTTTCAGTCCAGCAGTGGGTACTCTGCCATCTTACAGTAAGAAGGTTGATTATGCTTAGGTTCTCCTCGTGGATTAGGATGGGTTAGCTCTTTTCTCCGGGACAAGGGTTTCAGTAAAAGAATTCGCTTGCGCTTTGCAGTAGAGCAGATTCATGGGCAGGATGGGAATATGTTGGTTCTTGGTCGTCCACAGATTCTTCATTTGAGCATGGTGTCTGTGAGACCTACAAGCATGAGCCTTCTGCCGACCGCGTAGTGTGGTCCTGCTGCTATTGCACAACAGATTGAAGGCCCTTGGCCAGAGGGATCGGCCCTTCACTCTAATGGGGACGGGCACCTGCTACTATTATATTAGTAGTACCTCCCGATGACTCTTTGGACAGATGATACTATAAGACTATTTGGACAGCTTTTAACAGGAATTCCATCTTCTTTCACGAAATGTTGTGCGTCTCGTCCCTCCCTCTTGAATAGGTGCTAGGAAAGGGACGAGGACAATAACAAAAAGAAAGGCCCTTCATTCACGACTCTTGCTTGAGTGGTTCAATCAAAAGGAACGACTTCAAGAGTCACTCTTTGGGAGTTGCAGTCCGAGGAGAGATTATTTAATTGTAGCTATACCAGCGGGAGCGGGAGAAAGAGTGATTGGCAATGAATATGAGTTTATCAGTTGCTAGCCCACGGGTAGAGTGAATGGCCAAAAGATAGCCACGTCACGTGAGTTCGTGCCTCCGCGTCGTTATCACTCGCCCGTCACTATCGTTCGGCCCAAATATTCGACTGTTGCTGCGGTCCGAGGAGCAATTTATATGAGAATGACGCGCTCTCCCGGACTCTCTCCGTCGGGTCTCTGACAGGGACAGTGGGGTTAACCATTTCTTTCACCAGAGCTCTTTCTTCCAGTGTGGAACGCCTATAATCTATTCATCTTACGAACATATTCTGGCTCCTCAGAAATAAGAAAGAAAAGAAGCAACGATATATAGTAAACTCAAGATACTGATAAGAGGATCCACAAGCCTCTTCGAGTTCTAGTTTCTCCAGTAGGGCTGGGGCTTGAAGAAGTAGTATATATAGGCTCTCTCCTTTATATTTGATAGGTCTGGGCTCCCAAAGATCATATCTTGCGTAGACACGTTTCAGTTTCAAAAAGAGAATCTTTCTCCGCGTATGCGAATTCAGTATAAGAATTTACGCATCGGAGGCCTTGCAGCCGATCTACCTTATGGCAAAGGAAAAGATGATCTTATCCAAAATCCTATTTCTTTGGAGCGAGTCGAAGGAGTGGGCGGTGGGCAGGAAGCGATAAAGTGGGCGGGACCAATGTTACGAGCTTCTGGAATACAATGGGATCTTCGTCAAATTGATAATGATGAGTGTGACAATGAATTCGATTGGGAAGTCCAATGGCAAAAAGAAGGAGATTCATTAGCTCGTTATTTATTGAAATGAATAAGAATCCATTTGGTTTCAAATTCCATTTCAATAAATAAGAGGTCTGTAGTAAGAGCGGCTACGAGAGAAGTTCCCCTTCTAATATTTTAAGTGACGTCCTTATTGAAAATAAGAAAAAGCGTCATATTGAACACTGTTACATCTAACGCTTGACTCTTCACTGTATCAATCGCTAATAGCACATTAGTGTATGGGTAAAGTAGAGTAAGGAGTGGTAGTTAATGGCATTGACTTGCATTTATTTGGATACTCATTCACAAGTAGGTGAACCAATGTATTAGTATCCTCGGAACTAACCAACACTAGCTGCATATAGCCTTATGGATGATAGACTTTTTGTAAGGACGGAATCGCATACAGTAAGGTTAACTGCAGTTGGAGTAAGGCAATCAGTCTAAAGAAAAGGTTGGGGTTGGGGAGTTAGAGTTAGTAGAGTTTGACTTCTATTTGCTTACAGTCTTTAATGAATAAGTCGCTCTCACTGTAGCTCTCACCTCACTCCCGTCCCACCATTCCGAATGAATGGAGTAAGGGACGTCCTCTTCTCATGAAGTTCCTAATCCCCTTGCACTTTCGATGTGAGAAAGCAATAGAGAAATAGAAAACCTTGAAGAAAAGCACTTGATGTATTTCAACTCTGATCCGGATTAGCTTGTTAACAGGCATAAGTAACAAATAGATATGAAAGGCCTACGCCTTCAAAGAGAGGGAAAGGGAAGAGGCAAAAGTATCAAGTATACAAGTGCAATAAACCGGATAACGGTTGGGATACAGAGAAGGTGATTTATAGCATGTTAACGGAAGCCGGACCCACAAGCGAGCGACAGCCCTCCCTTTCCTAAAAAGTGCCGAGCGAGCACTTCGCTAACCTCTATTCCGTTGAATGCGTTTAAGTCTGGGATCGAGTCCTGCCTCCAACTCCTTCAATAGTTCAGCGGTGCATTTTGCTTTCCTAATGGCCCTTACTTCCACTACGTATGAAGAAACTTAGGATGAATCTTCTTTCACTCCTATTAACTAGAAGGCTGAAAAAGAACTAGGTGCTGTAGGATAGTTAGCCATTCAAGAGTGGCCAAACCAAGCCTAAAAGATCAAAAGCTGGTCTTGGCTGTCTTTCAAAAATAAGATAAGATGCCATCGACCTTTCCTTTCTCGCTAGCCAGCTGGCACAGGCGAAAAGTGTGAAAGGGTTTTTGAAAGCCTTTCAATCTTAAAACAAGGCTCGGCATGTCTTTTTCATATGAACTTTGTAGATGAATTTCTTCCAATTCGCTGCTTTCATCAATGAAGAATTGTGCCATGGATGGCAGGAAGCTTGCAGGCTCTCCTTTCTTTGATAAAGACTTTCCTTTTTAGATAGGAGAATGTTTAGGAGTTAGCTAGGGAAAGACTCCAGCAAAGTCATAATGTGAAAACAAGATTGAACAAAGATGTGAGAGGATCCGAACGAATTTCTTTTATTTACTTTGGACTTTTGACTAAGTTACTAACGTTATGGTCTCACAGTCAGGCTTAAAATACCATTACGCTCACGAGTCGAATTGGAAAGGTTAATTTCTTTACCGGGCTTGGAGAACATGGCGGAAACGAGGGTCAAAGTTTTTATTGTAGGGATTAAAGGTGGGCAAGAAACCTATCCAAGTCAAAGTTTCATGTCACTTAGAATATTGGGATCCTTCAAGAATCAGCACATACGAGGCTATGGCACTTACTGGAGGGTCTCCCTTTTGGAAAGTCGTTTGGACTTAACAATGTTCTTACTGGGTAGGTTCCCGCTGCATCTTCTGGTGAAAGAAGGTCTCCTATCACGGCATCTTCTGTTATCTCCCAATCTTCTGCTATCGCTTAATATCCATTACTATCAGAGCTTGAATTTATCCTTCTTGGCTTATTCAGACTCTTCTTTAGTTCGCCAGTCTAGCTATGTTAGGTTAGGGTAAGCTCGTCAACCCGATCACGGGAAGCTATTTACGATGTTGGAGAATAACCGGCACCTTTCCTTCTTTCGAGTAACCCACGGTTTCAGTTCAATACAAAAAGGGCCCCTTTTGATCAGAGGAAGACTATAGGGACCCTTTAGGACTTTCTCCTTTCTTTTCTTTTTTTATATAAGGTGTACTTCAGCTAGAAGAATGGCTGGACTCACCATTTGAATGAAAGTAGGCCAAGGCAAAAAATGGACTCCATCGGATGTTGCCACGGAATCGGGTTCTGTTTTCGAATCACTTTCTGCTGCTCAGTCAGAAGATGCTTTGGTAACCGATGTAACTTCATCGGATGATGTTCTAGTAGAGTCTGATACCGGGGAATCTTCTGTAGTATACGATCAAACTTCTTTCGCCGAAGATGAGACCTAAAAGAGGCATCCTGGAACTGGAAGTCAGCCTCAAGAAGAGGAAGGCCTCTCAGAGTCAGCTTAAATAGCTAGTCGGCTCGTATGCCCTTGTCTTTCTTGTCTTCCCTTCTGCAATGGAAAGAGTAGTCAACCGCCTAAGGTTTAAGACTTTCACTTTCCCCACATTCGAGATCTAGAAGTGGAAGAAATTCTTTTAAAGGGAGCCTCCTTGGCGAAGCCAGGCCAACAATAAAAAGAAAGTATATGAAAGTGCATTTGTCTTCTTTTTTTCTTTGTTTGAAGACTTCCCCTGTTAGGAAAAGGAGCGTCAAATCTCTTCTCCCGGCTAGAATATTAGGAGACATCATCTGATTCAAGGAGTTGTCTCATCTGAAGTTTGAGAATCTACGCCATCGGGTTGAGCAGCAGAAAGCACTCTTGGAATTTAATGTGTGAAGCAGCTCCCTTTCCCTAAAGATTCAGAGGGAACCTCGGCAATAGGTCCTCAGACTATGTAGTCAAAGTGTCCAACTATGGTATGCGACCTCGGTCCAAAAAGGCCTACTTGTCAATCATCTGATGAGGCAGCAGAAGCGGGAGCCGACTAAGCAGCGAGCCTATCTAGAAACTAGAAAGAAGTTATCGCCGCCTTCCTTCTTGAAAGAGGTATGCCCAAAAACACGGGCTTTCCAGAGGCAAGCAAAAGACTAAAAGGAAGGGATATGATTCACTAGGGCTATGAAAAGCGTGGACTAAGTGGTATTAGTTGACTCGTTCTTTTCTTCCCATCTCGAAGGGCGAATTCAACGCATTTCCTCGTGGCATTGGCTTGGATTGCCCCTACTCTCCCTCACTTCGTGCACTCTTCCCTACCCTTCGAAAGAGTCACACTTGGATTATAAGCAGGACAAGGATATGAGTCCCAAAGGGCAGTGTCTCAGCTCATGCATCGGTTTACCGAAGTCCGCAATCCCACTTCCTTCTATTCAAAAGGTTGAAGCCCTTAAACAAAAAGGCCTTAACAACACTAAGACTTCTTTAGTTATTACATAAGCCCAAGTTGCTGCCTCTTGTATTTTGATAAGGCCTTGTCTTCATCCATTTACATTCTACCAGTGGGCATGCGACAATTCTTTTCGCTTCGATCCGGCTCAGGTTGGAGCATCCTCACTTTTGCCATCAGCAGCTCCCACTCTGAAAATGGGTTCTAGTCTTTATATTACCTCTCACTTCTTCAGAAAAAGAAATTTCCTGTGTCATCATCTAGTAATGAGTCCTCTTCTTTACCTGTTTCGTCTTCTACTCTAAAATCGAAAACTATCATCCGAGTCAGCGAAAGCCAAAGCCCTCTTTCGGGAAATCGCTAAATCATCGGGAAATAGAACAGATATAGTCTATTGTGCTCCTCCAGGGGATCATGTGTTAAGCATAGTGACACCATCTGATTCACTATCAAAGAGCGCATTCTATCCATTTCTTCTCAACAGCTCCTTCTCTTCCGAGACGGGTTTAGAATCGAACTGGGGCATGGTCTTCCGGGCTAGCTAGGCGACCCTCACTATTAACATGTCCGAAATTGGCAGTAGAGACTGAATCCCACAGCGCTTGAGGAATAGCGCTGATACGCCGACAGAGGAGTGAATGCAGTGAGGGCCTATTCTTTGACTATGTCTGCAGTTCAGTTACTTGTCCCATTTGATGTCATCTCCTTCTCCTGTGCTCTGTGAGGAAGTGAATCAGAATCCGCAGCTATTGAAGACTCTTGGCTTTCGCTTTCCAACCATTCCTTCTATAACAAATCAAATGAGCCAGTTTCAGTCGTCCTAAGGTAAGGTAAGTTCCCATCTAAGGAAGGCCTTTTTGAAGTCTCCTTGGGAGCCAATGCCAGCGCCCTTCCCAGTGCCTGTTTCGAGTTCCGTTCCTGTACCAGTGGATAAGAGATCGTAGGAGTGCCCCCTTTACACTAGTCAGCGTTCCCGTTCTCATTGCAGGAGTCTTTCAATATCAAATTAAGGATAGACAGAAAGCGCAGGCAAGGAAGAAGGATTGAAGTCAGTAAGCCAGGCTCCTCACTCTTTTGAAGGCGCAAAGCAGTTAAGCCTGTTCAAGTTGTAGTCCTTCTCCCTTAATCTTGTCTCTTTTCATTTTTGGGGACTTATCTAATCTTCTTAAGGGCACTTCCTGTGATAATTTCAGGCAGAGTGCTTATAGGCGTGAGAGTGACCTTACATGTGATAGGACTTCTATCCCTAAAGCCAGTTCAAGCAAGGTTGGAAAGAGGCACTTTGTCTCAGCTAAGGAAAGGTCAAGGGAGGTCTAATGAGAATAGAGAGTTTCTTTTCTGTCCCTGTATGCGGGACTCCTATAAGATGCCTTCCATTATCCATTAACAGAGTAGGGGACTAGCCCTCTCTATGGAGAGGGAAGTGTCGCAGACTTTTTCTATCTATCTATAAAGGCTCTAGGTCAAGAAAGTAAGAAAGCACTTTTCTTTTATTGAAAAGGGCAAGTAAACCTATCCTAAGGTAAAAGGCTATCCAGTTTGAGTGGCAGCTTTCCCCGCTCTGTCTTCTCTACTTACGGGTACTGACTCGTGCACGGAATCAAACAAGAGGAGGTTGCCTGATGAGACGTCCTAAGCACTTTGCCGAGTTGGGTTCTTTTAATAAGGTAATTTCCAGGTAAGATGCTGACTTTGCCGGGCCCTCTCTTTCTTCATGGGGTTCCCTCCTCTGGCTGTGCTCGAGTTTCTTTCCTAAATCGCCACTCTCGGGTGACTTCTTTCTCTCCTAAATTTATCTGCAGTGTCTCATGATTTTTCAATCCTGGTCACCTGAGGACTTTACTAAAGACAATAAGCTCATTGATCTGTTTGAATCATGGATGTCAAAACATGGCTAAACTTATAAGAGCATGGAGGAGAAGCAGCAGAGATTTTAGGTTTTCTTAGATAACTTAAAGCACATTGATGAAACGAATAAAAAGGTCCGTAGTTACTGGCTTGGGTTGAATGAGTTTTCGGAACTCAAAAATGATATTCTATTTCGTAGTAGTTCGAACTACTACTTCATTATAATGAGTATGAGTTGCTATGAAGGGAAAGTGCTGCGGTTAGCTCGAAACCTTGCAACCGGGAAAGCTGGGGAAAGCAGGAAGGCAGTTCCAGCTCCAAGGATCCCAGTACTCCTTATCGAGTTCGAAGGTAGGTACGAGCACCGCGACGTGAGTTCCTGTAAAAAAGCTATGGCTATTCATAGATCTGGAGTGAGATTGCTTACAGCCTTCTTTCAGAACCTTAGCTTGTGATATCGGCGATTGAAATTCAAATAGTTTGGTTTGCCCGTCGAGTTAAATTCAAATGGTTATTCCCGTTAAGTTAAGAAAAAATTTCAACTATGGGAAATACCATACACTCTTTCCAAGTCGTGAATGTATCCATGAACTAGACTCTTAAAGTGAGTTGCTGATAGGTAGATCTATATCCGTAGTTTTTAATCTTTGGAGTATAAATTGCCCCAAAGGCAATGTTAGACTATCCTCAGGGCCATGAACTCTACCCTTAGTCAGTCGACGGGAATACCCTTTCTTTTTCACTCTTCTTTTGAACAGAAGGAATGAACTCAGCAGCCGAATAAAAGTATTCGTATAAGCTAGTATTATAATGAACTTAAACCGATCTGAATAACTCAATTCCCGAACCGAACCCGAAAGTAGTTTATAGTGCCGAAAAAGAGTAGAGCATACTTGCCGGGCTCAAGCTTCTAAAGTAAGAAGTCTCTCTCGAGTCCGAACCTTACATATTGGTTTGAAGTGCCTACCGATGACTCAAAGGACTGCTTTCAACAGGAATTCCATCTGTTAACTCATATTCCGATTACTCATACCAGATATTTATTAAGGATAGGAGCACTTACACCATCAAACATAGGATAAAGAGCTGCCGGGAATGGAACTTTGGGCAAATACGTTACAGGGACAGAAGAAAACCAGACATATGCCGAACCCTCTAATTTAGTAGAATAGCATTGCCTAAGAGTGGGTCGTGAATGGTGGCATATTATAAATAGCAACCGGCGTTGGAAAGATTCTTCTATCTTTGGAGCTACAGGAACGACCTACGTACGCGGGAAAGAGCCTATCTTCTGTTCCTTCTGCTCTAGGTTGAAAGGTAGGGACTAAGACGCACAAGAAGGCTTACTAAGAAGCCCAACCTGCCCTGCCTTCCTATGCAAATAAGAGAATGGCTTCTCTTCACGAGAAAGAGTCAGGTACATCACTATGAGATTAATTTGCAGGTGCTGGATAGGGTGAAGGAACGAACACAAATAAATTATAATCTCCACCGTAGAGTTCTAGGCGTCGGATTAGTCTAACATGGTATTTCCTTTGGGGCCATTTACCTCCTGTAATTCACGACTGCTGCTCTAATACAGTCTGTTTAGAGTCTCTTTTTTTGCGGCTCTCCTTCCAGGAAAGTAATTACCGTTAGCGTACAGCACCCCTCGTAAGCAACTCGACTACCCCGCCTCCGGCGCGCACAACAACCAAACCAAAGAACGAAGAGCTTCATCAGACCAACAGTCGTTCAAAAGGAAGGACCCTTTGTTTATAAAGTTATCAACGAGTCAGTGGGGACTTCGGAATCCAGGAGTCAAGTCAGCATCATCACATCAGTAGGAAGGAAGCGGACTCCCAGCCTCAGGACCCAAGAACCCGTCCTCTATAGGCGCTCATCAGTGGGCAGGCAGCGGAGACACGTCAGGCATAGGGATGGTGGTGGAGTAAATCAACTATATATGGGACTAGCCGAGGAGGCAGTTAAGAGGAAGCCCATGCTCACGACCGATTCAAAGCAGCATCAGTAGCTATCGATGCCTGCGACCGAGACAGAAAAGCAATGCTACCATACCAGTAGTAGTTCAGAGCCCAATGAGGAGGGAGAACATTAACGGCCTAAGCAGCTTGCTTTGCCTAGTGGCCGCTCGCCGGTGATCAAGATGGCTCAGTGCGGGGAGAGGAGGTGAAGCAGAGGCTAGCAGACAAAGGAGATCAGCCATCGTTGAGCAGCTAGATAGAGGGTAGGAGATAGAGGGTAGGAGAGAGACGAGTAGTATATAGCATGGTTCATGAAGCCGGGGAAAGTGAGAAAGCGAAGGAATGACTCATTAAGGAAGGGCTCAGCATACACTAGGAGGGCCTCCCCAGCGGCATAGTGATCAGCATGAATCAGTGGGAAGCGAGGTGCGGAAGGCTATGCCGACCAAGAGTTGGGACCACGAGTTGACCGGGCAGTGTCTATTCAGGACGGGATAGATTATAGGCTCATTGCTTTTACTCCGTTCGACCGGGCGAAGGAGATTAGATGAAAGAAGAGGGCTGGGGAGAGACAATGTAATTGGAAGGTGCTACGTCCGGCCCAGCTAAGCTCAGTAGGGTAGATTGCAGAGACTTTAAATGCGGTAGAGGAAGCACAACTCATAATCTCCATCTCCGGGCTTTGCTCAGTCATTCATTCATATTCATAGAACGTCAAGTTCGGAAACACTTTAAGGAGCTAGCAACACTCGGCTAATTGGGGACAGCGACTCCGAGATTAAAGATGGTGATCGGGAGTGCTAATTATCATAGAAAGGGTCGGTTTCGGTGCTATGCGAGATCCTTTTGCGTACGAAAGAGGTTCGACGACTCGGCGACCATAAGAGGGCCAAGTTGGGGACATGAACTCCGAATCGTAGGGCTTTGTAGATTCATTCAGGTGCAGTGCAAAGGTTCGAATCCAGCTATGCCCCTTCTATTGTAGTAGTGCAGCAGTTCAATTTCAATTAAAGAGAGGACGACCAGGAAGAGGAAGCGGGAGACTTTCCATCATTCATTCGAAGTCGAAGCGTAGGACTTTCAATCATTCTAAGTTAATCACGGATTTCCAACGAGAGGGCTTGACAATGATTGTCGACCTTTCTCTCCGCCCGAACTAGACTCTTACTGGGGAAAGAGAGATGGGAGCAGTGCGATGTGGGCATGCGATCGACGAGCAACTAGCGAACTATACTTGGTGAGCCAACCATTTTCAGTTCGGCAAAGACAATTACAATTGGGGAGGGAGGTTCAGGTACCGGGATAGTCTGGCTCGGGAGTGAGGAGCGAACGTACGTGACGCGTTCAAGGACGGGCACTGCGAGGGCAGGCGGAGAAAGACCAATCAGGCTTACGTACTGGAAAAGTAGTCGCTAGTCATGCCCGGTCACTCCTCGACCAATGGGAAAGAAGAACTTCTAGGCAACCCCGCCTCAACTAGCTAGAACAGATACCTCGGAGGGAGAGTCCAACTAAAGAATCAATCCTAGGCTACTACTTTCTGTGCTTCTTACCTGAGGCCCCCAAAGGAGTACAGGGAGTCTGTCTCAGATGAGACCTTAGAATGAAAATCCTACGCGGTGGAATTCAAGTCTGGGAGCTACCCTTCTTCTAAAAACTATCTCTCCTCCACGTGGGAAAAGGCTTCCTTCTTGTGGTCTCGTTTCCTTGCCAGTAGAGGTGACCCTGAGCTGGATTAGTTTGCCAAGTCTTAGAAGAAAGACAAGCTAGAAGTTCACGCGTACCTTCCTGAAGAAGATGGAAGGTCCTATCTCTAGAGAACAAAGCCAACGCACTCGGACATCAGAAATGACTCGGAGTTGGTTGCTTGAGCGCGGGGTGAGCCCTTTTCGGGGAGGCGTGCCCTTGAGACCGATATACTACTCTACTCGCTGTGAGGCAAGTCTGGGATGATTAAACTCTGGACTCGAGACTCTCTACCAGGGCTTCTACCTATTGAGAGAAGGAAACCCCTTGACCAGCAGGTCGGTTGGTGGGCGAGCGAAGAGAAAGAAAGTGCACCAAGCAGATTACAAAATGCTTCAATTGAGTGAGTGGAGCAGGCGTCCTGACATGGGCTCAACATTCAATCAGATTCTAGTTCAGTTCTTCAGTCAGGGCCGGCATTACAGAAGCAGAAGAAAGCAAGCTATGCTAAGCAGCAGAACAGAAAGCAGGAATCCATCCAATCCAATAGAGAGGTCAAAGGGTAAACAAACGAAGAGAGAGGAATAGCGGAGGGAGGAAAATAAGCTAAGTAAGCCACTTATGACGATCCCACGTAAAGTGAAAACCAATATTGTGCTACACAGTTAAAAAACCCACTACAAAGATTAAAAAACTCTGATAGCTGCTGGCTGCACTAAGGACCGGTGCCCGAGGGACGGGGTCAAGAGGTATAGAAGGGATGGATGGTAGAAGTTCGACGTGGCTAAGCGAGAGGAATAGGACTCAATAGGGTGCGATAGGAATGCTAAGTAAAGAAGCAGAAGCAAGGCAAGTCAGAAGAGTCCTTCCTAGCGAGGTGAACTAGGGTTTAAAAGAAAGCAAGCGAGGGGCGAAGCGAGCGTGTGTGGTGGTGGTGGTGTCCTTCATAGGCTTTCGTTTAATAATAAGGTTCTACTTACTCAGGTGGAGTTGAGGAGCCATGAATGCGCGAACCATGTCAGGCAGAAGGGTTGAGTTGAACGGAGCATGAATGCGCTGAAGAACCACGCCCCAGGCAGAAGTGAAATTAAAGAAGGCGCAGGTCGCACGAACTACACAGATAGAAGGGTCGAAAGGGGAAAGGGATATATTAAGGGTCGAAAGGGGAAAGGGATATATTAATAGAGATAGAGAGCTACTTAAACTTGAGGGTGCGGAGAATAGAAGCTAAGCTGCTCAGAGTGCAGTGCCCACATGCAGAAGTGAAAGTCACGAAGCGAATAGTGGGAGGATAAGTCACGAAGCTACCAGGGGGAACGAAGGCAGAGTCAATGAATGAAAGAGTTGAGTTGTACACAATCAGTAGTGAAACCAGATAAGGTAAGGATCTAGATTCAAGAGAGATGGCTTGATCGAGAATGGGAGATGAACGTTGAGATAGGCGAGGGCCGAACCAATAATAATACAGTCGAAAGCAGAGTTAACTGGTGGGTTAAAGGTAGATCAGAAGAAAGAGAGAACGAGGAATGAGGGCGGGTTGGAGCTCGGAGGTTCGAGGAACAAAGAAGGAGGGAAGCGCATCTGATCAGCGAGCTAGTTATTAAACGATATGTGGGGGCGCTCCGCAGAGCATCACAGAGCGAGCTAGTTAAACGATATGTGGGGGGCGCTCCGCAGAGCATCACAGAGCGAGCTAGTGCTTTGGTAGTTACGTTTTGAACTAGCTACGCCGAAGTGCATGCAATTAAAGTAACGAAGGCAGACGAGCAGAAGAGACTCAGAGAGCGGGAAGGAGAAGCAAGCATATGAAGCCAGCAAGAGAGGTCAACTAGGGTGAGCCAGCAAGAGAGCTAGGGTCGCGGGGAAGAATAATAAGGAACACTGCGACGCGTGCCAATCATACTTCTCTAAACTAGTAGGGCGGATTCACTGGGGTTAAGGCATACATGGAGGGCAGCGGGAACGGATGACATAGTCAAATATTCTCTACCGGTCTCGCGTAAGGAGCGAGCAACTAAGCAGTGGTGAGGAAGGAATCTGATCGGGGTTCAATTTCCGATATGTGAGTGATCAAGCAGCAGATTCAAGGGACGGTGCAGATGAACGCAGAAGCAAGCAAGCTATGCTAACTAAGTATAGCCATGGGGAGCGGAAGGTGCGTAGCGTAGAGAGGCAAGTAGCGATGAGGGGGAGCGGAAGGTGCGTAGCGTAGAGAGGCAAGTAGCGATGAGTTCACTGCTAGGCCTAGGAAAGGTACGAAAGCGCGGGCGTGGGGATCTGAAGGGTACGACCGAACGAAGGGCAATCGCAACGGAAGTCCGAGCAGTGAATGAAGCGAGGATACGGAGATCCTGCTGTCAACAAAGGTAGGAGATCCGCCCTAGGCAAGTTCGGAATAGCTAAGGCACCAGGGAGGTCTAAGGCTGACGATAAGTAGTGAGTGGACTGACTGGAGGGGAGAAGCAGGAATGCTAGAAGCAGGAATGCAGCTAGCAGTGGGTATAGGGTATAGTCTCATTCCGAAACTCGTTGAACGCAAGGTCCTACGGCAGTGCACATCAAGTTGGGTTCTTCTTTATTTATAATATAAGGATCAAAGTGCTCAGGCAGGGAGAGAATATAAGGATCAAAGTGCTCAGGCAGGGAGAGAAAGAAGGGGTACGAGAAGTCAAAAAGAAAGCGAGTAAACAAGAAGGGCAATACCAACGGAGCCTGGTAAAGCAGAGGAGGAGACCTATCTATGATGAAGGGTACGATCAGTAGTGAATGATTCAAGAGGTGCGGATGCGTCGAACGAGCTGGATAGGACCTATAAGTAAAGAGGGGCAAGGAGGAGGAGCAAACGTCAGTGTCGCAAAGCAGTCTTTATTAGCCCAAGCTTAAGTAGTCCATTGCATGGAGCGTGAACGGTGTTCGTCATAAAGGAATGAAATAGAGCGAGCCTCAAAGGGACTACAGCGCAAGAAAGGGAACTCAAGCGTCGTGGTACGGAAAGGCAAGGCGAGAAGGGACGAGCGCAGCTCCTCTACGACGCTGCCGCTTGTTCGTCGTAAAGTTGGTATAGCCATGGGGAGCGGAAGGTGCAGAGAGAGGCAACGAACGGCAAGGTTCAAGGAACAGTGGCTCCCTGTTGCATGCAATAGAGAGCGCCAGTTGGAGAATATCCCGCGCCAGCGAAAGAATAGGAGCAATGGAGTGAGCCAATGTAGACGCATATGGGAAGGGCTAAAGTTCGAGGTTCGAGGTTCGTGATCGCGTACTACTTTTTCATCTTTCTTTCGAAACCAGTAGCACTCCAGGAGAGGAAAGCGATGATGGAAAGCCAGTAGAGTAGCACTACAGGAAAGCGATGATGGAAAGACATTATTGATGATAGGTGGATAACCAACCATGCCTTGATAGCGAACCATGCTTTGAATAGTGGCAGGATTACGAGTAGATTGGATGCTCAGCTCAGCCTTTCATGCCTACCGCTACTAAGGTAGAGTAGGATGCCGAAGCCGAAGAAAGTAGTAAGGGCAGAGGGAAGTTATGATTCTGAGTCAACCAACTATGGTATGGCTAGCGAAGTTCAGTTCTTTCCATCCAGACTTCTCGATCGGACCATGCAGATGCAGCCACGGAGGCAGGTCTCTCTTCTAAACTATCCATTCCTAGCGCTACGTGGGGATGATGATTGAACGAATCACGGAGGCGGTCGCTACCCCAACTGAATAGTGTCTGTCTCGCCTTGGCATTTCAATTTAAGTTCAGTTTCATTCATGTCTTTCTTATACGCCTGCTAGCAAAAGAGACACATCAAAATTTCAGAAAGAGAATGTGACGCAAAAGAGACACGCGGGCAACACGAGAAAGCGCAAAAGAGACACGCAGGCAACGAAAGCAATGTGCAAAGACACGCAGGCAACACGAAAGCGCAAAAGAGACACTCAATGCTAGTTTAATCATTCAAAGTAGCGAACCGAACCGAAGTGGAGAAGTCAAAGTAACCCCTCGAAGTGGGGAAGTCAAAGTCACCTCAGTGGATAAGTAAGTCAAAGTAACCTCTCAGTGGATAAGTCAACAAAGTAACCTCTCAGTGGATAAGTGGAGAAGACAGCTAAGCAGTATAATTCAGATTGCTAAAAGTCGCTTGTGAATTCAGATTGCTAAAAGTCGCTTGTTCAATGGAAAGAGGTAGAGGTGTGAGTTTGAGGACCGAGATCCAGACGTATAGTATTGGAGCCTTGACCCAGACCGGAGACCAGCGAAACGACACTACCCTTGGCAGCCTGCCCCTTAAACCCCTACGACCAACTATAATAAATAGGGATGCCCCTTTGAACTGAACCCTTTGGAAGCCCTCGTTGTAGCCTTGGAAACCTTTACCCGAGGACCGAGACGATACCCACTTGGACCTTCCTTACCTTGACCCTTTAGTGCTCCCTAGTTGGACCGAGACGCACTTGGACCTTCCTTACCTTGACCCTTTAGTGCTCCCTAGTTGGGTTGGACCGAGACGCCTTGCTTGGACAGGGAGTTTGGAGCCTGCCTTGCGCACCGTTGGAAGCGAAGGTTAGACTTGTTGATAAGACGGAAGGTGAGACCCGCCCTCTAGGTTGATAAGATGGAAGGTGAGACCCGCCCTCTAGTTGGATCCTGCCCGTGAAGCCTGCCTTATCTCGCCTGGACCGAGTCCTCGTTGGACCTATACCCATTGGAAGCCTGAGCCTTGGTTGCATGCGAGTCTAACGTAGAAGAAGGAAGGAGAATGAAAAAACACTATCAAGAGAATGAAACAAACATGCGATAAAGAGAGAATGACAATGCAGCACTCAACTCAAAGGAACGAATGCGCGCGCAAAAGAGAGACACATGCTATTATGCTAGAGTAACCTGCGTCTTCTTCTTTCTTTCACCGTTATCTGAACTTTGATCTTGGTTGGCCCGAGCACCGCACCGATCTGAACTTTGATCTTGGTTGGACCATATGCTAACTAAAGTCAAACCCAAATTTCAAGCCCAGTTGGAGGCAATCCTAGATAGATGGGATGGGAGGGGACAAGAGCAGGCACACGTACCACTGAGACATTAGCTAAGGCTCACCAATGCATGATTGAAAATGGCAGATTCACACCTTAGGCTAAGCCAAGCCAATCCTTATGCCAGAGTTGCTCTAGCGAACGAAAGCTATGCACCGATCGCGAACAACGGATGTTTATGCATGCCAATAAGAGGGCGAGGGCTCTGCAGGAGTAGGAGAAGCAGACGAGGAGGCAGAGCGCAGACAACCACATAGGATAGGGGGAAGTCACGAAGCAGACGAGCGATGAATAGGCTTCCTTGTCTCTCTCTAGCAGGGATATGAGATTCACAGCACTGTCGTCTTGGGTTCGAGATCTTTGGAAAGGCAGGTTCAACTTCTAAGATTGCGAGCGTGCCATATGAGAAGCACTCGTACGCTTCAAGGCCTCCAAGTTCTAGAGCCACTACTCCACTCCCTACAGAGCCACAGAAGACTGAATGCAATCGTTCTCACTTATCTGATTCCCGGTCTCATTGAAGAGGCCTTTCTGGCATCTCCGGTCTAATCTTCTTTTTTGTTCTTGTTGTGCCAAAAATCCACATATTGAAGCCAGCAGGGCAGTGAGCGTTCTTTCTTAAAAAAGTGTGATTAAGTCGGCCTGTCGCCCAGAGCCAGGAAGGCCTTGCAATGATAGCTCACTTTCTCCTTCTCCCATGCAATGCTATTGAGAATGCTTCAGTTGGAGACTCAAAGAAGTGAATTCTTGGTTTCAAGCTGTGGATTATATTCTATTTCTATGAGCTTCTGCTCTCCCGGTCGTAAGTAAGCGCTTATCTTAGCTGTCCTGCCCTTTCCGTTGACTTGACATCAGATCTTTGCGCACTTAAGCGAGCAAAGCTAAACTAATTCGGACGCAGGAGAAGACTGACCTAAGTCCAATGAGCTAGGAGAGGTTAGAGACCTTCGGGTTGATTCGTTTCTTATGTATATAGCCATGCCCATCAGTTAGCTGCTGAAAGAACTAAAGCAGTCCCTGGCATTTGCATCCGAAACGAAAGTCAGAGGAGAGGAGGAGCCGAATCTTCCGAACCATTCTCTTCTCATTCAACCAACCAGCCTAGGAGGTGCATCATCCAGGTACTCATTCTTCTGTTTGGGACGATGGAATTTAACCTAGACCAAATCTCATGCGATAGGCGGACTTCGACGCGGACAAAAGAAGCAGAGTCTGGTCTCGGTCCTTATTTATCGGCATACTCGGTATGGGTCATAGGGCGAAGGAAGTTCAGTTCTTATTTACGGCAGTTTCTGTCTTCGTACCCACTACGCGGTAAGGTCTGCTTTCACCCTACACCCTTGGGATCTTCCTTGAATTGGCTTTAACGGATGATCCTTATAATTGAACCCCTAACAGAGATATCCATGAAAAGAGCAGAGCAGCTTTTCAATCAGTAGAGAGTGCTTTGCTATATCTAAGAGAGGATTCCCTATCTTTTGTACTCATAATCCCTAGCCTAGGTGCGAGCACTTCGCTTCGGAGGACTTGTACAGTACGGAGAGAAGTTGAGGATCTATCTCTCTTCACTCCGTCCTGCCGGATCCTCCCCGTTTCATGACCAGCTGTGGATGCCATGCCGCTCACAGGAAAAGATTCACGCAGGTTGTACACGAGTCTCTGATCTATTCCCTCCTTCCTTTCGATCCTATCGCCCCTCAACCCATCCCATCTCAGTCCGAAGCATAAAAGGAAAAGTTCACTATGCTATGATATACGATAAGCCCCACTCTCGAGTCAAGCTAAAGTCAGTGATAATGGAAAAGAGGAAGATAGGGACACTTGGAAGATGGTCTCATGATAGATTGGGCCTATTGGCTTATACTAAAGAAGTAGCTCGCAGTTGACAGAGTCAAAGTATGCTTCTAACCATATCTTTCTCCACTCTCATATCTGAAGAAAGGAGCGAGAGTTGCCCGTTCTCATATCTTAAAAGAAAGAAAGGAGCAAGAGTAGTTTTCTCATTCTTGATAGATCGCACTAGATAGACCGATTAGCGGGAGACCTAAACCAAACCCATCTCTCATATAGAACGATGGAGTACAGTCGGTACAGAATTAGCGAATAGGAGCACCGAAGGACCAGAATGAATGAGAGCATTTGCTATATATAGAGTCTCTTGTCTTGTACCTAGGTAGGTTCTCACTCTTCTATCTTCTTTTTCTCTCAATTCAATGAGTCAAGCCCCACCGGCACACTTCTTATTCAAGTAGCTCGGTTGCCGACCGCATCTACCCGATCCAAGAGCAAGAGCTTCATTCAATCAATTCAGGGGGAAGAGTGAAGAAGAGGTCTTCTACGGATGATAAGAGGTCTTATACAGATGATAAAGGCAGGCTAGGAATCTCTGAGAAAGACAAGGCAGGCTAGGCTGGCGACGGGGAAGAGATAGGGACATGCAGGTAAGACCTAAGGTGGAAATCCGAAGCAGATCTTCAATCTCTGGCTTTAGAAAGCGACCGAATGGGAGTAGGTAGAAAACTAACTATCACATGGATTGACTAGAGTATAGGCCTGAATTCGGTGGCATAGAGTAGAGGGTCTAGCTAGGTTCCTTCCTTCTATTGGTGCTACTGGATGGGCAAAGCTGCAAGTATAGTGCTAGAAAGGGGTGAATCTCTGTATAGATGCTAGAAAGGGTCGAATCTCTGTCTCTTGTGTGGAATGAGTATCTCCTTCGTTTTCTCGGGTTGACTACGGTCTTCGGGATAGTTCTTCCTACAAGGCACTCAAAGCATTTATGGCGAGTGGTACAAGGCACTGCGAGAGAATTGGGTGGGGCAGCAACATTACATACATGGCGCCAAGTATCGGGGACATGACCCAGCACCCTGCCTACTTCGAGAAGCAAGATGAGATTAGGTTAATAGCGCGTACGCCCGGCTACGAGAAATGGGCCTGTGGAGACGACTTTCGAGACTTCAAGCTTATACGATACGAGAGTTATTTTCCAAGGTGCAGAGCGTCCCTTTACCAACCCAGATTGAGTGTGGATAAGCTTCTGAAGTGAAAGGCACTCCTCACCTAAGCAATGGAAAGACGGACTCGCTCCTATCCCATAGTTGTTGCGGGAAGAAAGGAGCAGCGGGAAGAACATGGTAGCAGCGGGAAGAAACTTAGGTACGAGTGCTAGAGTTAGTGAGTTGAGTCTGCTCTAGCCTTGGATTCAATCGACTCTTAAGTAAGGTCTTCAGACGGCTTTTTATCCTACAAAGGGTCAGCGGCAGTGGCATTCTCTTAAAATCTGCATACATTAGAGCTTAGTGAGGTTCCAATCCAAGCATTCCCTGTCCTGTGATCTTATCCCCGAACTGGATGCTTGCCCCGCCCGAGATCAAAGCGCTATCATCCCTGTCTGGCATTCGAGGGAGAAGATTATATGTGTGTGCATCTGCTGTAGAATCCTCTCACTAGCTCCACCATTTCGAGTACTCAGGTACCAGCTTCTGAAAAGTGACAGTGAAGCGTAGGTAAGAGTGGTGAAGGAAGCATAGGAACCAGTGAGCCATGAGTGGTCGAACCTTACTAAAGAAATGACTCCGTATGAGTCCATAGTTGCAAATCCTCCCGCTAGCAGAGGCTAGAGAGCGCCTCTCAACGAAGCAGATGTGATAGGGGCCTGCCTACATACTCTGGCTCTATCAAAAGAAATAAGATGCGCTGCCGGCAAAGCATGAAGCTAGATTTGCTCAAGAAAGGTATCCCATTGTCTCATCTCGTTCCCACTCATTCAAACTCATTCTTTCTTGCCTATAAACTCCGTCATGTTTAGCTTGAGTGCCAAGAGTGAAGTCCTCGTCCTCATAATTAGTTGATGGCTCAACAGGCTCGGGCTCGGCTTGGATGATTAAGCTGTAGGAAAACCAGACCTGCACCACGTACCTCCCTATAGCCCTATCGGGTCCTAGCCTGTACCTCGCGCAAACTACAAGGATCGCTCAAGCCTTCCTCTTGAAATATATTTGAAGGTCCCGGACTCGAATTCATGCGGAAATAGGCAATTATAACCAATCCACGCAGCAAGCATCACATCTTAGTTGCCTACACAGTCCAATTAATCAGTTTCTAAAGAAAGAGCGCTTGCCTAGTCCTCTTTGTAATGACTATTCCCCATGCACCCGCTCTGCCCCTTTGATTTGGATTCTGCTATCTCGGTTTGGAGGGGAAAGTGGATGAGTAGCAAAGCAAGCTCACCTGTTTGAAGCAATAAAAAGCAAGCTCACCTGTTTGAAGTAGTGCCAGGAAAGGTTATCCCGCTATTCTGGGAATAACGAGCATTGTATTTGCTTAGCGTTCTTGTATTCAAAGTCCAGCCCTATCTGCCTAGCCTCTCTGACTTCCTGGCTTCGATCGTCTGCGTCCCCGCGTCTGACGTAGAGTCGTTGCACTCGTCCCTAGCAAGAAGAGAGATAGGGATTACCAAGGCTCGTCTACGACTCAGTTCGCATTCGTTAATTCAATTCTTTCGCTGAAGCCATCAAAATAGAAAGAAGGCTAGCTTGGGTATGATGGGAATCGAACCCATGGATCTCACTTTCGGTGAATTTTTATTTCCCAATTTGGACGAATATGAATGATAGTGAGTTGGACTTGTCTATAACGATAGTGAATTGGACTTGTCTAAAACGAGAGTCTCCCGGAAGTACTACTTCTGATTTCTTCTTTGCTCCAGTTGCACTCGCTCCTTCATGAGTCGGCTTTCTGAATGCCTCTACTCTTTCCGTGAACTCTTATCTAAGGATCGAGTAAGCCCACACCCACTATCGGTCCTATACCACCCTTGAGCTTGGTAGGTTGTCTCCTCCATGCCCGCTCTCTCTATTTCTAGAGAGCTCAAGTCTGCATGAGCGCCTGCTCTCCTCTTTCTTTATGAAGAAGCTCAGCCATGCGACCAGATGATAGGCAAGAATGACTCTACTACTTACTACTACTTAACTTAAATAAAAGAGCGGAAGAGCAAGAGGAGGATGGGATTGATTCTATTAACATAAAGTGCCCGGATGGATAGGTGCGAGTAGGGAGGAGGAATATGAGAAGGACAACAAGAGTGAGCAGAAAGAATTGATTATGGGTTAGTTGTTAGTTGTTCCCGTACGAGTCTTCCGAACATCGAATGGGAGAAAGACCTTTTCAGTCTGAGTCAAAGTCTGATGGTTGAATCGGGGTTAATTTGAAAGGCACGTGAGGGGCGTAGCGTCCCAATGCTGACCCTTCCGAGGAGTGGAGCAATATTGGTTTGAACTTTACATCGGAGGAACTTCTTTTGATATTAGCCGCGTCGTATAGCCATGGGCTGAGGAAGGTGCTACGAGAGGCACCGAAGGAAGGCAAGTAGCGATAGCTGCTAGACCTAGAAAGGGTATGAAAGGCGAGGAACGAGTGAAACGACTCCAAGTTATCCAGTCCAATAGAGGAACGACTCCAAGCTAAGTGCAGCAATAGAGAGTAGAGGATATGGAAAAGCAAAGGATGGCACTAAGCAAAGGCAAGAAGTCAGAGCCAAGCAAAAGAGGTTCGGTTCAAGCGTCGTGCAATAGAGTAGAGGTACAAGAATCAGAGAAGTGGATCCGGGAGTGCAAGAAAGCGAGGAAGGAAGGGCACAATACCTCGCAACTTAATGCAACTCATAAGGGGGAAAGTTAAGGAGAAGCCACGTACACCCTTACACACCACTCTCATGGAAGGAAGGTAGTCGTAAGCCATCAGTCGGGAAGCATCAGTCTAAGCAGCCTAGGCATGGGAACGAGAGGAATAGCAGGTCAGAGCATAACTTCATATCATTAGCTCGACCGAGGGTTTCAAATCAAGATCTTAGCCCCTCTCCTATTGGCGTTTTTAGGGCTTCGCTTCATGGCGCTCACTTCTGACCTTAGATCTCTACCGCGGGTTTTTCAAATCAAACTGAGTTGATCGCCCAAAAATTCAATCTAATCTGGTTGGGCAGGGCTACGGGTTTTGCTAAGTTATCCAAAGACCCGAAGAAAGTAGTCAGTGAATTCAGAGTGTCTCGCCTTGAGCCCAAAAGAGAGGAAGCAGAAGCAGGCAGCAGCAGCAGACTTAAATTCATGCAATGCGGACTTTCCGTTTAGTCTCACCAACTTGTTGTAAAAGCTCTTTCATGGGAGACTTCGGATAGCGATCGAGAGAGGACAGAAGGAAAGTTGACCCGACATAGTCCGAGAGCACCACCTTCTCCAACTAAGATCTCCATACCTTTCTACTCGCCCATCACTTCATTTTCTATCTTCTTTTCAGTCTTCGGAGCGAGTGAAACGAAGAATAATATCAGTACTCTATTTGAGCGGCTAATCACTAGCGATGGCGAATAAAAGATCTTAATCCAACTCCATTAAGCCTAAAGCCTATTGAGAGTGCTGTGAGGGAAGCTATGCTTGAGTGGAGATCCCGTTCCACGTGTGATTTCATAGGTCTACCTTTGCTTGATGCTTCTCCCTCTCATTCATTTCAGCGCATAAATAAAGAATGGAACGAAGCGAATCCCTAGCGACATAGATGCAGCGGAGAACTAAGGGACGAGGCGGTCTAGGTCAATTCACAACGAGGGGCAGGCATGCCATCCATCAACTACGGCGAGGGAAGCTATGCTTGAGTATAGGGCCGAGGGACGAGGGTAGTAGCTGGTCCTACCTCACTTTAGCAATCAAGGGGGAACGAGGAAAAGAAGCAACGGTTCAATGATAAATTGGAAACTAATAGCTAGGGAAATAGTCCACTTGAGCTCAATGATCAACTCGGACTTCAAAACGAGGACATAGAAGAAAAGAATAGGTCGGTTACTTTATCGGGGAATTGATCTCTTGCCAGGAAAGGAATTCAAGCGAGGTGAGTGCTACTCCACCAGGGAAGGTCAGTTCTTTAAATCCAATCTGAGGAGAGGAAATGCAGCTAAGCAGTTGCTTCATGGGCGAGTTTTTCACATCAAGTCTGAGTTTCTTAGTTGATGTCTTCCTTCCGAGCCAATACCTCAATGAAAGAACCTCATTTATCCGTTTAAGTCAATCAATAAAGTACCGGTCCCGAGGCACAACTACTAGTCTTGAATCATGAACTTCAAGTCTAAGAATTGAACTTCAAGTCTGCTCCTTTCTTCATTTGAACCGCTCCTTTTAGCCTTGGGCGCTCCCGCTGGTCGCTTTAGTCACTACGTTCTTTCCTTCATTTCAGTCAGAGCGGATAGCGATTCCTTCATTAACGGGAGCAAGACCTCTGAAATAGCACTTCTCCAACGGGAGTCCCTAATGGCACTTAGAACAAGGAGTAATCCAACTCGGGGCTAGCTCTGGTGTCCGAACTTGTTGAACTCAATGACAATGAATAGCTGACTTCTAGCTCGGGAAATGCAGGTCGGGAGCTCTGCCCTGCCTAAGCATCCAATTTATCAAGTCAAGTCTTCATTCTGGAATTCGGCAATCAAAGTCTTCACCTCATTCAATCACGAGTTCCCATCAAAAAGTCTTGGTTTCTCACTACAAGTCTTTACTCAATCTATAGTATGGAGTCCGAGCCAATAAAAGTATGAGGAGCGGGTCAGCGATTCATGATTCTCAAACGGGAAACTGAGCTAAGAAGGAGCGCCCTCTGAAACTCCTAGCTCGGGCAAGTCACTTAAGAACTGGAGCTATTCATAAAGTCATTTCCCTAATAACAAACTAAGAAAGCAAGCATGAATTCCTAAGTTCCAACTTCGCTGTCTTTATTTATGCGTGTCAGTCAGAGGAGCTCGTCATGAGGAGTCCCATGAGAGAAGTTCAAGTAGCCGTGACGCGGAAGAAGCAAAGCAACTAACGTCCTAGAGAGCGGGTCAGCGAATCAATGAATCAAGCAAGTCTGTCTTCAAGTCTCAATCAAGTGACCGTGAAGTATGCATTTCCTAGTTTCTTTCTTCTGCCCGGGTTTAGCTTCGTTCTTCCTCGGGACATGCATCCAGAAGTTATGTCAGTCGGGGTTGCTATTTGCTCCTCTTTCCTTCAACTCAATCAATAAAATCAATAATGAAACAAAAAGAAAAGAGAAAAGAAATGAATAACAATTGAAACTATTAGGACAGACCATAGAGAGAAATTATTAACATCTTATATATAGAATAGAAAGATGCAAAGCATCACATTTGATTCTCCATTTTATCTCACTATCAGTCACTTCTTGAAATGAGATTAGAACGGGAGCGCAGGCGATGCAGCATAGAAAGGAGGAGCTCCATTAGAAGAAACTAGGACGAGGTATGGAATGCAACTCAGAGGCAGGCGAGTGATGAAATTAAGTTAATAGGCGATGCTCAACGACGCAGAGCTAAGGGGCGACTTAAAGGAACTCAGTGAAAGATATATAATAGGTCAACCCACCGAGGCGAGCAACAACTTATTGAATGAATCGCAACGGCAGCTCGTTCTACCAACTTCCTTTTTCTCAACAGCAAGTCTGAAACGAAGAAGATCAAGTCTGAGTCAAGTATGGAGTCCGAGCCCGGAAAAGAAATGAAACTAGGAACTGACTTCTACCTTGGATCTGCCAAGAAGTGCTCTTCCTCTGCCTAAACGAAAGAGCAAGTCTTCAAGCAAGTCTTCTCCGCTCAAGTCTGCTTTACTTCGCTCCGCCCCTCAAATCTATCTCTTCTATTTCACTTAAATTTTCCAGCCATCCCTTGGCCGTAGTGTGCCGGAATTGGAGTCTCTCTTGAAACTGGAAAGAAAGGAAAATGAAGAAGCTCTCTTTCTTCTCTTTCTCCACTCTGATCTTTCTTTGGTCTTGTTGAGTCCCGAACGGGGCAATGCTGCGAACGAGAGCAACCTGTACCGACCATAGGTGCTAGGGTTCACTCCTTCCATTCACGACTCATTCTATTCTGTATGCAAGTCGATATGAGACTACCTACTGCAAGTGCAAGTCGATAAGAGAGTGTTGTCACCCGTCCTTCCTCATATTCCATGCCATGAAGCGGTTCTGAAGAGTCAGGAAGAGAATGAACTGTCAGAAGTTTGAACTCAGTCCGTTAAAGCGATCGAATGTCAGTAGGAGCTCGAGCCTATTATCAGTCCGAACCTCATCCCTCATCCTTTGAGGTAGTCAGTCTCGTTTCCTTTCCGGTAGAGTCTTGCTGCTCTTTATGTCCAGTGGTGTCTGGCGTGAGCTTTCCTTTGCAGTGCTTTCGGTACTACGGTCTATTCACAGTCAGAGTTACTCCGACAGACTGAGTTCTTTGCCCCACCCCTCATTAGGTCTGAGCTGCAGACACTTTCCAGAAAGCTCTTGAGTTTACGTGTTCCATTTCAGTGAAAAGATCTCTATCTACGAATAAGACAAAGAATGGGTCGGAGTTGGATGCCTCAGCAGCGTTTGAATCATAATCCGGAACCGGATCAGAACTGAAGACGGGAGAAGGGCACCCGCGTTCATCAGAGGGGCGGCCGCTTCTACCTCATCTGTCGCTCAAGCTCTCTTATTCATTCCTCCCGAACAGCACGGAATGCGCGATGAGACCGCTCCCGAACTTGATAATAATAATGAGGTCAGACGGGGAGTTGGATAAGGATCACTTCTAACTCACAGTTTCCATTCCCCTCCCTCCCGAGAGAAAGAGAAAGAGGAAAGAGTCCCGTCTTTGTTGACTTTCTTCCCTCAGCTGCAGTTGGATCCCGTACTTCACGCTTCTTCTTTCATCCTCGTACGCAGAAGAAGAAAAGAAAGAATAAAATTATCACTGAGAGAGAGTGAGTGCCGAGCTAAACTAGAACTGATGCTTACATAAAAGGTCGGATCGCGGATCGGCTCGCGAACAGAATAGTGTTGCACTTTGGGTCGGATCGATCAGTTCATACGGATCTCTCATCACTAAGGTAGGTGCACTCCACTTCTAAGCACGAGCTGGTTGGATCGATCATAGATAGACTTTACTTTGGTCGGATCGTTCATGCGTTGTGCTCTCATGCACAAAGGGCACTGTTGCAAAGATCATCGCACTTCGCCGCTCCTCTGCTGATTGCAAAGATTCAGATTCCCCTGCCTCACCTAGGCACGCACTCATCGGATGGGCTGGTAGGCTTCTCTCCTCTGCGTAGCACCTTCCTTTGATGGGTCTTCGCTCTGCACCTGGCTGATCTCTGGCACCGACCCTCTCTTTTCTCTCTTAACCTCCACTCCAGAGCCTGTTACTCGAATCCCCGAACAATAAAATTGTTGAAAAGCACTCCTTTTGCAGACAACTTTTCGATCTTTTTTTAGTGCTTCTACGAGTGAGACTGGTTTTCCATATAGATAAGACAACTTTGATTGCTTTGAAATGGTACTCCTTGTGGAGCGGGACTCCTTTTCCATATAGAGAAGGATTACTTGAATGGCTATATTGGACTCCCTATGGTTGAACATTCCTTAGCCTCGTACCGACCTCCACTCTATGCTAGCCTTCTTGAATTGGATAAGAGCCGCTCCTTGCCTTCCAAACCTTCCGAACATGACTTCTCTTTACGTCGCTGTCGTTAAAACCTAAGAGTCCGAAAAGCGCACTTGCCCCAGAGTCCGAAAAAGCATTCCTCGCAGGCCGTATTAGCACAACTTAAAAAGCCACTTTCCTTGCATTCGATGACTAACGACACTGCTCTCATGTCATGGGGGTGGGCCATCCGAACACTGGAAATGCTAGGCTAGCGCTCACCCACTTCTCCTGTGGTGTAGATCACGCTTTGACTCTTGACTCTCTTCTCAGACCCATCTATTCGGTCGTGGCATGAGACATCAACCACATAGACATAGTATATTATCAGCTAAGCCACTCCTCTCTTCAACAATAATAGACGTAGCGGTCATCTCGTTAAAAGACACAGGGCCCACTCCGTTCCACCTACCCCCTTTCGTTCCTTTCTCGCCTTTTCCACCACACTACATATAGTTGTTCTCAGGCTTCGTTCATCAATAGGGCATTTCTACAACTCTATGTATATGCCCCTGCTACCAAGCCTCTTCTGATGCTTTATCTATAAAAGATAGTAGACCGAGACCTGACAAGTCCTATGATATGGTTGGTATGCATGCAAGACCCACTCCTATTCTGGACTATTGGAGTATGAAGGACTCTTGGAGATGTAGATTGAGATCAGCTGCTCAGTTCAGTTCAGGGTGCTCGACAGCGCACTCTCTGCTCACGAGCCCGTTCAAGCCAAGCAGGGGGGGAGAGCTTGATCCTCTTTCCCCTATTGTATGAGATAGCTAGAGCTGGGTACGGAGGACACAGGGAGTCTTTACTTTAATCAGCAGGATTTGATCTCTTTGCTCTAGACTTGATTATGCCCCATTTATTGTATTGGCATGAAGAGTTGCGTGTGCGAGAAAGCTTGATCTCCACTACCTTTGAGAAAGAAGTCAACCCCTTTGTTTGGCATGCCCCTTTGCAATAAATGTTTCGTATCCAAGACCTGAAGAAGAGCTTGAACCATCACTTCTTGACTCGGGTTCGGCTATTGAATTGAATGCTATCTTTTCGATAGCTATTTCAGCTCCCACACAATCTCGATCGAGATCAAAGAAAAGCACTCTCTTTGAAACACTTTTCGGAATGATTGAAAAGAGAAAAAGAAGGAATGAATCAAGCTAACGATCCTGATTTAAGCATCAGACTGTAGGCGGTCAGAGAAGCCCTCTTTGCTCCACCCGCGTGTCAACATAGATTGAATGCTGATATAGTTCTTTTGCTATTTTTTTTAATGATCCGGTCGCTTTCGTGGAATTAATTTGATCTGATCCATTTCATTCAGCTCTTTCTCTCTGATCCTTGTGCAATTGTTCGATTGATTGAATCTCTTTTCTTCTGTTATCTCTCCTGTTCTAATGTCTCGTAAGTCGATGAATGGGATTCCACCCTCTCTGTCCCATAAGAGTGAGCGAGGATCAGGGAATGACGACTTGTAGCCGCACGATGCGGCTTCCGGGAACTGGCCCTGGTCGCAGAGCTGGTCTTCTTCTATGCGGGTGGAGAAGAGAGACATAGGAGAGGATGTATACCGCTTCTTAGCACAATAGCACTGCACTGCCGCTTATGCCAACGATAGGAAGGAACGAAGTTTAGCAGTTCTACTCTACGGACTTTATTATAACCCGTTCCGTGAAGCTCGTCCCTTCCTTTAGTCACACGTCGCAGTAGGTTCGCTCGTCCTTCTCCTTTCAGTCGAACCCGTCGGTTCCTTGGACCTTCCTTCTTTCCCTGTACCTCCTAATGATCTCTTAGTAGTCAAGAGGAGGTAGCTTGGTTCGGTATGAATCCCTATTGGTATCAGCACCGGTGGTTTAGCTAGGTCTTCTTGAGTGTCTCTGTCCTAGAGGAGACTAATCAGCAAGGGAGTTCAAAGGCGACCGCTCCTCTTCGGTAATATCTCAGAAAGGGAGGGCCTGCAGGACCGACCGACAAAAGTGTTCCTGAACCGGTTCTCTAGAACCGACCGATCTTACTCGTCTTTCTTAATCGAGTTCCCAAGAAGTGTTAGCTTTAGTCGGTCTGTCTTCCTTTGGTATCAGTACCGTATGGAAGCTAGGTCTTTCTTGTCTCTGTTGATCTCCTAATCGGTTCGTTAAAGGATCTCTGTTGTTCGCTGTTTAGCCTTGACAGTCCCTTTGGTTGTCTTAAGGTGCTCTTAGCGTTAGTAAGAGTAAGTAGTTCCTTTGTAGTTAGTAGTTCTGCTGCTAGTAGGTTCTTTCTAGTGTTAGCTAAGAATTCCTCGTTCTTTCTTTGCGAGGTCAGTTTAGCCTAGTTTAGACTGTCGGTTGTAGCTCTCTGTAGTAGCTTAGTCCTTGTAGCTCCCTTAGGTCAGTTAAGGCTGTTTAAGCTCTGTTTAGAGCAGAGTAGTTTCCTTTCTTGTGGTTCTAGTTCTTCTTTGTTTTAGTAGTAAAGGAGTAGGGAGCTCCTCAGATCAGTGGTTAGGCCTTGGTCGTGTAGCGCGCTCATCCTCCGTTGCCTTGAACAACTTTAATGCTTCGCATCGTCTGCACTTCTTCGCTCCCGCATCCCATCATGCATCATGCGGCCTACCGATGATAGTCGAAAAGCTGGACTTGTCTACTCTGCCCATACTCAGACGCTGGAACAACCTATTTTCTTTCTCTCTTCTGAGAGCCCTCCTTTTCGCCCCGTGGGATATTAACGAAAGACAAACTCGAGAACAGAAAAGCGAGGTACGTGAGCCGGAAGAGTTAGAGGCACCTATGATCAGTCCTCTCTGATAAGTTAGAGGAGCGAGCTGCCGAAAGAAGACATAGAGGATAAACAGCAGCTGCTCCTGTTCAAGGGCCGAGGAACTAATATATCATTTAAGGGCTCGAACGATAGCGAGAGATACGAATGCGATAGCGACGTGAAGGAAGTGTTAGACTGTTCTTGGGCCTCGGATTCAGATCAAATCTCCCAATCAGGCGGTCGGGTGAGGTCGGGGTCTCTCATTCCCTACCTGCTGATTCTGAAGCAGTGCACGCAGAGGTCCGGGCTAATACCAATATAGCTCATAATGCTTATAGTCTCAATCCTAGTGTAATACCCTGAGAGCTCTCTTGTGAGCTTCAGTCAAATTGGAGAGTAGTCTTCTCCATTTATTGACGACTTTCTTTTCTTAAGACTAAACCAGTGTGATTGATTCGGGACGAATAAATTGATGCTGAACAATGGAATGGCCTGTGCCTTCGTTTTACTCGTATCCATGCCATGGCAAGCCACTGACCTGTCTCACTCCCGAGGAAGGGAATAGAGTGATATCCAACTTTAGGTGTCGAGACCACTGAAAGCTACACTCTTTCTTGCTTGTCGGTAATGAGCAACTACCGATAATCTCGGTTTTGAACACATCATTTACAGAGCGCCCGCTCACTTCATGGCTGGTGGTTGGGTACCATTCAAAGACTAGAGTTGGGGCTGTTTTGAAGGTTCCAGTGGCTGGTCCCTCTTATAAAGCTGATTGCGGCGCTTACCACTATAGTATGAAATCTTTCTGTACTTAGCTTTCCTTTCTCTCCGGAGTGCTTTCCAATTCTTTCTTATAATTATAAAAGAAATCGGCAAAACCTTGTCTCGCCACAAACATCGAAGCGGAAAGGGACAAAGAACTTCTCGCAAAAAGACCACTTCGAGCAGATGTCAGCCATTTTCGATAACTAGTGGAATGGTTTCCTACTATAGATCTTCTTGTATTGCCCATTCCAAAAGCGAGACGAGAGAGGGAGGAACATTCGTTTTTCCCCTAGTAACAATAACGCAATGTTATCAATTTGGTATTTAGGGTAGCCCTCCTAAAAGTAGCTATCAACGGCAGAGTCAGAAAAAAAAAAGGAGTTCGGGAGTCTGAGTCGTGATTGATGAAGAAAGAGAGAATCATCGACAGAAATGGGGCCCGGAGTGAAAGTATGAGTTCAAGGGAGGTTGACTACGGAGCTCCTTTGATCGGCTCGAGTCGAAGAGGAGAGGACAGAAATTATTGAATATCCGCTTGAATCTATTGGCCACTGGGATGGCAAGAGCGAATGAAAGGTGGTAGGGATGGTGGAAAGAAATGAAGAAGAAGAAGTCTGCCCTATCATCGGAAAGCCCTAAGAAAAGGCATTGGATGGGATGACTCTATCTATGGGCCGCCACTCCATTTCAAAGTTAGTGTGCGTAGAGATTACTTCTGTCAATAGGCAACTCCCACTCTAACTTACATTGGATCTGAAACCGCGGCGGTACAACTCCAAGAGCCGAGATAGCAGCAGCTCTTCCTTCAGCAGGAGCATAAAGAAAACAAAGGAAGGGAATGCCAGAAGCCTCCAACTTTTTCCATTGGCATTTTTTACCCGCCTGGCACGACATGTAACGGAACTCGAAGGGGATGCACTTAAGACTTCAACTAAATAGGTTGACCACCAAAACTAGATGGCAGAGAACTCCCAAGGAAAGACAGATAGTGAGACCTATCCCTACCCCTATTGGATCGCCCGCCTATCGATTGTCCGTCCCTATTACCTCTTCTTGAGTATATGTCACTATGAGCTATTACTTATTCTATTTCAACACTAGATTCCCTGCTCTTACTATTTCTTTACTCGGGAACTGGTCTGGGTGTAACAGAACACGAACTGACAGCAACAGAGGTTCGCAGGGACCTTGTCCTATAAAACGCATACCCCATTTGCAATTATGCAAACATGCCTTAGCTTGAAAAAGTGTGTTTCGCTTTCCTGTCGTTCGAGTCTGTCAGTCGATCCAAATCACAAGCTAGCTGTCTGTTTAACACATGCCAGTCGAACTCTGAACCAGAGAGAGAGAGAAACCTCAGTTATCTATCTATCCATATACATACGAGATCTCCCAGCTGGATCCGGAATCACGGATCACTGAAACAAGGATGCGGCGAATCATCACTCGAGGCCTCATACCATAGTACACCGAATTGATGACCCTAGTAACTGGAGGGGAAAGCTATTTTGGGCGCTTGGGTGTGGAATGATAATCTTTTCTTTTATAGGCTACTTCTATCATTCGTATCGGTATGAAATGAAAGCATATATGGAATTGTGGTTCCGAGAAGGCATGCTCCTTCACCGAGAGATGATTCGGGAATAGCGGAAAGGGGGTGGGTGTGGCAGGTCTTCCTCTTTCACTGCTTTGGGGCTCCTTTGCCCCGCCCTTACTAGCATCATTACGGGAAAGGGAACCGTCGCATGATCTCCACCCCAGTTTATTGATTCCTTCTGGCCGTAAAATGATAGAGATCACCGGAAAATCAAAGGGACAAGAGAGCAGAGAGAAGTTCGGAGCAATGCCGACGTCTTCGCTTGGACTCCAGCCGACATACCAGGGATTGACTCTTGGGCCGATGCACGATGACCAAGGGTTTCGAAGGTCTACCTCGACACAGAAGCGAGCGAACTTCCCATCCTCTCTCCACCTCCCCCTTCGCCCGTTCAAGACCACTAACCTGGAGGGCTATCCAGTTTTCCTCTTAAGGATAAAGGATATGAGATGCTTGCTTCAAGTTCCTTTTTTTCTATCATCTCTGCCCCCAAATTACCTTCCAGGAGCCTTTGCCTTTGCTTTGGTTGTCCTGATTGGTTTCAAAGTTGCCCTTCGATTTCAGTACTCGGTCCAACTATCCAAGAGTATTCTCAAGTTTGGACCAGTTTTTGAGTCTGCCGAGATCTGTGGCCGTCTTTTATACATTAAGAACAGGTTAGCTACAGTCTTTGTGAGTAGGTGGTAAGCTAAAGCTAAGGATGCAGCAGCTGAACTAGAGGCGTTGTTGAAGGAGTCAGCGCTCTGGAAGTTTTGTCGGCCTAACCTAGTAGGATAGGAAAGGCTAAGGAAGGATTTGCCACCTGAGAGCGGACAGCTAATGCATTCCACTTATTGAACAGGGTTCTATGGTAGGTCCTTTCTCTCCTGCTTTTCTTCTTTCTCTATGTGATTTGCTTGATCCAATTTCCCGTCTTCTTTTTTATTATTCTTATCCAATGCAGACAACCGACATAGGAGAATCGAAACAAAAGAGGTTGAGTCAATGTAATAAGCTAGTGTTTTCAGAGTGGATAGCATTAGCTGTTGGTTCTCTGGATTTCGTTATTCTTTTGTTCTGTCCTTGGAGCTAAGCGAGGACCAGAGGTTCGACTGTCCGAGGTTGGATTGGAGTCATCTCTTCTCCGGCCGGGGGCGCAAGTTGTATGATTTTTTTCCATATTCCTAGCTCAGAATAGGAACTAGAGTTTGACATAGTTGACTGCCTTGGCTTTGTCTTCTTTAATTTATAGTTACTAAGTTCAAGGAGCTGTCTTTCTTCCCTTGGATAAAGCTAGGGTTGAGGAAATTCTTCCCTTGGATTGGAGTTGAGGAAAGCCATTTCAAAGGGTTGAGGAAATTAAAGCAAGTTTTCTCCCCGTGAATCTGAGCGCAACAGGAACATCTTAAACTGACCCTCAAGCTCGCCAGAAAGACTGAACTTTATAGGAGAAGAGGGTGACTTGGGTGAAGGATGAAGGAGTTCGAGGGAGAATCAAATAAAATCCCTCAAGAGATTTGGGTGAGAACTTCTATTGATAATCAATAAATATCTCTCTGACGCTGAAATTATTCAGGGGCGGGGAAGAACGAAGCGAGCTGCGCTAGCCTATTACGTTTTTCAGCAGCAAGCTACGGTCTAACCACCCCTTATGCCTTACCCCTAGTAACCTAAGACTGTATCTATTGAGTAAAAGAAAGTTGTTAAGTGAGGAACTATGCTTCTCTAAAGATAGCCAGTAAATGGTATGTACTCCCGGTGTGAGCCTGCCTATCTTGCACAAGGGAGGGCATTGGGCAGAGGAGGAAAGGGATTGATCGAGAAAGGCTTTATGGTTGATTAGTGAGCCCTTGCTCGCAGTCCTATGTGTTGTCTGCTGAAGACGTCTTCTCCTCCCTAAAAGATGGCGCCACCCCCGAAGCCACCTGTAGCTAATGAGGTTCCCTTCTTGACTTGAGTATCGGACTTTAGGCTATTATGCTCCCAGGTACCTCTACCTACCGTTTGTGGTGAGATCGCTCCGCTCTTTGGTATTCCAATCTGTCTGTCTTCAATTGTTGACCATCGCCTTTGCATATCAACCAGGTTGGATCGGATGTCAACCTGTGTAGGATCCATCATCACCTCTGAAAATGCTTCTCGAACTTCGTTGTTTAAACATGGTGTACATTGATGCATCCTCGTTGAGGACCCCAGCGTGCCCTTTTGTGAGTTTCCTTCACCACGGCTTGGGTATAAGGAGTAACTGGAAAGGCTCGTTAAGTGCAATAACTGGTATGAAGCGTATGACGACACCACCCTCCAACAAGCAATGGTGAAATCCTAGGAAAATAGGAAAAGGTTGTTTGAGAGTTCATCAGATCTAGTTTCATTAGCTTGTGGAAGAGGGAGTCGGAGACTTCCATTTGGGAGAGTTCTTATTAGAAGTGAGTTTGCAAAGAAGAAAGAAGGCAATTCATTCTATGTGCATTTTATGTGTATGTGGGAGCATTTTCCCTTATGCGGGTGCATTTTGCCTTACCTTATATAGACAGTAGTAGTCAAAGAATCGCTCACCGGGTCGTCCGATCTCTTTGATGGTTCATCCTCGTGTCACTAGTTCACGTCATCCTCGTGTCACCAGTTCAAAAGTAAGAAAGCACTCAGCATATCGCATGTAAGAGTAGCAAGTTGCCTGGGGTACTCTGATAATTCAGGTGCAGTGAGACAGATCCAAACACTCATTAGAAGTTGACCTGAACTAGAGCGCAGTTCATATGATCAGAGGTTGGTTAGGCATCCCACAATTAGGTATACGCGTGATAAGGAGAGTTGGGAACCCAAGCAATATAAGAGAGCTCGGGAGATGGAGGACTCTGCTTCGGCGCTCTCACTCTACTCTTACCAGGCCGGGATCCGTGTTCGGGCCAAGCAATGGAAGCTCGCAATAGAGGAGTCGAGGTGCCAATTCAAATGAAAGTCTTAGTCGTGACAATTCTCATTCTAGTCTTAGTTGTCGGCATCTAAAGTCAATCTCTCTAAGGTAGGGGTTCGGTCAAAACCATTCATAGGTGAATATGGGCTCAGTTGAGGAAGCAATATCATTGCATAGTTCGGGTGAGTGAGGTTCCGTTCCTTTAGTAAGTCTTATCCGCGTAGATAGTTCGACCGGGCTCTGATCCCTAATTGAATGCGAATGCGAAGGGAAGACCCGTCGGTTCATACCACCAATGAGACTCGGAGGTGAGTTGAGGTGCGGAGCGGAAGGGAAGAGTTTTCCCGGGCAGTGATAGAGAAGAGGGCAGTCGCAGTCCCATCCAAGGCAGTGGGAGTTGGAAAGAGAAGATCAGCCAAGCTCCAATATAGAAACTCATCCTGCTCAGCCAAGCGAGAGATAATAGGACCGACCCTGGTCAGCGAACGAGAGTGAGTGCGGGAGTCTTCGGTGCTCCGCGTCAAAGGCATAGTGAAAGGGTTCCGGCAGTGATATGCTTAACCCCATCCCAGGCCGAAGTCAGACGAACCAGAGTTGGGGCTTCGTTGAGCTATTGAGTTAAGCTATATAATATGGAAGCTCTCGTTGACGAATCAATTAATGGTCCACCTTCTATAGATATTGATAGTAGTGTAGTAAAAGAAGAAAAGCACGCGGACATCTTCGCGAACAGACCTATTTATAATTAGCAGACCTATTCTTCAGTGCGAGCCGAGCCCTACTCAACTCTTACCCAAACCACTAGCCTATTATCCTATTAGGATAAGAGAGCGGGGCTTCGTTGAGCGGCAAAGTGGAGCGGAGCGCGATCTCTGCAAGAGCAAGCAACTCCTTCTTTGCAATCCTTAACTGGCGTAGGTGAGCCAATCAAGTAAGATAATATAGCTGTTCAAGTCGTTCGGTGATAATGTTTGCAAAGAAAGAATCGGAGCTATATCTCTGCGATCCACTGAAGCCAAAGAACAGGTCGCGCTTACTCGGCCCTTCCACTTACCATTAAATACTTCCACGGAAGGCTCAGTCTCTTCAAGAAGGAAAGGGTTCGAGATTCAATTCAAGTCATGCGGCTGCGGGTTCGATGAAAGAAGGAAAAGAAGAGGGAGAAAAAGGGAACCAGGAATCAGAAGCAGAAGTAAGAGTTGGGATATATTATATATAAAGTTGGGATATAAAGAAATAAAGAAAGAATATATAAAGTAAAGATGGAAGTGGAATTGTGCCAAGCAAGATCTCGAACGCTGGGGACTCCTTGCTCTAGATGGGCGGCTCATACAAAGTCGGGGCGGAAGGAAGAACCAGAAGCCCTCTAAATCATAGAGATAAGGACGACTTCTAACCAAGTCTGACAGAAGAGACTCTTGGCTCCGGAGTCCATGTAGCAGATCCTCTTGAGCAGATGGAAAAAAAAAAAGAGAAGCAAACTCGGGAACGGCTTCAGATTCAAGTATTCATAAGTCCCACTCTTACCAAAATAAATCTAGAAAGCAAAGCGATGCGGAGGAACTAGTCTTCCTTCCCGGAGAAAGCATCCCTTGCCGATCCGAGTCCCCGTGCCAATTCAATGAATCAAAGGTGCTCCCTTTCCTATGTCTGATGCCAGTCTCCAGTGCCAGAAGTGCATAAGAGTGCCCCCTTCCTAACCTAGACTCTGACATCGATAAGGAGTCGCTTTCTGATCTATGGTTCAACCATATTATCATATATCAGCGAGGATAGAAGAAAGACTCCCAGGGTGGCCTTGCTAATAAAAATTATCAATCTATACGTTCTGGTCTCTAGCCGGAGGTGTGCTTTTTTGCCATATAAGTTTTTTGCATACTTTCTTTCTCTTTCTTTAAATCTAGAAGTGGATATCGTTGGATCAGATTCTGTGCTTCTTTTTCTCCATGCTGAGACCTCTGGAAGACCTTTCAGTCTCATTCCCCTATGCTAATCCTAATGATATAAGTGAATTAAGGAAAGGAATAAGGCCACTCCCACTTCTCTGATATATTACCCGAGTTAGATGAACCGGAGAAGCAAGCAGTATAACTATATGGCATGGATGGCATTCATGCTAAGCTAAGTTCTTGTCATCATTTACTTGTCTTGTCTCTTTCACAATTCTATTTCGGTCGGCGCAGCAACACAATCTTAGTTTACAATTCCCAAATTATCCTCTTTCGCCCATTGCCCAGTACGGATATAAAAGCAAGTTGGACGAGCTCAAAGTTTCACTTCCCTCCTGACGGCGTATTGTGTGCCATTTGACTGACTATCCGGGGGCTTTTATGAAGGAAGCGATTCGTGGGGCTGAACATTTCTTTCATTCTATTCTTTGAACATTATAAAAAAAAAAAAATAAGGAAGCACGCGTAGTCACTTTGGTCACAGGCAGAACCAAGACTCAAAGACAGCTCACACACTAATATAAATAATATAATCAAATAATATAAAATTATTATAATCTAATCTACCTAAGCAGACGGGGACCGTAGCAATATCTTCAGACCACCGAAAGCCATTCGCTAGCTCGAGTTCTGCGGGTGATGATGTAGAAGTGGATTCTATCTTCTCTGCTCCGCCCCTTGCCAAATATAGTATGCTGCTCATCCCAATTCTCTAATCACTCTGCCACAGGCGCATGTTCAATGCCCGGGACCTGGAGAGACTAAAAAGAAGCGGGGGGTCTCAGCCAAAAGTTGATGAGTCGAGATACCTCACGTACAATGAGAGGGACCCCTCTTATCTAAAGCTGGGAACGGTCTTCTTTCTAGTTCAATTCCTACTTCAGTGGGTTGCTCGGTATACCATAGACTAGAGTGCAAAAAACACAATGAGGCTCCCACTTCTCAATCACACCTTCACAAGCTAGGAGAGGAGGCTGGCAGGGGTGGGGACCTACCTGGAGGGTAAGGGAGGAGTAATGGCATTGCTTTGGTAACCTAATCTATGAGGATTTGGAATCAGACAACGCGTCTCCCAAGAGGTCTTATTCTTCTTCATATTTGCCACTTCACCGACACCTTTCGTGCCTTAAGTATATAAAGCCAAGTAGTCACTCGGCATAATCTGTCCTGCCAGGGGGGAGGGGGGGTCCGGTAGGTACTGTGATTGATAATTGCACTGAAACCAGTCAGTGTGAGAGCAAGCACATGCAGGAGATAGTTGTAAGTGATAGTTCTTCTATTGAAGCGGAAAAGAGTTCATGCTCTGCATTCTGTTCGAGATGCCGACTACCTTGTGGACCTGAATCCGTAACCTTAATGTCATCTTCTACTGGACACGGAATAGTCCAAATCGCCTACAAATCGTAATTGTGCTCCCCTATCTCTTAATCATCTCTTTACTTTGAGAACTCGCTGGCCCGACTGGGGATCTCGAATTCGATGGCTATATTGTATTGGGTGGATTAGACCGGCTATACTATATTGTACCGACCTGAGGATTTCGAAGTTATCCTTTATCCGAAGGAACCTCATAAAGCGACCCGGTCCTTTCCGGATCTTATCTTACCCACTGCACCGCATAGTGGGTCCTCTTCGCTACACTCCGTTTGCCCCTTCTTTCTACTCTGATGACCAGTCGAAGGCTAATGAGTCATTCCCGCGTACTAGAAATAAAGGGAATGGATTCAGTGTGAGGTGAAGACTCCAGTCCATCCTCTTCTTCAAGGTAATGGACGCCCTGAAGAAATAGACCATCTCGCGAGAAAGATATGGGAAGACTTCCACTATAGCAGATCCAACAAAGTCAAATAAAATAGAACAATACCATTGCCATTCGCGAGCCTACTTGGCAAGGTCCCCCACTATTTGATAGGAATTCCCAACAGCTGCCCATTCAATGCAATGAGTTGGGATTCATAATAAGGAAATGACAATTCTTCTAAGCAAGGCTAAGGCTAGGGATCAACTTATTCTAACCGGGGCACATGGCAAGAACTAATGCGCAAGAACTCTCTCCTCCTAGCGAGACACTCTGATTCCTCCCTAACCGAATAGACGAAGTTATTTCCATCCGAACCGAATACAGAAAGCGCTCTGGCCTGGCGGTTGGTTGAGTTCTTTAAATCCTTTCTCCCGAACAAAAGAGCAGTTGGATAACAAAAGAAAGAGCAGTTAGATAAAATAATCCCGGCGAAGCACTTTAGGTAACTCCACAGCCTGACATCCTCGAAGCTCTCATCTTGATCTTAGGCGAACCAATGAAGACTTGTATCCTCGAGCTTTAAAGGGTAGCAGCCTTAGAATCCACGCCTGGCCCATAAGTCCTCCACGGATCTGAAGCTGACAAATCATACCTAGATGTAATGCAAAGTGTTAAACTCATGGCTACTTGGATCATGGCTACTTGGAGGGTCACTCAGTACATTTCTAAGATAACTGTCTGATCAGGCGAGCAATAAAGCAAGCAAAGAGAGGAAGGACCAGTGCGGCGATCCAATTGACTGATTCTTTCGAGGCTACTCAGAGACCCTTCTGCTATCCTCTACATCCCCCCCTTCTGTCACCCTCTCTTTTCTCCATTCCTCGATAATTTCGCTCTCTCGAATTATTTTTTCTGCCTCTCTCCCATCCTTTTCCCGACTTGATGAAGTAGTGATTCTTCCCTTGGTCTTCTGGGGTCCTTCCTACTTTCTCTCCCTTTCCCTGCTCGAGCTAGTGCCACGTCCTCTTCAGTCCAGTAGCGCGGTACCTCATAATGTTTTTTGTTCTGTCCTGGTCCTAAAGGTAAAAAAAAAAAAAAAAAAAAAAAAAGATGTGGAACTGCGGGGAGCCTACCTTTTTTCTTTCGCCTCCATCCCTCTCGGTCGAGTATATCAATCAATTGACTCTCCCCACCGAAAGTGCAATTATATCCATTTGATTATATAAGGATTGGGATCACTACATAGACAAAAAGTGCTATTATTCACTTGATTCTATTTTTATAAGGACTGGGATCACCAAGGTAAGAGCCGGGGCATGGCTTCCGAGATTGCACGTAGAGTCTAACTTTCAGTTCATTGGCTGAGGTTGCCTTTCCAACGAGAGCAAGAGCGATAGGTCTGGATTCGTCACAGAATTAGTCCTTTTCTTCGCCTAGACCACTTCTCCCTTTCTTTGTATATGGATAGACAGAAGAACAGTATGGATGAATTGTATGCGGATGGACAGAGAACAAACAGTATGAAAACGAGCTAAAGCCCCAAGACTCATTCCTCTTAGTTAACCCCTGGCTGCTACACACACCATTCTGATCTCTAAAAGCGGAGAAGTCACCCCAATAGCCCACTCACTCTTCGCCACAAGCCCATAACGACTCCTTGCGGATCATGTTCAAAGTCGTGATGCTTGCTCACCCGGCACAGGGACCATTCTCACCTTTTTCCTATTCTGGGGCGTAGTCCTATTCTGACTTTGATTGCCGATCCCCCCCTTTTTCCGTTGAAAGAGAAGAAGGATAAAAGCTCCTGAACATAACTCACTATAGAACGTCAGCACCCCTCTTCACAGACATCCCAAGTCGGGTCTGCCTTCAAAGAAAGCCGCTAATTGAACTGCTTCAGAGTGCTACGACCTTTCGAGATCTCTTTCGGCTAGTTCGAGTTCGGGAGCTTGGCTTGAGACCTTTCCGTAAAACTATGTCGCACTCATCAGACCATTTGAACATTAAGAAAGTAGAAGCGGAGGGGAATTAAATAGATAATACCCCCTCTCCTCTCTTCGTAGGGTTCTCCAATATAGCTATAGCTAATTCTTTATTAAAAGATAGCAAGATAGCAGCAGACATATTTATATTATATATTTATATTATATATAAAGATAGCAAGATAGCAAACAAAACACATATAAAAAGATAGCGTAGATAAGCGAAGCGAGCATATATAAAAGATAGCAAGATAGGATAAAGATAGCCAACAGGAGCAGACATATATAAAGAAAGATAGCAGACAGGAAAGGAAGTGCAGCAAGTACCTGAATCTGCGTGCATTCCGACTGCTTAGTGAGAATCATTCCCACTACCGCTTATGCAATAGGGAAAGAATTAGAGGGGGGCGGGTGCGATCGCTTCCTTGGGGTAGTACCTGTGAGCCAGTGAGCTATTTCTTTTTATCCTTTTATCAGATCGAACCTCTGATCTTCTCTTCATGCGTTCCCAGTTAGAACTCCCTCTTCGAAGTGGTTTGACTCTTGCTTTTTTTCACTGGGACAACATAGTACTTATTTTATTCTTTTCGTTTCATTTTAAGTCTCATTACTATTTTCTTTCTCATTTGGGCAGAGGCATAATAAAATAATAAAGTAAGGAGCTCCACGGACGACCGAAAACAAACACATTCATGATTCATTCTCTTGGAGTCCCGCGTCACGCCTTCGCTCCTCAAGTTGAGATCTTTCTATATCACACTTGACTTTATGCTTGCATTCGATGAGAATCCCTTCTGTTGCTACTAAGGAACTTGACTAAGAGCGCTAGCTAAGTGGCCCGCGACCTAGGCCTCAAGATTGAGTTTTAAGATTGAGATAGTAAGTGAGGTCTTTCTATACGTGCTATTTCAGGACACCCTTGTATACGTGCTGGACACCAATGGATATGTAGCTAAGACCCGTGCTAAGACCTGTTAAGAAAGGGCATGGCTTACCGAATCCAATTCCGAGTTGTTCCAGGAGCACCCATAACCAATGAATGAGAGAGCATTCGTGCCCAATACCAAATAAGATAGTGTGAGCGGGTGCCCGGACTTAAGATAGCCGAAGGAGCAGGTCGTCTAGCGGTCTTACGGAACATGGAAAAGGAATTAGTATCGGGTTCTTCGCAGTCTGATCTAGCGATGTTCATTATGCTTTCTTACTCCGTCAGAGTTCAGTAGTGCGGTCTCGGCTATCTCTTCTCAATCCTCATACCATTACCATATAAGTAAAGTCGAAATAGAAAGAATTGTGCGATGGCGCAGGAAGGCAGAAAAAAAGTTCTCTATTCGTCTGATTTCGTAGATTTTGATCTCGATGACCTCACACTATAAGCATGAACTCTTTGGTAGGAGAGCTCGGCATCGTCTGCGAAGGCAAGCTCCCACCTTGAGTTGGGGAAAGAGGAGGAGGAGCGGAGTCAAAGGCGGGCAGATAGAGATCACGGAGATGAAGGCGCGAAGCGAGGGCGAAGCGCAGATAAGTGCTCTTTGGCTATGCTATATGCTTAACACATGCTTGTAGAACCAAGTAGAACAGAGATTTGAACTGAGAACTGAGAATATTTAAGTAAGGACGGGCTCTAGTTCTATTAATGGATTCAAGAACAGGTGCAAGCGAGGTGCGGAAAAACGGGCTCTGTCGGTGACTTTGCTCAGAACGTACCGCTCGGAAAGCAGTCGAAGAAGGCCATGAATCTCTTATCCAAGAAGATAGTTCAACCTGTCCCCTGAAGGAAGTGGAAAGCCAGATCTAATAGGAAAGCCGATCGGTGAGAGGTGTGAGGACACGACGCATGGCACGCTTAGTAGAGAGCTCAGCGACTACAAGAAGTGGATCCGTCCCTGGCATAGAGAGAAGGACCGGCCAAGCAATGGAAGACAGCGAGGAACGAACGACAGTGACGTAGCGCGAGAGATAAAATGGACCCTGGTCAGCGACTCTTTCTCAAAGCGAAGTCCGGAGTGAAGCTTTATTATATAAATAATAAGGAGGAAGTGATCTCGTCTCTCTGATCAGTTGAAGCAGCCTTTTTTGCCTTTTTTCACTTTCTTTTCTTCAAATCTTGGAACTTAGGTCAACTAAACTAAGAAGATAGGCATGCGATGGAGAGATAGTTAACAGCTGGGAAGCCTTCACAGAGCGACACCCTCCCTTCCCTGGGAAGAAGGAGAGTTCAGAGGTCCCATAGGAGAGGGGAATGGGCAGAAGAGTGAGACTCAGTTGAAGGAGCAGCGGAGCGGGAGATTCAATTGGCAGAAGCAAGAGATCCCCACTACGCGCTATCCCCCAGGCAGTGATAGATGAGAGGGCGTAGTTCCCTTCCAATCTTGCTAGGTGCGTAGCGAGATCCGAATGCGTACGAAAGAGGGGAGGGGCTACGATTGGGGACATGGGAAGCTTCTGGCGGTGTCTGGCGGTGATGCTTCTAGGCCCCTCAGAGAACCCCACTAGTCATGGTCATTCCCAAAGCCATTCAATTTCGACCCTTTAAGTAAGTTGCTGAGCTCGACCATAAGGTCCGAGTGACAACGACGGGAGAGTTTTTTGTTTTTGTAGTTGGAGATTATAGTGTTGCGATCTTTCGTAGTTTTGAATCCCGTCGGAAAGTAGTAAATGGCCCCAAAGGCCACCGCGTCGTAACGTCGCCCCCGTCTACACGTCGCTGCGTTAGGCAGATAGTTGTTAAAAGATGTTAGTAGTTTATCCCTGCTTGATAGGACAGGACCTACTTGGCTTAGGTTGTTGAAGCGATAAGACCAACAGTGGCAACTGCAAATATTACCATCTCTAGTTATTCGACTATTGATCTCTCTTTTTCTTCCTCGGACAGTAGGGTGGTCGTAGATCAGTTTGAAGGAAAGGCAAATACCGAAACAGCTTAACTTGCTTGCAGGCAAGAATAAAGAGCTGGTGGAAGGTGCAGATGAAAGAAAGAAGAATGAATGAATGAGCTCCTGTCGCAATTGCAGAAGAATCTGCTGCTAGTCTTTTAACCACAGACGCTCTTGAGTCAATATCAGCTGTGGTCCTATCAGCTCAACCAGTTGCCGTTTGCGTAGTAAATGGTTTTGGCGGAAAATTACTTTAGTCTTTGAGAGTAAGCTGCTATTAACCTTTGATAGTAAGCTGCTATTAACAAATCGGGTCTGTCTGTAAGCAATTACCTTTCCTGCCTTCCGCTCTCATGGTTGCCTGCTTTGAGGGCCTGCTTTAGAGCTAGCCACACCAAGCCAAGACTGATTAGCTCGAGTGAAGTGCCCCAAGGGCAAGAAAAGACGAGGAAGGTGGGATCTTTTCCTTTAGCTTGGCAGTAGGAATTGTCTAATCAAAAGGTACGTAGTATACGAGTATACCCTAACTGCAGTATTAGAACATCATACGTAAATCGTTATCCGAAAAAGAAATGGAGATGGAACTCTTGCAACATCCAATTTACAGAGGAATAGGGAAAAAGCCCGTCAAGATCGTTAACCAGTTGATCGGGACTACTAGTATCTGTCGTGTCATAGAACAAGTACAAAGGGTTCCTTCTTTGCTTTGTTCACATCTGCTCTTTCCAGGACAGGCTATCTCTCTCTCAATCAATGTATTCACGCATCTCGAAAGAGTGAAAATAATCCGTCCGTCCTTCCAGAGCTTAAATAGCTAGGTTGGGCTTATTCCTTCAACAGAGGTAATGCTGACTCTTTTCCTTCCTGGTACTTTTGAATAAGGCAAGGCCTTTACCTATTCCCTATCACCTTTCAGTAGAGGAATGAATTCGTCTCAAATCAAAATAATCTGACTCCGCACCTTCGCTCGCTCCATCCGCGCCCTTACAAGAGAAAAGAAAGAAGAAAAGAACAATCGGGAAATCGGTTGTACTACACAAGGACCAACGAGGATGTGAAGGAGGAGTAGGAGTAGCAGGCACTGGTCTTGACCCTTACCCCCAGAAGGAGATCTCAGACCCTTAGGCCAATTAAACTTAATTAGTGGTAGTAGTATGCCTTTCCTGATTACTTATTTTCTGCACTATACCTTTACTGCTTGACAGACTTTATTACTTTATTGCCATTGCCCGCTTTACTGCTTGGAGGAAGAGAATCAGCTGTTACAGACCCGGCTGTGAAAGAAAGCAAGTCTACTGACTTGGCTTTTTTAAGGACAACTTCCCCTGTTAATGTACGAACAGGGGACTAGAAGAAAGATGCCTACAATCCGATGCTAAAGGAAGCCGTATATCTTGATCTTAAGTATGAAAGGGGCCCGCCCCTATTAGCGAAATCTGACTTAATAGGAACTGCACTTATACTTGCCTCTATGGCTTCCCTGTATGGCTTGTCTTTCTAGTGGACTGAGAGAGCGATCTCTAATCTAAAGGAAGAAGCAACTCACATACTTAATGTCCGATCTTAGAATGGATGCACAGAATCCACAGCTATGGATATTGAATCCGCCCTAAAAGCTGGGTTTTACAAGGAGGGACTTTTGACTGTTAAGAGGTGTCTCTAGCGCGGGGTGTGAGTGAGTTCCTGTGCTTGCAGGTCTAGGATTCTTTCCGTATCGCTTAGCCGGCCCTGCTTTCTCTTTGAAAAGTAGTAAGCGCAGGAGCAGCTGTCGATTCTTCTATCATTCGAGTTTTTTAGTCTTTTAATTACCATTACCCCTCGAACTCAAAGTGTGATACTATATATACTCTCCTCAAGCACCAAAAAAGGTCTTTGTCAATAAATGGGAATAAAAGAATTCCCACTCCTCAAAATTACATCAGAAAGATGAGCAAGATAAGGGCGAGATTTGAAATGAAATAGGTAAGAAAAGATTAATAAATAGAAATGAGAAATGAAAGACATAGGAGTCAATCCCCTCGAAGGTAAATGGGCCTACCATCGACAGCTACTCAACTGAGCTCTGGCTCAATTACGACTTATAGGGAGAAAGAACTCCCACTCGATCGAATGGAGAATAAAGGATCTGGTTGGAACTGCAAATAACTCTCTTTACAAAGAGACTGCAGGATCTCAAGCGCTATCTTACCCTAGAACAGCAATTGCGGGAGCGCACCTTAATACTAGATCGCTCTGAACTAAAACTGCAACAGGAGGCTCTAGACAGACAAAGGAATTGGCTTAACCGAAACCCTTAGGAAGAGCCCTGAAGATCGTTAAAGCGTGAGAGCGAGAGTAAGCGGAAAAAATCACTTTTACGGGGACTTCTCATAAGAGGAAGATGAAGACTTTCAAATCCAAATTTTTCCTTGCTTTATCGCTGCCGGCTAGCCTTTACCAACTTCTTACTTGACTTCTGGATTTGCTATACCTGATTGCTTACCAACTTTCCTAAGGGAAAGGACTAAAGCCGGGTACTACTGGTACGGGTACGGGGAAATATAGGTCTTTTGATTACTGGGAAGATAAGAAAGCATAGTCCTACATATCATAGCTCGCTAGCAGAAGGCTACAGATTGGAATACAACTAGCTTTCTCAATTTACACTATGAACTACTCGACCAATAGGAGGAATGGAACTTCAAGGGAATCCAACTCGATTACAGGGCACTCGAACCCGCTCGCAGAGATTTATCACAGGCTTAGAAAAGCATTCGCTTTTAGCAAGATATACTATTAAATTAAGAATTAAGAATAGAAGTCTTACTCGTATCAATAATGAAAGGACTGGGAGACATCCTATTAATGGGATGGGATTTATAAAAATCCTATTTCTGTTATCCGGGTGTTAATAACTCCAAGCCAAGCTATCCAACTGGTATCAAAACTACCCCCATAAGTAATAGAGCCTACTTTTTTCCTAATTCCTAATCTCCCAACTGGATTGAGAACTAGCCGGAAGCTAGCTATTGATTGAATCACACCTTTACAAAGGGTACGTTAGCAGGGGGACTGGCATCTTCCATTCCCGATGCAGGTATAGGCAAAGGTGAATCAAGTCCATTATCTCTGTCAGCAAAATGACTTTAATTTAATAAGTAATGTTAAATTATGATTATCTAATAAATTCCATGCAAGCAAAGCAGTTTAGTGCTAGTGCCTTTTGTGCAACATTTCGTTTTGCGTCTCGTCATTTTCAGGCCTGTCATTCATCGGGATAAGACTTTGATTCATGAAGGCAAGTCGGGAAAATGACTTTGAGCAGCAAAGATGGCAATTCAGCAAAGGAAGAAGCGATCGAGTTGTCGAATTCAAAACCGGTCTACTAAGGCCCAAGCGAGAGAAAGCTCATTCGATGGAAGGGAAGAGAACAGCTACTACAGTTGGAAAAGTTTCTTTGGTCTAAATTATATGGAGGGAAAATCACTTTCATTTAAGAAGTCAATTTCCCTTGATAATCTTGGAGACCAATTTGAAGTTTAGTTTTTTCATAAACTATAATTTGGCGAACGAGGTCCCAGTTTGGGTGTCACGTGGCTCGAACCTGCGGGCTATTGCCTTTTTTTACTACTTTTGGGGCGCCTTTTTACGCCATCCGATCACCTGCTTAGCAAAAAGTAGCTAAGAGTTCGTTCCCTTCCGGTCACCAGCTTCGAGTATTCCCGTCGCTATTCATACTAGGCATGAGGGGTCAGAAGGTTCCCATTACTCTACTCCTACTCCCAGCCCAGGCTTGAGGGAGGTATTCTAAATCCTTCCCAGGCTGGAGTCCTTCCTTATTCAATTCTAAATCCCTACCAGGCGTCCCGGGAAGGGGGGTTAGCTAACGTCTCAGGGAGGTGCAATAAGGAATGAACTGGAGCATCCCTACAGATGATGGGGGGTGAAGTTCAAGAACTTAGTGAATGCTCTACAAAGATTAGGTAAAGATCAAGTTTAACCTAGAAATAAGCTCTTCTTTGATCCGCATTTGAATGCGAAGAAGAAATAGGAATCTCCCTCCGACTCCGACGAGGAATCAATTTGCATTCTTAACCAGATGTAACGATACCCGCTCCTCCGAGCGAAGGACTTGTCTTTCGAGCAAGAAATTAGGAATGCCTGATCGACGCCCTAAGGAGGGTCCGGGTCTCGACGTCGAAGAGCCAACCAAGTTCCAAGCCAAGGGGTGTTCCGGGGCTCGGATCCAAGCTGCCAACCAAGTTCCAAGCCAAGGGGTCTTCAGGGGCTCGGGTCACAAAGGGCCAACAACGGTGAGGTGAAATGGTTCCGGGTCGCTGGTCCGGGGTTCCCTTCCCACGGTTCAAAGGTCAAGTCCGGGTCTCGAGTCTCGGCGGCTACTAAAGGGGGCGGGTCTCAGGTCTCCAAAAGTTCGTACTATAGCTCCTCCCACTGGTCTCTTGTTTAAGTGGCAGTTTCGTGGTCTTATGGGAATTCATTTCAGTGGCAGTTTCAGTGGTCGTTCCACGAGGGGGTGAACGAGGTCTTTTGTGCCATTCCCAGGAGTTCGTGCCAGTCAGTATTCCCTGGATCAAAGTAGCTCGGCCTAGCCCGGCTATTGAGGGCTCCCAACGAACTAATTGGCATAAGAAAGAGTTGGTGGTTGAAGTGGTCGATAGCCCTCGTAAGGAACGGAACCCGAGGATCATCTTTCAGTGTCTCATGCTGCTGATCTGATGTCCGTGTCTTTCTTATTCTAATACAAGATGGGTTTGGTTCATTGGCACTGCATGGACTCTGCACTTCCTCACTTCTATAGGTCGTGCTCTCTACGTTCGGTCGTGCTCTTCCTTTTGTTCATTCGATGCTTCCAACCTCCCTTAGCTCCGTCTGGTGAAATCTTATCCCTTAGCGGAGTCAAGTCAATACTACCTCTCTAGGACGGACGGATCTCTTTATTCTTTACTCATCCTCCCGTTAGCTCTTAGCAGAACCAAACGCTAGTATGGATCTCTTTATTCTTTACTCATCCTCCCGTTAGCTCCGTCTGGTGAAATCTCCCGTGGCTTCCGTCAAGACTACACCTCGCAAGGACTCTTTCTTCCTGACAACTGGTGGTTGGCGCTCCTTCCTTTCGTCAGTCGCGCTCTCCCGTTGGTTTCATAATTTAGCTTTAGGAGCTCACTTGGTTGGCACTTTTGGTACTGCACTGCCTCACTTCTATAGGTCGTGCTCCTCCGTTCGGTCGTGCTCACTTCTATAGGTCGTGCTCTTCCTCTTCTCTTCTTTTCGAGTTCGAGGTCTTGAGGCTCTTAGCGCTAACTCTCAGGCTTCCTCTTGTTCGTGAGATAAGGAATTGAGGACCAAACCTCAAAGTAGGCATAGGAATTGTTGCTATAGTTGATCCACTTTCATTGATGCTCCTTACCCACGTACTTAAGAGGGATTCACTTCAACCTGGCTTCCTACCTTCTCTCCTAGTAACAGCCCTCTTCTCTTGGCTAACTCTCCTACTCAGACTCAGAGCCTTCAGCCTCGCGTGCCGTGCACGAGTCTTCTTTATAAAATCACTATCTAGCAGTAGTAGCAGTGAGTGGCACAGTTCATTGTCCTTCCCCTGGACACAATAAATGTGTTAATAGAATATGCGGTTCGTAGCTCCCTGTCGAGTGCTCTTTTCTCTTTCTAACAAGCCCAGGCCTTTTCATGCTCTAGTTCCAGTTCTTTCTTATTGAAGGGAGACTCCCTCTTGTGGAAAGAAAGAGTATGCAAGACTACTATTATGTGCCGGACTCACCTTCCTTTCCTTATTTATAAAGAGGGGCTCATACTATGTTCAGTGTCCCATAGTTGAGAAGACTTCTCCAGTCTTGGTTAGGGCATCCGAAAGAAGTAGTCACACACCTCCGAGCAATGAGTCCCGCACAGTAGAGTAGAGAAGGAAGAAGGAATAGAAATAGATAGGGCTCACTTCCACGAAGACGCGAAGTCGAAAGGTGGGAGTGAATCAAGACGAAGAGAACCGGAGAGAAGTAGAGGCGGACCGGGGAGTTTCCACCAATGCTTAAGGTACGGTACCTTCGAGCTCATACTTCTGAAAAGAGTTTGATCATATAAATATTAAGATTCTCCAACACTCCTTGAAGAGCCCGCGAACCGGATCCCTTTATTAAAGTGGCGTGGGCAAGTGAGCTCTCCCGTGTGGGGATGACTTGGATGAATTGACCTTTAGCCTTTCTTTCGTACGTAGATAAGGGTCAGAAATGGATCTCGCTAGTCGACGATCCCATCTCCCAGCTCTCTCCCCTATGCCGAACCAGAGATTCAAGGATAAGAAGGCACCTGACCTACCTCTAGTATCCCAGCGGACCAGCACCTTAGACTGAATCATCTCCCTCTACTCCGAAGGGGGCTTTCGGAAGACTCTGCCCTGAGCAGGCTTTCGTAGACCTCACCCGGGGATTATTAGAAACGAAGTCCCGACTCTTGGGGATCCATTTAAGAGAGACCGTCTGATCTCACTGTTGTGATAGGGGTTCCCGACAGAAAGAGTGCAGTTCAGAGGGCTTCACTTTAGTGCAGCGAGAGGTTGAGCACGGATCTAGCACAGAAAGCAGCGAGAGGTTGAGATCTAGCACAGAAGGCATGTTGAGCACGGATCTAGAGACCCATTGTACGCCTCTGACCCTCCTCTTCTTGCTCTTGGTCCCAGAGTGCCTTGTCTCTAATCGGATCCATGCTGACATGTGGATCTCTCCTTCGAGCTCGTTAAGTTCAGCAGCGTTCTACCTATTATATGAGTTCTGCACTTTGTTATCACGCGACTAAATCAAGTATGGCGCGACTAAATCAAGTATGAATTATGAAGCGCTTGGTCTTCGATGCGAATGAGAGTAGCTCCCTTTGATCGAAATCGTCACTTACGTTGGAGCGGTCGGATGCATTCAACTAGTGCTTCACTTCGAAATTGAGCTGAAACTTCGCTATTTTGCAATCAAAAAACTATCGATCCAATCGTTTTGCTCTCACATCCCACTATGTGATTTCTTTATTGGTATTGGTGCGTGGCTATTGGCGCTATTGCTTTCTTGCTTTTTGCTTTATCATTTGACTGTTGCTTACCTTCTTGTATCATTTCGAGATCATTTTCTCGACTTTGTGAAATCTCACTTCGAGCTGCATCTCGAGTTTATCGAATTTACCCGCTCTCGATTCGGAAAGAAAAGAATCACAAAAGAAATGCGAAGAAGAGTGAGCCCTCATTCGCTAGGAGAATCTTAGATTTTATCTTATACGATGGAGAATCTGAGATTATATCTTATACAATACGGAACATCATACAGAACATATGGATTCAGTGAGATCAGAGCTCCATTGATTGTGTTGTTAGTATGGATAGAGTCTCGTATGGATGGAGTATAAGTGAGCCCGGTTCTACCACTTGTCTCTTGCGGTTCTACCACTTGGCAAGTCTCTTGGCCAAAGACTAGTGGCTCAGAAAGAAGGTTAGCTATATGCGTAACACATGCTAGTCTAACAGTTGCATTGGAGGAGCTCTGCGTCTTGAACTCGAGGTTTGTCTGCGCACTTATCCAAAGAGTGAATGAACGGAACGTACGTGAATAAGATCAAAGTTCTGAAGAGTGAATTAACAAGAAGTTCAACTAGATTGACCTCACGTAGTGGTGGGTTTCAATTTGGTAGATCGACCTCACGTTAGGATTAACGAAGGCAAGTCCCACCCCGTCCCTCCTACTTATTTACCTTCAAGACAATGCTCTGTTTTTTTGAGCTTAGTCGGGAGCTAGTTCGACTAAAAGGCAGGCGCCGTGTATAAGAGAGAACTCCGAGCAGGGAATCCTCCATTGAAGGCATCAGGGAATGGGCATTGAGAGAGCTTGGCCTAGACCTCCTAGCAGAAGCACCACAGCTCTCAGACCTCCCGACAAGCACCAAATGGGAGCTAGACACCTTTAAATGGGAGCTAGACTTTGAATACTTATAGAGTTGCAGGACGAGGATCAATGTTTGCGTGCTTCTCGTGAATTATAAGTCCCACTACGCGGTAGGTCGGGCAGTTGCCTTCTTGATGATAGGGGAGTGATGGAAGGGGCTCCGCTCCTAAGGGTTAGAGCTAATTCCGGGGTTGGTTATAGTACATATTCGACCTAGACATGGGCTTGTCAACCATTTATGCTTATCTTTCCTTACTAGATAGATTATACAGAGTGAATGCGCTATTCTATTCATTCGAAGTTTACTCTGCTCCTACTGAAATGGTAGACTTTTTTCTCCTTGAGTGATAGATCCAGCTATTCTTTGCTTAGTTAATGCGCAGAATAGTGTGATTCAAGTACCCCTTGTGAGTTGAACTGAAGCACTATAGGTATGATCAAGCTTTAACCAGAAAATGCATTCCATCAACGAAAGGGAAAAGACTCAAGCGCAAAAGAGAAAGCTACACATTCGCTTATGCAAAAGAGACAGCTACACATTTGCTTATGCCCGGAGGAAGCCCGTTGATATCTGGATAATGTTTTTTCCTACGAAGCCTGCTTTTCTGACCTTCTTTCCTGATCCCAGTGCCCGTGACTCTGAGGAGGGGGTCACCGCTAGAGATTGCTCTGCTGCGAGCTTCCATTTGGTCCATCTGCTGCGAGCTTCCGTCCGGTCCAATCAATACACGATTTCCTCACTAGTATGTAATGTATTCATGATCTAGCTCGATATGTGCAAGGTCTCTCTTTATTGTATCTGGAATCCCTGTCAGTTTCATCCAAGAACTATCCATCCATCTATCTCTTCACGAAGCGGTCATTCATATATCATAACTTGTACGCGAGAAGGAAGGAAAAGGGAAAGATCTATCTTTCTTCACGTAGATCTCTGTTCTAACTCTTAGAACAAGTGGACTAAGCAGGTAGAGGAGATCTCGTAAGTAAAGTCAGCTTGTGTGATTAGAGGAACTCTCTCCCTAAGCAGTGTGGGTTGATCCGCTTGAGCAAGCAGTAGGCCTTTAGGTCTGGGTTGTATTCGCGAAGGCACAGCACTTCCAACTCCTAGGCGGGAGATCAGATAAGGAAACTTAGACGGGAAGAAGAGCTCCCTAGAAGCTAGTGGTCTAAGTTTCTGCAGGCACCGGAATCTTCTGCCCAGGAATATTTCTCTAACGGGTACGTAGGAGCTCGGCCCTCTCTGCTGACAAGTCAAGTCAAGAATAGATACCAATCAGGCAAAGTTAGAACTAAGAAAGAATCCAATTTCCGGTCTCAATAAGCCCTTCGGTAGAGTAGGTCTCAGCTAGTGGGAAGTGTAGAATAGGCTAGTTCAGGCGCTCAAATCCCAGGTCTTGGTACGAGTGAGCAAAAGTATTTGACTAAAAAAGTCCACTAGCTCAGCTGACGAGAGTGAAGGATGTCCACCAACTAGTAAGCAGGTTCTAAACCCTAAGCTAAGAGTGGAAGACCGGCCTCTCATATCAGACCCACTGGGATCAACTTGAGCTGCTCGACCTAGGGAAAAAGGGGAGAAGCTAGCTAAAGCGATGAGCTAGTAAGGGCTCAACTAACGTTCTATATATAGAGAGAAGTCCCGCACCGAATTTCGGAATGCTTTACGTCGGTGTCGAGTCTTTAATCCATCCGTAGCTGAAGTCAAGACCTCCGCAGATGCATGCATAAAGGCCGCCTCACCTATACCACCCACTACCACCCACCTATACCACCTATCAATAGGTGCCGTGCCGAACCGTCAAATCGAAGTTCTTTCTGACCCGTGCTCATCAACAGATTCTATATCAGCCCCATAACCTGATGCTCTTTGGTTGCATTTCTGAGTCCTATGTCAGTCCTCTTCCCCTTTAGATCCCCTCATCTCAGAGAGCCAGTTGGATTTTTAATTTTAATAGAGCTCCTATTCATTCAAGTCAAAAGGTTATGGGATTACCCATGTCCCCATCTATCTGCCTCATCCTTATCTTAGAAAGCAGAGTTAGTTTATCCAGAACTAGACAAAGCTTCCTCCATTCTTTGACTCAACGCACTGGCGCTCCCAAGTTAGATTCTGAAGCTGCTCTTTTCGGGCACGAAGAAAGAATCCTAAAGTTAAGGAAGGACCGAGCGACGGAAGAGTGATCAGATCTAATGCAGAGTCAAGAATAGGATAAGGCAGCAGATCTAATGCAGAGTCAAGAATGGGATAAGGCAGCTAGGGGTGGAAGAAGATGAGTGGCGGACCAGGGCTTGATGATTCCATTAAAAAAAATGTGCCCACGGAGCGGTCGAATGCCATGGAAGATCTAACTATAGCTCAATGCAACCTTACTGCAACTCCCACCTGTCTTTTCCGCATCCACTCCAGTAGAAAGATTTGGTCTCAGTTTCTTTCGCATGAGGGTTCCTAACGCGGATGGGATAGGAGAATGCTTAAAACATGTCCTTTCTAGACATCCAATCCAGCTTTCATCTCATTTTATTAACACATGTTACTTGAAGATTCGATGAATAGGTTTAGGAATAGTGACTCCATCCAGTGAAAGGAATATAGCTTTCATTCCATTTGTTGTGGATTGGATTCTTGCTTAGTGGTAGTACCTTATTGCTCCATTGGTGCTTTCCCACTGCTATCAATCCTAGTGTTTTCTCCAATGGCATCAATGTACTTGAATCGGGAGATGGCTTTCCCTCTGCTCTCTTATTGGACTACAGAGTAGTACTTCTCGGGTGGGAGATTAAGTGGATTACCATGACTAGGGACTGGGACAGAGAAATCCTAGTTCTAACGAGCTGCTGTGCCCTTCACGGGAAAGGATAGCCTATGTTCCTACTCCCGGTCGTTGGAGAACGGCTAGAGGGGAGATGCCCGCTGCTGTCTTGCCTTTCTTAATGCATTTTATCCTTCTTTCTCTTCTTCGTTGGCAATGATGAGACTCAGAATAATTTGGTATAAGAAGAAAGTATAAAGAGAATCCCGTTCTTAAAGCGACAGAAATACAATAGTAAGGGTAAACTGTGTGGAATGGATAGATTGCCTTAGTGTGAACTCTACCGCATCGTGGTTACAAGGGAAAGGATCGTTAGTTCTTTTTATTTGATTTTGATAGTTAGGATTCATTTTAACAGTAAAAAGCAAGTCGACATGATCCTCTTTTTACTTTCTATACGTAGGTAGAGGGCCATTGAGGAATCATGGTCTCAATAGCACTAAGTTATCTAGGTTCTCGGATGGGAAAGATAGCTTCTTTGACTATTGAGAACTCTGCATATCACACAGGGTGGGTGTGAAGTTGATATAAGGCAGGCAGAGCAGGGTGCCTGTACATAACCAACAGACAGAGGGAATGGGCTTTTCTTTTTGATGACTTCAAGTAGCGCTACTGGGAATAGGGGAAAGCGGCGGTTTACTATAACCAAAGCGATCAAACTACTTGAGACCACCACACCTTAGACATGTCGGATACTTTTTCAAATCACTCTTTCTAGCTTCCACTGAATCGGATGGGGGTTCTAGACCCATGCATGCTTTCGGCTCCTTATTGCCCCTCGAGGGATGGTGAATCAATGAGATGACCAGTATAAGGAAATGGAAGAGATTGCCTTGGAGCAGAGGCCCGCCAAGCGCTGGAAATGGATTAGTTGATGCGGTCGATGCCTTGAAGCTTCAATATCCAGTGAGGGGTGAGAGGTAGCTTACTGCATTCTTAGTCTTCGATACCCGGGTGTGGAATGACAAGCTTAGTTGGGAGTTCACCTTCTTCATTGCTTCGGTCCGGCTCCGTATCTGCAAAGGAGCTTGAATCGGTTCGAAGGATAGACTGCTTCGGCGAGTTTCTATCCCCCCTTTGCGAGTTAACACCAAAGGCCTCTCCAAAGTAATCATGAAGAAAAGGACACCCCAAAAGCTTTTGCAAGAGGCTGCAGAAAAAGAACTATGAAAGGGCATGTCCCCGCACTTCAACTACTTTATGCTGTCGGCGAGCCTCTTTGACCTAAATGCTCCATCCACTTGGTGGCTGTTTTTTCCAGATAAGGATAGTTTGGGGTGACTAAAAGAATGGGGAACTTACCTAGGACCATGTGTGTGTTGAGTCCAGCAGCACACACAATTCTGCTATTACCTCCATACCTTTGAACTACCCCGAGGGGGGCATTTATGCAGATGGTCCTTGAATTATAGCCAGAGCAACCTCTACTGCTGTACCCAGGCACCGGTCTCTTGAAGCCTCAGGAATGGCTCGCTTGGTGCGGCCTGATATGGTGTGAGCCACAGGTAGTGAAGCATGGAATTGGCGACAAGTATACACCTGTCCCATAAATCCAATGCTTTCATAGTGTCCTGGCTTGGTGACAAGTCACCAGGAAGCGCGGATGTAGTTGATTCCTCTGATCTGAAAAGTCGTATACTGAGACTGTTCGTCCATATTCCATTTTTCCAATTTCTTTGTTGGCGGAAGCGAATCCACAAATGCATCCAGAGAACTCTGCAGGAGGTGTGGCTCACCTAAACGTTCAGAAATTACAAGAACAATAGGAACGAACAAAAGAAGGTCTTCTGTTCCCAGTTTTGACATAATCAACTGATGAAAGCAAAGAATAAACGGCTGGAGGAAATCCAAACTCCATTGTAGCACCTACCTTAGGAAATTTGTCAGGTGGACTTTATCCATACCGTACTGGCAGGTACGATGAGCTTCCTTAAGAATACACCCATTCTTTCGGACCGAAGCCGATTTAAAGCATAAGAAAGAGCTCTTAACAACGAAAGATAAACTATAAATAAGGCATCTTCCTGAGCTTAGAGCTCTCTTCCACCGAATCTTTCCCACGCAAAATAGAGTTGAACACCTCATACCTTGATTGGCTAAATACGCAACTAAAGTAGAACACCTAAAATTATATATATAATTTTGTCTGGTTCTTCTTCAGTAACCCTCTAGTTCTCCACTACTTCGGTTCGGTAGGCTCATCCTCCGTTAAGTTTCTTTCATAAAGAAAAGAGTTGGCCTCAAACCCATACGGGCCCTCTTTCCTATCAATGTATGGGACGGGACAGCAATGCAAGCACCGCTACGTGGGGTTGGACCGCTTAGTTGAGCTAGACTAGAGGGCTTTCTTAGCCAATTGAGAAAGGTTCGCGTCACATAGGTCGCTCTTCGATATGCTCACCGTGTGGAATAGTAGGTGGGCCCTAGGCCGAGGTAGGCTCCGTCTCTCTCAGAGTACTAGAGCCTGCCCTCCCTTGCTTTTGACCACGAGCAGACCGACTGCACCCGCTCCGACTACCAGTGAGATGAAAGACTAACCTTGGAAGATAGCGAAGCAGAACGAAGAGCGAGTAGATGCTATTATGCTATGGTCTATATCCCCTACCCCCGAACTCCCTTGATCTGTGCTGACTGACAACTCTCTCCGTCCCAATAAATGGGGTTCGCAGACTACCAAAACACTTACTTGAGTGAAAATCTTCCCGCAAAACTATAGAACTGAGAGGACTCAAAACATTCTTGACTCCGTGAATGAGCAATTGTACTACATGATAGGATGTGGACTACTTTAGATCTGGACTTAGATCAATGATAGTAAGTGGGCATTTCTTCACTCAGCACGCTACCAGCCACTGAAGTGCGGGTGCTCTTTCAACTAACCTATGCTATAACAAAGAGGAATGAAAAGATAAGCTCGAACTCCTCTTCATTGGGCATAGCGACGAGGGCTCAAGTTTTTGATTTCTAGTAGTTGTAACCTGACTTGAGGAAGGAGTGAATTAGCTATATTTCCAAGTAGTCGACTTCAGCTAAGAAAGTAGTATGGGCTCAACGACCGAAGGGGAGCATTTTTCATGCCCTGAAAGAAAGGGAATCCTCATAGTCTGCTTTCGTAAGCGCTGTAAGCCTAGCCGCTGCAGCTCTTGTCGTATCCGTTGTTGGTGTAAGTCTTTATGGTCTTGTTTGCGTATCAGCTCAAGCACGCTGCTGGGTTCATATCCTTTGTTATTGATTCTTTTGCTTTTAATTCATCTATAGAAGAAGCTGGTATAGAATAGGCGGGGCAAATGTCACAGAAGTAATAAGCTCTGATCTCTTTCCGAACTTCTTGACCAACTTCAATTCCAGTGGTACCTTATAATAAGAGAAAGAAAGGTTACACATTCATAGGTTGGCTGGGAATAGAATAGGCAGGAAGCAGCAGTCAGAGCAAGAGCAGTCCGCAAAGCAGCTGGTTGAAGCAGAAGCATGGCAAGGAGAGAAAGAGTGAATGGAAAAATGCCCCCCGATTGGTTGTTCAGCGGGTCCTCTTCCTCTTCCTTTTCCTTAAGTATGAGAAGAAAATACAACCTAACTGAAACGGTTAGAATACGGATCAAGATCAAAAAGAAAGGCCCGAGGACGGGGGCAACTATAGACTATAGACGTGGCAAACAATGCAATAGCTTGCTTGATACGCTATGCGGCCCGGACATAGAATCAAAATCAATATAGAAACCAAACCATTTGAACTAAGATGCTTTATCCAAGTCCCGAGCTGCCGTTAATTAGAGTCAGAAGGTCGACATGTCCCATACCAACTAGTATCACCATAGATAGACAGATCAGAGAAGATGTCACTTAGATAACCAGAGAACGTAAGTATTGACTTCCCCCTCCCGGGTTCATTCTGGGAGAGACCATTGGGGCGATCCTTACTTTCCATTATCCGGGACATCGTATTAGATATATTGTTCAATTGTTCTTCGTGTACATTGGAAATTGAAGCGGCAGAATCAGAACTATTGGAATGAGCACGGCTAGCAGAATGACTTGTTTCATACGCGAGATCATTCGATACTTCTATTTCGAGAGGTGGCGATTGATATAAAATCACTTAAGAAAGCCTTCCCGTACGAGTAGTGAAGAACTATAGAGAGCAGGTTGTTGACCAACGGAAGGGTAAAGGCACGAAGTGCCGATGTCGAAGTGCTGATAATGGAGGGCAAAAGCAAGATAAGCGCAGCGGACGGGCAGAAGGGCGCGGACTCATTATTATAAGTACGCGGAGTCAATGATCAGATCTGTTGAAAGAGTGAATTAGCACTCAAGATATTAATACTGTCCTGCCCCTATCACCTCATTTCCCAATTCTTTGGATCTCGTCCCTCTTCCCGCAAAAGAGCTAATCTTGTCCTCCATCTATCTCTCTCTATATTAGAAGCTTTGATTGAATTATCTAGTAGTTTACCTCCGTACCAGTAGTTTTTGCCCAAGCAAGAAGAGGTAAAGGGACGAAGTGCCGATAAAGCGTCGGACAGTCTCACTGAGATAGGTACGAGCGGCTGCGACGTGGGAATGGAAAGAGTGATAGGTTTCTCTGGTGAGCTGTCCTGGGCCTGAATCAAATGCCCGAGCCTGACATACGGATTCTCATTCCCGGCAGCATAGGTGAGGTCTTTCTTTTGCCGTCCCAGTATAGCACAATCCGTGCTTTTTCCACTCAGCTCTTTGAGGTAGGCAGAAATCGAATATTCAAAGAGGTACCCTTACGAGTCAATGGCCCCCCTTTCCATAATTCCATTCACTCTCCCGTGGTAGCGGATTGGAGCTTGAAAGCTTCCCTTGGCAGTCTCATATGTTGGTTGAGTTGAATCTTTTCCCCTTGCTTTGATAGTGGAAGATGTTCCGGTGGCTTTTGCCCTCTCACTAGTTGTACTCGTAGAAAAGATCTGATTCTCACCTTCCTGAAGGGGACTGGACTACTTTCTTGGAGCCCTCCGCTCATCTATCCTTCCCTTTATCCGGCAGTTCGGGTTCTACCTGATTCCCTCCCGTAACCAAAAATAGGTAAAAGACTCCATTCCTTATATCAAGTGTCTGAGGTCGGGACGGGCCAGGTAGCAGCGGGTAAGGAAGAAGAACCATTCCCATGCTGCTGCCGGGTAGCAATGAATATATATATCATAATCTAGCCAGGAGCCTTCTGGCTTCAACCTAGAACGCCGATGACAAGACTAACTGGAAAGAATAGACTCCAGAGGAGTGAAAGCAAGCCTCATACCCACTACGACTACCGGAGTAACCAGAGCGTCTAATATGGACTTGTGCTATTCCATGTTCTACTCTCTCAAGCAAGAGTCTAGAAAGAATCAAGTTCCGGAGATGAGAGTGAATGGAAAGAGTGAATTTTACTTCTATACTATCTATATGAGTTCTTCCTTCTTTCCTTTCGCTGTCGCTCGTACCTTTGATGTTCTAGCCGTTGCAAAAGAGTCTGATCACTCTCCGGAACCTTAAGTTAGTGGTGCCAGACTTGTTTTAGTGTTAAGTGCCTCCCTTGAAGGTGCGTAGCCTCGGTCTCCAACTGCTTTAGTCTCATATGGCATCAACTAATTCACCACTCCGTGCCTCAGACATACTCTATTAATCAACTGGTGCTACGCCTTCAGGTGCGGAGCTATTAAGATAAGTCTTCAGAAGTTGTCTCTCTCCCCGCATATGAGCTAACGAGAGCCTTAACAACCTATCCCTTAGGTGGAGCTACTCGGTATTCTTTGATTCGTTCTTATCCATTACTCTAGAGGGCACGGGGAAAAGATTCACTCTATAGTATGTGCCTCCCGAGGTAGGTTCTTTTCCTGGGGCCTTCCCTAATGTAGTCTGTTTGAGGGACGTTAAGTGCTCGACCGGAAGGGGTAGATCTTTCGGACTTACGTTTATCTTGCCATGTTAGACTGGTGCTGAGGGACGAGGGTTCAATTCCATTAGAGTCCTACGATGCTCTTTCATTTCCAGTGGTGCCTGTAGCGTACGTCTTGCCAGTAACAGCATATGTTACTTTCTTTGGTTTACGAACGCATACTAATTGCAATACAAATAACCGGCTGCTGGGAATGCAAACAGAGTTCATTCCTTCTGGCAATGGTTAGAGTGAGCTTTACTTAGCTCCGGTAGACTCTTATGCATATGTTGTTGTCCTTGCCTTTCCATTAATAGGATACACTGGCAACACTAACACTCTGGATGGGAGGAGTGACACCTATTCTTGTTAGGACTCTTTTATCGGGCTAGCTCAACTTCAAGGAGAAGATACGGCTCCTTGGTTTAATCTATTCCGGCTGGCTACGCTACTTTCATTCCAGTAGATAGACGAGTTAAATCAGTTACGGTTGCTTAAGTAGCTGCTTTACGTTGCTGCTTGCGTTTCATAAGCTTAATCGTAGGTGAAAGATGGTCTTTTTTCGTCCCTCCCCGTTGCTAGAGCCCTCATAATCATTTGAGTTATTGTCCTCGTCCCGGCGAACTATAGGTGCTACGCCTGATCACTGAACTCGAATTGGAACAGAACTCGTAAGGATTCCAGGGTACAAGCTTTATAATGAATCTTGTACACTCCTAAAAGTCGAGCTACCGAGCGTAAAAGGTTGTTCGTTCCTCTCTTCTCCCGCGTATCCGATAAGTCGAGTGTATTACCCCCGTCGTTCTCACTACTTTCGAATCGGCCCAGCAAAACAAAACACTCTATCTCACGTCGCTGCAGTTGTGAATGGCACCTGCAAATATTAGTAGTACAGATAAAACGGATAAACAGAAAGAAGGGCAAGGTACGAGCGAGTTAGACGGACGAGTGATAACGACGCGAAGGGCTAGACCAGAGGAGCGAATGATAATGACGCCTCGACCCATAGGAACGAGCATTGCCACGTGGGCTCGTACGAGCGATAGCTAAAGTCAGTAGTCGTGAATGGAAAGAGGGAATGAAATTGATTAATATAGCCAGGAACTACTACTATCCATAGGAATTAATATAGCCAGGAACTACTACTATCCATAGGATTATAGTAGATAGAACATTAGAGAGTCCATTCAGATAAGAGACTGCAGCTTGGGACGATATTTAAATACTAAGTAAGGGACGATATTTAAATACTAAGTAAGGGATTTTTTGTTTTTATAGTAAGGGATTTTATTTGAGTGTTTTTTATAGTAAGGGATTTCTTTCTTTTTTCTTTCTTTCTTTCTTTTTTCTTTCTTTCTTTCTTTTTTCTTTCTTTCTTTCTTTTTTCTTTCTTTCTTTCTTTTTTCTTTCTTTCTTTCTTTTTTCTTTCTTTATAGTAATAGTAAGGGAAAGGGATTTTTTGAGTGTAAGTAATTGGTATAGTAATGAGTCCGCTCCCTTGAAATCTGTCTTTTGAAAAACAATCATTCACTCTACCGTTAGGGCGGTCCACAATAAGGATAAAAGAATCGTACACAGATGTGATTCAATCTTGAAGTTGATATGTTGTACACGTTCGCTACTTGGGGCGCGATTCACTCAATAGTCTGTTATAGCGACCAACATTCGCTAGCGCTACTTAGGGTGCGCTTCACTCATTGATAGGGGGCCCATTCGGGGTAGGAAATGCGTGAGGGTACAGACAGCAAAAAGAGGTACAATTTGACATCTTAGATAGAGCACTTCTTAGTACTATCTCGTACCTTAGATCCATAAAGATAGATCCACCGGATCTTACCTAGATATTAGCTAGATCTCAGACACATCCATATATCGACCGGCACTAGAGGTGGATCCTGAAATCGAGACCTATCAATCCGATCGGACTGACGCTCCTAGAATTGATCTTATAGAAATCCTCGTCCTTACGTTCTCACGTTACAAGAAAGTGTCTTTACCCTTCAAGCTACCTACTCAGTCGCACCGCTATTCGTAGTTACGCTTTCACTCAACGGCTTCAACCGTCGAGTTCGATCCTGAAATCGCGAACTCTCACTGCGATCGGAGATCTCCGTTAGAACGATCGTTGCTCCGAGCAAAGGTACCTTAAGCGATAGGCGGAGAAAGCGAGCTACAACCAACGTTTGAGGGAGTGGATGAGTGAGGGTAGGGTAGTTAGGACCAGGGTAAGTGAGCCAAAACGCTAGAATTTGACCTGGGAAATGAGCCGGTATGGGCACCCCTCCATTCGTCGGGGAACCCATACCTACAAGGGAGATTAAGGAAGCCCTTCGGGTACTATATGGAATCCCTTCGGGAACTATATGAGGGAATAAGACCTGCCAGCCGGGATAGGAACTCCTCCCTTCCTGCTCTGCACCTATACTTAAAGCAAGCAGCGAGGGACTGCCTTTCCCCCTTTTTCTTTCAAGAGAAAGCGAACTACCTATTGGTACCAAGAACTCTAGCTCATATATTATCTTCTGCTCTAGCTCATATGTTATTAGAGATTGAAGTTTATACCGTCAGCTTGAGGAGGTGTCTCGGTCCGGCTGGGAGGGTGACCCGTAGTTCTGAGGTATTATCTGACTTGGTGGAGCTCATTAAGAAGGCTCCATAGGTCTCTTTGGCACGTGCATCCCCTCCTGTGCTAGTAAGAAAAGAGTGAGAAGCATAAATCGTGCGATTAGCTCTCGTCCGCACACAGCTGGAAAGGATGCTCTTTCGGTAAAGTATTGTGGGGGCCAGGGAACCTTCCAGGAGTTAAAGATAAAAGCAGATGTCGGGCAGAGACTGATCTATGACCCCATCTGCAATAAGAGTGGCCTCGCTGGCATACACTATAAAGTATGTCTCTACAATAGATTCCAGAGCGCTACCTACTAATTTCAGTCTAAGCCAGGTCTAAATCAATCTATGAGTAGATCTCATCGCTCCTTGCCCATATCCCCTGCCCTATCTTTTATAACTAACTAAGAGCGGAGGCCAGAAGGTTCAAGATAGTAATCAATTGTAAGTTCTTTAGTGTCTTCCATCTTGCTTTATGCTTCTTTGCTCTGTGAGGGACTGTCGCCCCCTCTCTTTCTTTCTATATTCTATAATAGCATGCGGGTTGTGAATGGAAGAGAGTACGGTCTGCATCTTCATATCTTTCGGACTTTGGATAAGAGGGCTAGGGGTCTATACTGCCTTGCCTTAAACTCTTCGGAGTTGCGCCCTGCTCCTTATCTAAGAGAGGTTTCCTTTAGTTGACGCTCCGCACCTCTACGTCTGCACTGAAAAGATTTTTTAGCTGCGCTGATCCGGATGGAAGGAAGAGTGAATTAAGCAAAGCACTTCCTATATAGAGATGAGCTAGTAAGCTGCTCCGGGGGACTGGGAAAGATGGGCTCGTCCTCTCATGAGATTCTTAATTCTTTGTTGTTTTGTGTCAAAGGCTGATCTCTTCGACCTAGTTATCGGGCGAGTGCACTTCTATATGGGCAACTCCCTCTTTGGCTCAGTCCCGTGGAAGCTATTGATTTAGCTCCTGGTACTCTGTGCTTTCTGCTCTACCACTCCTACTGAATAGCCTTTCTGTGTAGAAGGGGTCTGGGTTAGCTTACAAGCTGTCCGACCTGCAGTCTGAACTAGCAAGCATACCTTGCCCAATCCGAGGTTGGATACGGATCCGACCCCAAGGGTATCCGTGGCAGATTAATCATTTAATTCCCCAGTCTATAAGTCCTAAGCGAGTTGGACTAACCCACGGAGCGGTGCGGAGCAGTGAGCACGGAAGGAGCGTAGCCGTCAGTCGGAACCTAAATAGACCAATAGCTTCAGCATTGCAATTCCAGGAAAGAGAGCCGACCAAGAGTAAACGAAGCACGAAGCCCCAGACTTCCTGATATCCGCCCCAGCTCCCCGGGCCCTAATTTCCGGGCAAAGGGTCAGTCTATTATGGAGAAGGGCAGACTCCTATCGCTTTATATGATAACTTGAGTAGTGGCACGCCTCCTCTTATCAGTTGATTCTCCGATCTATCAAAGATCCCAGTGGGAGGTTCAAAGAAGGCGCCCGCTCTCTCGATCTTCAGTCCAGATCGCTAGCTCCTTATGCATTCCAGACTACTGGGATATGATTCTTCGGAAGCTCGGACCGAATGCCTCCTAATTGATCGCAAGGGCGGGAGTTCACTCATGCGTGGAAGTAGAGGTCGGTAGTCAGTCCCCGTGATGGTAGAGTCTCGTCTCACCGGGAAAGCGAAGTCGATCTTTGATCCCAGGAGGTTAAATTCCCTGGTAGGATAAATTTGACCATTCTTGTAGTCCCAGTAGTCTTTGTAGTCTTCATGAGATTCGGAGAAAGGGTCGGCTCCGGTTCAATCAAAGAAAGAAGAAGGGCAAGTTCCACGAGCCAGTGAAAGCCAGTGAAGTGACGGGGATAGATAAGAGTTCAAGTCATGCCTGGGATGAAAGAGAAGAGAGAAAGTGATCTCCGGACAAATAGAGAAATGAAATGTTCTAAGTGCGGTGCGGCGAGAAACTGACCAGAGCAGCAGCCTAATAAGGAGGAGCAGAAAGCAAGGAAAGAGTCTAGTAAACCGTAGACCGTAGAGCGAGGAGGCAAAGCAACCGAGCTGGAAATGAAAGAAGAGCGGAAGAGAAGATCTAGTGCTCGGGCTAAAGTAAAGAAAGAGCGGCTAAATACTAGTCTAGTATCAGCAGGTACTTGCTTAGCAGGACAGGGATCAGGCTTAGACCGCTTAGAACGATTAGTTAGGCGGCCAACCAACCGCTTGGCTTAGGAGGCTCAGGAGCATTAGGATGAGTGATGAGGCTCAGGAGCTTTAGTTAGGCGGCCAACCGTTGAAGAGCAGGAATTAGGAGGCCCACCGTGAGATCAGTAGTTAGGCGTCCAGGGCAAGTCCGATAGCAGCGACTGAAGTGCCATGGTTCAGAGTGTAGCGGTAGCTAGGCCCGACCAAAGCATGATTCAGAGTAAGGTAGGTGCCCTAGAAGCAACCGAGACGACTGAACACGGGAATCATTGCTTGCGTGAGATGAGAGGCTCTCTCAAGACAGGGTCCGGAAGACCTCCACCTTATTTAAGAAGAATGGTGCTCGAAGGTGCTCTCAGTCCTTAACAAGAGCTGGTACTACTAAGAATGGTGCTCTCAGTCCTTAACAAGAGATAGTGCTAAGCGTAGGGAGGGCTTCCCATGGCATGAAGGAAGGGTCGGCCACATACATTAATCGGTGAAGTCGGTGGTCCAAGGCTCCCTGACTATGACTATATACATTCATAAGAGGCAAGTCACGTGTCTCTGACCAAGTCTAGTTGCTCGCCAGCTGTCCTAGATTGGACTATATATCTCCATCCCAGGCATGAGTCCCTGCTGTCCGGAGCACTTATCTGATTCCTATCTTGGCCAGCTAATCCAACTCATGCTACTCGTGCCCGAGACCTATCCCTGTGATGGATGTGTTGAAGGATTCCTTCCGTATGAAATCTTAAATGAAGTGGGCTCTGACACCAGATGAACTGTTGGATAAGAATCTAAATTGATAGGGCACCTCAGCTGAAGCTATGGAAGGATATCTCTGTCTCTGATCTTTAAAGGTAAAGGATGAGACTAGTTCGCTACGCACCTTGATAGATGACTGGCCTGAATTGCACTATTATGCGAGACTTTACGCGGTCAACAACTAACAACTATTGAAGAGGAATAGAATCCAACCAAGGCGAGCTAAGTTCATCCGTTCTGCAGATGTGAAATTCTGATGAGTGAATCATGTTTGCATTTTTTTGTTATAAGATGATCGCTGGTATCTGTCTTCTGTAATTCTTTAGTTCACTCATTTCATTATCTTTTCTTTTATCTTTATGATTGGTTAGCAAGCCCTTTAAATTCAGTTCATGGGTCAGCTTGGACAACAGACTCATACTTTTATAGAACCAATAGAGGTTCAAGCTAAGCGTCGTAAAGGAAGGTGGGAGGGCGGAGGGTGGGTAAAGAGGAAACTTCTCCGATGCTGCCCTGACTTCGTTCGAAACTCAATGATCACTTATTTAACGAAACTATCCGCTGACAGCTCACTGCCCCCAAACCACAACTGAGCCATAAAGACCACCTCCCAAGAGCCCTAAAGGACTAAAGGTAGGTTGGGTTGGTGTTAAGAATAGACGTCTAGAGTAGAATCTTTCCTTGGCACCACTTCCACCGCAGCTTGGGCATAAGAGGATTCGAACCTACGTCGGTGGCGCTTCTTAGAGTCAGTCGCGCTGTTGCGATTCATTCAATCCGACCCCACTTTAGATGAATATTCATTCAAGGAGTCAAGCCGGGATTTGACTAGAAGCGCTTAGGTGTGGATTCAGTTGACGATTCAACTAAAAGGGAAGCCTCCTGTTCCAATTCATTTAAGAATTAATGAAGCGATGCAAGGTGCTACGCGAGTTCCTCTCGTCTGATTCAGCAAGAGCAGATCGAATGTCAGTGGAGCTCAATCACTTACGAGAGATTTTGCTGAGAATAGATACGCTTTATTAATAGATGATGTTCTCAGAAGTCGAAGATCAGTGACGCGTAGTAGGCGTCCCACTGGTCAGATAGGCAAGTCCGATACCAAACCAAAGAAGAGCGAAGGAGCCCCGCATCTCTTTCTCAAGCCAAGAAGGACCGGAAGACCTCATTGTCAGGAGTTCAAATGCTCATGGGTGTACTTGACCGAGCGCAAGCTGTGGTGACCGACACAGGCAATGGTGCCCGAGATAGTTGACCGACTTTTAGATGGGCTACCCGCGAAAGAGGCTGCGAAGACAGAGAGAGGAAGGAAAGTAGACCGTAGCATGCGATCCCGACAGGAGAGGATCCCCGTGCTATCCCCACAAGAGAGGAATGATTGACTTCTGCCCCCTGACTCCGAGCGAAGGCAGGCTTAGCGAACCTCCGTAGGAGACGGAAAGAGTGCTTTTCCCCTGATCTCTAACCCTACTTGGTTAGCCTCCTTAGCTTTGAGCTTTGCATCAGTCGGATCCGTGCGCAAAAAACTTATTAGGCACAAAAGCCTTCCGAGCACCATATCAAACTGAATGAATCGACCCGGGGTTTTCAAACTTTGATCTAACTTCTGGACTGGGGAAAGAAATTGAGTTTATGCCAAAAATACGGGGTTTTAGACGTTCACTTTTTTTCCATTTACTTAGGGGAAAGAAATTGAGTTTATGCCAAAAAGACGGGGTTTAGAACTTGAGAGAAATTCAGTTGTCCAGAAGGACGTGAAAAAAAAAAAACTCAATGAAACTTATACGAAAGCTAATATAGAAATGACAACAAAGAGAGAAAGAAGCGCGAGATCAAACCTTAAACTTGAGTACGCGTTTGGGACTCTAATCTAACTAAAACTGACGAAAGCTAATATAGAAATGAAAAACGGAGAAAGAGAAAGTGAAACAAAAGTTAAAGTAGAGTGAATTAAGTAATGAACGACTGGTGCAGACAAATTGACCGGGAAGATAAGGCCCGTACTCCTTCACTTGAACTGTCAGGGCGAAAGATCTATATACGGGTTCGGGAAAGCGACTATGAAATTCCATCCAATTGCTCTACTTTAACTGTCAGGTCGTAATGAACGACTGGTGCTAGGTGCGTCAGAGTTCATGTACCCATTCACGAACTGGTGCTTGCTAGCCAGCTTGCTTAGAGCGATTTATGTGATAACGACGCGGGACCGCAGTCCACTCTTGGCGTTGCTCTATTTTTCGGAGCTTTCTTTTCCTTGAATTAGGAGGTGAGGGGCGAGTAATAAGTGATCAAATATGAGACGGGGGCAAACAATTCCCGAGATGCTGCTGGAAAGGCTCTGCTCTCTCTTTGCTGCCTCCTTGCTAAGGCTAGGGCTGGAGGGTGGGCTTAGAAAATAAGAAGGCTATCCTATAAACCATAAATGGAATATCCTTGGCCCGAAAAAGAAAGCCCAAACCACGGTTCTCCGGTTGTTGGCTATGTCAGCGATGATACACTTGAAGCAGTCGGTTAGCCCTATCTTTCAAGATCTTAAAGGACTGTAGACTTTGGGATTACCAGTCTTCTGTCTTAGCCCTGACCCTATTCTGAGAGAATCTTCAACAGCACCCTTTGAGCACCCAGCATCTTAGAGCTATGTTCCGAATGTAAGGGGCGCGAGTGGGAGAGTGAACCATAGCCTAGAACGAACTGGAGAGAGTTCATTAAATTAAGTAATGCCATTCACTCACTGGCTAGGGCGACGCGGATAATCTTTCTCATAGATGAGGCCGACTAGATCTGATCACAACTAACGGGGAGTACTTGATTTTATAGCTGCGCCCTGAATCAATAAAAAATCAAGAGTTAGGAGGACCACTTTTCTTCATCGAATAGCGCCCTACCAACTTGACTAGTAGGGTGCGAAACGACGTTCTTATTCTCTTTTTTAGAACAATAAAAGAAGGGCTGCAATTCGCCATTCCGAAGATCAGGAGCACTCGAACTTGTACTGATTCTGGTTGAAAGACCGAGGTTAGTTATTGTTTACCATTGCTGGAGGTTCAAATTCAATTATATCACCGTGGGGTGCTGGGATCTGGAAGAAAAGAAAAATGGAAATAGATTCAGCATAGATTCATTCGGGAAGCCAAGAGACCTAGCCGATATCCATCTCCTGTACGAGTCTTCGCTCACATATGAAGGTAGAATCTTTCTGCTGAGGAGTGTGGGGAGTTTGGCCTAGCTCCCTATTAGCCGAAGGGCTTTGCTCTTTTTTTTCATGATAAATGTTCAAGGAGCTAAATTCTCTAATGATGGGCCGGGTTCTTTTTCTTTGGTAAGAAGAGGAGGCCCCTCCAAGAGATGGGGCCTTATGCTCACCCTAGGGAGTTTTTAATTTATTAAGAAGTAGGAGACTGACCATGATGCGAGGATAGGGGAGTATGGGCTTATCAAAGGTAGAAAAGGAGAAGAGTATGGGCTTTGCAAAGGAAGGTAGAGACGTAGAAGTCTTGCTTGCTTGCGACTTCGGGCATGGGTTTGTTGGTGAGGAACGAGGGCACCGACGTGGAGACCCAATATCAGACTGTAGTGGAGGAACAAGCGACAGCGTCGTAAAGGTTCGAGGTAAGCGAGACTTTAAATAGAAGCAGCCGGAGGAACAAGTCTCCTATGCGCTCCCTAGCGGTCTGATTGTCTAAAGCCCCTCCTCCCTTACGGTCGTCGAGTCTTTCCCGTTGGTCGCGACTACATAATTTCAGCGAGTCAAGTGTGAGCTCCACATCTATAAAGATGGTGTTCGCTCCACTTCTATAAAGAATATCATAGGCGCTCCTACTATGGAGACGACCTCATTTCGTCTTCGTCGTGTTCGCTCCACTTCAGCGAGTCAAGTGTTCGCTCCACTAGCTAGATGGTGTGAGCTCCATTTCCGTGTCCAATCTTGGATCGTTCGTCGTAAAGGCGAGGGAAGACTGACTCTAGTGCTTGCCAGTTCTACTTATCCGCCAATCTGCATAATAGGTCTATCTAAGTTTGAAACCCGCGGTAGGTATGGGTATGGGTGAGCTAACCCCTAGAGCTGGTCTCAAAGTATCGAAAGACAGTGAGGGTAGACCCGACGCATATAGGAGGGGCTAAGAACAATAGGAGTGGCTTAAGCACCAGAGAGGGAGCGCCTAAATCCGATCGATAGCGACCAACAAGTGCATTCGTAGGTTCAATTCAAATCGCTTGTTTATCTATTTGTTCAATTCAAATCGCTTGTTTATCTATTTTATTTTCTAAGCTTAAGGGGCCGTTTAGCAGGACAACAGCTATTTTAGGTAGATTAGGCATGCCAAGACCCAAGACTAGTGGTAGCCAGACTAGATAAAGAGTTTAGTGGGGTTTGGCACCCTCCGACCTGCATAGAAGAAAGTAGTCTACCCCCAACTGCTTATCAAGTAGTCCAAAGAAAGTAGTCTACCCCCAACCCACCCGAACCAGAACCAGATTCATTCACGGGTCAAAAGAAAGTTAACAAAGAAAAGAGCAATGGGAAGTCTAGGCAAAGAAAAGAGCAATGGGAAGTCTAGGTCTAGGCCTGTAGTGCCAATCGTTCGAAGGAGCTGAGATGCAAGTTCGGAATGGAATAGAACTGAACTCTGACTCCGCGGACTGGCTTTGACTGGCTTAATCACTCTGACGGAGCTCTTTATTCTTTACTCTCACGCCTAGCTCTGGTCTGGAAACTCAGACTCCGTAGGCTATAGGTAGGGTCTTTCCTCAACCATGGTCGGGTATTCGTATTCCTCAACTGCAATTACGGAACGAGGGATCCTATACCCACCGCCCCAGTTATAGTTTATTTTTTAACCCTTGGATCTGGATCCTCAATCTGAATTTGACTCCCTCTAGCTAGCTCTGATGAGCGAGGATAGGATAGCTCCAGATTAATAGTGCAAATCAGTGGTCTCAGACACCAGATTCTATGAAAGAAGTGGGGTTCTTAATTTAAGCCGCTAAGTAAAGCAAAAGATGGAATGGATAGTACAGGACGGGAACCATAGGTGAGACTCATTTATAAACATAAAGTATTGAAGAAGGAGATATGATATGAAGCTGAACTAAAGAGGGACAGTAAGCTCTGCAGTAGCGATGAATTCATTGAGACCTATCCGGTTCCGCTCTTTTCATGGGCTCGCTCCTGGGTTGTGGATGGGCTCATGGGGCTTATAATTAGAGGCCGGGTCCCTTTCATCGGTTCGGGTTCGTGCAGCCAGCCTTTCATGGGTCTGACGCAGCCAGTCTCTTGAGCTTCCTTTCATGGGTTTAGATCGCTGCTATCGACGCCTTTCCTAGCTGGGTTTAAAATCAAGCTTACACTTCGTATCCGTTCTTCTCTCATCGGAGCATGTATGAAACCGTACGAGATTGCACATTCGGTACACTGACTTTGAGATACAGATATAGAATGTCCGATGAATCTTTGAATCTGAACTTTGAATCTGAACTTCTGGCTTGCTTCATCTGAATTCATGAATGGTACCTACGCTCTACGCTTGGCTTGCTTCATCTTCACTTCCGGCTACGAACCCTGAACTTCCTTCTTTCAATGATGAGCTTCATTCATAAGACGCAGGGCGAAGAAAGAGTGTAAATAGCACCCCTTAACCCCAGGCTAGCAGCGCCCAATTATCCTCGTCTGAGAAAGAGATAAACGAGTTTGATCCTCATTGGTTCGAAAAAGCGGCTTGGAGGCTTGTGTAGCATGTTTTCATGTCAGCTAGCAGTGTCTTACTTAGTTAAGGGCAGCCTGGGATCTCTAGTTGATGTGATGCGCAAGCTTGGAACTGACCTCCTTGGACTTGATAGTGATAGGCGCTCATAGTGGGGCAAGAAGTAAACTTGATTTAAGGTTTCGTTTGAAGACGAAGGTTCGTACACATAGATTGGTAGGACGGATTTGCTTTATAGACCAGGGCAGTGAGTTAAAGGATATAAAATGAACTACTCAACCGGGGAATGAGAAGCTAAGATCACGAGTGAACTACGAAGGCTAAAAGAAAGTAGGAGTGGGCAGTATAAGCAAGTAAAGTGAACCACGTAGGAGGAGGAGCCACGAACTTGATTTTGACCCTTTACGACGATCTTAGCCCCTCCCATATGCGTCGGGTCTTACCTCTAGCTCGGGATCGGGATTGGGAAGGCTCCTGTCCGATAAATTGATTCCATTTCTCTCTCTTCCTGTCTGAACTTCTAGTATGGAGAGCTCAGCTTAATTTATGAATCATCAATCAATATAAGCGCTTCAATGCCAGTCTTAGCTCGAGTGACCCCTCTGGTTCTGCAGATCAAGTAGGAGCGTCTGAGCCATCAGCATCATACATATGGAGCGCCAACCAATGACTCTTTCTACTCATCTCCAAATCTATTCCATTCCAGATCCTAAGCGAGCTAAAGTGACGCTGAATCTCGAAGTTATAGAATCGAAAAGAAAAGGAAGGTCAAGCACAATTCTTATTCAAGAGCGAGCAACTAAGAGAGAAAGAATGCTTTTATCTGGCTCAAGAGCTAGGAGAGAAGTTCATTGGTCTTCGTGATCTCCATTCGATAGGAATCTCTATCAATGTGAAAGACATGCCGATCCAGACATGCGTCTTAGGAGGCCACTTATCTATATCAGCTCTACTTCCCGAGCCCTAGCCAATCTGAGGAGGCCATCTTAGGAGGCCCATCGTAGGCTTAGGAGGGTAGTGCGGAGCGAACTTCAGAGTCCGTCCTTCTCAATGCCATTTGAAGCAGCCATCCAATGCATGCATTTTATTTAAACATTTGAAACAACATTCTAAAAGAACCCGAATTGAAGCGTCCATCCAATGCTTAAACATTTGAAACAACATTCTAAAAGAACCCGAATTACAGAACAGAGGACTGAAACAGAGGACGGATCGATCTGTAAGAAAGAGGCACAAACGCATCTAACAAAGAAAGTTTGAGATCTGACAAGCGCATCACACCCTATTCAGATGTCGCGAATATATAGCTGAAAAGGAATAAAAGACTGACGAGGGCAACAAAATGACATCGGAGACATTGGTTATCATAAAGACAAGACTGGAAGCCTACTTATTGAAGAACTCACATGCACTCTTAATCCGCTGCACACAGCCCCGGCGAACTTATACTGCCTGCGCGCCTTCCCCGGCTCTCCTCTTGACTTGTTCCCTTCGCTCCTCTAGCGCCATGCAACCAAGGCTCATTAAATAGCAAGGCTCATTAAACATTCTACTCGCATGTGTTAAGCATATTATATTCTGTGGCTTTCTTGCGCTTTCGTGGCTTTCATTCCTAATCTTAGGTGACCGGGGACCGGCGCGGCGGGACAACTCAGTGTCCTTTACGTCGCTATCGCTCGTTCCTTGCACACTATTGGGCGGTACTTTATTGAAGGGAATTGACCAACGAAACGAAGGTCCGACAAGAGCCATCTCATCCATACAAACAAAAACAATGCTGATTGAACTGATTTCATTACGTCGCGATTACCTACTTGAGCAGGAAATTGAACCCTGCGAACCCAAGCCTTCTTGACTGACCTGAGCGACTGATCGATCTGACTTATTCTAAGAAATGACATACCGAGACTGAGTTCTTCTATTAACAAACAACATCCGATCCGATTGGATTATTTGAAGCAGCGCATCGCACGTCCTCTCAACCGCCCAGAGACTCTTGACTTGTCCCATTGTGTGTGGTCTCCTTGTCCCACGTGTCCCAACCGCCCTATGCCAGTCTGAGGAGGAACGAGCGAGAGCTTAGTCAAGTTGGCCGAGGCCATCGTACTTTTGCTAAGCTCCACGTAGAATTGCATTCCCGAGCCCATCAGAGGAGGCCTTCAAAGCCCATTCAAGAGCGGGAATAAGAAGTAGAGTAGGGAGTCCGAGCCCATGAAAGAAAGCATTCGCCCTTCCTAACCGATCTGTCCCACTCATTCCTGTTGTCCTTCTTTCTCATTCTTCAGTGTCCCACTTCACCCTTCTTTCCTTTCCACCTCGAGACCACTTCGCTTTCTTTATTCGACCAGAAAAAAAAGTTATAAGGGTTTGTGAACGAAGTGAACAGTTCCTTCCACTACTAATAATATAGCAATTGATTGGAAGTACTTTATTCGACCAGTCACTATGGGAAGTCAGTACTTTATTCGACCAGATGCCCGAGACTAAGATTGTTGCCCGATCGATGCTCGACACCCTCGTTGGTGCGCTTAAAGATTTGCCAGCGCAGCCAACCATAGGAAGTTATGAGACCAGATCCGATGGATGCCCGAGACCCGAGACGAGAAGAAGACCATTCGCGGTTTAGTTTAGGATTCGACCAGAGACCTGTCTGTCGGAGCTGCCAACCTGGGAGACCCGAGAGAAGAGACTAGTAGTAGGAGCTGCCAACCTGTTTAGGAGGATCCTTCTACCCGAGAGCGGGGACCTGAAACCCTTTCCTTTGATCGGCCATTCGACGTGGACCTTTCTCGGCCTTCTCAACCCTCGACTAGTAGGTGGAGCGGATATCTCGACACCTTTGAAGAGTTTTGGAGCTACTTTATTCGACCAGATCTTTGCTTTGAACTGTTGGAGCTCTAGACCAGTCACTATAGGAAGTCAGTACTTTATTCGACCAGTCGGACAACCTGTTTAGGATTCAACCTGAGACCCGACTTGAACCTTTTCCTGGCCATTCGACGTTGTTACTTTTCCAGGCCAGTTGGAGGAGGCGCTACTACTAGGAAGAATGGAGCTAAGCCTCACAACAGGAGATCAAGCCACGCAAGAAGTTCAGGTTGGTAGGCCAGGCCTAACAGTAGGAACTGGAGCGCAGCGTCACTCACAACTGGAGCTTCCAACGATAGGAGGAGAATAGCCGCTCTAATCAGTCCTCTCTATTCTCAGTGCTTTCTCAGATGACATTATATAACACATGAATAAAAGGAGAAGAGTCGCTTTAAAGAGTTTCTATTCTCTCTTATTTCTCGAACGATATTATGTAAGAAATGAATGAGGAATGATAAAATGAGCCCTTCCGGGACAACGTTTCCACGCGCTATCTCTTCCACTGGAACCTCACAACAGGAGAGAGGACTGACTAGAACCCAAATAGGCCTATATAACGCACTAGAACGTCCACATACCATAAAGGGTCGTACGCCAATAGCGTTATTCGAGAAGCGCGAGGTTATTTGAAATATTTTATTCGAAAAGCCGGAGATCGGACTACACCAACCCAAGCCCAAGAGGGAATGTTCCGGAACCCAAGCCCAAGAGGGAATGTTCCGGAACCCAAGCCCAAGGGGTTCATGTTACGGGTAGTCGGCCTCGGCCTAGACAGCCCATGGGGAATCTGGTGCGAGCCTACCGGCTGGAATGGAATAAGAGAATTGGTGCGTAAGTCAATAACTGGAGCGCAGCGAAGCGAAGCGTCAACTCTTACACTGGAGCGGTCAACCGATCGAACACGAGGCACTCCCCACATTTCTCCATTCCACATGGCACGCCCCTTAGTGTCTCTACTCCACATGGCACGGCACGCCACGTCTTTGATTTTTGCACAACTGGAACACGAAGCTATCTCATCTCGATTGGCACTTGAGAGGCACTGCTTTCCCCATTCCAACACAGCACTGCTTTATTATTTTTTTGGGGAATCTGGTGTTGTGGGCTCCCGGTAAATCAAATATGAGTTGGTCTGGTCGGCCTAGGCCCCACGAATAAAGACTGGAACGTCAATCGGACTAGACCAAGGGGTATATGTATATGAGTTGGTCGCAGCCCCGCTCATAAATTAAATACAGGAACGAAGCCTCAATCGGACGCTCATAAATTAAATACAGGAACGAAGCCTCAATCGGACTAGCTCAGCCCATAAATTCATGTTCCGGGTGGTCGCTCAGGGAGCCAATCCCAATCCACTGCTCCTAAAGTAGGGTACCAGAAGTCAGAGGTATAAAGTACGAAAGGGATCTATAAATAGGATAGGCACCTGGCAGGGCCCAACCAACAATAGGATAGGCACCTGGCAGGACCAAACAAACTAAAGAGGCACCTGACAGCCAGGAATGAATGAGAGAAAGATCAATCCCATCAGCACTTTAACACTTAACCAGTGAAATAACCCAGTTCTCCGTCGTATTGAAAGTCGGTTCCAGTGGCATAATCGTTGCAGGACATCCCTGGAATAAGAGTTCTTCGTTCAGGAGTAGTGGTCCAATGGGAGGAGTAGTTTCGTGCCACGTGGTCGTTCCACAAGCGTCACAACAGAGGAGCCTAGCCTCAGGAATACAGGAGAGCATCAACAGTACACCAACAGTAGCGTAAACTCTCCAAAATAGTATCATAGCAGCTCGTCGTGCACCAGTAGCGTTCCAATCCCCAAAATACTAGAATAGCTGTCCTGTCAACCAACTGGAATAGCAGTTCGTGCACCACTCCCCTGGAATACTGGAATTGCTGCTCGTACACCACTCCCTTGGAATACTGGAGAACATCAACAGTGCACCAACAGGGTACCCAAACGTAATATAATAGCACCAACTGGAGCGAAGGAAGCGTCAACCTACTCAACCTGGAGCGTCAGTCAACAACTGGAGCGTAGCGAAGCAAAGCGTCAACTCGGTAGCCCAAGACAAGGACTTTTGCTGGTAGGCCCAAGACAAGGACAACAGCAGTAGAGTAGCAGTAGGCAGGACAACAGGGAAGTGTGCCATGGGACGCCGGTAGGACAGACTTTTGGACAAGGACAACCGGACAACAGGGAAGTGTGCTATGGGATGGGAGTACAACAGAGGTAGACAAGGGTAGACCAGGCGTACAACAGGAGTACAACAGAGGTAGCCTGACAGGTAGCGCAGCAGTGGCATAAGGGGCAGTAGCGCATAGTAAGAGTAGCGCAACCGAGGAGCAGGCAAGCAAGCTTCAGCGTTCAATCAATCAGTAGCGTTCAAGCACGAGGCGGAGTAGAAGTGTTGCGTTCAGTATCAGAAATCTCCCCTTTCGTCGTCGGAGATAGGTAGCTCCAGCCAACCCAAGTTTTGAACTAGAAAGGCGCTCCCTCCTCGTCGCTCCTGGAGCCCCACCCCAACCCTTGGTCGCTGGTCGGACAACAGACTTAGAACATTTATTTATGCTGGATCTGGGGCTTTCGGGGACCTTTTATGTTTCTGAATCGGGACTGCAAGTTATATGGAGCTGTTTAGCACCCGTGAAGGTCCTTCGATCGATGGTATTTCCTGGGATATTTGCCCTGGCCCGGAGCCTTGGCTGGGAGCCTAGGGATGCCTTTTCGGAGCCATGAAGACTTCCTCGTTGTTGGAGCCTTTTCGTAGCCAAGATAGGAAGGGCTCTGCCAGCCTACCATTGCCCCTGACTTGGGCATCTAGCAATAAATAGGAAAGGAACCGCCCCATGGAGTTAAGTTAAGGCTGTAGGGTTAGCTTATCCGTCGGATCGGGAGATTAGGCCTGAGGCGCTATACGGGTTCTTAGCATAGACCTGTCGTGATAGGGCATCATTAATCGCTCTCATTTCAGTACTAGTTCATTTGCAAGCATCCTCTTCTCAGCCTTGCCATCTCTACTTGATTGAACACCACACCTGTAGTTCCCGTAGTTGAACACCACACCACACCTGTAGTTCCCTTAGTTGCTCCTGTAGCCCATGTAGTGCACTGCACCAGTAGCGTCAACTCTCACACTGTAGCGAAGCGTCAATCGTCCTAGGGAATTGGGGAATCAGACTCCTTCGTTGCTCGATGCCCCGCAAGAAGTTCAGGTTGGTAGCGGTAGCCGCCAGGGGAATACAGACTGGAGCGTCAATCGGGCACTGAACCCGGGAATATGAGTTGGTAGGCCTGTCCCCGCTGGTGCGTCAATCGGGAATAACTAGACACGGGAATTCATGTTCAGGTTGATAGGCCTAACAGTAGGAACTGGTGCGAAGAGTCAAGAACCCCTGAAGCATTCATTAAATGATAGGAGATGCTTTCAAGCATCCATCCAATTCTCTCGTCTCTTTCTTTTTCACTGGCAGAGAGGGAATGATAGTTGGGGAGAGCACGACCGAACGATAGAGAGGGAGTGCCCATCTTACTTTCAAGCTGCCATTTCACCGGTTTTATCTTTCTTTCTCTACTTCACTGGTTTTATCTTTCTTTCTCCACTATAATAAATGAGAAGAGAATGAGAGCGCGTCTCTTTCTAGTCTCAATTCTCTCTTATTTCTCAAACGATATTATGTAACACATGAATGAGCATCTGAACTAAACTAATAAAGCATCTGAACTAAACTAATAAGTATGAGTTCTCTGTCTTGAGTCGGTGGAGCCTTATCGACCTGATGTCCGATGCCTTCGACTAGTAGGAGTAGCCAACAATAGTATTGTACGCACTTTTTAGACCGCTTATTTGACCCGCCAGTTTAGGATTCTATCCTCGACCCGGGGACTTGGAGGAGGCCTTAGACTAGGAATAATGGAGCGAAGCGGGCATAACATAAGACGGGCACTTCCAACCACTGGCATCAGACTCCTTGGGGCACTTCCAACCACTCTGACACTGAAGCCTCACAACAGGAGATCAGACTCATCCTCGGGGGAATCTTCCTAGTCCTCGTGCGTTGCTCCCAGGCCAAAGTAGGGCCACGAAGGTAGCTCATACCAGGCATCTACCAAGGCAGGACCGAGCAGTGACTATGGATGGTTCCCCATATCCCAAGGAAAGGGTGCTCACAAGAGCGGAGCGCAAGAAGGTTGGGGAGGCGTGCAGTTAATATGAATTCCGGAGAGGGGTTGGTTGACTTTACTGATCCCAAAGATATATATAGATCGGGTCTTCCATGGGGCGAGGAAAGCCAACGAACGATAGCTACTAATATTATAATAGAATGAGTGACGACCAGACCAGATTCACTCAATTAAGGATCTTCATGAATTGGAGCTCGGAGTCATTGGCGTGGGCTTAATAAAGTCACGTTGGGGTGTTCGGAATATGCCCGTTGGAGCTGGGAAGTTCGAAGGAAGGAGAAGATTATCCTATACTATCCGCGAGTGGACGGACGACTAATTCATTCTACTTGGGGTCTGATTAGCTACTTATCGAGGGGAGCGATTGTCACGAATGAACAGCCAACCAAGAAACCTAGTCTGTGGACGGTCGTTCCAAGTTGGAGCGTTCTCATCTCCCGTGAGTGAACTTCTTTCTTTTTTTGGAGCTGGGCGAGTCAAGTTTGAAGGAGTAAAGGAGTATAAGTGAAGTGGTGTTTTAAGTAGAGTCAACTCTGTCGACAGTGAGCTAACGTTCGCTACTTTGCCCGCAAACTAAACTAAGTGAATCTGGCTGGAGTGCGTGCTATCGTTACTCCGTTCCAGAATGCTCTGAGTGAATGAATCTTCGCTTCTATTTACTAAAAAGAAGTTGATCGAGCCCTTCTTCCGAACTGACGTCTGATTTCAGTATAAGTTCTTAAAAATGGCTGGCACTTTTTGGAACGAACTGAATTGGACCGACCAGCAAGAAAGTAGTGTGTGGGATCGTGAATGGAAGGAAGGAGCCAATAGGTTCTTCATATGCTTTGTATGCGGGCAAAGACAGGGCGATCCCACCTTCTCCCGAACATTGAGGAAGGAATGAACTTGCAGGATTCCCTCTACTTAACTAGCGAAGTGAATGATCGGAGGATCAGGTTCTAGATGGAGCTAGGACTTTAGCTCAGAGAATCAGAGACACGAAGCCCTGCCCTATCCAACCCTTGCTCCCAGGTCTTCTTTATATATGACGGGGGCTCTTTACTCCTTCTCGTTCAGGGTCTCTTTCTTTCTAGCTCAACCCCTCTCCTTCTCCTTCTCGTTCAGGGTCTCTTTCTTTCTAGCTCATTATTTCTGGCAGAATCTCTATTATGAATCAGAGCGAGAACCTTAACAAACAAGGCCCGCCAGTTAACGAAGAGTGTGAAGTGGGCCTGCTCTGCCTCAAATGAGAGGAATGAGTCCTGGGCACGCGCCATTGACCTCTTACTTAATAAAGAAGGGTCTGAATTGACCTCTACAGTTGCAGTTCCATCGTGTGATTCCGATACCAGATTCTTTCTACCGAGGAGGAATAGGGCGGACGGTCCCGATTCAGAAGGGCACTTGACTAGTCCTCACGGGGCAAATAAAGAAAGAGACGGGAGGAGAGAGTAGGGCTAGGGTCAGGATTCTCTACCATTACGGACCTTCCCTTGAAGCTGAGGGGAAGCCAGAGGGGACGCCTACTGCTATCTAAGAATGGGCACGCCTCTTATAGGCATACGAGAGGGCTCTCACTCTGAACTGGGGAACCAGCGGAGTGAATCGAACCACCGAAGATGCCTCTGACTCCGGACGGGGCAAAGCCTGGGGTCTGAGACGGGTGTCGTCTTCTTCTCTCTCACCTGCGGCACATTCTTCTATATAATTGACTACCGCCTGCGTTCGCTCTGCTAATCAGTTCCTGGCGCACCTAACAATAGTTCTTCTAAGGCTCCAATTGAGTGAGTTTATATTGATATGAAAGAGGAAGGCGGGCGAGCAATTACAAGTAGAGTTGGCGCTATGGTGCTTGACCGCGCTTATTGATTTATTAGATCGTAGACCAGTCTTTCTTATGTCTTATGAATGAAGAAGGGATGGAAGGGTAAAGCGAACCACCTAAATGGCTTGAGGCAAGCAGGCACCGATCAAGCTCTAAGACACCACTATCAAATGAGGATGGGGGAGAGGGACTCCGACCGTCATATTATCAGAAGTAGGGCTGTGAACTCATACTCCTTTGCTGAGCCCGCCCTAGCCATGAACTCTGATCCGACGGGATCCCAACTCAACCAACTACTTGAATCAATTATCTTTGGATCGCCCAAACTCCCAAGGCATGTTGATGAACCATTTCATCCATGAGTGAGATGAACTGACTAAGGAGAGGCAGGGATTGAGTATACTGATTGAAGTACCTACGCATTGCAGTGAGAGTTGATCTATCTTGCCCTTCCATTGCTTGCTTTCCGATCCCTAGCCAAAGAGAGGAACTTGGCGGGAGATAGCTAGAGACTTGATGGAAAGCCCCTTCTCACCTGACTATCTATGCTCGACTCCAGTAGACTAAGGATGGTTCCGGATCAAGATTATGAGTGAACTAGGAGAATAGATCTAATCTCTGCATATAAGTAAGCTCCATGGACTTTATTAAAAGAACCGGAAGGATTGGGTTGATAATGGGCTTTACTCACAGCTCTTCTCTTCAGCAAGTGATTCAAGAGAGTAGAAAACTTCGAGCCCGTGGAGACTGAGTAAACCTAAACCTACGAGGAAAGGACTATACTAGTATATACTAGCGGCTATGCGTGTGCTCTTTCTATTTATTAAAGAAAGATACAAAGAAAACGGAGCGAAGTTACTGACTGGGCGAGCAAGGCAAAGCACCCGGTCTTCTTCCCTACCCCGCTTATGCTTTATAATTTAGATAATGGAGTTGAGGACTAATCAAGCAAGCCCCACGGGGAAGGCCAAAGACGAGTACATAAGTGTAATGTAATGAGTTCGCATATAGGTTTGACGGGAAGTGGCTCGAAGAAAGGCAATGCGAAAAAGGTCTGCACCGTGGCACCAATAGCCTGAGTCAATACAAGTAGGAAAAGGGAAAGCCAATGATCTAATGGAGAGAGAGAGGTTATGGCATGATTCTATTCTATGGATTAGCAAGTCTTCCAGTTCTCTTCTACCACCTTACTTAAGATAAGATGTGATAGTGAGTTCTGATGCTCTCAGGCAGATAGGGCATGGAAGCCTCGGGAATCATTCTTCTTCGCTGGGCAGTGGAGCCTTGGTGCTTGGGAGCAGTGGCAGCGTTGTCTCGGTCAGCAGTGGTGCTTAGCTCTCTTTCCTGGTTGGTGGAATTAAATCATATAGAAGTCTAGAGTTGTCCTTTCATAATTTCGGATTGAAGTTTATTCTTAGGCGACTCGTATCAGCTCTTGGCTATGTCGGGCAGCAGTGGTCAGTCCAATACTCTGCTCTCTTCTCCTACTACGAGTACCCTTTCATCTGAATCTATTTCGGTCTTTCTTGATGCGGCGAAGTAATCGGCGGTCTCCATGCTTTTTTCAGGGTGCGTGCTGCGAGGCAGAAGCAGAAGAGAGTGGGAGGTAGCAAAGGGGAAAGAAGGAAGGGGGTGAGAGGAAGGCCGGTGAGAAGAACGCGGAACTTTACTTGGTCTTCCTTTACTTGGGACTATTCATAGTTGGCTGGGACGGGTGAGAACAACTTTGGACTACTCATAGCATAGTTGGCTGGGACTAAATCAAACTCTTGTATACTTGAAGGTAGATAATCAAACTCTTGCATACTTGAAGATAGATAATGGAAATTGAGACCTATGTAGCTGGCACGGAGATCTAGCATTTGGAGCCTTGACTTTAGGATCTCACGCAAATGGCTTCATGCGAGATGAAAGGCAATGCTCTACTTCGAATTTTCACTGGACAATGCTCTACATTTTCAATATCAAGCAAGGAGTGTTGACACTCTCGGCACAACCACTAGCATAGTATAGCTCCAGCCTCTATAGCTTATGAAGAGTCCCTTTCCCTTTGTTGGCAGTATAGCTACTTCTTATCTTATCTAAATATGGAGTGGCTCGGGAGAAATGTGGAGTGGCTCGGGAGAATGAGGTATGAGTCCTGTTCATCAGTGCATTTCGGTAATACTAATTAATCTTACGAATATGGAACCTGAAATCCTAACCTAAAGGAAGAAGACCACCCACCCTATTAATTATAAGAAGAGAATCATCTGTGGGTGGAGAAGGGCCATTAATACATTATTAGCCTCATTCCCCTATCCTTCTTTCTTCCTCTGCTTGGTAGCACTTGATTCTTGCCTCTTTCTTCTGACCTCTCTTGCCTAGGACTATATTACCTTGCCTGGGACTAGTAGTGATGGTGCGGGGTTCATAACATGATTCACACAACAGCGAGTCCACTCATAGGGCATGGCATCAAAGCAAGATGCGCAGGGCAGTGTGCTGATTGATGTACAAAGCGATCAAGACAAGGCCGGATCTGCGGAGCCGGGCGCAGGCACATTCGCAATGCCACTCATTGCAAAGGCCCGGTACATTCGTCAAGCTACTCGCCACTATGATATGAGGGAAAGAGTGATCAAAGAAAAGGTAGTAGTTGGGATAATGACTACTTCTGTAACACAAGTGCCATTCTTTTCTACTGGGAGAACTGAGAGGCTTTCCCCGAGCAAAGAGGTATTTTGGCAAGTCTTTCTCCATAAGGACCCCCAAGGGCGGAGTTGGTAGGCTTCTCCATCTCTAGATGCTGTTCAGGCGGGAAGCAGTGCCGCTCTTTTCTGAGGCCGTCTTCGAAAGGTGTCATCTTTTTGAGAACGGACAACAAGGAAGAAGGAGCAGACACCTAAGGTTTCAGGTAAAGGAAGGGATGACAGGGGTCTCACTAGAGTCAAATGGGGACAGAGCAAAGCGCTTAGTTAGATAGGGACAACGGGGTGGTGGGGGGAGAGTGGAAAAAAGAATATCGTATGAGAGAATGCTATGAATCCAAGTCCTAGTCATCATTTACGCTCGGGAAAAGGTGACAAAGTCATCAGTGCCACAGCTTGGGACGGCGGATCTCGTTGTGAAAGATCTATAAATACAAGACAACAAGGCAAGGTGAGTTGGGTAGACTTTCGTAGGCAATGAACGAGTCTCCCTTACTAATAAAATCTCATGTCCCTTCTTATCCCTAGAGTCACTATTTATTTTATCCGTTGAGCGCGAAGAAGTTCTTTATAATAAAGATCTCAGATTCTTTTCATAATGTTTTTGCGAAGGGAATGATATTAGTCTCGTCTAGCAACCGGTTCGGGGCACCTCTTTCAGCAGCTTGTATGAGTTTGTACGAATTAGACCCTCTTTTGACATATGCTCTTCCTGTTGTTGCAGTGTCTGTTGTAGGGGAGTTTGCAGTGTCTGTGTCTGTTGTTCTTCTTGCTTCCCACTGATGTCCTTCCTCCTTCTTCATGCTTCCCAATGATGAGTGCTTCCTCCTCCGCTGACCCGACTGAGAGCTCGGCACTGGTTCCGAGCTCCCACCTTCCGCTTCGCCCCTTCACTTCTTTATATAAGAGAATAGGTCGAAAAGGAAGTGTCGAAAAGGAACTGAAAAGGCTATACTGGCGATTCAACACCTCTCAAAGAGCAATAGTTCACAAGTAGAAGTCCTGGAAAGAGAAGCAAGAGCCTACGAGTCTAGGCCGGGCATGAAAGCCTGGGATGACTTATAATACATGGTCGGATGACCTGCCATGATAGCCAAGATCCAACTACGACTTCGGGACAGATGTCGATTCAGTCTTTGTCAGGTGCGGAGCGAGAGCAGTGAAGCGCGAGAGAGCGAGCCAATGAAGAGGAGCGACCTGGGGCCTACGGAGAAGGTCATCCCCAACTTTCTTATTATATTAATAAAGAATGAAAAGTGATAAGTTCTTTAATGAAGTGAGATGAACTCGGAATGAAGTGAGAAGTGAGGCGCGGAGCGTTGAAGTTGAGTCCGATATATATGGAAAACCAGTCCCACTCCTAAAACGAGTCCGAAAAGAGACTCAAACTAATCTCATATAACTGCAAAAGTAGTAGTTATTAGTTTCGTTCATCGAGTTCTGAGTGAAAAAGTAAGGGCCGAGGGAGGACCCCGCCACTCAACGATCAAGCAAGTGAACGAGAGCGCATCCCCACAAGAGATTCATGAAGCGGAGGGAAGAAAAATTCAAAAAGTGTTTTCTTTGATTTCTAGCTATTCAATTCTTTTTGATCTCCCATAGGGGCAAAACCAGTGCCGCTCTACGAAGGTGCGCTTTTTTTCGAAAAGTTGATCTCCTATAGGGACATTTTAACTGAAACAGGATTTGAGTACTAAATGGGTGCTTGAGTTCGACAAAAGTTGATCTCCTATAGGGGAAAAAAGAAAAATCAAGCTAAACTTAATTGTATTTAACAATCTACAAAGCTCAAAATGAAATCACTCCTAAATTACGAAAACAAACCCTTCTCTATCTGACTCGCTCTGTTTACTGTGCTTGCCAGTCTCGAAACTAGTTCATGTAAGGCAGTAGCCTCTGGTCTTGCAGTTGGGGAGGGCTCGTTGTTAAGTCAGATATCCCTTGCCTTCGTTTACGACTAGCCTTGTCGTACTTAATAGTTCTGTCTTTCGAAAGGAATCCTATTAGAAAATTAGATGGGATATTCATCATACCCATCTAATTACAACAGTCAATGGCTGAGGAATTTATTAGTCAACTCCTCGAATGTGGGCTGATTTACCAGTCATTTGTTTACTTTCATAATCAAATCATTACAGTCTTGACCTACTTCGATCTTCTTAAAGCGAAAAAGAACGTATGCTAGGAGCACCCATTATATTGGATTGGCTTTTGATTTTCAAAGACGAATGAGACTGTTGGTAGTTAGTCAGGATGCACTTCAATAATCAATAAAAAGGCATAACATAGGTTCGAAACCTTCTGCCTCGCTACAGCTCTTGCTTTCGAGATCTCTGTCTTCCTTGAAAAAAGTGGTTCATTGCACCTATACCACACATGATACAGACCGACAGGGGTTGGGTTTCCGTCATTTGCTGCTTTGGCTCCACTCTTAAATAATAAGCTAGCGCATCCCTATCCTGTAGCAGGTTATATATAAATATAGGTGCTGGCCGGTGAATTCCTATCGAATGATTAAGAAAGCGCCTTTAGGTGAAGGCGGGACCCTTCCAGAGACTCGCCCACTCTGCCTTAACCACACGGCTCTCAAACCTAACCTCTTTTCTCTTTTTGAGAATGGGACACTGCAGTTCTCATGGGATGGGGTTTCCGACCTTTCCCTTTCTCAAAAAGGATGTCTCATCCCAATCATAGCCTTGAAAGAGCCTTACGGCATGCTCCCACAAGAAAGGGGACTTGCCTTGAGGTCTCATCGAAGAGAATTGAACTGGGAATTTGCCGTTTCCGCTTTCTCGACACGGAAAGAGTTGCACTCTTTCAGAATATGAAGAATAGTTTCCACACAGCCTATCTCTGAAGGAGGGGGAACCACCGGATCGCCCACTCCCCGGATTCGAAGTGTCCTGGCAGCTCTTTCAACGTCTGATAGGCGCTCCGCGTTGACCCTTTTATCTCATCAGGCAATGGAGGAGTCCAGCTATTAAGAGTAGAATAAATTATCAATGACCTCCCTTCGTGAATTGAATTCAAGTATGGATCTAGTGTATAATACGCGGGAAAGAATAAATTATTAAATAAAAGAAAAAAAAGTAGAAAATCTCTCCGTCAAAAGGTGATGGTAACTTCGTACTTTAAGACGACAGGTTGGTAATGAAAGGCAATGTATTAGCAACTATCTTAGGCCGAGCGAGAAAGAAAGGTTAGTTTACTAGTCTTTCATCTAAAAGGTTGGCTAAGTAAGCGTAAGTTCTCTTACCTTAAAGCCTTATTTCAGTATAATAATCTTTTATTTTTCATTAATATGAGCTATCTCAATGAGAGCGTTTCGGCGGGAAATCGCTAATTTATAATTAGAGTGCAGGTCCGTCACGCCAGAATGAGTGGGTTCGAACCCCCCCGGTGTAAAGCAGTTGCGGGATACTACAGGCAGGAGGGTTTTAGTATAAACTCAAGGCAAAGAGCTCCCTTCTCTAGGAGGAAAACAAGGAGTTGGAGACAGAATGCAAGTCAACTTGTTGTGAGAGTTGAAGCTTTAGCTCTGGATTGAGAGCCAGAATAGGACCCTACAGGACCGGCGTCCTTATTTACCCAGCTCCATGGGGTGAAGATCAAGCACATCGTGACGGAACGGAATGATAAGTAGAACCGGCAACTGCTTAGCTTTAGCAGCTACTCTCACTGCGTAACAAAGCTTTATACCAATAGAAGCAGGATTGAGATTGAAATTGCTATCAGACTCCGCTATTGGTATCTCCCCTTGCCATTCTTTCTTTAAGGAAATAGATCGACAAAGGCTTCTTTCTATGGCAGCTGTGCTTCCATGTTATCTAGATTGCTCATAAAGTAGCATAGCCTGCCTTACTCAAGCCAACTAGGATCAGAAGGTCTAGGCTCTCATGGGTCTTTCAATATTGAAATAGGGGCCTTTCGCCTTTGAATCGTTTTGGCCTGGAGGCGGGTTATAAAGGTAAGGACTTAGCCTTGTTTTCAGTCATTGTATTGTAGTCCGTCTTTGCTTTGATTCTTATAGCCAAAAGCCCCTCTCCCTAGCGGTCGAGATCTGAAAATATAGTTTGTCCTCTCCTTTACAGTCGAGTAGCCAAAAAGACCCCTCTCCTTTCAGTCTATCTCTTTCAGAACCTCTCGCTTCTCTATTGAATCTTCTCCTAATAATGACAGCTGTAGAACTGTGTAATTGCACCACAACCCTCCAAAAAAAAGAAGTTACTTAAATCCATAAACGGTTTCGGCTTCACCACGAAATGGCCCGAGAGGCTTGACTCCACTCCAGTAGGAAGAGGGATTTTTTCCATGTCTCCCGAGAGAAGAGGACCAAGCCTACTAGGGTTGTCAGGGACAGGTTCCGGTCAATATCGCATTGAGTGGGGTACTGGAAGTGGCTCAGGAATAAGCCTCTTCCTTTCTATCCTCCGCTTGGTGGACGAGTCTGGCCCAGCCCATTTCAGTCGATACAGGGATTCCCTTGTTTAACCGAACCCACGTATTGAGGGCCAAAGCTTCTTGGCTGGATTTTTTGTCTCCCCCTCTCGTTTTCGACTGGACAATAAAGGGGCTCCATGATCCTTCTCTTAGACCGCCCTAGGTTCGTATGGGCAAGACTGAAGTGTTGAATGGCTGTCTAACGTGGTTCCAACCTTCTTACGAGAAGGGCGAGCGGGATTCAGAGCGAGTCCAAGGTCCATAGCCCGCCTCCTGTTAGCTGGTCACAACAGTCTGCTTCCGTTAAGGGACTGCGAACCCACGTGGCAAAGGGGACTGCGTTGCATGTTTTTTTTTTTTTTTTTTCTAAAAAACCTGAGATTCGACCATGTATCGAGTACCCGTGACTTTGGTTCTGGGGTGCGACTACCGTCCTATTAGCTTCTGAGTTCTGAATGACCTCCCTCTCACGAGGCAACAAGTGGGAAAAGAGAATCACGTCTGAACCGCCCCTCTCACATCCAATCTCCCTAACCATTTTGACCTTCGCCCGGGAGCGAAGCGGGCGCGAGCGTAACTTCTTCAACAGCTTCTACGACGGTAAAGAAAACGATTTCATCTCAGCCAATCCCTCATGTTTCCCAAAAGCTTCGGTCATCCGCCGACTCGGAGAAAGGGCTCAGCCTATAAGCGCCCTTCGGACCGACAGTCGCTTGACTAGCTAATATCCAACCAGCCATGAATTTTCCATTTCTCACTCAACGACGCTTATTTCTTTTTTTGAGGATCGACCTCTAAAGTCGGTTCGTCCAAAGCCGCAGTGGCTACTGCAAAAACTCAAATCGAAAAGATTGGAAAAAAAAAGAGGATCCCCGTCAATCCCAAGGCTGTCACCTCAAAAGGGTCCGCCTCAAAATCCAGCAAAACTCCTACTTCTAGAAAGAAAGTTGCCGCTCCGGGAAAGAAAGTGCTTGCTGGTATTAAGGGAACTCTCCTCCCCCTTCGCCCCTATCCTGGGGGAAGCCATATCTCTTAGATTGATGCTTCGGCCAGAAAAGGAAAAAAGTTTTTAGACATCTCGACTACCGACTATAGACAGCAAAAAAGGGGACTCAGGCTTCCTATTCAATTCAGGCACGAGTCGAGTAGGAAGCACTTTTGGAAGAGGATATCCCAAAATTATCAATGCTAGCTCAGCCGGGAGTTGTGCAAAGAGCAAATCTGCATTCCATTCACCATTAGCAGTTATAAAATCACTAACCAAAGCATTAAGATCCGCAACTGGGGGCACAAAACCAAGAATATCCAGAATCGGTTTATCCAACCAAGCATCAGTCCAAAATTGAATACTATTACCAGTACCCACCCTTCTAGCCATGCCCTTCTCAAGTTGCACTAAACCAAAAAGTATACCTTTCCACGTATGGGACCAATAAGCACGCCCCTTTGCATGAATCACGAGCAAAAGCTAGGACATCATCTGCAACCCCATATTTGGACTTCATAACCCGTACCCAGAGACTATTTGGCTCTGTAACCTCCAGGCTCTTTTTTGAAGTAAGACATTATTATGATCAGCCATGCTTCTGACCCCCAAGCCACCAAGGCTTTTCGGCACCTCCGACCACTTGACAAGATTCAAGGCACATTTATCTGAATTGCCACCCCATAATAAACTCCTATTCATCTTATCTAACTCTTTCACAACTCCAGAGGGGAGATGAGATGTGAGCATCGTGTAAGTAGGAATAGCCGAGGGCACAGAGCTTATCAGAGTCGTCGATCTACCAGCTAAACTAAAAAATGGAGCTTTCCACCCATGCAAGCGAGTACCGACTTTGTCAATTACTTCTCGATATGTACTCTTGCTAACTCTCCCATGTATGAGGGGAACCCCTAGATATTTCCCCAAGTCTCGGGTAGAATTGATTCCCAGTAATCTACTTACCGTTCTCGCATTTCTGCTTGAAGCATGAGGAGAAATAAACAACTTGGATTTATCAAAGCTTACTTTGGCACCCGAAGTCGCACAGAAATCCTCCAAAACTGATCTTATTAACTGAGCTTGAGACTCACTTGCTCGCCCAAACAGAAAAAGATCATCTGCAAAGAATAGATGGGAGATAGCAGGCCCTCCTCTACCCAAAACAATGGGCTTCCATCTTCCTTTATCCACTTCATTCAGTATCATATGACCCAACCGCTCCATACACAAAACAAAAAGATAAGGCGAGATAGGATCACCTTGGCGCAACCCTCTTTGGGGTACAAATTCATCAGTCTTTTCACCATTCCACAAAATGGAAATTTTTGAACTTGTAACACAAGTCATAATCAAATTGATCCATTCGTCTGGCAAGTCAAAGTAGATCAGAGTCTCATGCAAAAAATCCCATCGAACTCTGTCATAGGCTTTCTCCAAATCAATCTTGATAGCCATAAGCCCGTTCTTGCTCTTCGACTTCCTGATCGTATGAATCACCTCTTGAGCAATAAATATGTTATCAGCAGCTTGCCTGCCAGGAATGAAACTCGTTTGGAAAGGAGCAATCAAATCCCTAAGAAAAGGGCGCAATCTGTTAACTAGAACCTTTGTCACCAACTTATATGTCACCGTGCACAGGCTTATCGGCCGAAACTGCTTAATATGTTCAGGAGAAGCCACTTTCGGGATTAACACAATCAAGGTCTGATTAAGTACACTACTAAGCTCCCCTGTGCTGAAAGCGGACTTAATCTGCTCAAGAAGGGAACCTTTTACTGTGTTCCAAAATTATTGGAAAAAACCCGCATGTAAACCATCTACACCAGGTGCGTGCCTTCCACGGCTTCCTTCATGGCAAAAAGAGCATTCCTCACCTCCTTCTCGGTCACCTCCCCAATGAAAACCTGTCTATCCTCGTTTGAGAGGCTCGGGCAGCGTGCTTGGCGTGCGGACTTAGAAGTCCCGCGTCGGCTAATCAAATTCGAAACTTTTTTCATTTGGCTTGGTCGGCTGACTAAGGAACGATGTATCGCGTCTTTTCGCCAAGTGGCTTTTGATGTTTAGCTCAGACTCATTTCCTTAGAAGCGTCTGTCTCATGCCAAATGTCTTAGAGAATCTGCTACTCTAGAGAAAGGATCAATAGTTTAGCTAGCCACGCACACGAGGGGGAATCATCTTTCAACAGCATTTCCGATCTTAGCGCTTTCGACTTCTCATCTCAGATGCCCATAATAACCTCTTTCGGAAGAGATGGCATTGAAAAGGTTTAGATATCCTGCTTTTCTTTTGTCAAAAAGTCCTAGATATGCCGCATCCACCGGTAATGGCCGAGAGTACTAATCCTAGGTGCCTTAAAGAGGTGCTTTGAAAAAGATACTCGAGCGAAAGCGAAGAGGGTCTGAAAGATACTCGACTAAAAGGAAGAGGTCCGAAGGGACTCGACTAAAAGGAGAGGGACGTAGTGACTCTTTCGAAGTGAGAGGGTCCGGAAGAAAGATACTCGACTAAAAGGAAGAGGGGCTTTGAAAAAGATACTCGACTAAAAGGAAGAGGTCCGAAGGGACTCGACTAAAAGGAGAGGGGATTTGGCTGTCCTAACTTCTTTCGGGGAGTAGAAGATACCCACGGACATAGAATAAATAGGCTCTTCCGGTCCCTTTCTCCAAGTATGGATGGCATATATCAGTTATGCGCACCAGACCTGTACTTGTGCTATCGAAAAGGCAATGCCAAATTTCTTCCTATACAAAAAAAAGGAGAGCTGTTAGTAATCTAGCTAGGTACTGTGATCCGGTGATCCCTATAATAGTAGAAAGGGGGTCTTAGGAAGAATGGGGTGGACAAACTAAACTGTCTTGCGAACCTTGCTTACAGGAGTAGCAGGTCTGGGATGCGGAATAACCATATGAACCGTATTCCTCTTATTCTTTTGCGCTAGGAGCAGTATGCCGTCGCAGGCTAAAACTACATTTAGCCACGCCAGACTGGTTGCTGAGCTAGAAGGCACATCCATATTCACGTCCGAGTTCTATAAAGTCAGGGGCCCGATTCCAGATCCGAAGCAGCAGCCACCGAAGAAGGAGCAGCTTATGCCTTTGAAGCAGTAGGATATGCTTTTTCTTTCCTTTCGCCCTTAGGTTTACCTGAGCGCCTTCGGCCCTTCGCTATGCCTACTGGGACTAGCCCTAGCCTTTTGCTTTTTCAGACTTCATTGTCATCTTTCCTGCTCTCCTCTGCTACAGAATCCGGTCTTAGTTGAATAACCGTTGCTATTGAATCTGATGCTACTGATCATAGCCCGCTCGCTGACTTTAGTAGGAGAAAGCAAGATTAACTGACAACTTTCTGATGATCATGTACCCTGCCTTAGCCAAGCAGCCTCTGCTAACTTACTTTTCTATTTCCTACATCTTACTTACATTCTTCTTTGCCCTTAATTATGCACACTTGGAAGTCTGTATCACCGGCGCGTACCAGGAAGTCCTCTACAACATTCTTATTTCATCCTCGCAATGAAAACTCCTACCTCTCCCTCTCTCTTTAAAGCTTCGAAGTCCTTCCCGCCTTCAGACAGTGGGCTAGGGCTCCGCTTGCTTTTCTTCCATTTCTTTCTTAAAAGCAATCTCCTTCCAAACGCACTCTATTCTATTACCGGGTGAGAAGGACTCATTTCCTTATATTGGGCAATATCAATGTTCAGAAGTTGACATGTCTCGAATGGCTTTCTGCTGTTCTCTTTCTTGCTTGAAACTAATCCCGAGACTGACCAAACTAGCCTGTGACTCCTCGCCTACTGGTTTGAACTCATTCACTTCGATCTCTATGCATGTTACCTTTTCCTTAAGAGATGGACTCAGTCGGCACCCAAAGTTGCCAAACCGACGTTTCCTAAACATTGTTCCGCGTAAGCTATTCTTCTGCTGAAATGGAACTTGTGAGCTCCTGGGCTTGTATGAACCCTCGGGTGACTCCTGCATGTAAGGTAAATCGCTACGTGGGTGAACCTCGCCGAAGCACCTGGACTCTCCCAACAGTCTTCTTTATTAGCTATAGCTTTCCTAAAAGCGATGTATATAAGAGGAGCCTAAAAGTTGGGGCGGCATAAAATGAAAGACCCTCTCCTTTTAGTCGAGTATCTTTCAGACCCTCGCCTAATGACTTTTACCCGCTAGGTGGAACTGGCTTGCCCGGAAAGAATGGATTTCTACCCTTGGAGAGCTAATGGTACTGGACTGATAGCGCACTGATTGAACCGAGACTGGACTGAGACCGTTGGGAGGGGGAGAACTGGCTTGGAACACTGTTTAGGATCTTCTTAAAAAGCATACTACGGCTTAGCACGCTAGGAGTGGGAGTCAAATCATTCCTTCTTCACTCTCTCTAGGGTCTTAGAAGACCGATACCTAGAATATCTAGTGTAGTCAGGCTCTTCATGTAGCGCTGCTCTTTCCAAGAATCTTTTTAGGATCTAGTAGTCTTCCCCCTTCCGTAGTCGCTAATGGCATAAGTGCTGTCCGATACTACAACTAGTTGATTCATGCGCACAAGAGCTAAGCTAAGACCGAATTCAATAGCATAGGATAAGAGTCAGAGTCAGACCGGATGTGCACCATGCTTAACACATAGAATTCGACTAAACGAAGGAAACTGGCTTGCTTGATTCGAGTGCTAGCTGTCTTCTGCGGTTATAGAATTTTGAAATATCTTATCTTACCTTCTCGCTTACCTTATTACTATTATTAAAAAGGGACACTTACTGGTTCAACATTAGAGCCAGGGACAGATGGTACAGTACTTGATACTGCCTCTTCCTTAAAAAGAAAAGGTATTACACAAACCCAACAAATTGGGGAACTGGTTTTCGCACTGGATAGATTGCCTCAGCACTCCTACCGGATGGAAAGGTATTGATACAAGCGGATTGATTGCCCCACGGGGCGGTAATAAACCATATGGATTGAAGGCGGAAAGGAAAGTTAGATCTCTTGATGAAAGGATATCCCAACCGACCCCCATTAGACTGACCTGGAACTGGAGGAACAGTAGCAAGAGAAGCGAAGCAGCTATCCCCGTGCTTCTCTCAATTGAAATACTTCCTCCTCTCTCTTTCTTCTTTATCTTTAGTGAGTTAACCATTATGCAACAATTTTTTTTTGAAACTGACATCAGGCTTTCCGGAAGAACCCGACATCCCTATATTATATTACTAGTTACTCGTAGATAGGGTTCATGGGAATAGGAGAATGCCCTATTACGTAAAGGGAAGGTTCTCTAAGATCTCGAGCGATAGCGAGAGGGTCTGAAAGAGCTGAGCCGCTAGGCTTTGGGGCGAAAGGCACTCGACTGTCAAGGAGAGCCCAGTACGTGAAGGGCCCTGTGAGTTCTGAATGAATTTGTTAGTTGAATTCGAATTCCTTTGATTTGAAGCTATGTGACTAGAGAGAAATGCCAGGTAATGATGTCACACGATTCCCCAGATGTAGCTAATGGTCAGCTAAAGGGAGTGAAGACAGGAAAACTTCTTTATCACATTCATTTTGTTACGCCTCATGGAGCGGACTAATAAGATATCGTGGAATCTAGAGAGCAACGTTACGGTATACATAGAATCAAGCTAGATCCTATCCCCGCGGAAAAGGCCCCTAGCTCTAGCAAGGAGAACAGACATGGGGAATCAATCTCCGGAGGGCACTGAATTCGAGTTGTGGAAATGAAGGATCTTCAATCTTCAGTCAAACCATCGGGCGTGATACAACTATTTATTATATAGGCTTGTTGATATACCGTCCAATTCTCACTAGGTTTACACTGAGAGCCTAATAAGGGACTACTTCATTGAGACTGCTAGAAAGAGATCAATATAGCGCTTACTATAAGTAAGTATAAGCTAAGCACCTGTTGCATAAGAAACTGCTTGGTAGTCAGATAGAGAAGAACTTGGAAAATTCCTTCGCCTTCGCTCCAACACTTGTTACAGCATAAGGAGACCGGGTTTTTAGTGATTGCACGAAAGCGTGGAACAAAACCGAAATATCCTGCCTTTGAAACTTCTTCTAAGTCGGGTTCTTTCTTGGTCTCGGATAGAGGCATTTGTCCACTCACAGAATCCTTGTCACCCTCATGTTATGACCCTTGCCTTCCACCACGGGACCTCAGAAGCAACCTAAAAACGGAACTTTTTTCAGCGAGTTCGACCTTTCAACAGCCCCGGGGTTGATACAAAGAAAACTTGGCTTTCCCCAATCCATTCACTCGAGTTTTGTTGGCCTACGACCAATAGCACGAATGGGCGCTTAGAACAGAAGGCTCGAAAGCGCCTGAGTAAGGGTTATGATCTGTCTCCAACATTGGTCTCTTCCTTTAGTCCAATGATTCCTAAAATAGGGCATTCGTGAACAAGCCCTTTCTTATCTTATATATGATAGATTTTCTGTCACAAGAAGAACTGGCGGGATGCTACTGCTTGCCTTAGCCTGACCTTTCTTTTCAGAGTCCCTTAAGCCCCCCTCTCGAGAAAATACAAAGGGGAAGGGAAAGGAGGGCTTCGACCCATTGTGATTTGGTTTTTTATGTATAGCATTCCTACTAGAAGCACATCTTTGGAGGCAACCCCATCAAGTAGCAATGACTCGCTTTAATTCTGGGCCCTCATGGTCTTTGTAAATGGAAGTCGCAAGAATCTTTCTTGGCGTTTTTCCATACAAAGTTTATCTTTTATAATCCTGGCAAGACTCAAGGGGTTTGCGTAGATAGTTCCAATCTCTGCGCCCCCACCCCATTAAATTAAATCAACGCAACGGGGCAAGCACCCCAGGCTCTGTAGGACTTAGTATTTTTGATCATATCGTAATTCCAAAACGTAGAGTCTGACCCTCCTTCCATCCACTGCCGCTATTATCTTATCCGTTCCCGTTCAGGATCAAGAGAAGAATTAGCGCCTAAACTAAAAAGGACCCGAAGCGAAGGCGAGAGCCCTGTGTCCCGAAACTTGCCCTATTCCATATTGAGGTTTACTGAGACTATTGAGCCCCATCCACCTTTAACGAAATATTGATCCAAAAGTCACCCTATAGATCTCATCTCACTTTGAAAAGGAAGAAATGACCTAATCGAGGGGAATGAGATATCCTACCCAAGGGTCTTCCACGACATTCTTTTCTACCAACAAGAAAGACTTCGGGGAACAACGTTTTTCTTTATAAAAACCCCATGTGAACGAACCATGCTAAACCATTTTTCTTTTTCGAGAACCGTACCAACTTGGAGAATTCCTATCCCTGTTCGCCTTTATCTTTCAAGGCCGAACCCACGGATATACTGAGTTAGCCGGGACAAGCCAACACGGAATTACCTTCTTCGCCTTCCATACCCAGTCTCGATACCTTCCCCAGGGTCTCCTATGAGAGTCAAAAAATTTTATATCTTAAAGAGAGAAGAAGATAGAATAACCGCTGCGGATCGGATGAAGTCTTAATAGTATCCAATCTGCCTCCTAACCATTGCAGGTGCATAGCTAATGGCTCCCCACAGCCCGAGTAAAGGAACCTTTAGGTTTTGCCACATCTGTATATCACATCGCATGGAGCCATCCAGGGTGCTCTCCACACAAGACTCTGATCGTCCATATGGCTGAGGATTGAAATCCACTCCTGGTTGCTGTATGTAAGGTCCCGGCCACTGACTTGAGAAAAAAAAAAAAAAGTCTTTGATTGGAGCTAAAAGAAGGCGGAAAACACTCGGGGGGAGACTAAACCCTTAAAATAGGAATAGTGAATGCCCCGGGAGACACGCACGGTACTTACCGGTGCTATCGGGCCTCGGAGAAAAGAACTAGTATCCGAGAAGAGATAGGGAAATGCCGGTATAAGCGACGATGACAGAATACGGGATAGAAAAAGATAGGCTTGAATAGACTTTTCTTCTACTTCGGGTAGATTACTGGTCCCTAGGGGCGGATGAAAGGTACTCAATATCCAAGAGGGCTATCCTCTCAATCGCCGAGGGCTCGCTACAGATCCCTTCCGTCGGGTCAAGCAACTCAAACAAGAACAACTCATATGAATGAATCTGCTCTCGTCTCCTGTCTCTCTTCTAACTCAATAACTCAGAAAGAAGTCAGGCATCTCCTTTAACTCAAACTCAATTCAAGATCCACTGAAGGATCTGGTTTTTTTTAGCATAAAGTGATGTCCGAAATCCCTGGGGTCGACTCTTTCCTGGAGTAGCTTTGTGCCTAGAAACCTCTTCTCTGACTAGAGTCCTGCCTATGGGGGTCGAACTGGATGACTGGAGGAAGTTAAGATAGAAATATCCCTTTCCATATGAGTTAGCGGGGCACCTTCCGAAGATATGTGCACTACGGACGAGACGGCTTGACGGCTGTAAGTCGGATGGCGGGCCCTTGCCACCAAGCTTCCAAGAGAGGAGCTCGTAAAGGCTGGGACGGAGATACTGCTGGCTTGGGAGATATAGCTGGTGGCTTGAAGCTTTCTCCCAACGGTTGCAAGCAAGCAAGCACGAAAGGAAGAAGAAAGAGTCTTTCAAGGAAGTTGAAGGCAATGCTGGAGTAAGTCAGCCATTGGGAGTTGCCATAGGTTGTATCCCTAAGCAGGAATAGTTTGCGAGCCAGTTGCAGTTGGAGTTGCTTTACTTGGTAGAGTCTAGCATTCCGGCGGCTTTATTTGCGTAAATAAGGAAGGGCATATCCAAATAATAGAAAGGGACGCCTTTTAAGCTACGAAAAAAGGAAGTGGCAAAGGGTCTTTTTCGTCTTTATGATGTATAGAATTTAGGATTCTACTTGGATTCGGTACTTATTAAGTTAAGCATCGAAGGCGGGACTCTTTCCCTAGATAGAGAGATGGTCTAATTCAAATCACGCCAAGAGAGGTTTAATCTTCTCCCGTATCTATATAACATTTGAATTACTCCTCCATTCCGCGTTTCCTAAAATATGACTCCAAACATTCAGACCTTTTTATTAGAGGTTGTTTGAGATGGCAAATCGAGCAGCCTATTGCGCTAACGGGAAGAGGCATTTAGGACAAAAAGACGGGGTTTACTCAAACGAGTTGAATAAGCAAGCCAATAAGATAAGATTGCTCTTGTTGAACCAGCTACTAATCACCAAGTCCTTTGTTTAGCCAAATCAGCTTGGGGGTTGGTGAGAGAATGGATTTGAGTATGTTGATTGAGAGATGCGAAGAAGTCACGAATCTAACTATAACTCCGCGAGTGAACGCAAAAAAGCAAACCTGACTAGACGGAAAGAACTCCGAGTAAACAAAGCAAAAGCCCAAAAATACAGAGAAGCTAAAGCTGGATGAGAAGAGAGCCTATTGGCAGGCGGGCTTCAAGGATTTTTTTCTTAGTTAGAAAGATGAGTTACCTAGCTAGTGGAGCGAGGGGAGGTGCTTTGACACCATCTTCCACGATTCCCACATTGAGCTCTCTTTGCCTTACTTATTATGAATCGATATAAAAGAGAACCCGCCAGCTGGAAGAGGAATAGGATATAGGTGAGCCCGGGGAATATTGTTGAATAAAGACCCCTTCTAAAAAGCTCTTGGCCCACCCTTCACTCTGTTCACGGTTAGCCGGGAATGAGACTGGGAGTTCGATTTCCTTTATGACTTTCGCCTTGCACCTTACACTAAACTGAATCTCTTGCACGCGCGTATAAGAATACCTTGCTGGCTATTCCTTATTCTTGATAGCACAGGAAAGAGAGATTCCGGAATCTCTTGACTTCATAGCTACGCACCTTTCAAACATACTTTTCTTACTCCAAGAGCGAAAAGAACATCATATCATCGGTTATACTATCCTGGAGTAGTTAGAGTAGTACTTGCTAAAGCTAAAGGTTTTCTCCCGCTAAAAACAGTCTACTAGATAAGCCAAGTAAAGAAGTGCCAGATACAGATGAAATGGTTTTCTCTCCTTTTTAGAGAAGTAAATTCCTCCTCCCCCGAGGGGTACTTCTATTTTGAAGCTTTAGAGAATCCAGGTCCAGCGGAAGACTAAGTAAGGTACGGTATAAAGTCCAATCAATCTCCTCCAACAGAGGGCTCTGACCTGACCACAGTCAATCAGTCTATTGTTCTGGTTCTATAGAGTCTAACCCCGAAAAGGGAAGACTCCTCGTTTTTAGCCTGGTCCAGGTGTGGCATATCTTTCCCATCTAGTAGCCCCGACAAGCAAGAGCAGTTACGTCTTTTGCTAAAGCCCTTACTAAATTACTAAACCACCAGGAACTAGTCTGGTTTGATATAAGCCTAGCTACCACGGAAAGCATAGTCAGAAGAGCTGAAAAGATAGCCATCTTACTCTCGGACCTTACCTTAATAAAGGAAGAACTTAAGCCTTTATTAATAATAAAAGAAAACCCTAAGATGAGCTAACTTGGCTTGGTGCAGGAAATGGAATCACAGCAAGAAAGAAGGGTAGGGCATACCTTTTTTAGGATTTCTACCCTAAAATGACTGAACTGCCTGAATCCCTTATTATCTGAACTACGACTCTCGCTAACTGCATCGGATTCTGTGGATAAAAGAAGACTAGCTGAAAGAGCGGATTTGATTCCGAACCGCTACGCTTTCTTATATTAGTGTAGTGCGCTTAGCGCTTCCTGAACCAACTGAAGCAAGGAATATGAGGATCAGAGCGCTAGCATCCCTTGCTCTCGATCGATTGCTCACCACCGTCTGATCCGAACAAAAAAAGGAATAGAACTGGGGACACCTTTAGGTGTAAGCATGAAGTACGCCCGAGCAAGCAAAATTCTTTCTATGTAGTAATCGTGCTAGGCTATGCCCCTGAACCCTTTGGTATCCAGAAAGAAAAGCAGAGGAAGTGGCTTTGATCCTATTTTCTATCAAAGCAGGTTCTACCACTGCAGGGCCCAATCCTACTACCCGGATGATCGTCTTGGGTAAGATCTTTCTATATCAAAATAAAAGTTGGATGCCTACACGCGATCCTTTTTTGCTTCCTTATATCGAGGAAGAGAAAAAGAGGCCTATATCAAAAGTATAAACAACTTATACTTCTATCATAACACGGATCACGCTGTATATAGATTGGATGTATGTCTGAGCTATCTTCTTTCTACCATCTAGAGGGCAGTGATTTCCGGGGGGCAGGACACGAAGCCCCAACATGGTCTAGCACTACGATGGAAACTGGATGTCTGCCTTTGTGAGTACCTATCTTCTTATAGGAAATTGCTATTCAACAAAATAGAAGATTGCAAAGATTCAGCCTTAGTATTAGTATAAGTGGGTAGCGGCACTGGGTAGACGGTCTATCCCCCTTTAACTTAAGTAGTATTTCCAATTTACTCTCTGTCTCTAAAAAAACCGTAACACAGTCCAGGATAAGTGTGACCGCGTATATATACTATATAGAAATCCTGCCCCACACCCGTGGGTAATGCCCCCGTAACTTCGGGAGAAGGTTTCTGAACTCCTATCTATTCAACCTGGCCTATCTTCTTTCTAAGAAGAGGACGCGAAAATCAAAATGATAGCGAACTAGAAAGATACTGACAGAAGCAAAATCCCAAAAATACTGAGAGAAGCAAAATCTCAAATCATAGACACCGGATAGAACGATCATACCAGAGAGATAACTTAAATCACCCCACCAGCATAGCACCAGAGAGCTATAAGACAGAACGCTCATCTCATTATTAAGATAACTTATATCACCATCATAGCTACAGGATAGAACGATCATACCAGATGATAGCTATCTTAGAGAACGCTAATTTCACCATCAGAGAGAGCACCCTATTACATACTGCCTCGCTCTTCTCTCTATCGTAGTTCTTTCTCGCAGAGTAAGGATTTATAATTCTATACTAGTTCCTATGGCGTAAAGGAAAAGAGTTTCATTTCGGCTATTACATCTATGGGTCAACGACTTTCTGGAGTCTCTTAAAGAGGGATCGAAGCAAGGTCCAATCCCATTATTATAAATTATTATAATACGATCATCTCACAGATTCAGAAGTGAGCAAGCCTTTCTCCAATGGATTCTAACAGCGCAGACTAGGCATCTTTATCTGATTTAAATTTCTATATTAGTAAAGCCCCTTGTTTCAAGGCTAGGGCTTCCGGTTTCATTGCTATTTTTATTTAGCAGCATTGGACGTAGAATCCAATATTGACGGTGACTGACCACTAGATCTGTCGATCGAGACCTTGCTTCACCACGCCCAAGCCGGAGGCTAAGTAGAGTTTAATAAGGTTAAGATGGATACCGCTCATAAAGAGCTTGGTTAAGTGTCCAAGACCGTATGCCTTGCTGGTTGGATCAGAATCCCTTCCCTTTCTTTCGACTTGCTTGCTACTGGATTATTATAAGATAAGACAAACTGGTTTGCATTGGTAGCGCGGTGACATACTTTTATTTTAAAAAGGAATATATAATTATTGAAGTTAAACCACGGGAAAACAAGCACGTTGTCTTGTTAGCTGTAGTCTTCGGTTAAAGGCATGTTCCTTGAGTAGGTTAAAGGTATCCGCTTGCAGGCTCGAAGATCTCTCTTTCGCCTTTCCTCCCTGTCTCCATTCTGATTGATTCGCTTCTTCCTTCGCGCAAGCGCCTCGCACGCTTCTTCTTTTCCTCGAAAATGGTTGATGAAAAATGACCGCTCTCATTTATTTATTTTCGCTTTTTGTCTTTGCTTTGCGGTATATTCTTCAGCTTATCTTATCTGCGAACACGAATCAGAGAAAATTCCTTCTACTTTATGATAAAAAGGGAATTGCTGTAGCGCAGCTACCGTTCGTGGCAGGGAGTTGAAAGGCTTAGCAGCAGCCATTAGCCATTCTCCTTCCTAAAGCATCACTTCAGCGGTAATTTTCCCCGATCTTCTACTCCGTACTATGAGATAGAGGAAGGAAAAGTTATGAATTGCAATGCACTATCCGAAATCCGATCTAGCCCAAATCCCCTTTCCCAACTGCTATTCGAATCTCGATCTCTGGAATCGAAACCAAGACCAACGAGCCCTCGGTCAAGCGAAAGACTTACGACTTTGAATTGAGGATCGCTAGAATCCGAAGCTCTTTCAAGTCCTCTGGGCACAAAGGAACTAAACACTACACTATTCTTTCTATCTCTTTAGTTCGAATGCTTTGATGCTCTTAATAGAGAGCGCAGTTCCAGCAGAATCCTAAGAGGACTCTTGCTCATACCTAATCACTGCTTAAACCCTCGGTGAAACTGGCTTAAGCCCGACTACAGAGCCCACCTATAAAGGGATATACCACCAAACCTGTGAACCAAAGCGCATTCTAACTCCCTTACTCTATCAAGTAAGCACTTTCATTCCTTTGGAAAAAAGGGAGTCTGCTATCAAAAGAAAATCGTCTTCTGTGATGTCAGGGAGAAATCGTCTGCTCACTTGCGACAAGAGGGCATCCTCTGGCTCTCTTCCATTCGTTGATTTCTGTCTTTCGCTCGTGAGTTGTGGGACCATCCCCGAATCGTCTTAGTAAGGTTCAATTTGCTTCTTCCTTTGTGTCCCTCAGGTCATGTTTAATAGCCCCGCTTTTAGGGAACCCCTAATGGTAACTTCTCTCCCCTCTCATCAGGTCATTCTTTTTCTTCTTTGAGTTAGCGAAATGACTTCCGTTCTTGGTTCCCGACCGATTTAAAAGCGCTTTCCTTGCTATTTCCCTGTTTTCTCTAATCTAAGGGGATCGCTCTAAATAGCTTTTGTAAAGTATAGTTCCATCCACCCCCGATGCTTCCTCTTGTCGAATGAAAGCTTCTTCACCTCTGCTCTGAAACTCGGGCATTCCTCCGTAGGGCAATCGTGCCCTTAGCTTCTGTGCTTGCAGTCTGCCATAGAGGTGGGAGGGGAAGGAGGTTCAAACTAATCACCATGAAACTAGTACCCGTAGTCCCCGTTGCTGACTTGGAGGAGTATGAAAAAGCCCCGAATCCCGATTCGATCAGTGATCGTATGGAATAGATTGGGCTGCTTCCTCGTTTGAGGCAGCCCGCTCCGTAGACTATTGTCTTGGGAAAGTGGCCAGAGAGTGCTGGGACAAATCCCTATCGGCCAATCTCATAAGATGGTCACAATCCCGATAGTCAAATATCAGGAATCTATCTTCCACTGGCTGTGACAAAGACATATCTGCTAGAACGAGTGCGGTCATACAGTCTTTCTTGCCCCCCAAGGGCAGAAGGGGGGCAATGAGAGTTGATTTCTCCTCTATCGCAGCATCCTTCCCCGGAAATGAGGCCGAACATAAAATAAGGATTTCCTTTCGTGCTTTGCTCGAAGCTCAGCTGTGACAGATTTCTCTCCACAGTTCCCAAAATGACACCAGTTGGGTAAGGCTGTAACCCACAAGGTCTCGCTCGGATGACTAATATCATGGTTAGTCAGAAGCGGGGGGCTAAAAAGGTTCATCTAGTGAGGTGGTCTGAGGGACATGGCTCTCCTATCGGCACATTCATCCATCGTATAGAAAAGGCTACCTTCTTGCGAAGAAAACACCTCCTTCTTTATCCTATGTCGCGTATTAAACAACCAGCCTAGCCGCCGGCTGAACGGCAAAGAGAATATCGTTCCCCTTAGGCACGACCGGCTTCGAAGAAAAGAAAGCACCAGGCTTAGAACGACCCGCCTTAGCAGTCAAAGGTTCGAATCCGTCATTGGCCTGTCTAGATGCAGAAGACTTCCAGCCCTTATTCCGACAACAGCTTCTCAAGCAGGGGATTCAATCAAGAAGAGTGGATTCTTGGTATCTGGGCTACGCTAAACCTTTTCCTTTTCTTTTGCGGACCTCTGAGGAGGAAGGATTTTATGTTAAGACTGGATAAACATCTAAGAGCTTCTTCTGTGCATTTGCTTTGGCATTTGTCCCCTGCGCATTCCATTCCGAAAGTCAGTGCCACAGTCTCCTCTCTGGCTCGTTACAAGTATTCCACTCGCGCCTCTCTGCATGAATCCCATTCCGCCTCCCTTCTGCTGCGGAATCGAAAGAAGGACCGCCCCTTTCTGAAGACTTGCAAGTGACATCCATCCCATTCCCCTAGCAGTGGATTCTCCAACTTTTGCAAGAGTAAGAGTGGAACCACAAGTCGAAGGTTCCAGTACTGCTATGGTCCTTGTTTCAGGGGGTTGCAGATAATAAATAATCATGTTCACAAATCGGCTATTGGGCTTTCTAGTGAGTCCTCCGGGATCGTCTGCTGTGCCTGTTTATCTAGTGATAGGGAATTAGGGAAGGAATCCGGGATCACTTCACCTCCCTTCATTACTCTATCTATGGAATCTTTCCCATCGCTAAATGCGTACTTACTTTCATTCATTGTGTAGGTTACTGCAGACTAAGCTTACTTCATGCTTTTCTTTCCGAAGAGAGTGAGAGTTTGCTTTTCCGCACCATGCATCGAAGGAAGTGAGAGCTACTTTACTTCCCCACCTCTTTCAAACCAAAAACAACTGGTACTACGCCAAGAACAGAAGCTGCTGCTTCATATGGCTACAACGTTTGAACACTCGTTTCTCATTTACTGTAGCTCCCGCGTATCCTTATTATATATGTGCCTTTCCTCTACTGGGGACTCAGACCTTTCTTAATGTAGTGCGTGCCTCCCTCTTTCAAAGAGTAAAGAGCTGCTGAAACGTGAGCTGCCTATCAAACAAAGACCAGGAGACAAAATGAAAGTGAAGCGAACTGACACCATCAACAAAGGAATCCCTCTCCTGCTAGTCAGTCGAGTTAGAATAAGGCCTCTCGCTGCCTTAGAGCACGGAAAGAAAGTAGTCCCTTTCTACACTCCGTCCCTTTCTTTTTCACCACTCAGCCTTACTGAATTCCTTAGCTCTGAATCTTAATATGAAGAACTTTCACCATGAGCTCAATTCACTTTAATCTCTCTAAGTTGCTGGAGACGTCGCTTCTGCTCTATCCTTTCCTTGCCCAAACAGTCCTTATTAGAAGTTAGTGGTGCCCACCGATGACAAGAGGAAGAGCTTCAAGGACAAGAAGAGCAACAAGAGCATAAAAGCTTCCGAAAACAACAACCTACATGAAAGGTGCGGAACCTCTCGCTGAACCTGAACTGACATATTATTTAAGTGGTACCAGTAGCGTACTCAAAATCTCACAACTCACCATTAAAAGCAGCTACTGACTATACCAGAGCTAAGGTTCGGACTGCAACTAAGTGTTGTGCCGAACGAAGACTGATAGTTGAATTTGAAGGTGCCCCTACCTTATAATCTTATCTTTCCACCATAGAACTTCCGGAAGATGGAATCTTAGACGTTGGAAGCAGATAGTTGACTCATGGTGAAAGTTCATTCCTGAAGACAAGCCTATCGCATTCCGGCTGCTCTATTTAAGTAATGCCATGAACGACTCTCATCGGATAGTCTAAGATGGACGTCGGAATTTATGGAATAGTCGGCGCCCGTCATTACCCGGCATTATCTGTCGCTCGAGCCCGTCGCACGTCGCTTTATCAGCACAACTTTATTGCTCTATTCGACCGCTGCCCCCCTCACGGGGGTTGGGGCCCGGGTCGTGCTTTTACGGTCGAACCCGTCGTCATCAGTCTACGCTCAACTACTCTTCCAGGTCGCACATGATGTGCTTTACCCGCACGGAAATTGCTTATGTAGAGAATGAGGTCCGGCGCGGTCGAGCGCAAGGCCCCAGACTCTTGCTTGGCAGATTGATGCTTCAGCCAGGCGCTTGCGGCTAACGGCAACCTCGTCGGGCCATGTCTCAGGCCTCCTTATCAACATCTTCATGGTGATGTTGTGGCTTCGAACCGCCTTTCCTGAGAACACTTTAACTAGTGCTGGTTTGATGCCAGCACCAGCTACCTTCTTAAAAGACTATATCTCTCCGACATCGTTCTCCCCAAGCAACTAAGCAAGGGCGTTTGTAACGACCATCCATCTCCTAGATCCCTTCACTTCCATAGAAGGCCATAACGGATGATTTTATCATCACGCAATGAACGCTTCCATGAATAGGGGACCATTGGAGGATTGAATAAATCTTCCAAACGCGGATCCGGGTCTGAAGACATAAGAGCATACCATCGAAGCCACTCTAACCACTTTCGTAACCAATTGTGGTAAAGAGTGTATTCTAGGAACGTCTCTTCATCTTCATTCCACCAGTACTCCTCAGGCGGCAGCACTAATTCCTTAGGCTTAAGCTTGAGAAGCACTTCTGAAACTATGATACCCTTCAGATATGGATTGAGAGGTTTCCCTCTTCCAAACCATAATTCTAAAGGTAGCCTCAGATAAGAGAGTGACCTATTAGATAACACGATCAGTCGTTTCCATCTTAAAGACAATTTGGATGACAACAGACGTGATCTAACCCTAAAACCAGCACCTGCTAGTCTGATTAGTGACTGCCGTTTAAGGCTGTACTTCTCAGCTAGTTGGCACAAGCCTAGGAAGCTCGAGGCTGTTAAAACGGCCTTAGCAGAAACAGGCGTTAAGTTAACTTGAACTCTTTTCACCCAAATTCAAGAGCACCAGTTTTAGAATCAATTGACTTAGATTCTGAAATGGAAACTCCGATCATTTTAATCAGATCCCATTACCTTTCGGCCACGGCCCTATCAGCAATGACTATGTCATCACCAAGTGGAGCGTAATCTCTAAATGGAACCCTTCTCTGTGGATGTACTATCTTAAGAACCCCTTTCAAACAATAGAAAGAAAGATCAATTTATTCATGGATATCTACAATATCTTTCCGATGGTGACTGGGTTCATGAATTATGGTCAACAAACAATACGGGCTACAAGGTACATTGGTCAAAGTTGAATAATTACCTTATCTCACACAAATCGTTTACCTGTCACTATTCAATATCCTTATGAAAAATCCATTACGTCAGAACGTTTTCGCGGTCGAATTCACTTTCAATTTGATAAGTGTCTTGCTTGCGAAGTATGTGTTCGTGTATGCCCAATAGATCTACCTGTTGTTGATTGGAGATTGGAAAGAGATATTAAAAAGAAAGAATTACTTAATTATAGTATTGATTTCGGGGTCTGTATATAACTGTGTCGGTCCCTCTTTATCAATGACTGAAGAATATGAATTTGATACTGATGATCGTCACGAATTGAACTATAATCAAATTGCATTGGGTCGGTTCCCAATATAGTTATATGGGTATGGGATGATCTTTTCTTCTTATATGTCCTCCTTCTTTTATTCAAGTAGATGTTAATGTGAATGAACCATAACTATGTAAACCAATCCCTAATAGATTGATTCCAAAATAGCATATCCAAATGATAAAGAATCCCATAGATGCCAAGAGTGCTGAATTAGTACCCTGCACACTTTGATTTGTTCTAGTTCATGTATGTAAATCAATTGCGAATATGATCCAGCCCAACGGGGTCCCAACTCCCATACGACCCCGATGCTTCATAAGCCCATACTGCTCCACTAATCATTCCTATGGTGAAAAAGGGAAACCCTAAACTAATGACACGTCCAATAATCCAAACGTGGAGTTAATTGATATTGATAATCATTTCGAAATGAAAGAAAAGAAGTGTTTTTCATACGAGGATTCGTTTGCCGTCTGAGGCCTTCATTTTCCTACTCCTACTCAAATCTCACCTCTTTCTACCGCATCACAACTCCATTTCTGTTGCTCCGTAAATGAGCCTGTGTCCCTAGTTCTTTTATCAGGTCCTTGGCTGGATGTGAAAAGAAGTATAAATATCTTCATATACCAAACGTTCGCTAATTAGTACAGCGTCTTCCAAATGCTTCCAAGCTACTAATCTCTTTTTTCCTATTCCCCGCCGCACCGTCCGCTATCATTTCTCCCTTATGTCTGCTTTTACCTCGCGCTCCGTGGGTTTATTGATGCTCCAGTAGTTCGGTTAAAGATAACTAATGGAACACTTCGAGTAGTGTATCCTGCAAAAAGAATATAGTGAGGATAAGCACATGAGCACATTCTCGTCATTATTCGTCTTCGGCTATAGCTGAAACCCCCTCTTGACGAGCCCTTTGACGTTCCTTCCGCACCTCTACCTCTCGGACAGAGAAAGCGGAACTGCTTGACGCTGCATATTAGAACTCGCCCGATTCGCATCATTATGCTCGATAAAAGGAATGATAGAAGCTCGGAAAACACTTCTAAGATGAATCTCTTCCCATGCGGAACTCTTGACGGAGCTGGAACTTCCTGAATACTCTGATTCGCATTTCGAAGAGGCGCATCTATAGGATCACTTCCATCTTGAGATTGAGAGTTCATTGTTGGGTTTGTACGATATCCGCGATCTCTCCTTATTCTTTCATACTATCTTAACTTAACCTAATATGCGCTGGCTCCTTTTCGGGTAGGGGCGAACTTTCAAAGTCTCATCTTATTTACTTATTTGCTTATTTGCTTATTTGAAACTTTAGAAAAGTCGAGTCAAATTAGAAAAGTCGAGTCAAATTATAAAAGTCGAGTAAAAAATGAAAAAGTCGAGTAAAAAATGAGAACTCGGGAGGAAGAATACAGAATCTGGGGACGAAGACAAAAGCACAACTCCTGCAGCTTAAGGAAGGGAAGACGCCTCATTGAATCTTGATCATCAAGGGTTCGCTTCGGAGCGCAATGATGCCATATTTGCTGCTGTTGGAAAGAGTCCCGACTTCCTCTTTCACTTATTATGAAGCTGCAGCAGCTCTTACTCCAGTGTCATAGGGTTAGAGGTGCAAAGAATGTAGGAAAGCAATAGCAGGCTCTTAAGCGGTCCGAGAAGCTTCTTACGCTCTTCAAGTCTATCCTCTCCGGAACTCTTTGCATTCACTCTTATTAGAACAACTGGTACGGAGCCAGAAGCAAGGAACTCAATTCCCTACCTCGGGCAAAAAGTACACTAGACAAGAAGGAGAGGCTCGGAGGTAATCCAACTGAAGCTAATAAGGCATTGCGCTCCGAACAGCAAGAGCTGCCGTGCATATTGAAATTAACCACTCAGCTACAAAAGAAGTAAACAGTGTTCGTGCCTTCTCTTCTTCCCAATGCGAGTCTGTTGCTGCTCTTTAATTTAATTCTGTTCCGAACGATGACTTTCAGGACGGCTGCTGAGCAAAGGGTAAACTAAACATCTCCTATCATTCTATCTTTTGGGGTTCCTTCCCGAGCTGTGGATGCTTGACCTCTTGCCTTCGGTAGTTGGGTTAGTTATCAGTCTTTCTGAACCCGCACCGCAGGTCGAGACGCCGCTTTTATTCTGGTATTCAAAAAAAACTACGAAAGATCTTCAACCCTCTGAAGAACCCTCTCCAGAGCTCTACAGGGCAAGGAAACAGGAAAAGCTTATACTAACTCGGGATATGAAAGACCCAGGAACTCCGGATATGAAGCTGCAGTTCATGAGAGTTGTCAGGATAATGGCAAGTACGGGATTCATGTATATAAGTAGCTTTTCCCGTGAGGTATAACAATTTGTACTCTTAATGTTCGCGAGATCATTAAAGAGACTATTAGTACTCGTTCTCCAACCTGCCGGGAATGGTAATTTGCCCGTAGCTAGCTCTTAAGCGGGATAGGAAGAAGACTTAAAGGAGACGATTCATTCTTCTAAACAGGATTGTGAACATCACTCGCTTGCTTCAGAAAGTCATAATATCTCACTTACCGTTGCTATCTCTCCTCTCGTATCACTTGCTCTCTCCTTTGGTCGTATGAATGCCTCGCACTTGAAAGTCAGGGCATCAAACTTAATAAGATAGTTCTATATTTGATTTGCCCGCGCTCAGCTCTCTCACCTAGTGTGTTTTTGGTAAACGGAAGGCATGAGCGGGGGATTGCCATGGAGAGGGTCGCACGGGTCTTCTCTTGTCTGCTCAAGCGTCTCGTTCGCATCTATCTTTCTATCTAATACTCTACATTGGATTTGTAGTGTCTTTCACAGGCATCCTAATACTAAGAAACATAAGAAAGGGCCGTAGGGGGGAGAGCTCTACCTTTATGGATAGAGTTCAATCTGTCCAATATTCAGTCTTTCACGCATGAACTCAACAAAATCAAATCACTCTATTGAACTTGAACAGTCTTATATCAAATCTATCGTTCTGGAACAGTCGTTCATTCTCTACTTTGACTCTCACTCTCCACTTTAACTGTCTACTTTATACTAGGACTCATAATTCACTTTCATCACATATTTTTATGGTGAACTGAAAGTAATAACTCATCTTTGTCCGAGCCAGGCAGCTATAGATATCCTTTATAGTGCATAAGATCTGATGCGTAGGAGCTAAATCATGGAATGGGTCTGAATAATCCTACAGGGGTGATCAGTCTACGTTTTTAAATTGGCAATCAGTACTCTTGCAGCGGTTCGCGATCCTTCCATGAAAGAATGCATATAGGTCCCCACTCACCCGATGAGATCGCTAGGATCCTTCTTTAAATGAGGCAACCTTTGGGATTCAAGATAGGCTCCCGGGAGTGAGAGAGTCAAAAGGGATACTCAAGAGTATACGTTCGTAATAGGACTCCACCAGCCCCTATTCAGCTATGCGATTCACAGATCAGATAAATATAAAAGCAACCAGGAAAGGGTAAGGAGAGACTCATGCCAACAGAGGTGACCATTCAAGTAGTCCGGCAGAAATCAGAGTCTTAATAATAAAGAGAAAGGGTTCGGTGCTCAGTCATACACTGACGAATGAAAAAGGGTATTAAAGCATAGTGGAATCATCTTCACATAAGATCTGATAGAGGGTAGGAGGGTCAGTTGTCTTTTAATAAGATAATGAGTTCGGGGAGGGTTAGTCAAAGACTCGAACAAATATATAGATTGCGCTCGGTGGTCCGCTATTCACTGCTGGCTCAGTCTCCTCATTAAGGAAAAGGGATCGATTCCATCAATTTCAATTACTCGTTTTAGAGATCCATCATAAAGAGAAAAGGACGGGCTGTCATGCGCAGCAATTTAGTAAACGGGCCAGCAACGCATCAGTTGAGCTATTGAGTCAAGCTACATCGCTATCTTTGCTACGCTCCCTTAGCCCTGAGATTTTTCAGTTCTTCCAAGACCGAGAGACCCAGGTTCAAGAGCTGGTTAGCAGATAACGCCGTAGAGACAGGAGGGCAGGCCCAGACCACCTTTAATGATAACTGATCCCAGCCTCACCTAGAACTCAGGGAACTGAACTTGGACTGGACACTCAACCCTTCTCTGATAATGCATTTTCACTCTTCCTCTCTATCAAAGCACTTCGCCTCGTCTTCTGCTGAACCATACGTCTCGAACTTCGCTCTTGTCTTTCAGAACAGAGTAGTAGAGCAATAATCATAATTATAGATCGTCATTCATACAAGTAATCGGCATATGAAGGAGTTATTCAGCTGCTAGTGGCTCCAATTATCTTGGTCCAACTAGCCTTAAAAGATAGGATCTCGTCACCCTCTTCTCGCCAGTCTTCGCTAGGTCTTCTCTGGCTATAAAATGGAGTGCTAGTGCTTCGCTTCAGATATGATAGGAAGGAATGAAATGACGTCTCATTTGAGTATCTTTCTTATATTCTTTTATATGGTTGACAGAACCGTACTGGGATTGGTCGATCCGCCTCATATCTCTCTCGTTCGCTAGCTTGCTCAACCTCACATCTGTAATCTCTTAACCGACCTCCAATTCTCTCAGGCACCGACCTGAGCTCCGTCACCGACTGCGCTGGGATGACTCTCTGATCAGCCTACCCGAAAATTCTATGTATATAAAGATGAATCGACTCCAGGCACACCTTTCCCCTATCGATTGGACGGGTCTCCTCTTGGAAGGGACTGGAAAGATCTGCCAGCGCTTCGTGGTCTATGCTTATATCGCTGGGACAGATTTCTAGTTCGTAGGCAGCCACCTAGGAATAGGCAGAATCATATGCGGGAACCGAGGAGAGCGAGCTCTCTTTCTTCAGTAGGGACTTCAGTAGGGATAAGTACTAGCAAGCAGTCATTTATCATTTCATTTGTTCTCTGGACCTAGTTGGGGGCAGTACTACTATAATATAGAGTTGGGCATATCTTTAATCTCACCCGTCTAATCCCTATCACGTATCGAACCCTTGCATGGTTCCCATACCATAAGACTACTGCCTTGCAGGAGCTGTCGGGCTTTAGCTTGAGTGCATTCCTACTGGAATCTCCATCCCTAGCTTCCAACCGTCCTTAGCCGCACCTTGAATCTTCTTTCATTACTCGCTGAGCCAGACGTCGCGCCTAGCCTATTTTCTCCCTTCCAGATCCGCGCCCCCCGTTTCCACTTTCTGAGTTCTTTTATCTAGGGCCCTCACCTTCGTTCCTTACTTCGTGCTTCGTTGTAGTGTTAGATGCCCCCTCTGATCATAGACTGGAGTTCAGGTCGAGACCCTGTTGTCGTGCCGGTCGCATAGCTCCTGACTAGTCTTCCGGGGATATTTTAAGGAGAGATTCGAGATAAATTATAAAGATGAGTGAAATATGATAATGAGAATATTAGATAGATAAGTATGAGAAAGTATTAGATAGATTAGATAAGTTAGACTAAATGAGAAAGAATTATATAGAGGAAGCAACGATGATCTAATAAGGTGGTGCAACGATGATCTTACGTTGGTTAGTTCAACTATTATATTAAGTGAAACAATTCTCTTCCTCTATTCATTTAATGATGCTTCACGGAAGTTAGTGACCAGATCAGATCTCAATTAAAGTCAAGTACCGGACGAGCCTTCTCACGAGGAATGAAGTTCGGTGGAGCAGTTGAAGTCAGTCCAATGGGACTGGCATAATCGTAGCAGGACAGGAGCAGGAGTAGCACGAGCAGCACGAGGCAGCCTTTCCGGAGCCGGGACCAGAGACGAGACCCGGTAGAGCCTTCTCGACCAGAGACCTGAGATCGGCTAGCAGCAGCATGGCATGGGGATAGCTTCATATCGGCGCACGTAGGCAATGAGAAGCGATGCAAGGAAGCAAGCCCAGGTGTGAAGAAGATTGGAAGAAGAGGAGGGGAGCTAGCAAAGTGGGAAGCAAGGAAGAAGAGGAGTAGAGCTAGCGAAGTTAAGTTGGCATGCAGCGCACAGAAGGTGGGTCTCGCCTGATCGATCAATCAAGTTTGTGCAGGGCTCAGCCCATGCGCTCCCGTTTAGAACCAAGAGAAAGAGCGGAATGAAGAAGAAGGCATCACAAGTGTTATGCGAACATAATAGCAAAAGCTGTGAATGAGAGCGCGACTGACTGAAAGAGCGCCATCCATAATCTAAGTAAAAACCACTTCTGAAGTAAGAAAGTTCATGCTCATATATGTCTGCTTCTCTTCTCTTCTGCTTCGGCATGCTTGACGGTAGCTTCGAGATGCTTATGCTTCTGAGCAGCTTCTGCCTTTTGCGTATCTTTATGCATCTCTTTCTTCTGCACTCTGATCCTATCTATTCCCTTGCCCTCCTCTGTACTTCTTTCTTCCTAGATCCAGTTGGAGTAGCCCGCTTCCTAGATCCAGTTGGAGTAGCCCTTTAAATAGCGCCACTCCTGCCCACCAACCAACCATGGTAGACGCATTTCCTGGTCGACTTAGTAGAGTTGTTTTCTCTTTCTTTCTTTCTTGTTTTCTCTTTCTGGCATTTCATGGTAGACTCTTTAGCGCATTGATCTTGGGAGGGTTGACCCCTTGCGTCGCTCTACCGGGTTCTGTTCTGATTTTCTTTTGATTTTCTTTTCTTTTCTCTTTCTTTTATTTGGTGGTGCGGTCAAGTTGAACTCTGTCTCTTCAACCAGCTTAGATAGCCTATGAGAGCTCTCTTCAACCAGCTACCACTGATTTGGATCGGACACTGAGTTAGACCACATGGGTAGATTAGCTTATAGACCTAATGCGAGGTGAAGTTGTTCACTTGAGTGAGATTCATGAAAGGAGCGCAAAAACTAACTACTCTCGTATGTTCTTTCTGCTCTGTTCTCGTCTTATCTTCTTTATGTCTTTATGTCTCGTCTTGTCTCTCGTTCTGCCTTAGCTTCGGCATGAAAAGAGTGGAGCATGCTTTCTCGGCCCACTACTCTACTTCTGCTTCCCGAGCTCCCATAAAAGTCTCAGTCGTCTCCGGCTTCGTCCAGTCTTGTCTTTATTTTGAGTCTTTGAGTCCTCTCCTTATGCATGCCTAGTCCCCATTCATTCGGTACTCTGAGCCGCTTTGCAGTCACACCGTGCCTCGGACGAACAAGAGAAGTTCAAGCTACGAACGGTGAGGGTGGTTTGTATGTACGATTGACGAGCAAGAGTGAATTAAGTTCAAGCTACGAAATGAGTAATTATAAGTGACGTGAAAGCTACGAATACACATCTGACGGGCTAGCTAAGTTTAAAGTCCTTTCATCTAATTTATTGAGTACGTGAATCTCATCTCTTGAGATCTCATCTCTACTCGACTACTAATTGAGATTCGTCCCATCTAATTTACCATCTATCTAATTTCCCTAACTCTGCTAACTAAGTTGAAGGGGCTAAGCTAAGCTGCGAGTCCCATCTAATTTACCATCTCCATTTCCCTAACTCTGCTAACTAAGTTCATCTAATTTCACTCCTCTGCTAATAACTAAGTTCATCTAATTTCACTCCTCTGCTAACAAAGTGGGAGGGGCTAAGCACCCTCGCCTTACTCGTGAGAAGTGGGGAGCTATGATACTATATGTGGAGAAGTTAAAGCTCTATTCATACATAGATGGAGAATTAATTGAACCCGCGAAGGGGATCCGAAGGGGAAATCGGGTCAAGTGCTTAAAGAAAGAAGAGGAGTGCTTAAAGAAAAAAGAGAAGGGAGCAGGGTCAAGTGTCTAACTAGTCTTCGAAGTCGCCTATCGAGGTCTATCTATACCAATCAATGGGAAGGAGATCGCACACACTGGTTCAGAGGCATACCAACAGATCCACCCTATTATCTCCTGATTGAAGGCATGCGGAGGATAAAGGCAGACAACGAAAGGCATGCATGCGGAAAGGAACGGCCAAATAAAGTCCTTTCATCTCTTTATCCTCTTTCTTCTTCTTCGCTTGGCTTTCGTGAACCTAGTCTTGAGTACAATTCCTATCACATTGACCAGCCCTATTGTTCCTGGTCCCATATTCCAATCGCATAGCTTGGTTGCCGCCATCGCATGTCTTGTCTCGAATTCCTTCTCTGACGCTTGCTTTCGTTCCCTTGGCTAGCGCTTCTTCCTCGCTCCATTGCATTACGTTCTCACTTAGTTAGCTCTCTCTCTTGGAGTCATGGAGACGCATCTTCCTCGCGACATTGGCTTGGAGCTCTTTTCACTTAGTAGCTGCTCTCTTGAATTGTGCAATGGGGAGTGGAGAGCTATTCCTCGTTCTCAGTGGAAAGCTATTCCTCGTTCGAAGTGGAGAGGGGAGAAGTGGATCGTTCTTCTATTAAGTAAGAAACACATCTAACCAAACAAACTATAGATGTGGTTCATGCTCACATAGCACGACTGACTAAAGGAGTGCCATCCATAATTAACCAGTGAAATTCAATTTCCTTAGTGAAACCACTGATGATGTCATGAATTGTCATGCTCACATATATGTAAAATCTCATCCACTCCAAGACGAAAACAAAACTACATCGGAGGACATTGGTATCTCATTATAGCGGTTAAAGCAATCAATATGACAAGTGAAACCACATCCGAAGTCATGAATTGTCATGCTCACATATATGTGAAACCAGTGAAATTCATGAAAGACACCCTTCCCGGCTGCGAACTTCACCCTCGGAACTACCACTTCAACTGTCCTGAACGACCGACCACTTCAACGAAGAACTCCGATGCCGGGATGTCCTGCTCGAACTACCACTTCAACTGCTCGTGTGCTCGAACGACCACTGAAACTGAGAAGAGCGACCACAACTCCAGTCCTGCACAAAACTCTTATGCCAGTGGGGAGATTTACTACATCGCACAAGACAAGATCAGCACCACGTAAGAAGACTACATCGCACAAGACAAGATCAGCACGTAAGAAGACTACATCGCACAAGACAAGATCAGCACATAAGAAGCACACCAGTCCTCTCTAACTTTCCATTCACACACGTCGCTGCCGCTCATACCCTATTTTCTCTTAAGTCGCAATGGTCACTTCACTTCTGCCGCTCTAGCACCCGCCCTTAGCTTAGGCTTAGGTTTGGTTTTAGTAGACATCAGTACTCTTTGAGGATGTTCAAACTCTATAAGGATAAGGCAATGAAGTGGAATGCTATCAAGAACCATCATCCGGCTCGCAGTTCTACCTCGACCACGATCGAATCCCACCCACATTCGGTATCGGGCTCCGGCCTTCAATCAGTAGGGCAATCAATAGCACCGCTATTAAAGTGAAAGTAAAGGATAAGGGGCCTGGCCTACTTTCTTCAAGATATGAAAAGGAGCTGTAGCCGGGCTGTCCCCATCTATATTGTATTTTCAATGGAGGAGTCATCAACAGGGCACTCTGATAATTGGCTTTCCTTTACTTAGAAATGATAGAGACTTCCGTGCTGTGCTCCTAGGTTCACTCTCCTACGCCGACTAAGGTCTCACAAACCGCATCCAGCCACTTCACTAATTTTCATAGGTTATGGTTAGTCGAGAGCGAGCCCCGGATGAAGGAAAATAAGCAACAAGCTACTGCTTTCAAGCCTACACACACTAACCACATATCTTTCTTTATGGGGGCATCTTTCTAAAGGTGGTTCTCGCATCCCTGCTCCCTCTGTGGGCTACTTTTTGAATCGAATCGAGCAGGCGGTGGGGTTTTGAGTAGGTCTGCCTGGGCAGCGCATCTCTTTTGTAGAGGACCTTCCCCCTTTTAGGTTCGAATCCTTGAAACCAAACCTTGATTGTTATTCTATATCTCAGGGACCGAAGTGCAAAGCCCAACGTATATGATGTTCTACCTAATGAGTGTCAGCTTCTCAACAGGTATTTCAATCTTCCTGGACAGAGCGGATTCCATTAGTTTTGTTCGCGAGAGTGAACGTCCACCTGCTTCATTCTCTTAATGAGCAGCTCAGTGACCAAGCGATAAGTAGTACGGGACTTCCAAGTTGGTTTGAGCACAAGCCCTTGTCTAAGGGCCTAGGAAGGAGGGTTTCTATTCCCACAGAGAAGGGGTTTTCATCAACCTCTGAGAAGCAGGCTAGATATAGAATATAGGTCTCATGCCAGAACGTATAGATTGATTAGTAGCCATGCTTGCCAACCAGTGTGGTATTTGTCTATCCTCTCAAACTGTAGCTAGGAACTATAGATGAGAAAGAACTGATTGACCCGCGCTAACCCTTAAGATTGAGCTTCTTATCCCTGGTATACCTTGAAGCACTAATAAGTAAGAAGCACTTGTCTGACATCAGAATGACCCTCTCCAGTAGTAGTAAAAGAGCGGATTATTAATTTAGCTCATCACCTTGTACTATGGTAGGGAACTTTTATGCTTTAGGTGAGGGATCTGAATCAGACTCTTTTCTGTCCGGCAGCTCAACGGGCCTTGAAGCATGTTATAGATCGATAAATGTGTGTCACAAGCCAATAAGAGAGTCGAACTACGTTGTATGGAAAAGATCAATTCTTTCTTGTCTAATCGAATTGAACCACGGGTCTCAATTTCGTCTTTCGTCACTGACGTTCGCTCGAAGTGTCGCAGAGAGAGTTCAGAGAAGCGACCAACGGGAGCGCAGGCGTGGTCAAAGAAAGAGGAGCGGGACAGAGACTCACTTTCTATTCCAGAGGTCTATCACCTCGAAAGCAGGAATAGCAGATCGTAAGTTCTGCCCTATCCTTTATAGTTTCATCAAAATCCGGAATGCTTAGGTCAAAGAAGAATAAACCCGAGAACAACTCCTCAAGGACCTCTCGTGCTTCGTGATCCCAATCATTATCATTAGGTAAGGTCCTTCTCTGTCTCTAAGATTGCTGCACATACCGTAGCTTCATAGATGGGCTCCTCAGTGCTATTTGTCGTCCCCTTGAATGAGTACTTTTTTTTCCCATCCTCGGAGTCTTAAAACCTCCCGTTCAGGTATGAGACTTCTATGTTGGGATGTAGGGAACTTCTAGCTTCTGGTAAGAGATTGTAGGCACCGAAAGGACCTTGATGGGGGGATGAAGACAGTAGAGTGAAAAGGGCATAAGGAAAAGGCCAAAGAAGAGAAGACTACGGACTCTGGATAGCACTTTGCTTAGCGCCTGGGATCGGAAGAGGACGAAGAGATGGGCTTCTTCTTAAAGCGGGGTTCTTTTTCGTTGAGTGCGGGAGAAGGCTGGTGTTTCAGAGCATACCCTTCGAACTAACCTAATGAATGACCCGAAAGCGAGAGGCCTTGAATAAGGTTCGGAAAGCGAAAGAGTTCTCTGCAATGGCATCCGTGAGACGAGAGACGTTCAAAAAGGGAGTTGGCCGGGTGAAATCAAACCTTTCAAGCTCTGTAGTTTGAGTAGATTCGGGATAATTATCTGTAGAAGCGATCCGAGGACGGGCCCTTTCACACTACTATTCAGTCTCACTTCGTGCCGGGGGACTCAAGACTGAACTTCTTACAATTAAATTCAATTTGAAATCAATTTATTTTGGGTGATCCATTTGAAAAAGAAAAGCGGTCGCTCCGCACCTACCGCCATCCCTAGCGCTATTAGCTCTTATTGTGTCGTTCAAGACAAGAGTTCTGAAAACACTTCGCCGGCCGCATCTACTATATGAGAATGATAAAGACTCAACTCAAGTCAGTGCTCTTTGAATTTCCTTCATATATCCTCACTCTTTTCCAGCGAATCTAAGGTCTCGCGAAGTAGAGAATCCGCCAAGCATTGATTTATTATCCACAAGGTGACCGGGTGGCATATCGAACTCTCCCGTCCTCATCTTGAGTTGCACCGCTTCACTCCACTTCCACTATCTATGCATACCAGCTGTGATGGAAGGGGAAAGAAACCTCCAAAGGAGGGAGAGGTTTTGAGATCGATCAGGCTTCCCCGGTTCCGAGTTCAATGAATAGCTGCTCGCCCAATCTTCTTTGATTATAAAGAAACCTAGAACCGAATGCAGAGCATGAACTCTTCCTAAGCATCTGCATTCCAATTTCACGCTTCCAAAAGGGCCTGATCTGCGTGGCGATACACAAATCTCTAGATTGAACACTTTTGATGCTGGTAGAGCTTCTTTGGGGTCGGCATATCCCAAGAGCTCAAAGGATGACCGATTCAACTATGAAGAGGGAGAAGGGCTCGGGTCTCTGCAAAGATATCTTATCCATGACTAGATCGGGGTCGTGCGTTCTTATACTGGCTTGATCTGGACACTAGCGAGTCAACCTTGACTTAGCGAGGTACGCTCTTTCTTTTTTTTTTTTATTAATGAAGAGATAAAGCATAAGAGTGAAAGGGTGAGCGCGACCTACTCGGGAAAAAGTGCACATGGCTTTTCGAACTTCAAAGCCAAAAGCCATAATATAAGAAAGAGCATTTCTAACTTCAAAGCCATAATATAAGAATTGAATAATAGGAGTAGAGAGTAGGAGTGCATTCAAAGCAAGATTCAGATTGCTAGAGGAGTGCAAGCAGAGGAATGATTTACTGAAAGAGCTGACGAACCCGGGTCTGATAGCGTACGGGATACTTTGCTTTGAAAAAGAGGAAGATGCTCATGCCCGGCTCTTTAATTCAATGTCGAAGCGGCACAGCTGAACCATCTTTCCTTCCATTCTCGAGCGGATTCATAACCTCTGAGAGAGGAGGCAGATAGCAAGTCGGCGTCCTTGGCCGGGTCAAAGAAGAGTAGTGAAGGCAGAGAAAAAGAGTCGTTAATTCAGAGAAGACCCTCCAGCAGTCTCTCTTCTCCCGTCTCAGATGCCTTCTCATTATCTTATGGGTCTATAGATGCCTTATCAGTCTAAAAGCAAAAGAATCACTCTACCCACACACAGTAGCTATCTTAGTGGAATAGAGGATCTTTATATCTCTGACTTTACTTAGAGTAATGTAGGGACCTATGCGAGGAGGGTTTAGCTGCGATGGTAATTTGAGTATGGATAGTGATAGATAGACTTTGCTCTTTAGTGTACGCTCGACTTAGCTCTTCTTTCCGTGCGAGAGGGAAATGATCCTAATAAGAGTCCTGCCTCATGGGAAGACAAAAGCATTCGTGCCAGCAGATAAGACGCTGATTTTTGCTTAAAGAAATGTCAGGGACGAGGAGAATAACTGAACTGGCTAACTTTCATTGGCTCAATTCAATGCTGACCAAACCTACCTTGTCAGGCAATGCGAACTGCACTGTAAAGGCTCAGACCTCATATACCTCATCTGTCCACTCCGAACATCACGGACCAGTGGGCATGGCAAGATTAATAGAACGAGAAAGATGCGTCTCGCTAACATCTGGCTGGAGCTAGTTGTCTTCTTACCTGCTCACCCGGACTTCAGAATAATTGAAGACGTCTGATGGACAAAAACAAAATGAGAAGAAGCGTTAAGTGAACTCAATCCTCCCCAGGAGAGCGCTTCCACCCAGTTGTGAATGGAAAGTGCAAGGTTTTCACGCTAGTGAAGTGAAGTGAAGTGGCCCTTTCTTTCTTTATATGGTTCTTCGTCGGCAATGAAAAGAAAAGACTCTCTATAGCCGATGGAAACTCCTACAAGGGATATGGAATTGCCCTACTCCTGGAGGAGGAAATGAATCAAATCAAGAGCGGCGAACTTGCGAATCCTTGTCGGGGTAGATTCCATAACTCTTTGCCAGAGTCATCCGCTGACCTCCTTCTGGTATTGAACCAAAAGCTGCCCTGGGGCCTCAAGGTTAAGGAGTAATAGAAGGCCAATGAACTAGCCGCTGAGGTCTTGCACACAGCTACCCTCGTGTCGGATCAACTCAGCCTTTCCAAAAGCTGGAATCTCCACTTATCTTAAAGCACTCACTCTGGCAAGGGCATAGCAAAGAAATGCCATATTTCGTGGACTTCCCCTCATCAATAAAGGCCTACTAGTAGATAGATAAGAAGTGGACTCAGGCAAGGTTCTTTGCAGATAATCCCCGACTTTGCAGATCTGACTTAAGAGTCACTCAGATAAGGCTGCAATCATTCTATTAGGGTTTCCACAAAGCCTCAGGAAGGAAGTTTGGTCTGCAAGGCCTTGGCACTCCCCTCACGCATTGAGCAGAATTATAGGAAAGAGAAGTGAATGTGCGTGGTGATCATAGACTCCCTTGGAGAGCAGTGATTCTTTTGACCTTCCGAAGGGAGACTTTCAAGCACTGTCCGTATAGAGTCGGAGTTCTTTATAGTTACTGTAGCTTACTCGAGAGATGGGATAAATGATCTACTCCTAAAATGATCTACTCCTATCGAGGGCCCTTGTCCCGAAAGTGGGCTCGACCGGACACTGAACGAGAACCCGCATATCTATATCTCTTAAAGTGACTCGTGAAAAAGAAGTGTCAGGATGAACTTATTGCGATAGGCCATAGAGAGCAGGATATGCAATAGGCGACAGCAGATGAATCAAAACCAGAGAGTTCGAGCCAACCCGGCTACTATTGATATTAAAGAAAGCCGCTTGACGACTTTGAATTGCTCAATCAAATCTCGGCTCGCTCTTAGATAGCTGATGAACTCCACCTCTCTTTATACGTAGTCGGAAGCTCCTACACATGCTCTTGGCTTAGACTTTCCCGATGATCCCGCACCCACTCAGTCTCCTATTCTTTCTCTACATGAACTCTTCTCGCTCCGCACCTCGAGTTGTGATTGCATTCCCAAGGTCTCGCCTTTCTTCCTTATCAGCTCTCAAGTTCATGGAACTAGCAGTCGGCTCTAGAATGGCTAACTTCACTCCTTCTTGCACTCGCACCCTCTAGAATCCACTTATCATTTTCCTTCCTCCACGGGAAAGAAAGAAGAACTCATTCTCAAACCTCCCACGGGACGAGAGAGATCCCATGCTCCGCACCACCCACAGACCAGACGATGGAGACACGGGCAAGCAAGGAGAATTATAGCCTACCACGGGACAAGGTGCTTGTTGCGAACTCTTTAAATTAGAATTCGCCCGCCGGGAGATGAATTAGCTTTCGGATCGGCTCTCGCCACGTCGCTAGAATGATCGCTCGTCCCTCTCCTTATCAGTCGAGCCCCGTAGTCACTTCCTTTAGTCAGACGTCGCTGTCGCTCGTACCTTACCTTTCACTTGACTCTTTGCTCATTTACTTCTATATATGATTACAAATCAGTACTCCATCTCCCTTACTTATGATCTCCGAGCGTCCTCCTTTGATCTTTGCTTTTGCAGACTTCTTTTGCTCTTGTGTGGAGGGACTGTCTGCAATATGGGTGGGAATATCTTTCTTCTCTTCTTTTGGAAAACTCTCGAGTACTAGTTCACTGTCGAGAACTATTATCTATCCATTTCTCTTTCCATTCCATTGCGCTGTCGAGATTCTATTTCCATTGCACTGTCGAGAACTCTCATTTCTTCTTTCTCTTTCTATTTATATTGCGTCTCCTCTGTCTGTCTACTTTTCTTTCTCTATTCACTCCGCTTACTGGCTCTATAGTTCATTCCACTCGCTTTGACCTTCCATTGGAGGGAATCGAACACCCGTCACTAGCGAGACCCGTGGCCTATCCTTCCCAAGAGTACAATTGGTATTACTTTGATGCCTGGAGCGGAGAATGGACGGAAGCAGCTGAGGCTATACTGGCTATACAGGCTGGGAATTGTCCCAGGGCCTCTCCTCTTTGATCCATCACTGCCCCGGAACTATGCCCTATGATCTATCTTTGCCTGTCCCCAACTCAACCTGGTCTGTCGAGTCCTCAACCTGGTCTGTCTGGTTGGTTTGCTTTGATTTCGCATAGCTCAAGCCCTTAGACCCGAACCGCTGGCAAAGAATGAACTTATTGAGAAGGAAAGGAAATTCATATAAGAAAGAATGGAAAGTGGACCTCTATCTCTCACGTCGTTATCACATTCATCGCGCAATTACTCGTACGTTGGTCGAGCCATAAACACTTAATTGGGTACCCTAGAGACTTTAGATTTAGAGCGAGGAAGGACCCGACCAATAGGAAAGCGAGACTTTAAATAGCCCTAGGAGGGGCTAAGCCCAAAGCGACCAATAGGGAGCGCAGGAGAGAATACGACGTTAAGAACAATAGTCGGGTATCCGTATGAGTAGGATGGATGATGAGTCTAGCTTCCCAAAGACAAGCTGTGTGGGCGAGTAGGATGATGAGTCTAGCTTTGCTTTCCAAAGACAAGCTGTGTGGGCGAGTAGAATAGTAAGTAGCCAGCTATCCTGCGGCAAGTAGCGTCGTAAACCACTTCAATGTAGCGTCGTAAACCACTTCAATAATAATTAATCTGATGCGTCCTTGTCCTTAGATTAGATGAGATCCAACGTGAGCGGGAAGGGGTGTGAAAGGGTGGGTTCGCTAAAAAGATCTCGAGACCAATTTATCAAGCCAAGCAGCGTCGGAAAGGGCTTTATTGCTTCTCTTCTCTACTTCTGGTTCACTTCTGTACGCCCTCTCCTCATCTGAAATTCTCTGCTTTACCCGTGGTCTCTGCTTTATCAAATTGAACCCTTGAGTGCATTTATTTCATTTCATTTGTAATCTGAATTTCACTCCCTATAGCTCGCAACTATGCTGTACTAATCTAATCTAATATAATGATAAGTGGATTCATCTCACTGGCAAGGTAGTAGAGTAGTATAGCGATAGCGAATGAACACGATTTGTATCGATCGGTAGAGTCTGACCACTTAGTGGGGTCCTAGCGTCTCCGCTCACACAACACACTATCCAAAGCTGGATCCTACCCAACCAAAGGAAAGGAAGAAAAGCAAAAGAAACGACCGATACCTCTTCATCTGAACTTCGATTGAATGTTGAGCCCCAACCCCCAATGCTGGTGGCACCACCTGACATGAGGAATGGTCCTTCGCACCTACATACGAGAGTTGCACTGGCTCGCTACCCTACGTTTCTTCCCCCGGGGCTACTGATGCAGCGAAGCATCTTTATCTTTCGTTCGCACCTCAATGAATACTTCTATCAAGCCGCTCTTAATGCGCTCCGCATCTTCGCTTCTCTTCGGGGGCTTTCCCCACATGAGTTGGGTTCATAGGGACAGGAAGTCCGGGCGAGAAGGAATGAAGACTGACTCGTGCTGCACCTGCTACTTTGAGGAGATGATGGGGGGTCATCGGTTGGAGAGGGAGGGGGCGAGCTCGGTTCTTGGTTGAGCGGGCTATGGTATGGTTTGCGAAGCCGGGAGACCGGGGAAGTCTTATGCCATTGACTCTTTGGGTTCAATTCGGGTCGGGAATGCAGCTAACGGACTTGATCTAGACCCGTGAGGCCGGAGCGGACTGATTCTATTAATAAAGACAGAGATGGGACTACTGAGGATGGGATTTTGATTACTGGTAGTCCCTTGAAAGAGCTGCTGAGCCCTTCTCTCTTTAGGGCGTATGAGACTCTCGGGCCCCGAACACTCAACCTATTTGCTTTCCGCGCCCATTAGCTTCACCTTCATACGAGCCTCTTCCTCTTTCTCCGGGAGTGGATAGAGACTTCTTTTTCTGACTCTAGCTCGAGTGGACTTCCTCTTATAGGCTAGGGTGGTGGTTGAGACAGGCTCTCTTCCTTGTAATGAAAGTGGGAGTAGGGCTCAGAATCCATCACTTAACGCTTCCGAAAGGGGATCTCGAATCTCGGTCCAGGTCCGGCTGAGGCGAAGCGCTCTCTATACTTAATAGAACGCCCTATTGAACAAGAAAGCTAGAGTTCTACCGACTCAGAGGGACACTGAACTTCTTGAGCTACGTCCAAGTCGTGCCTATCAAGGGGGCGCTCTATCTATCTTGCCTAGCTGGGGTCCTTCCTCTGATTCCGGGCAAGGAGCACGCTTCTTATATAAAGAATGCCAAGGTGCACCGAAGCAAGACCAATAGAGCAGAAGAAGGAGCGAACGGGCGAACTCCAGGCAGTGAATATGAGCGAGAGTTAAGCGGCGAAGTAGAAGTCTCGGAAGGTCAATCTTATTGATCAAGGAAAAGGAAGACTACTCGAGGAGCCAGCTTTAAATAGAGCAGTGCCCGAATCTTAATTCCTCTCTGGATAAGGTCAAGACCTTAACTTCTTAGATGCGCAAGGGATTCAAGAAGTCGGAACAGCTAGTACAGAAGTTTAGTCAGCAAGCACAAAGAAAGACCTTCATCCTCCGAACCTTATTTGATCTTCTTCTTCTTCTGCTGTCTCAACGGAGGGTACTGAAAATGACCTATAGGCAGGACCCTGAACTCGGGATCTGATTAAGCGGCTCAGTTCCATAGGTGCCAACCCCTGCGAACTCAACTCTACTTCTTTCTGTGCACAAGGTCAGTTTATTAGTCAAGTCTCCCCAATTCTTATCAAGCATAACTGTAGACGGGACGAGGAACTTTGAATATAAAAAAAGATCAAGATCCGACTGGAACACTCTTTCTCTTATTTCTCCACTCGTCACTGACCTTCGGGGAGCTTATACTCGATCCTCTTAGGGAAAGATAAAGTCGGGTCGAGGACACCTACTAATTACTCTTTTCTTTACTTTCTTCCGTACTGGCCGGGCAAAGGGATCACAGTCTACCTCCTTCACGCTGAGCTCTTTCTGAGTCGTAAGAATGCCCTTTTTTCTCAAGAGTGGAGTTCTTTTTACTTCCATTGTTCCAGTTCTTTTATTGGAGTAGTCCTTTCCAATCTGTCCCCAAACAGTGAGAAGTCTATCTTCCCACCTACCATCCTTGCTTTCGGGAGTCTTGACTTGTGCCGGCTGATGAACTCAGAAAGGGGGCTGATCAACGGAAATTAAGTGCAAACGGAGGAATCGTATAGTATCTGTCTTCTGCCCTTTCCTTATACTTGAACTCCCATTTTTTAATCTAACTCTACTCCATTGTCAAAGGAAGCGGGCAGCTACTTCTCTTTCGGAAGAGACCCTAGACATGACGGCTAGCTTCATTCGTAGAGGAAAGAGTGAATGACGCTCCGAATGAACGACTAGGGCAAGGAAGAGGTAAAGAGATCTTATCCTGTCCTGGGTCTACTGCGTATGATGGCTAACTCGTTTTAGCGCCAAGAGTCTTGGGTCATAAGTCCCGAGCACCTTTCCATGGGGGGTCGAGAGCTCGTCTCATTCATTGAGTTAGCTGACCTGTCCTAAGATGGTTAGGAATCAGAGCCTCTCATTAGCCCTTACTCGAACTAGAAGGTGGGCTTTTTAGTTTGGGATGAATGATTGAGAGCAGAGGTAGGGAAGGGAAGTTCGCAAGTCAGCTCTCCGTGCCGGTCCCTCTCTAGCAGGGTGCTTCCCTTGATCCGAGAAGGAAGGTTTTTGGGGGGTTGAGTGGTGCGACTTAAGGAGGGGGCATCTCTCAGTGAGCTTTGTTTGAGCTCAACCGTGGGAATGGGAAGATTGTGTTTGGTTTGAGGAAGGGCCTCCCCTGCGCTAGCATATTTATTATAAGGATCTTTCCGGTCTCCTCTCCTCTTTTGATTGAGTGCCATTGACTCTAGCCCTTACTCCTTCAAGTCATTCGTTATATAGTTATATATATATACAGTGAGCTCTTTCCTTAGAGCTTGGACGAGAGAGATAGAGGGAAAAGAAGCATGATCAATATCGGACTAGCTCAATGCTGTTCACATGGCATGCAGAAAGAGATGAGTGAATGTCGAATATTCAACAACCACTCTTGCTATTCCTTGTTGATTTAAGCTTAAAGCATTGGGCACCCAACTTGGAATTGACGAGTTGAGCCAGCAATTCAGATTCTTTTCTTACTCTGAATAGCAGCACCGTTTGCCACGCTTAGGTCTCTGTCCACAAGAGCTATTCCTTACTAGGCGCACACTCTATCCACTCTTTTTCTTATCCTTTCTATAATATAATATAAAAATATAAAGAAGTAGGTGGCCGGCTGCTACAGTGATTTGAGCTATTGGGGGTCGGTCATAACACTATGTTATCAAGTATTCGATGACGACTTGACTTGCTATTGCACTGCAACTTATTCATCATACATTTTGAACTTGACTTTTCTTTTGTGCCAATGGGTTAGTCCGCCAAGTGCCAATTGTCAGTCCGCTTATATAGAATCCTTTCTCCTCTATCGCTACCAATTTCTTTCCTCGCTCGCTGCAATTGAAATAAAAGTAAAGTGCCTTAGCTAATGCCCAGCCTCAAAGCTACCGAAGCAACTCAACGACAAAGCAAGCTACCGAAGCAACTCAACGAAAGGACAGGCCAGGCCTAATCGAAATAGAGTTCGCCAGACCACCCCGTGCCAGACCTCTTTATCTGGTGCTTCATCAGGCGGGCACCGGGACGTCGTTAACCACTTTTCTCGCACGCTCTCCTAGGACCCAGCCAAATAAAATAAAAAACTCAAAGCTAGACCAGAAGAGAGTGCACCGACACTTAAATAATAAGAGGGATCCCGCCCCAGATCCGTAACCGCCTTTGGGTAAAAGAAGAGAGGCTTCATCAAAAACCTTGAAAGCCTCAAATCCGGAGGAACCCGCGAAAGAGAGGACTTCCTTGAAGAGAAGGATAGATTATCGGAAAAAGAACTAGAAAGAGTCGGCCTCGACCACTCCTCATTTGATGGAATGCTATAAGGGGATATCTTCTTTCTACATATGTAATGCTATAAGGAGATATTTGATCTTCCTTCTACATATAAAGTAAAGATCATGATCGCGCATGCTTTGAAGATCTGTGAATCTAGCGCGCGCGAAGTCTTATCAGTCTTCCTGAGTTCCTGAGTCCTGCTAGTTCTGGCTCAGATTCTCTTGTGCTCTAGAAGTGGAGTGACTACTGAGTTCGTGCCTGCTCTCTGTGAACCAAAATGGCTATTCTATACCTACTCGATAAGATCAGCAGAGCCCCCACTAACGAAAAGACAATTCGTACCCATATTATCTACCCCTCTTGGCTCATATCATATCTTCTTATGACTCTCTTTTTAGCATGTCGCGGGATGCTTCAATCAAAGCTTCAGACTTCCATAACTAGGAAAGAGCTCTATCAGATTCTTTAGAGCGCATCACAGGCCTTTTTTCGAAGCTAAAGCTATTTTGGTTTTTACAGACGGACCGCTTCGCCCCTAGCGGAATGTGGAAACCTGGCTTAATTTCTCTCTTTCAAGACTCACTTCGCTCATCGCGCCCCTTTGGACATAGTAATGAGCCCAGGAGTTTGAACTGCTATAAGGAGGAAGAAGAATAAAGTTGCCCCATTCAAAACTACGGTGACGACCACGAAGTCGAAAGAATAGATGCTCAAGGCCTACGCTCATTCTCTCTTTTGAGCCTGGGCCAGGTAAGCTCCGTGCCACCCTCACGAAGAAGGAAAGGATCCGTACAGAGAGGTCGCTTCCTCCCTATGAGGATTTTCCTATACAATAAAAGAATTCGAATCCGATCTTATCATAAAAAAAAAGAGAATGACCAACCGGACAAAGTTAAGGAATGTAAATAAGGACAGCTCAAATCAATGATCAATGATCAATTCGTACTACTTCTCCGCTAGCACCCCATTAGGTATACTGTACTAGACTTTGCCTGCATACGCGGAAGAAAGCATCAAAAGTAGGTTAGCGTGCCTGCCTTTTCTTCGTGCTTCCACCTTGTCCAGGGCTGAACCAAGAAAAGCAAAAAAAGCACTTAATAATAGAGTCGCGGCTATGTACGATTTATTTTGTGCACCCTTACGAGTCTTTGCCTTCTGTTCTGCTCTATGCCTTACCAGTCTCCTCCTTAAAGAAGGAGTCTAGGGACATATCTTACTAAGAAAGGGTTCAGTGAAGGATCTCTAGGTCTGAAGATCCATCCAGATTGAACTACCACTTCTGGAAAGATATCTTTGTTTGGCCTTGGTTCGACCCGTACTAGCACGACAGTCCCCCTAACCCTAAGAAGATCATTCAATCCTCCGGGGCACCTACGATTCTCTTCTCCACTATATAGCAATCAGATCCACCCATCATGTCAAAATAAGCCTTGCTTGAGTCATCATTGTGCTTGAAGAAAGGCTCTCAAATCCTATAAGCTCAAAAGGATCCGATAAGAAAGCCTTCTGGCTCATCTTCAGTGAGATAGTTCTAGTAGTTATAAAGCAGCCACCCCTCATACTATAGATAAAGATAAAGCAAGCAAGCCAAGGAGCGAAGAAGAGCACGTAGGAAATAATTGGATTCAAATAAAATGAAACGATAAAAAGAACCCATCCTTTCCTTATGATGTAACACCCATAACCCTAAAGAGGTACGAATATCCTACTGAGCTAACAACGGGTAAACTCTTAATCTCCTTTAATTCTTTTGATTGGGGTCCCAGGCTACGCTCCAATGAAACTTATAAGGACTCGGTCTCCAACTTAAGCAACAGACTCTTAATATGAAATACCCTATTTCACCGGATCTTCATATTCGGCAGCTTAGGCAGTTTAAGCTTGGGAATTAGAGTTAACAGAGGCTCATAACCTGAAGTGAGTTGTAAAAGTTCTCTAATCTTTCTGCAGCTCCCGTTCTTGGGAATGGTGAAAAGTACTCGTTCAAAGAGGCTCCTATCAAACAGTTCGGTAGCTATATGCCATTACCTACTAAAAAGAGTGAATGGAACGAAGACTCATGACTTAAAGTAGCTCGAGCAAGGGGAAATGTTCGGACAGGTTAGAAGACCTCCGGATATTCGACAGCAGCTGTTCGGGGTTTAAGTTCATGGGCTCTTTTTTGACTCAACTCACTTTTCCCTCGGGAAAGGGTGAGAGTGTTTGTCTTGTCGAAAAGTAGTGGTTTTGGGCCTATATGAGATCGAATTTATCGCTTTTTTGACCTCCTTTCCAAGCGGGACTACTTTTGCTGCTATATGAGATCGAATTTTGAGCTAAAGTGACCCCGTTCTAGAGAGGGAGTGCTTTTGACCCTGTGTGGGATAGAATTATCAGTTCGGGAAAGGTTTCAAGAGATGATTCTCGTGAATGGGACGAAAGAAATGGAGTTGACTAATTTATATAAAGAGCTGCGTTCGCAGCCCGTTCCCGTCGCTTCCCGTGCCCCTAGACGAGTTAAACCTTCAAATGTTGTTAGTGCTTCCCTTCTGTTAGTTTATTGTGCCATACTTTAAACTCAGTCTCTAACCTTTCACTCAGTTTCCCCCTTGCGAGCGCAACTACTATTACTTATAATTATAATTATAGTATAGGATAGGAGCTAAAGTCTAGCTCTGGCTCGGCTCAAGTCATGAATCGGCTGCGAGTGGAAGTCCTACTAGCAATAAAGAAAGGATAGGAGCTCGGCATGGGCATTCAATTGTCATCGGCAGCTCGCTCGTGAGGAAATAGCCTCTCACGTCGCTCCCCGTCGTTTCACTCGGCCCTAGTGGAGATGGATTGCAGTCCTGTATAGGGCATTTTATACAACGGCTTCTCTGAACTCAGAAGTAGTAAATTCGCTCCGCTTATGGCTTCTTCTCTAACAGGCTGATGTGATGACGATGCAAGGGTTCAGGCAAAGAAGAAGGGGAAAGTCGTTCGAGAGTGAGGTCTGATTGTAGAGTTCGTTCCAGCGTTCGTAAGCGGTCTTCACCCTGTTAGGAATCAATAAAAGTGGGCATGCAAGGGCATTATTAGCACACGCCCTTCCAATAAAAAGTAAGTAAACACTACCATTGCAAGGCCTTCTTGCTCTTTCTCATAAGCTGTGATAAGGGACGACCAGTGAAAGAATAATTCTTGGTGCGACGGGAATTATCCTTTCCTTATGGATATGGCTTGGCTCAGGCTACTTTTATATGGCGGCTACTTTTATCAATTAAAAAGTATCTAAGTGCAGATTAATCAAAACAAGTCGCTACCTTTGACCTACCTACCCTTTTCCGGGGGTTCTCTCTTGCTAGTAGTTGCTGGATTGGCTCTATTCTCTTTGTCCAAGACTCATTCTTCTATACTCTAATAAGCAAGAACGGGGACGAAGGAACTGACGAGTGCACTTCTGTTCATTCGTTGTGGCATGTGAATTTATCTTAGCTTAGATTATAATAGTTGAGGAGCAACTCTTCCTGAATAGTGAGAAGATAGTTCTCTCTAGCTCCTGCGGGTCTGATTCTTTCTCACCGAGGCAAAGCCAAGTTTGATCTTGTTGGCAGCCTCACTTTTCTGGGTTAGTGCCTTTTTTGTGTGAAACTGAGCAGTTCAAGGCTCGGACTCCTTTTTCACTGTGTTCAACTCGTACCATTTCAAGATCCTAAGGTCAGACGATCCGCTTGATAAGTCCGGAGCTACAGTAGAGGTTCATCTGACTAGCTCCTCCGCACCCGATGCTGATTCATGCCTCTAGGCCGAGTTCATAAAAGAAATTATTGATCCTCCTATGCGAGGCCGATTCTGATCTTCTTAGGTCTCTTCCGTAAGTAAGCAAGAGGAAGGGGAATCGAATCACTCCTCTAGCTAATATAAAGAATGCTCTCCGGTCAATTCATAATCTCCAAAGAGCTTAGCGCGACGCGAAGGAGCTAGCGAACCCATACTACCCATCCAGACCTAGAAGAAAGATCAGCCTTTGCCCACGCAACCCGATTCATCACTCTTCAATCCTCTGCGAAAGTAGCTTAATTAAGATAAAGAAAGTACTAGCTCGAACTGGAACCTGCCTTTGAATTCAAGACTCCCTGCGCCGGGGTTTCATATTGGTTAAGCTTCCAGAGCTTCCGGACTGATAGGATGATAATTTAAGGAAAGAAATTTATCAAGGTAATCAAGAAATAGAAGTGGCAGCCGATAGAGCGGATTCCCCAACTCATGCTCTTGGCAAAGAGAATGAGGCAGGACGCACTCGGGTTTCAAGCAGATCTGCCCGAACTCATGCTAGCGGAACTACTAAAGAAAGAAAAGCTCTGAGACCCCCTATAAACTGTGGAATCTCATGATGAATAGCCCCCTGGCTAAATTGCCTTTGCTTGCCACGCTTAGTTCAGTCTACAAGAGAAAGAAGAGATCCTCCTGCATGGCACACACTGTACTTACTAATTATATAATAATAAAGTTGGTGCCCGGCTGCGGGGAATAAAGAAGGGCGAGATCAAGATGCGAAGTCGAGGGAGAATAACTTATATTTGATAGGCTCTTCATTGCCTTTCACTCTTTCTCCCGCTCCCTATGGGTGAGCTACAGGAAGATTTGATCCTCGGCCCTTCCATTCACCAAGCATAAAGACAGTCGTTAATGGAAGAGCTGCAGTCGTGAATGGCGACAAGAGGAGAAGAAGAGCTGCAACCGGAAAGCAAAGTAGCTCCCGGAGCGGAAAGACCTAAAAGGATATGAAGCAGCTGAAGCCTGGTAAGGGACGAAGACAAATGACTAAAAGAATGAAGAGGGCTCTCGCACTAATCAACATCTCCTTCTCCCCCTATCGTGAATTCCAATAAGTTATCATTTCTTGTACTAGTTCGGTACGCATATTATAAGAGGGGAATATCTTTTTAAAAAGAATATTTCTATTCAAAACTACGACTACTCCTTACTTACTAAACTTACTATTAAGTGAAGAGCGCTTCCCGAGCGAAGAGAAAGAGCGGGTCAGCGGGATCTTCTGGTCATTGTCTTCTCTGCGAGACTTGCTCTGGGTCTACCAATCAATAGTAGGTTCTATAATTCAATCAATAGTAGGCTTCATATGGGCTCCACTCGTCGGCTTCGTTCGTCCTTGAACCCCCCTTTCTTAATGACTTGGGACTGGCCGGTGGCTGCGACAAGGTAAGGGTCTTAAGCCCGACACGGTGGGGTATGCTTTTCGTTTTGGAAGCGGGAAAAGCGACTGCGGCGAGAAGGCCACGCAGCCGATTGAATCCGTACGTGAGGAGATTGGATAGATCAATAGCAAGGAAGCGCTCACGACCTTAAGGGGGAGTCCACGCTGGCTTCAGTCCTCGATTTGGCCGGGGACCGGGCCTGGGGAAAGCGGATGGAAGCCTGACTGAAGAAGAATTGTGCCGATCTAGGGAAGCGCCCTTTGGCTCTTTGCGGGGATACGTCAAAGGTCCTCATTCTTTTCTTTAGAGTGAGAGGGGTCCCGGGGACTGACTGTACGAGGGGCCATGGAGGATGCGATCGCAGGATAGTCCTTTTTTAGGATGGGCGCCCCACTTTCTATCAGCTTTATACCACTTAAAGCCTTCCGCTTAGACCATTGATTCGTAAAAAGAAGGAGCATTCCCATCTGTCCTATCTATCGGCGACAAAAGGTGTAGTGTGTGCTAAAGACTGGAATCTCTATTTAGCTGGCTCTCTGACCAGACTGATCGTACCCGTTCTGTTGATGAAAAAAGTGGATTGAGAAGTGCAGCTAGGCCGCATAGTCGTAGCTATGGCAAGCTAACATCCCCGAAGAAAAGGGGGAAGGAAGTTTCATGTCCATCCACGATTCGATCGTTGAACCAGACTTCAGCCCTCCCTCATAGACGCTACGAACACACACGGAACATAAAGGCAATCTATAAAGTGAATCCATTCAATCCATCACAACAATCTATTTGCTCATTTAGAGCTTCGTCACGACTACGAAAGAAGTAGCTTCTTCTCTCTTTCTAGCTTCGGATAACACTTGAACCGGACCCATCAAGCAGACAGGGCTCGATAAGTGCCTTCTTTGGCGATAGCGGGTGGAAGAATCTGGGGTCCCAAACTCGCCTTCTTTCTTACGCCTCTTCTGGGAGAAAAGTCCTAAATTGCCTGATATGGTCTCACCGAGATGAATGAGCGCAGACCGTCACCACTTCCAAGTAGTGATGGATATGGCCGTCAATCTCTTTCTTCCTTCCTCTATTTCTTCGATCCAGACTATGGATAAGAATCATCTTAGTAAGCAAGGCTTAGAAGTCGCTTCAGCAAGCGGCAGCCGAGACCGTCAGTGCAGTGCTAGCTCGGGTAGCTACTAGTTACCAGCTAGTAAAGAGTTCGCTTCCTTAGCAACTATAGATAGGACTGCGGAGAGGGTTTGACACCCAGGACCTCTGAGGGATCGCGAGGGGATTCTTTGGCTAAAGCCCTCCCCGCGCAAAAAACGAGTCTAAGACCAGAAGGAATTCTCGCTTAGTGCGAAGTGCTAAGGTAACCGCGCTAAAGTAGCGAATAAACCTTCCTTCCGTCCGACCGCGCTCATAGTCCATTAAACCTACCATAAACCCTTTCCCTTAGAAATCCTTATTCCCTCCCAGTATTACGCCTTCATCCGACGTACTCTCTTAGCTATAGAGGGGTAAAGAGAGCGATACTCGGAATACGTCCTGCTTTTAGTTCAAAGTACTCCACGGAACACAGCCGTAAAGTCTATAAAGGGAAGGTTAGTAGCTTCAGCTAAGGAGAAGCAAGCCAGCTAAGCAACTAATCAAGTAAGCTAGAAAGAAAGTTTCAGTCCATGGCGCATCTGGAAAGCGCTGGTTCCGAGCCCAGCTCGCTCTCAGGGCATAGCCCATACAGGGCTCCCTCTTAGGTTCCCAAAGAAAAAGAACAAGAGCTACCGGAAAGAAGGGGTACCCACCAACACCAATAGGGGAAGATTCCCCTTTTCACATCTGACTACTATACAGGTCAACATCGACTAAGTTTACCCATAACTTGCACAATAGGGTTGGATGGAGGAAGAGGAGAACTCCAAGACTGCCTGACGAAGTCCAGGAAGCTAGCATGAAGCGTCCACATGTTCTGAAAACGAAAAGGGTGAAAACCCGAGAGCTCTTGTAGAGTACAGAAAACCGCAAGGGGGCTATGATCAGAACAGGTGCGGGGGAGAACATGAGCTCTAACCACATGCCATAAATCATGGAAAGGTTGGGAGATAAGGGATCGATCTATCCTGGATTCAACACTGCCGCGAGTATGTCTACGGCCAGCCCGCGTAAAGCGGTTTCCCGTCGTGGGAATGTGAAGAAGAGAACAGTCATTAATAAATCCCAGGAAGTCGTCACAAGAGGTCCGAAGAGGAAGCACCGAGCTGCGAGACGTGCGCCGAGGACAGCATTAAAATCACCTACTACCATGAGGCAGCTGAGATTAAGCCGATGAATATCGGCCCATAAAAGCCGTCTTTGCATGTGGGAAGCATGTGCATACACAAAGGCGATATTAAACTAAACCGCCTAGAACACGATTCCAGCTCCAAAACAATAACTTGCTCCGAACGATAAATGATGTTAATGAGAGAAATTCTATTCGGTGCGGTGCGTGGGTCTGGCGATCGTCAACTTGCTCTCCGCCCCTAATAAGGGATGTCCTCGCCCAGTCCTGCATCGCCACGCCTGCCCTCGATGTGGTTTGGAATCGGGAGCAAAGATTCCCGGCTTTGCATGGGACGCTGCTTCCTTCTCTTCCGTTCACCCGCTTCGTTCTCTGCCCTTTCAGCCTATGGTGGTCTCCTCACTTGTAGGTAGGCATTTTCTCTGGCATTCTCTCTGGGTGTCCCATTCATTCCTCTCTTGTTAACGGGTTCCGTTCGCCCGCAGGGGCTACTTCAAGGAGCGGTCCTTCGCACCTCTATTCTCATACCCTTACCGTAGTGCCATTCTTTTCTTACTTCCGAGCCACTTCCCGTCTGCGTCACGGGAGATCTCCAATATGATAGCGAAGTAGATTCAAGAAGAGATGAGATTGGCTTCGTTCGGTTCAATTCACTGATCCGGGTCCGCTCTAGTAATGAATTCGTTCGGGGACAAGGAGCAATAAGAGAATCGAAAGGGTAGCGATGAACTTGGGGCGGATCGGATATGGACGCCCTTCACTGGAACGACCACTGACTATCTACGTAGTGGAAGACTTCTCCTGAGCCCTACTACCTAAGCTACCTAAGCATGCTACTCCTACTCGCTTCCCTTCTTTCTTCACTTCACAGTAGGTGCTCCATCGACTGATGTTCTAGAAATCCTTCTCGAGAGCATCGTACGTGCCTGGCAGTGACAGTGAATCTTAGGTCGGTTAGGCAGTTCATAATAGAAAGAAGTGGGGAACGGAGCTTTGCTCACAGTCTTTTTTCTTTTGTTCGGTTCGTTGGATCGGAGCGAGTTCAAGGAGAGCATGGGAGACTGAGGAGAGGAAGGCAGAGAAGAGAGAGGAGGACGATGGGAGACTTCGGATAGGAGGCATCGGGAGAAGAGGATTAGCTGGGAGAGTAGGATTAGCTGGGAGAGTAGGACGATAGAGAACTCCGAAGACTGAAACTAGGAAGCGAAAGAATTATTGAATTTCAGTGCCAAAGAGGGGCTAAGTTAAGCTAAATAAAGTACCGCGTAGTGGGGTCCTAGCTCTTTCAACTCAACTTGAAGTCTTGATTCTTTAATTTATTTTCAGTGCAGGTTCGATTTCTGACTGGGATCTTTCTTTACCCCGTCACTATACCCACCTTTGACGAGCCGGAGGGAAGTTCTGGTGACGTACCAACCAAGCTTAGACCCGGGGGTTGAAGCGAGAACCGGGACGGTCATGAATGGGATAGTGGGTTGGCTGCTATTGGATTGAAAGTCGGTCTTGATCGCCAGTCCCATTCGTATTTTAGATTTGAAACCTGGTCTAGGGCTACGACGACTTCATTGGAAGATAGATCTGATAAACTCACGCTCCTACCGGACTGATCAATTGAACTTCTACCTCTCCGCTGAGTGAGCAACTTCAGAGAGAAGATCCTCGTGAGGCCTTTCTTCCCCAGCACTGAAGTTAGCTACTCTGGCTCCCGTAGGTCTTGGACCCTTATCCTACCTATCGCTCCTTCCTCTCTTGCCTACCACTACCACGTCGAGATCTATCGTGAGTACCTTCTTCGATCGACCTGCCAGAGAGAGTCGAGTCCTCCCTCACTTGCCAGACCCGGACTACTCTCCTCCTTTTTCTGCGATTCACGCCCGGCCCACCTACGTTTAATATCAGTGCTCGCAAACTCTAGTTAACTGAATGTCTCCTGTGCTCCGGGTCACGGGTGCGACACTCTCGTTTGTTCCTCTGCATGTGGCTTCCTCACTTGGGCATGAATTGTAAATAACCTACTGCTACCACGAGGCCCACTAGCTTCAACGAGCTACTGCTACCACGAGGCATAGCTTCACATGCAGTCTTAGCTCCGTGAAAGTCCTCCTAGGATGGCATGGGACCTCTATCACGCAGCAGAACCCCTTGTTGCGGATTGACTCCAATCCCTTCCATTGCAACTCTAATCGAACTCTAAGTTGCTTTGGTCCAGGATAAACAAAGGAGAATACTTAGAATAGCATCCCACCACCTGCTACTTAGCATAGCATCCTGCTCTCTCCCCTTCCTCTAGCGGATGGAAGCACTAACCATTCAACAAGTCCTCTTGCAGATGGACCATTCAACAAGAGTCAGAGTTGAGTTCAGGAAGTAGAATACGCCCTTGATTGGAAGGAAAGTCAGTTGGCCTTAGTGTGGTACGACCCTTGTCTTCAGACCCATCCTCGGAATCACTACCGCCACTACGATACCAGTCAAAGAGCCAGTAAATCCATATCGAGGGAGCCCATGTTATAGTTCGAGTGAAGAATTTGAAGATAGGGCGATCCCAACTATAAGCTCTCTTTCCCGATCCACTCCTATAAGCTCTCTTTCCCGATCCTCTCACAGCTAATCCACTAATCCATCCGAACCGAACAGGTATCTTTCTCCTATGTGGCTTAATAAAGATAAATTCAAAGATATCTGTCTCCTATGTGGATCCACTAATCCATCCGAGCAGGTATCTTTCTCTTCTTAAAATATGATTCGCTTAGGCACATTCACACACTTACGATGCCAGTTGGTGAGGCCTTCCATTCCATACTAGCGGTAGTTCTGTGCTTACGTAGCGCTACATCTATCTTTTCTTTGGTTCATCGCACCACTTAGAAAGTAGATTGATTCATTCCTTTCTATAAGTGTACGTACCGACTAGCCCCGGCTACTCTCTTACCTCATTTCAATCCATATCCAAGCAGGTTCGCCACATCACATCGAAAGCTACTTTTCCACACCTGCTCGTTCGATTAGCCCTCTCGACTTGATCCATCCCGGAGACCCCTTGAGTCCCAGACAGCACGGGTTAGCCTATTTTCTTTCTTTCCTCCGGTGCTAGCGGAACAAGTCTGCTAAGTGGATTTCTTTCCTCCGGTGCTGGGGATGACTCTTGCTATCTCTCTCTTCGGCATCCACTACTGAACTCTATTTGAAACCCGCGGTGAGCCATCTTTGCGCACAAGCGAGCTTTCTGCCTCTAGTCCCGATCGGATGCCTGCTCCCGAGGAGATTTACCAGGGGTCTCCCCTCTTCGGCTATGGTCGGTCTACCTCCCTTATTAGTCACTGTTCAAGCCTCTTTTATTAGTCACTGCTCAAGAATGAACAGGCCGGTTAAGCCATCATTCCTACTGAACAGAACTGTACACTTATGAACGGTAGACTAATCATTCCCTCTATCGGTGTCTTGATCAATTACTTGCCTTGATTTTCTTTGGGCTGTCGCTTGTTCCTTCTCGCACCTCTCTTCCGCATTCCTTCTTTCCCTACCCGACCTATGGAATCATCTTAAGAATCTGAGACCTCCCCACCGTATACCAGCTGCTCCTAGGAATGGGTGGCATAGACCTCAGCTTCATGGGCAGCAGCTCTTTAGCAGCCAGCCTTTCATGGGTCTTGGTTCCTTTCCTCATCTGGTATGCGAGCTCTTTATTTTCACCCGAGAGAAATATTGCGCTAAGCCAGTCACCAAAGAATAAGAACTAGTCAGCGAATGGATCGGATAGTTTCGTTAAATAAGTTAAGTTCGCAGAGAGTAGCGATTCATTCTGGTCAGCTCACTCGTTTGACAATACTAGAAAGGTCGAGTTCAGAAGAGGGTAAACAAAGAAAAAGACTAAACAAAGAAATGACTCCTTCATTTTCGCCCCCAAGAAGAACATAAGCCCATATTCCCTTATAGGACCAATAAATAGGAGACCCTTCTCTTCCGGACTCACTATCTTATCTCGGAAGTGCTTGCTTGGGAGCCACTCCTTTTCCTCTTATAGTTCTTCTCGATATGGGGACGTCTGGACCGGCTAGTTCTCTTCGATATGGGGAGCTTCCTTATAGTTCCTCACATTCTTTTAGTTCTTCACAATATGGGGAAGGCATTCTTCTTTTATAGTTCTTCAATATGGGACGGCTAGAGAAGAGCCGTTGATCGGCCAGGCATGGTGATCGCGAGTCACCTTGGATCTGGTTGCACCTTACCTTACTTAGATTGCTCAGACTTTTGGATCAGGACCTCTCCTTCATCAATTCGAACCTTTGCCGGAAAGAACCCACACTTGACTGATAGAGCGTATGGGACTGATTCCACTACTTTACTTAGATTGGAGAAATAGTAGGCATCGTAGTCATTACTTGATTTCTCACTCACTCACTTACTATCTCACTCTCACTTGCTAGTCAATTCTATAACACATGAATAAGAAGGCATGGCTCGGACATCTTGAGTAAGACAGACAAAAACATAGGTCAGACGGTCTCACATAGGCTGAAAGGAAGAATGAGAGAGCTCGATCCCGGCCTAACCTAGTACGATCCGGCCCTAACTGTTGAGAGAGGCACCACCAAGATCAGAGATAAGCACGAACAACTTAGTTCGCAGCCCTTTCTGAGTCGTGAATGGTAGTTTGAACTCTTGGAACTCGGATTCACCTACTGGGGCGTAATTTAGCTTATCTCCAAACCCCCATTAGACTATTTCTCTGGTCGGGAAAGTGACGTCGTTGCACTCGTTCCTGGTCGGTGCGGAGCGTCACTAGGAGCGAGGGGGAGCAGGAATCTTGTCAGTTCTGCTTCTTCTCACTAGCTTCAATCTCCCGTGAGAGCGACTCCGTGAGAGACTCTGCGATAGTGACGTAATCAACTTTCGCCATTTCGCCAGGAAGAATCAATAACTTATTTCATTTTTAACGATGGACTTCCTGAGTAACTTCGTGATCCCGGAGGGATCAGATGAATAAGATCCGATGTTTGGATGCACTTTTTCTTACGAATCGATACGCTGTGATTCGAAGCCCTTGGATTGCTTGTCGGGGGAAAGATAGCATGAGTTCTCATTCGCACCTTCTCTGCTTCACTAGTCGCGTCTTTTACCAGCGTTTCTTATATCTTTAGATGATCTCTGTCGCATGCATTTCTTATAAGATATTTATCTTTGATTCGCCTCTATCACTTGCTCATTCGTGAACTTAGATTGATTGACTTTTGATAGGTTGATTTAGCTTCTGTATCGCACCAATAACGGAGGCGCGTAGCAGAGCGAACGTAAAGTAAACTTTTTGAAAGTCAATTCATTGCCTACTACTTTCTCAGTCATCTAGGGCGTCGATTCTGACTGCAGCCCTTGTTGGTAGGACTCTTCACTCTTCATGTGAACTGAACTCAGAACTGTGCATCCGATTGCCAAGTCTAGTCAATATTTGCAAGTGAGACGGCATAGCCCTGCTCATTCTCCTTCCGTTGCCTCCTTCTTCGTAAGGTGCTCCGGATAAGCTTAGGGTTGGATGAGGGCTGAGAGGCACAGGTCTCTCTACAGGGCACGAGGGCTAATGTAATGCGGATTGAGATTGCACGGGTTAGGTTATAAGACTGACTTGCCAACACCTAATGCTGAGCCATGGGACCTCTCTATTCCCATGCCCAGTGGTCATCAGATTGAGGCTCAGACTGGGGTTCTGAAGAATGCCTATGGGTTGAGGCTTTAGAAAGACCCGTTTTATTAGCATCAGCTAAACCCGACTCTACTCCTCCATGAATCAGCTAAACCCGACTCTACTCCTTCCCACTCCATCACTCGACTTATACGGTACGTCGCTACACTCTTCTTCGGAACTCTTGGGGTGGGGTCGTGCTCTGCGCTCAAGGGGATGGCACTCAGTCTTGCACAGGAAGAACTCCACCAAAGGCAAGAGCAACTAAAGAAAGTAGTAATGAATACCTCTCACTCTAACCCCTTGGAAAAGGAGAAGAGGTAGTCTAGTTTAGGTTGATTCTTAAGTAAGCTTCGATAAATTGAACGACCAAAAGAGAAAAAGGATCCACTCACCTTGTTTGTTGAAAAAAGCTGGTGGGTTAAGGCGATGTTGAGGAAGCAGTGTTCAGACACCAATAAAGTAGCGGGAACTACGAGCTCAGCTTCTTTAGAAAGGTCGTATAGTGACGCGTATGCAAACTTTTGCCTTATGGGAGGCGGACTTGGCAACTGGGGCTACTAATCTTGGCAACTGGGGCTACTAATACTAAGTTAAAGAGAGAAGAAAGATAGCATCTTCTTCGCTATAGTCGCACTTAAACCAGAGCAGAGCTCGTCAATCCTTGTCAGAACACTTGCTTCATCAAATATCAAATCTTTATAATCCGGTCGGGAGCGCAAGAAAGAGAAGAAGGTGAGAGTTAGCAAAGAAAGCGGGCCATTAAAAAGTTCAGTGTACGCTGACGTGGTAAACGAGGGTGCGACTATTCCATTCCTATCTCTCGGGAATTCAGGACGGCACAGGACGGCATAACATAATAAAGTGAAAGTAGGTGGAATCTTTATTCTGACCACTCTTATCGAGGCTGACATTCGTGAAGGGCGAATACTCATAGGGAGAATCCTCTAGAGTCAGGGAAATCCATGTAGAATGACTGATTGGCACTCAACTCTCTAATCAAGTATCCAACTGGAAGAAGAACTCTTAGCAATAGTGTGCAGGCAGATGGCTTCTTTTCTGCCTGGAGTAAGGGGTGCGCCCCATCTATCTATGGCTCGGAAGTCTGGTCTATTCCGTCCTATAGTTCACATTTGTAGCATTCTCGTAAGATCACTAAATAGTAGAGCCGTGTCTCTCTTTATTTCTATTCTCGTAAGATCGAGCCTCTCTTTATTTCTGTAGAATTGGTATTACACTTGACGTCCCCCCTCTTTTGTCGGTAGTGCACAATAGGCAAGAAGTTCTATTCACAGGTCCATCTCATGTCTTCTGTGCGGTCTCCTATTCGTAAGTGACTATCGTTCAGTCTCTTCTCTATGGTATCATGACTAGCTTTGCAGTGAGTAGAAGCCCTCGTTTACGGGACTTGAGTCTTCTCTGTGTGGGGGTCTCACCAAGTGCTTCATGGCATTGCCCTCTTTCCATTTGTATCTCCCGTCACTCCCTCTCTTGCTTTGTTCGGCTCCCTGCAATGGTCTCTTGATCCCGAGGTCTCTATCTTATCCCGGCAAAAGCATAGAAGACTCTCTACAAAAGATAGATAATAAAGAAGCACTCCCGGAAGCTATGTCAATAACACTCCCGGACGTCAATTACACTGGTCTGCTCGGTTCCAAACTATTTGCTAGGTCTGAAGGCCCAGATTCAAGGCGCACTGCCCGACCCCTTACTATCATCTGACCTCATTCATGGTTTAATTGCTGCTATCAGTGGTCCTACTAGAAAGCCATCTGCCTTTCTGTCTTCTTGGTTTTGCCAGGTATCTTCTCCGCTTTTGCATACTTCGGAGGTGTTCTTCCCCTTTCCTTGCTAGAGGCCCTGCGCTCCTTTCATGAACTATCAGAGGACTATCCCACTAGCGCTTCAGGGTTAGACCCATAAGTTCTTATCTTTGGTACAGAGGATGATCTTGATGTCTTCCTAGAAGTTCTTCTTATCGAAGGTACGGGAGGTTCGGTCGGCCTCTTAGCATTGTCTGTCTTATTCCATCGGGATCGAGTACTAGACACTCACTATTAGTCAGCTTCAACCGCAGAGCTAAGCAAGCGTTTTAGTTTGAGAGAGAACCACAGCAATTTCGATTTCAGAGAGACCTGCAGAAGAGGAAAGAGAGGAAAGGAAGCAAGGGCTAACACTAGAAGCCATTGACTACCAGACAACTACATTTGCATAAGACTGCACTTTCATGAGCGCAAACTCGGCAACTAGGTCTGATCGGGGGTGTGCGTGGGGTACGCGTGCGAAAGCCTCTTTGATTAAGGCTGGCTGGGCTAAGTAGTCGTCCGAGACCTAAGGCACGTTTGGATAAAGATCGCTCGGTACACTCAATCTTGATGAAGGTCTTCCCCACTCCAAGAAGGGAGCTAAGTTGAAAGAATGATTAACCGCCTCGACGAAAGGGAGTGATTGGCGGAATCGCTTGAAAAGGATAAAGTCTCTCATGAGCTCTCTATTCTATAAGAGAAGGAAGAGGGAAGAGGCACGGGTCTAAATAAGCGCTTCTCCCTATTTCCCAGCCATTAGTAGAGACTAGCTAGTGAGGAGAGGAAAAACTAAAACTCGTCGGTACCATCCTCATATATATAGATATATCTATAGGACTAGAGTCCCCTCGGGCTGAAGTAGAAGCAAGAGAAAGGAACTTTCGGCGCGAAACCATGTCTGGGCCCATGTCTATCCCGGGAGTGAGCGATCTAAACCATATCCAGAGTCAAGTGCTTTTCAAGCAAGGTGCGGAGCGAATCAAAGACCAATAGCAGCGAATGAAAGAAAAGGAGAGTACAGTCTTTGGAGGTGTACTCATTGCTGTACATAATGGACTGAAGACCTATTTGCCCAGGCTTCTCCGACAGCGTCTGCCTATTGTACGGCACACCTTATTATCCCAACAGGAGAGGATTTGCAAGAACTGGACTTGGGGCCCGAGATGATGCTTTCTTAGAATCTATATCTATCATTCTCACCCATGTCTCTCTCTACATTTCTCTAACATTTCTCTAGATAAGTCCTGTTCAAAATCTCTATTTCTTTTCAAAAATGTCGAATAAGTCAAGAGAAAGAAGGCGAACTACTTGAAAAGCATAGCCCCGCATCGGCTGCACAGCTCTGCTAGTAGAATCAATTACTCGACCCTCTTCTGTCCACGAGAAAACATCTGTCCACGAGAAAGCATTACATTCAAAACATTACAATTCAAAGCATAAAGTTCAACTGAGACGACTCCCTCGCAACTGGTGGTACGTCGACTTGCCTCGATATCCTTACTTGTCAGCCCTTGCCTCGATATCCTTACTTGTCAGCCCTTGCCTCGATATCCTTACTTGTCAGCGTCACTGGGAAATGCCAACCCGTGAAGTTGGAGCGAATTGGAGCGCATAAAGGCGACGGAAGGAAGATATGACGCTAAGGAGCTACTACTGGAACAAGCGACGTGTTAAGAGCCCCCCCTAAGTTTAAGCTCGGTCATCCAAAGTTCAATGCCCCCGATTCACTCGTAAACTTGCAAAGTCGATCCATGAATCTTATTAACTTTTATGTAATTGGAGCTCGGAACTCTTACCAGGTGCGTAGCGCTCGGAGAAAGCGATTAAAGAATTAGAATCTGCGAGTGTAGCCCGACCAGCAATATAGTTGTCTTTGAGCTCAGAAAAGGACGTAAAGGAAGAACCCCAGTAGAGCGAATGCAAAGATGTCTCTCACTCATATCATTCGAATTGAGTTTTCTACGGCGTCATGTAATTAGCAATATGAAAGTCAAGTTGCAGATCTCCCCGTACGCGACTCGAGCTCCGTCCACTACACTAAGTAGTGAGGCCCTCGTAACTTCGTGTGGGCTGGCAGAAGGAAGATGACATGTCTCTCTCGGGCACCGTGTCGCACTGCCCTAACTTGATCCTCCCGGGAAAGAAAGATCAGACGTCTGTCATTCGTATTAATTCTTTCGTGAAATATATATGTATCCGAGCTCCATTGACCCGTTGGAGCGAAGCTAACCGCTCGTTCCAGTGAGGCCAGGACTGCACTCTTACAAGACACGGTGCGTGCCGAGCTCTTTTGAGGCCTATGAACTCGGGTTGAAGCCCTCAGCCCAAGTTGACGCTTGAGATGGGGAGGCACCTCTTCTTAATGAAGTTCACTCATATAGCAGGACAACAGCTCTTTATCCAGTTCGGGTATAGGGAAAACTCTGCTAACCTCAATCTCACTCTGGTAGAGTCCGGTGCCGGAGAGCAGAATCAGTCTCACTCGTTAAAGATATAGGACAGGTCATCTCTACGATGATCTAAGGATCGATAAAAGGAAGCGTCGGGACTGACTGCGTCTGAGAGGCGGGCGGTCGAACTCGCTCCATAGAATATGGAAGAAGTGTGTGCATAGCCTTCTACAGGGTCTGTACCATGGGCATTAATTAGAGCTGGGATCTCTAGGGCTTTTGCTCCTTATTCAAGACCAGTGGGCATGGGATTCGCCTCCAGACAACCCGCTACCTTTCACAAACTTGACCTTCAGGACCTACCCTCTCGAGGAGTGGAAAATGAGCTTAGTCTACTTTATAGATAGAGCTTTTTTAGACAGAAATGCTTTGCAAGATAGATAGAGCTTGACTGCTGTCCTTTCTTCCGCAAGGCTTGACGCATGTTATTCTCACGCATTACTTGAGGCATTCTTCACGTTGACCATTTCCCATCACAATTCTCGCTATTCTTTCTTCTTTCTACATATCAGCAAGCTTAGCTTATGAACTCGAGCCCAAGAGTCACGGTCTGCTTCCTCACTTTCTTCCTGCTCTGCCTGTTAGGGCATTCTACATCTTCCTAGGGAGGTGGGGCTGGGCTAGGATAGGAATCGTAAGCCGCGTACCAATCCAAGAAAGCAGTTCGGTAGCGAAGTCAGGGCAGGATTCGATTACCTTTTAACAATCTGCTCTATTATCCATTTCGGGGGAGCAGGTCTCGACCTCTAAGCGGGAAGCTGGGATACGTTGTACTAGTGGCAACTATCTTCCAATCTAATTGAGGTGAGGCGAGAAAAAAAACATATGCCTATCTTTTTTGAGCGAGTTCCGACCTCCTTACTCGTTTACTTAAGCAACTAGAGCTAGGGATTTAACTTATTCTTATCTAAGCTCAAGCTCCTTGCGGCTTAAAAGTAAGGTTCTCCTTTCCTCTTACTCTGAGTGTAGTGACTTTGACCCCCGCCTCATCGTCCTGTTGGTGAACCAGTAGATGAATAAAATATGGTTCAGATGTGCGAGCCTAGTCCCATTAGCAAAAGAATCAACCAATGCCGATGCAGAAGGGCCCAGCTATGCTTAGAGTATGTAATAGGGCTTAGTCAGTCATTACAAAAGAAAGGCACCTCTTGCACGAAAGAAATACGATCGCAGCTCAGCGAATGTAGGTCGAGACCGAGGTCTTTTGCACGTCGCTACACTTGTGCCTTTGTTGGATATTCGTTCCCCTTCCGCCTGCTAGGTCTGGAATGAGAGCTTCTAGAAAGAGACCATTCCTACATGGGGTGGGGCAAGAACAAGAATAGTTTTAAAGAGAACTCACCGGGCTTAGCTAAGTTATGTAAGCCACCTTGAAAATCTCACTTTCATGCTCTGAGAGGACATAGGAAAGCACCTGTCTTAGATAGTCTTGCTAGTAAGTTGTACGCTTGGAAGGAAGACGTCCCCTTCGTTAAAGAAGGGTCTCGCCTCAAGCTTTATTCAAGCAAGCATCGGACCCTTAGCTTATCTGAGTCTCCAGGACACGAGTCTGAATTAGCAGATCCTGCCTGTGCGCGCGGAAGAACTAACCAAGCCCTGACTCTCAAAAGAACCAGAATCAAGCGTTTAAGCATGGCCAACGATCTGGTAGTGGTTGAACAAGTAAGTAGTAGTACTACGGGAAAGACCTTTGAATGCTCAGCTGCCTAAACCAAGCCCTTGCTCCTTTTCTTATCTGAATACAGAAATAGAGTTGGACACTTTGACTGACCGCATTCCCATATGCTGGGACGGTAAGCAGGCTAATCTCTAAGACCTGGCTACGAGCACTGATTTATCAATAGTATAAGCTCTGCCTCCTTGACCTGTTTGATAAGAAGGAGAAGGATTTCTCCGCTCTGCGTGCAGGGGAACGTTCTCTTTGCACTCGTGATTTGCTCTTCTAAAAGCAATTTGGCAAGAGCAGATTCGCACTCAGCCTTCACGGACTTGGAAGTAGGGGCACCCGAAAGAAAGCGCTTATTAGAACTACTTAAATTGAATCTAATAAGAGTGAAGTAGTTCTACTCTTTGGGGGCAGCGACTTCAGCTGCCGAATATTAGTAATAGTTTCAACAAGAGGAGCTAGGCCTTGACTTCAAAGAGCCTACGAACTGATCACTCATTGAATTAACTGCTGCTGCTACTGTTCATGGCGTATTCTAAAGAACTCTTTCCTTGTCTCTATTTATTTGAATATCCTCCTGTTAGAGTCTTTGTCTCATGAACTATCCGAACCTTATGTGCCGTACTTCAGTTAATTCTCGGCATATAAAAGGTCTTTTAGAGCGGAGTCCCGAGTCTGTTGCATATGTCTTTTCCCGTCCTTTAGCTCCCTTCTGTCGTGCCTCAGACAACTGACCGGACTCAAGGGAAAGGAAAGCTCACCAACAGCTAACTAAAGCGGAGGGATATGACACTCTAAAAGCAACGGGCACAGATTTCACTATAAAAGCTACCGGAAATGAAACAAGTCTAGCAACTGGCAAAAGCTTCTTAATAAATTACTATGGTGCCCCCTTCGTCCCTCTCGCTCTCGCTCTCCACGTCGCTCCCGTCGTTACCTCGTCCCTATTCTTTTCTTTACCTCTCGTGGAAGGGTTGGATGCTTTTTCATTATTAGTTTTAGAGAGTTTCGGGGGCCTTGGTATAGCCTAAGTCCTGTTATCCTGCCAGTCTACACAACAATAGAAGACAGGATGTTGCCGAGAGCAAGTGCCTCAGAGGATGGTTCGATAGCCACTGTTTTCTTTGAGTTTGGGAAGCGAGACAAGCAAGTCTAAGTAGTTGTTCCTTTAGCCGGAAGAGGTAGAGAAGAAGTTATCAAGGCATTGGCAGTGTACGGGAAAGAAGGAGGTCTAGTTAACGTTGCGAAGTGACTTCTGTATGGTCATCTCCCCCATAGCCTCTGTCCCCATGTTACGGAATGGAATAGAAAAGTCAGACTACTCTAACGCTCGTTCAAAAGCCTAGTCAATGGTATGAATCAAGATCAAAGAAAAGGCCTGTGCCCCCCTTCTCTTTTTTCTAAAAGTGCGGGTAGATGCTCTTTTCTTGTGCGATAGAACCTAAAGCCATAAATAAGTATAGTTATAGTTTCGCTGCAACTATTCGAATTCGAAAGCAAGGTGCGAAGCGGTGGAAACGACGTGCGACGTGGTGAAACGACGGGGCAAAGGAAAGGAAAGATTTCAAGTACGAACGATAGTGAACTACACTTTTCTATTTAAGTAGAGCGATAGCGACGTGGCAAGCACAAAGGCGTTTTCGACCCGAGTTGATTCCCTTGATTGAAAAGGAAGTAAACAAGCTTATTGAGGCTGGTTTCATTCGATAAGTTAAGTATCCAACATGGATTTCAAGCATTGTTCCTGTAAGGAAGAAGAATAGGCAAATCCTAGTTTGTGTAGATTTGAATGACCTGAATGAAGCGTGTCCGAAGGATGACTTTCCTCTCCCAATTACTGAGTTGATGGTTGATGCTACAACTGGACATGAAGCATTATCCTTCATAGATGGTTCGTCAGGATACAATCCAATCCGAATGGCACCAAGAGATGAGGAACTTACCGCCTTTCGCACTCCCAAGGGTCTTTATTGCTATAAAGTCATACCTTTTGGCTTGAAGAATGCTGGAGCGACATACCAGAGGGCCATGCAAAGGATTTTCGACGATATGCTGCACAAAAATGTGGAATGAGCTAGCCAGCTACTTGCAGTCCGTGCCTTTTGACTCCTCTTTCTTATAAGTCTCCTTCAATTCATTATAGGGGAGGGGCACCAAGACCTTTCCTGTGACATCGATCTGGAGTTGTGGTCTCCTTCCAATCCACAGTTTTGGTGGAAAAGCCTCGGTTTTCGATTGGATGTCTATGTGGTCTTCATCTCTGGTGAAGGAAACTTCGCCGAGAGTCAAAGGCGAGCTCTTCCCCTGATTTCACAGGATGATATGGGATATCTATTCTTTGTGTTTGTGTGATAAGTAATATTGGAGGCATTTTGGTCTAATACTTCACTTCAAGTATCTCCAGCTTTTGATCACCTAAGCCAGAAAAACCATGGGCATAGGGCCTGGACATTGTATTTTATATCTTTCGAACCCTTATCTTACTCCTTTTATAATGGAAGCGTCAGGTAAAGCTGGTCGGATGGGAGCCTTACCTTCAGCCACGAAGTCTCCTCTACAGCATGAAATGTAGCAGGCTCAATGGCTTCGTCGACCTCGATAACCGGCGCCTCAGAAGTAGATTATAAGCGGCTGGTATATCTAAGACCTGGAATGTGACATTAAAGATGCAAGGGCCAATCTCCAGTGGCAGACTCCCCAAGGTAGGTCTTCTTGAACCATCAAAAGCTCGTACTAACATTCCGTTGCCTTTAACCCTTTCACGTCCTATCCCCATCCTCTCCAGGGTAACCCATGGGCAAATGTTGAGAGCTGATCCGTTATCGACTAGCACCTTTGCCAAAATCATCCCCAGGGTCTTGACAGTAATGTGGAGGGCTTTTATGTGGCCAGTCCCATCCGGAGTGAGTTCGTCATCAGAGAAGGTAATCTGATGGGTGTTTAAGATCATGCCTATCATGTTGGAAACATCATCCACAGAAATAGTGTTAGGCACATGTGCCTCATTCAGAACTTTCAACACGGCATTGCGGTGGGTTTCTGAACTCAGTAGTAAGGCAAGCAGAGAAATGTTTGCGGTAGCCTTGTTCAGCTGTTCAACAACCTTATACTCATTTACCTTCCGCAGAAAATCTTCCGCTTCTTTTTCAGTCACGGGTTGCTTGGAAGGCAAACCACTATCTTTTCCCATCCTTACTTCTGACAAGCTCTTCGGGCGTGTAACACCTTCCAGACCGGCCCTCCCGACTCGTTCACTTGTGGCTCAGGCATTACTTTTCCATCAATCAGCACTTTGACAGGGTCATAATTCCACGGAACCTGATGCGTGGACTTAACCCCCAGTTGAGGTGGTGTCTCAATCACTACTTCAGGTTGAACATCAACTACTAAGGGCTCCAGTGTCCCAGTAGATAACAACTGGCTCTGACTCTTCTGGTGCAGACATTGGGAACTACTTCTTCTTGATTCATCTGCCTTACACTTACAGGCGCTGCTTCAACCATCCGATATGCTCCTCCCACAGCATAGCATAGGATTCTAGCATATGAACATACTCTTCCTCAGAAACAATAAACTTGGTAGGATCCTCCTCATCCTCCCCTTCGGTCAGAATTGCATATTGCTTTTGAATATAGTAATAGAATTAGAAAGAGTAAGCACAAGTAAACCCGTCCTCATCATAAGTAAAAAAACTCCCAGCTCCTATACCAGGAGAGACCTTTTCATTTTAATTGGAAAACTAAACATGTCCTTTCCTGCATTCAAAACCAATCATTCTTCTGACGGTTCAGTAAGAAAGCGTACGTTCACATCAAATGGCTAGACGCCGTCGATGGATAGATATCTGCTTTTTCCAACCAAGGACTATGCTGTTCTATTGATTAGATATCGCGCGAGAAGAGTCGGATTAGAAGAAGTGCTAGATGAGGGCACTAGACAGACTAAGGTCCCGCCCAAAGGTGAAAGATCCCAATTTCCCTAACCCCTTTAGTGAGGTACCTTAACCTTGCATTAGCTTTCGAAGTGTTGTAAGGGTGCATTTGCTTTAGCTTGAGTGCTTTCATGCTTGCTTCCCGTCTATTCCCTCTTAGTCCGGCTATTACGTATATCCCGTTCTCCCTATGTCTGATGCCTGTCCTTTCGTCCTAGCTTGCCCTCTTCTATTGCACCTCTTAAATAATGACGCTGCACTTGAGCTCGAGTCAGTCAAAGATTGCTCCTCGCGAAGCGAATAGGCAGAGTAAGAAGAGTGAATTGCTTTAGCAGCGCTTCCTTCTCTATCCTTTCATAAGCGCTGGGCACTATCAGACTTGCCCGTAGGTCCTCGGCAGGAAGATCTCTCCGCCAAAGCATAAATTGACTCTTTCTCCACTCGTAGTGCTAGCGGCTCTCTCCCTACCATCTTCGGAGGACTGACTATCTTAACATGATAGCCTCGAGTAATAGTCATTCTGGATCTTGCGCCATGCTCTCGAATACTTATAATTAGAAGAAAGAGAAGCACTCCTTTTCATAAGAATGAATAGAAAAGACCATTGGAACTAGTTAGTGGTTGCCATCAATTGACGCAGCTGCAGCGTGGAGTATGCATGCCCAAAGAAAGCGAAGCAGCCGCCGAGTCTAACTGTGACAGAGGCTTGATCATCTGAAAAAAACATACATAAGCCGCTTAATCCGATCAGCGATGGTCCTTCAGGTCGAACAGATACGAGACCTCCTTGGATCCCATATTCCTGTAGGTCGACCCTAAACCCCCCAAAACCCCCTAAAAACCCTCTACCCAGTCAGTGAGTACATCCGGAATCTAGGTGCGGGCACGGAATCAGAACTAGATTTTTTCCTAAATCAATATTGAATTGTTCAGTCATATAACTTAGGATCGTCCAATGCCTATATCACCTATCACTAAGAGACCCCTAGAGGAGGATAGGGCTCAAGGGCGCGAGAAGGCTTTTTTTTTTTTTCTATGATCTGGGAAATGAAACCCAGACAACTATATTTGATGAGTACAGATCTCAGTCGACCGCACTATTCTTCCTACATGCATTCAAGTATCCGACGGAAGAAGAGTCGCTGCCGTGTTCACTATACTTCCAAGCCTGTGAACTATCCCTCCGTGGGAAACTGGCTCAGCTGGAAGAGGCTCAGTGGTCTGAATAAGTGGAAAAGTAGCCCTCCTATGAGTGAGAGAACTAATACCCCACGGTTCAGAGCCTAGCAGCCATTGTCGGAAAACCTCTTGCGGACGGGAATGAAACTCAGTAAGCGGAAGAGCTTGAGCCTAGGTTGAAGATTCCAGTTCACTTGAGGGGCGATGGAGACTGATAAGACTACTTCCTCTACCGTAACGGGATCTTTCTTTACAGCTGGGGCGCGTGGGACGAGGCTTCTCCGCCCATTCCTAGTCTCTCTCCTTGTCTGACTGTCCTTCTTTTAAGATAAGTGAAGACCACGCGGACACCTCTTTCTATGGCTACCGAAAAAAACCCATTCGTCTAATCTAACTAAAAAGCAGTAGGAAATGCGAAAGCGCTAACTTCTTCTGTTCGCTGGCATTGACCTGTAGAGTGAGTCTTGCCTTCTCTACCGCTCCGCCCCTTTTCTTTAATCAGAAACACTTCTGCACTACTAGTAATGTAATGCGCTTTCTTCTCTAGCACCTTCTTCAATCAAATAGTCTGCGGACAGACCTTTTAATAACTCCACTCTCTGGCTGCTACTAAGCAAAAGGTTTGCTACTCCTTGGTGTGGAAGAGATTAGCTATCTTTGTCTTTCCCAACTCGTCATGGTGAGACTCTCCTCATCGGTAGCCCCGGCAGAAATCTTTCCCGGATCGTATGCCTTTTTCTCTCTTTCCAGAAGTTGCAGAGGGGACCTGACCTAAAAAAGAAAAGCTTTCGAGCTAATCATCCTTTAAGTGCGACTCTTGAGTCCTCCTCCAAGATTATCCGAGCACCTACCCTTGATTGGAAATCTAAGCGCGGATGCCTAGCTTGAAGGGGAGAACTCTAATAAGTTGCCGAACGAGCTCTTCCAGACAAGAGGGTGGGCGCCCATCTTCCTATGAACTTGTGTCAAAAGGATAAGTTTCTCGGTACGCGGAGAAAGATGAAGAAAGTTTCGGAATGAGCTTCCGAAGATGGTCAAAAAGTATTCCCAGGGTTAAGCTCACGTACCTGGCCCTTATGCAGAAGGGCCCAGCAAGAGCAGCTGTCCATGGTGGTTAGTTTCAAACCTAACCTTTTCCGAGAAGTAGATCTTATCCTCTTCTCCGCTATATGCCTAGTCCAAGTAGTTCGCTCCTTCCTGGCCCGGACCTTGAGCAGATTTCACTTAGCCCTCATTCATTTGGTTCTCGCTAAGCCAGCGGACCGACTCCTTCAAGGTCAAGTTCGGAAAGCAACTCTTCGCCCGATACCACTCGTCAGATATTATCCATCTTTCTCAAGTAGCAAGAAAACTCTGAAATTATTTTGACCTTGAACGGTCTAGGCAGCCTGGGCTCTCCGGTCGGCACGGAACTCCCTTTCAATTCAAGCATCGGACCAGGGATGAATTAGCTCATCCAACTTCAAGGTACGGGGCCGGCTAACGCTACAAAAAGAGTGTTAGTTAATTCCACTTCTGCAGCCGGGACTTATTCCGGGTCTTTCGCTGGCTGCTATCTTCTACTAGGTCCACCACTAGTTCAGTTCCTTCGCTTGGTTCCGCTACGTACACATATCTTTTCTTTGCCTTCTTCCAGCTCGAAAGGATAGGGGGCCTCGCCTAGCAAGATCAATTCATGAGTAGCACTGTCTACTTCTGAACTATCCTTTATCAGATCAGATTCGGGAGAAAGACTGAAAGGGATGGGGACAGCTACTGGCACAAAGAAGAAGTGCCCTCTAGCTACCGCTGGATCAGGCGAGCATCCTAAAAGAGAGCGAGCCCTTTGACCTATCACTCTTTGCCTGCACCTCTTGAAGAGCTTGAACCTGAACTCCATGCCACCCACTTTCTTTGAGCTAGACCTGGTCTTCCTTAATTAAGCTTAGTTAGGTGCGTAGGTATGGGGCGAGCTCCCGATGCTCGAGCGCTTCCAAGACCTAAAGCGATTCCGCCAGCTGCTGCTTAAAGCGATTCCCGCCAGCTGCTTAAAGCGATTCATAACCGCAGTAGAGCAATGATTCTTCCACTCTTACCCGCTGACGGGGGAGGAAATTTATCAAGGTTGCGGAACCCAGGCACTTCTCCTCTTCTGGGAGGGGTCTGGAAAGATCTCATTCGACCTTACCCAGTTCGGCTTATGCGCTAGTCCAAATGTCCGTTCCTCTTCGACTTGGAGCAGTTTCATTTGCGGCCCCTCTGCCCTAACTTAAGAGCAGCCGAGAACTACTGTCCAGAGCTAATCAAGTCCGACCCTAGCTCTTTCATAGGTGAGAGCAAGGGGTTACTATCATTTTAGCGGAATCCGGACAGGGCTCCATTCTCTTTGTTTGGTCACTCATCCTAGTAGGTACGTTAGGTCGAAGTGAGGCTCGACTGAAGAGGAGAGGGCAAGCTAACCCGTGACGCAGAGGAAGGCTCCAATGCGAAAGAAGGGCAGAAAGTGTGCTCACCGGTCGAAGCGGCCAATCCCGGCTCAGATAACCCGGGAAGAACTGGACAGAAACAGATAGCCTACGAATCCATGCCTTCAAAGTGGTCTATCCGATGGTATGCCGACTTCATACGATTCAATGCGGAAGAGGTCGACTAAGAAGCAGAGTAGAGTGACGCGGCGAGGCTTCATAATAGGTATGAATTTTCGGCCGGGGACCGGAAAAGACTGGACCACTTATGAGTCTCTCTTGACCAGCTTTCCGGTAAAGAGAGCCCAACTCGGCACGGAAGGTCAGATCATAAGATAAAATGCGCTGATTCAGTTCTTTTGTCTTTAATTAATAAAAGAAGCCTCACTGGTATCTAAGACTATCCGTCCCTGGTCTTGTTCAACCGATAGTAGGTAGAAGCGGAGTCGAAAGAGCTCCGTCTTTATCCTCAGATCCTCAGTTGGAGCGAATCCTCAAAGCAAACCGACAGACCGACCCACGTCCATGCCTTCAAAGTCTGCCTGAACCACCGAACGAGAGAGAAGTATCGAAGTAGTAGCGGTAAGTGAAGCTGTCTAGCATAAGCATGGATAAAGGCTCTGAAAGAGGTGCGGAGCGGGGCTCGTTCAAGGACTATGAGTAGAAGTGGCGAGTAGGGAGCCGATCAGTGACGCCGAAGAGACGTACTTTAGTTTCAGTGCGCTATGAATCTCTCGATCGATAAAGGTGCGAGGAACGACGCGGTTAAGAGGCAAAGCTGGATTAGCGCTACTGGATGCTCTCCACTCAGTAGGACAAGCGGAATGTGCTGCTAGTCCAAGTCCTCATACCAAGCCAAGCACTGGTCACCGATCACCGAGAGAAAAGAAGAGATTCATAAGATCATATCTTCATAATAGAGATAAGAGAGACCGAATGAATGGCGGGCTACAGAACCGAATTAATAGTGGACTAAGGGATAATACATGGGCTGACGACCAGTAAGTTGCTTAAGTGGATGGAGGCTCCATTCATTCCTTTTGCGCTCTTCCTTCTTAGCCCTCATTCTCCACTCCAGTGGCACTCGTTACAGTATGATGTGGTTAATGCCCCGGTGCGAAGTGCTTTAGCGCTCAAAAAGAATGCTTTGACCTCCCTTAGTTCGGAAAGGTGCTCCCGCTCATAGTCCTATACCAACCTTCCCTACTAGTCACCATCTAAGAGAGAGGCACCTCTGAGTTCCTTCCCTGGACCTTCTGACCATGGAGAGCAGATGAGAACGCCTTCCTTCTCAAAGCTTCCTTTCATCCCTTCCCCTCGGGCACCCAACTATTGAGATGGCTTGCACGGGTTCAATTCATTCCTATAGTGACTCGCGCGAAGAACGAGAGGTGCGAAGAGTTAAGGCATTGGAAGTTAGCTGGAGACCCTGTCGTGTACGATTCCATATGGTTAGCGTTCCACTCCACTCTTAATTAAGAGTCAGAGGGGATCAGTTCCTGCCATAATACCAGACTTGCTAGTTCTTCAAAGTGAGAATTGGATTCTTTACTTTAAGAAGCTACAGGTGCAGTTCGCTAGAACGCTTCACTCGTTCGCCCCTCATGCTCTCCTTATTTTCTTCAATCGTACACAGGCGAGAAGAGGGATTCGGTAAAGAGGAAGGATTCGGGGAAGATCTTTCGTAGTTTTGTAGTTGGAACTCGGTCTCCTTTGTTTGGTGAGCGTGCAAGCGAATTGATCACACTTACAGACAGGTACCTTTCTGGATATAGGTATGCAGAAGGCCTTGGCAGTTGCGGGCAGGTATGCTATTGCGCGGCTAGCTATCTTGGATCTCGCTACATAACGGGGAGGAGCACCTTGGTTCGGGCACAACAATACATTGGTTAGTCGCGGATAGCAGGGCTTCGGTACAATCAACATCATATAATAGGAGTGCTTCGGTAGGAAGAGTGAAGATTCTAAGACTTGCAGAGCTGCGTGGGACTCTGTACGTGGGGCAGAGAGAAAGGTCGGCATCAACCTGGCAGCGTCGAGTAACTAATTCAGTCTAGTTTCCAATGGTTCATAAGATAGTGAAGAATCAGACCTGGACCTGGAAGGCTCACTACTCTATATGTCATACCTATGGGAGCTCTTCTCTTCTTTAAGTAAGAACGGAGAGTTCCATTGCCCTAAACCTTTCCTACTACTCTTTTCAGATGGGTTCGTGCTCTTTCCATCCCTAAGTGTGATTGGCTAAGTCCATGAAGAACTTAATGGGTTAGCCAGGGCTTTCGAGAGGGAAGGCTTCTACTGTTAGATATAATTCCTCTGCCTTTGAATGAGGTAAGCTTGCCCGACACTCCCACGGAGCGGTCCTGGCTCGTCGAACCCTTTCACGAACTCAGACTGGGACGAGGAAGAAGTTTTCAGGCTGAACCAAGGGCATTAGCATCAGTTGATTCTTTTGCCAGAGCACTTTTGAGGTCTAATCTATACGACTTCCTTTTCCTTTAGCAGATGGGTATGAATAGGGCGAATCAAGTTACCAAAGGGGCGAACCGAACCTTTACCGTTCAATTTATCCTAAGCGGTGAAGCTTCCCAGATGTTTCGATGGCGGAAAGAAGGGAAAAAGAGCGACTTTGAGAGGTGATCTCAGCTCTTAGGGAGAGTTACAATCATTAACTTTCTAGATGAGATCTTCTCAGGGCAGTGTTGAGCTAAGGGCACCCCACTTCGAGGCCTACGGGGCGATACAAATATATATTATTACCGCTCCGTGGGATGTCTCAACTCAAGAACCGGAATCGGATGAACTATCTTCTTCACACGGCGTACCAAAGAGAATCATACTCTAGTTCGCACGAGGGAGGCACCTCACACTGTATTCATTTAATTTACCCTTCCTCTTGTGGTAGAGGACGAATAGTGATTCTTGCAAGTAGGGGTGGGCTGGCTCTTGGTACGCGACTTCCATTAGATTAGCAGGACCCACATTAGGCGAGTTCTCCTTCGTGGGCGAGATAGGACATTCCTCCTTTAGGCGCATGTGCTCTCACCCCTGGGAAAGGTAATCAAATGCAGCCCAGATAGCCTTCCCATGAGGTAGAGAGTTGCTGAAACTGCCTCCTTCCTTCTCAGAGTGTTTTGCCTAGCCTCTAGTGTAGGATTATCTTCCTAAACTGAACCCCTTACCGTAGAGTAAGAAGAATCTAACTCTGATGTGCCTGGAACTACTTTTGAAGAAGAATGAAGAAGAATCCGGGCCTTTCTGGCTCCGATTCTGGTTCAGTCTGCTCTGAGCAGACTGATTCCCAAACCCATCTGACTTGACTTAGTGGGTCTTGATCAGTTCCCGGATCTCACCTATGCTCTAGCCAGGGAAATAAGGTTCAGAGCTCTTGATCAGTCCTCAACAGGAGAAGGCTCAGAATAATAAGATTGTCAGCGAAGGCTTCCCCACGCACAAAAGAGAGTGACCTTACCTCTATCTATCTTAACTTAAAAGAAAAGAAGCAAGCTACTCACCCCCTCTGAGACTTTCTCCAAGGGCTAAGTAGTATTCTATTTTATAGGCCCGGGAAGTTGCTCTTTTTCTACAATAGAGGGAAGAGTATACCGCTCCGTGGGTTTGAGACGAAGGCTAGACTCGGATTATCATAGTAATTAGCCTCTGGATTCCTTCCTTCAGCCTTCCACGACCTCATGCGCCTCCAATTGGACATTGATAAGGATTAGTGCGCAAGACAGCCCTTCTGATGATAGGTACGAATCCCCCCGGCGCACAAATGAACTTCAGTCAGACTGAGCGGCTACCAACCTTCTTTCTCTTTCTGTCCCTTTCCTTATCATTTAAACATTGCAGTTCATACTCCTTATCATTTAAACATTGCAGTTCCATAATCGAATCGTAGCACTTTTTTTGTCGAGCCATCCTTCATTACGCTTAGCTTCCATCACATATCTCATAGTTTGATACTTTCAGGAGGAGGACTGACGCGGCGAAAAGTATGAATTGTACAAGCATCTATTCACCAACTGCTCTTGCTTGGATATATGGATCCGGGAGAGACAGCCCTCACTCTTCCACTGTACCCGTCATAACTGATTCTATCTTTGTCATGCATGGGGAGTTAGAGGCGCCAAGAAGGATTGGGAGTGAGTGAGTGCAGGGAAAGAAAAGAGTTCATGGCTAACGACATTCACTCATAGTCACTTTAGTGCGCTCCATAGTCTCAAGTGTAGAGATTGGTGGAAGCACTATATAATCATAGACTTGAGAGCACGACAAGGCACCGAACGATAAAGTCAGAGAGGCTTCTATATAGTCTAGTTCTATGATCTCCCTCATTCAAGTCAAGTACAATTGGTAAATTCTTTGACCTTTTCTCTGTGTTCAATCTATAGGCCTCAATAGGTAGTCGGTCCAATCTATAAATTCGGTGAGAGGGTGCCGCATGATTGGCTTTCAGATAAGCAGGGGTGCAAAGTAGTAGGTCTCATGCACGAGCAGTGCCGTTACCAATTACGAAAGGAAAGTCAAAGGTATCCCTCTTGCGTCGCTATCGCTTGCTCCTTGGGTTTATGCCTTCAACTACTCACGTCAAACTCATTGTTGCCGACCAAGTCGTTTGTGTTTAGCTTGAGTGCCAAGGTCAAGAGAATCATTAAGTCCTCATAATTAGTTGATGGCTCAACGGGTGAGGGCTATAATAAAAGTAAAGGAGCTTTCTTTAGGCCCGTGACACGTGTTCAAGCTGCCGGGGATGAGAAGAATGATTAATCCTGCACTCGATGGGTGGTGAACTACTTATCTCGCTCGACTTAAGCTCCAGGTCTCAGTTAAAGAGTTCTTTGGGCTCACAGAATACTTTGGGAAGACTGTCACTATCGTTCGTTCCTCTCTATTATTCGATAGTCGAATTCCATTCTCTTATTATGTATAACGCTCCTCTCTTCTGACCTTTAGTGGAAGCATGTAATCGTAGCCTAATCTAGGAGCTTCCAGGAATCGTAGCCTACTCGTTCGGTCGTGAAGAGGGCTGCTTTAGTGGCTAAGCAGGTCTTGCACACATGGTCGTCAAAAGCTGCCTATTGGTCGTCGCAAGTCACTCCTCTTTACACGGCTAAACGATCGAGCAAGGGGACAGGTCGGCACGAGAAGGTATTCTTTCATAAGCCCCAATGGTGAAGCGAGGAACTGTACTCTCTAGTTGGGAAAGGAACTCAGATCAAGTAAATGAGGAGTTGCTTATAAGTAGGTGGAACTGCTGACCTAGACTCCGAACTCTCAGCTAATTTATAAGAGTTATCGCCACTCAACTGACTTTATTTAAGGTACGGGGCCTTGGATTAAACTGCGTGATGTCAGCCTTAGCTACCGTTATAGATGTGGACGTCTTGGCTCGCGGTCTATATCGATTTGACCAGGAGGGCTTATTTGGAAGGAGATAGCCAGACACCAATCAAGGTAGTATAATAGGCTCCATGGAGTAACCTTCATGGGAATCAGAACAAGACAGCACCACACCTGATCTGCTTTAAAGAGAAAGCAAGAACCACTGAAAGAAGCCGACAAAGAGGACGCCAGCCACTTCACTTATCTTATAAATGGTCGTTCGCTCCTGATCTGCTTACTATCGCCTGGAGCTAAGTGATGGATGCCTGTACACTTGCCAACCTTGCTCTGCATCGAATGGGACGAAAATGACCGAACTGAATCGCCCTCGACTTAACCTTAACATATCAGACCTCGAGCTCATGCTACTACTACTGAATGAAATCCGACAGGCTCGGCTCTTGCGAAAGGAAAGAGCTCTTCTTGCGAGGGGAGTAGCCATCAATGCTTCTGAGTGATCCCCGAAATGCTCTGAATGGGTCGACTGCACCGTGGGACTCCGCATCTTCTATCTTCACCAGTACTTGAAGGAATAACATTAGAGAAGTCCAGAACGCGAACTCAAGCCTATACACCTATACGGCTGCTACTAACTAGTGCAAGATCTAAGGTGACGAGTTCCATACTATACCAAAGCGTCCACATCTTCCTTTCTCCGAAGCGCTACTCTTTCTGCGGCTACAGGGTGCTAAGGACTCCTAGAGGGGGTAGGGGTTGAGTATGACTTCGGACTATCCACAATACGAATACGGGAAAGGACTGATTTTGATTCTTCGTCACCTTCCTTCCCTTGTTTACCAGGCATCTCTATCCTCTCGATGAGTTCTCCGAGCCCAGAAAGGTTTGTGAGGGCAAGATTCCTACTTCTCCAACTCCTCTGACTATGAAGAGAAGATTGAATCTAAGGCTGATTGATGCACGAGTTCGGTTTTCCCTCGAACTGAACACTTTCGTTCGATTCTCCTGATGAACCACACTTATGCTACGAACTAGTCTCTCTGCTTTAATGCCGGGCACTACAAATCTAATTGAAGCTTTAGACTTCAGCAGGGCAACCATGCATCAGCAGCGGATTCAGATCCAGGTGCTCTTCTTTCTGTAGATTCAAGAGAGGGTCGAAGGGAAAGATAAAGAGTTCATTTGAGATGCCTAGCCTATCATCTTAGGGGGTAGCTCCACCGAGAGGGTAGACAAGGACTACTTTATATTTCCTTTTTGGTTCCGGAATTGATACTCAAACAAAAGAGTTCGGATCTGCCTATCTTTCTTGCCCGCTTGCACCTTACCTCTTTTAAGTCTTATTGAGACTCTATCTCATCTCCTGGAACATCTACATAAGATTAAGGTTCGATATCCGAATAGTGATGACTTACGTGCGGGGGATGTTCTCCTATCTATTCTATTCATTGATAATTTAGTTTAGTAGAGTGATCTTTGTCAGGGCAGCATAGGATAAGTGAAGTGGTTCCGCTCTTTATTCTTTACTCAGAGCTAGGACCGCGTAGTGGGCAACTACTTGTAGTGGCTTTCTTTTTTTTTCTATTTGAAGGTTCACGCCAAGAAGATAGGCAATGCAGACGCTCCAATTCAGACTGAAATGAAAGAAAAGAAAGACTGGTACTAGTACTGGTACCCGAGGTAAGCTAGGACGGATAGAATAGAGACCTCGAGTGGAGTTTAAAGACTGAAATGAAAGAAGAAAGACTTTAAGTTTAGTACTTCAAATGAAATGCACGGGCATACGAAGTAGAAGTTAAAAGAAATGAAATTAGCGTACGAAGTTAAAAGAAATGAAATTAGCCGGGTAAAGGCACGCTACTAAAGCTCTCCGCAGATCCTCGCACCAGTATAGTCTCTGGTTCGCTAGGTAGGACTCGTTGGGGCATAGCATTATGGGACTCGTGGCACAGGGCACTGGTAGTACTTGTTGGGGCAGGGCCTTAGAGGACTGTTGGGGCAGGGCGTAAGCCTCGTTGGGCGGTCAGGAAGGTGTCTGCTCTTCGTGGTTCCGCATCCCACCCGAGGAGTGAGCAACCGAGTATTGAGGAATAGACCCGTCCTCTCTGGCCGGTCGGGTTCTGCTTAGAGGGTCTGCCTTTTCGTTTCTCCTTGGTTGGGTTTTAGAATCTGAGTCCAGGTGTGTCCCTTTCAAAATCCCGCATTTCTAGCTTTGAATTCCTTATTCCAATCTTTCTTCGTTCAGAAGAGGTTTAAACTCTTCAGTGTGATTGGTCCCGTCATTACAGAGTGGAACAGCCAGAGAGGAATAGGAATGAAAGGCAAGGCAAGGAGGAGAGCAAAGATGCAGCCCAGTTATAATTAGACTAAAATCCTAAAAATAGCTCTTCCTGGCTGGGGGTCAACCCGCAAGTGACCATGAAAGGAATTCTTTCCATCCGCATCGGTCTAGCAGCTAGCATTCAACTAAACTAATTAATGCCAGTGGAACGATCTGCTCTTCTAAGCATAGGAAAAGTAGCGATCTGCTCTTCTATAAAGAAGGATTCGTTCAGAAAAGAAAGAATAAAGTCGTTCAGAAAAGGAAGGATGCGTCTTTCAGGATTTGAGACAACCTCTACAGCTTCTTCCGGCTTGGCATCTTGGCTTGGATCGCACCGTTGACCTGCATCTTGGATTTAAGCTTCCTATCATCTACAGAATCAAGACTGAAAGTTGAGAAATGAGTCTCACCTATGGTTCCGTCCTGTACTATCCATTCCATCCTTTACGACGCTTAGCGGCTATTTAAACTCAGAGCGAGCCCTTTGACGACGCTCGTTACGTCGATCTTAGCCCCTCCTACTGGTCTTACCTTTCTAAAAATAGCTCTTCCTGCAGGCTTCCTCTCCCATCCCACGTTGAAGCTTCAATCAAGTGAATGGTGCGCGTGGGCTTCAATCAAGTGAATGGTGCGCTGGCTCTGCTCATTGCATTGTTTTGTTAGTATGGATAGAGTCGGAGGTTAGTATGGAATTCCGTCTCTGGTTCTACTACCAAAGACTAGTTTGACGAGAAAGGTCTGAGACTGGGACTGGCGCGAACAAAGAAGTGATCAGACTATATGCTTAACACATGCTTCTTTAACTGTTCCTTTCGGGTTTAGATAAAGTTCAAGCGGTGCTTCAGATAGAGTAACTTCGGGATCCAAGAGCTTAGGCCGGGCAACCCGCGGAGTGAATCTGAGCATTATGCCCTATCTCCACGGGAAATTTACTTTTATATTAAAGGTTCGCTGCTCGTCCGGTACTTAATTGGTTGAATTGTTGCATTGGGTTCTCGTCCGCTACCCTCCTCTACTTTACTTGAATTGGGTTCGCTACTTTCCTTTCATCCGATCCTCTGAATTGGCTACTTTACTTTCCTCCTGCTGCTGAACCACGTGAACCACTTCAACTGTCCCATTGGAACTCAGCTGCTCCCCAACTAGTCTTATGCCAGTGAGTGGGAAGTGCACGAACGCAAGTAGTATTTTGTGACGAACGATGCCAATGACCAATCACAAAAGTCAGATCATCGTTTCACTTCTTTATTATAATATAAAGACATGAATTCAATTGAAGTGCAGAAGAAAGAGGATAAGCATCCGAAGTGAAATCAAGATCTTCAATCTTTGATCGTCGTTTTCTAAAGCCAAAACGAGCTAAAAGCCGTGCAGAAATAGCAATCCTAGATAGATTGTACTTGTTCGCATTCTCATGCCTACCACTGATACGCCTCACTTGGTGTGCTAACTATGAACTTGATCCGTATCCACCTGCTTGGGATAGGCAAAGCAGAGTACCGAATTCAAAGCAGAGTACCGAATTCATGGCACTAGGCATAAAGAGAGGACTCAAAGACTCGAAAGACAGGAACGAAGCCAGATCTAAAGTCTAAAGTCGGCCCTAACGAGCAACAGCTACCCCTGAGGAAGCAGCGCCGAATTCAAATCACGAAGCAGCAGATCTCATGCGAAGTGAAAGTATCACGAACTTTCTTTTCCACCCGCGGCAGAACGAAGACATGCTTGGTTATTGTGACCCAGCAGAAGAGACCTTTCACGTCGTCTGTCTCCTCCTTAAGATAAAATAGTTATTTCCCTTAAAATCCCTGCGCTTGTCAGGTCTCGTGGAGCTAAGTAAGTTGACCCGCCCCATCCCAAGGTGAGGCCTGGGTCGTTCTACCTAGGAGCCGTCCTCTTGGGAGCTAAAGAAGGTGGTGGTCCAATAGAATATTCTAGGTCTAGCAGAAAAGGAAGTCCAGAGTAGTCATTGCATTCTTTCCATCTGATATATTGCGGTAGGCATTTTCTTTCCCCATCCGAGTGAGTAGGCATTCTTTCGAGTAGAGGCATTCTTTCCATCCGATCCGAGTAGGCCACATTCTCCCCTTAACTCCGTGGGTGTGATCCGATCCTTCTTAATAGATGATGAATGAGGGACTTCTCCATTGCATGCACAAACGAGGGACTGCTTTCTTCGCATTTAGCTATCCGAGGCGCGCCCCACGTCGGACAACAGGAACGACGGAAGCCCGGACTGGGAAGAACGACAGACGCCAGGGACGACACAAGAACTACACACGACGGAAGCATGCAATTGAGTGAGCGCAGAACGACGGAAAGGAAAGAACTCACGACTGAAGAACGAATAGGAAGCCCGGACGCATATGGGAATAGCACAGATTGTATTGTACACTGACCCCCGCTTTAGGCGCTCCCAGACTATAGATCGCTTAAGATAGCTGTTCCTGCAGGAGCTTCTTCCTTAGAGACCAGATGCCAGAGACCACACCACACCAATAGTAGAAGAAAAGAAAGAAGGGATGAGACCCGTGCTTCAATTTATCTCTTCTTCTTCCTTTACTTGAAGCATGTGCCACGCTAAATTAGCAAATATAAGAGAGTGGGATGCCCTCTACCCTTTCTGAGCCTATTCCTTCCATACGTCCTTGACCCTTCTTTCCGCTCTACTCTTTAGACTTGCATGCACTCAGAAAGCATCAATCACATTCTCCCTTCCTTCCGACCGTACGATAGAGTTACAACTATAGGCACGAAGGGATGAGAAGTGACAATAAATAATAAGATCACGCTTATTATTAGTTTATCCTCTCATACATCCTTGCGCGGGTTCGTCGCTCGACCTACTTTCAGTCGGGTCCCAGCTCGGCACGGCGGAGCGCATCACTACCTCCCTTCCAGTCAGATGCCAGCGAACGAGACTGGCTATATATATACTACGCCTGCTTGTTGAATCTGATTGAGAAGTGTGGTTCCGCAGAGAAGAGAAGAAGAGAGAAGAGAAGAAGCAGCCCTAAGCCATAGGTAAAGTGAGACCCTTGCGCGCCCAGCACTCGTTGCACAGAGAATAAATAGGTAGAGGGAAGGGCCTAAGACGAGGAGTAAATAGAACAAAGGAAAGAGAAAGAGACCCCGACTATAAGCTATCTCCAATCTATATCTATGGGACTATATATAAGCTATCTCCAATCTATGGGACTATATATAAGCTATCTCCAATCTATGGTCTACGGTCCACTAACAATGCTCATGCCTAGGTAGGAGGATAAGAGGAATAGCTATCAAGGTGTGCACAATGACTTTACCAGATTTCAGTGGTTTATGCCCCGCTCTATCACCGCTCCGTGGGCTTATTGTTTCCCGTGGGGGCTTATGCTAGGGATTGGAAGGGAGGGCTTATATTCGCTGCTTCTAGTGCATATTTCCTTATTCGCTGCTTCTAGTGCATATTTCCTTCGCCGAGCGAGCGTAGCAGGTGTGGCTGCGCCTCCGAAGCATCCCTAACTTAGATCCGCTCCGCACCTTCTATTCTACTCAATCACTTGCGCGCTTGAATCAATAACTTTCGCACCGGCCTCCCGCCCTGAGGTCTTCGCCAACCCACATGATCATCCGTATCCGTAGCTGGAAGCTATTTAATTCCCCAAAGCAGGCACGATTGCCCTTACTTTCCAACTTCTCGGACTAGCTCTTTCCAACTTCTCGGACTATAATTGATCTCCCTTTTACACTTGAATCCCATTCTTCGTTAGCTTCGGTCGGCATGGACGCACCCTTAGACCCCCACGCTCTGACTATGATAATTTCCTATAGAGCCCCCTCCTTACCACGCTGGTTTTACGTCGATACGTCGTCTTTGTCTGCTTGGGCGACGTTAAGGAGTTAGGAATTAGGAATGAATCGCTCCATTAAATAAAGAAATGGGTTTAAATTCAGTTCTGCGTTCCAGTTCCAATGCGTTCACGAACAAGGACAAGTGGAGGGATATGGTTCACAGCTTGCCTTCCAACAGGTTCACTGGTAGCGCTCCTTGACATTCGACCTCACTCAGATGCATCCTTCTGATCGCTCCAGAACCATGAGTACGAGGGAGTTCGTTCGCTACACCCTTTGACTCATAGAGCCTTTCTAACATACATACTAGAAAAGACCATAGTTGACTTGATGAAAGAAATGCTCGCGTAGTTTACTTGCTCTACTGAAAGAAATCCTACTTCTAGCACCTCTACTGAAAGAAATCCTACTTCTAGCACTCAGAATAAGTAGCTTAGCTCCTTACTCTTACCCGTCAGATAGAAGGCATCCTTCCCATGTCCAGTCCAACCCGAAATTATAAGTTATCGGGGGTCTTACCATTTATAATGCTTATAGCAACATTGATGCCAGCTACTGATCAAATCAAAGAAGACGAGGGTTCTTGGGCCTGGCCAGCTTCGGTCGATCACACAGATCGCTTCGCCATCAACTCTTAAGTTAGGTTATTCAATATTCCATGCAAAGAAGAGAATAACAGGTTTAGGTGGAAAGAAGAACTAACTGGTTTAGGCCCTACTCTTCGTCCCTTAGCTATCCGTCTACAGAGATCTCTTCGTCCCTTAGCTATCCGTCTACAGAGAAGATCTTATCTTATTATATTATATGTCAGGCTCCACACCTATGTTGTCAGGCTCTCTGCTACAACAGGGGACTGCTTTTCCTTCGCACCGCTCTGTGGGATTAAAATCCACATAAACAAATAAAGAAAATAAATAGAAAAGATCAGCTGCACACTTCTCATTGAGAGAGATAAAGATAGAGAAAGAAATGTCTCATTGAGAGAGATAAAGATAGAGGAGAAAGAAATGAATTAGCATCCTTAACGCATCCATATTATTTAAATTATCATTCTCCATCCTATTGGTCGGTGTCAATTAGTATTCCATGATGATGTAGTGCTAAGCAAGATAACAAACATCTAATATATGATAGAACGATCCATCTCCTCCTTCTGACTGATGGGATGGATATTCCTACCAGCCTGCCCCATCCCAACTTCTATTACTTGGATTGGAAAACTGGATTCTCACTTATTCCTCTCATCCACCTACTCACACTAAGCACCCATATAAACCGATCGGATTAGGACCAACCAAGAGACCTGGGACGGAAAAGAGATACATACTGAGAAACCTTCCTACCCCTACGCACATACATAGCATCCAAAAAACCTGGGACGGAAAAGAGATACTGAGAAACCTTCCTACCCCTACGCACATACATAGCATATAGTCTCAGCCCTTATTGCGCGCCGAAGTATCCAAAGCTCCTTATTGCGCTGCGCTCCTTATCTTCACACGGGCCCACGAATCAGAGACATCACAAGTATCCAAAGCTCCTTATTGCCCTGTGCTCCTTATCTTCACACGGGCCCACGAATCAGAGACATCACCATAGGTCAGAACACCAATCGGAGAAAACAAACAAGTTATAATCATACGATTGCGAAACAAAACAATAAGTACTTCTCTTCTCCTAACCTAAAAGGTATCAAGATAGGGGTAGAGTAGAGTAGAAGAAGGGAATCCTTCGAAAGGAGGGACAGTTCACAAGGAAAGAGAGGTAGGCAGGCATGCTAGCTGTCCAATCTAGCCTGATTCACCTGCGTTAGCTAATTAATGAATGAGGTCAGAGTTCTGTTCTAATCGGGGCTAATGAGAGGTGTCTTATCCTTCTTGGATAACGAAGCAGGCATCATGGGTTGGGGTGTGGGAACGAGGAAGAGCATTAGATCTTTGAAACGAGACTTTATCCCCAGCCTATAGCCTAGCATTACTTCATGCCTCCAATCATAGCAGATCTTACTCGCAATAGGCTTTCATAATTTGGTTCATGCCTCCAATCATAGCAGATCTTACTCTCACTCTCAATAGGCTTGGCTTTCTTTGGTGTAGAAAAGGGCCCGGTCTATAGCATCAAATCAATGGGAAGCGAGTAGAGTCGGTCAGCGCGACACTTCTTTCTATGAGGGGTCTCATTCTCAATTAAAGGATTAGAACACTGAAATTAGGGATCAGCACCTACCACTGAGCTGCCCATTGCTTCATTCTAACCGTGCCCTAGGCTCCCCTACCCTTGCTTCATTCTACCGGTACCCTACTAGGCATACTTCCCCGAGCTTCATTCGAGAAGTGAGATTATCCATTGCCATTCCTCATTCTATAAGGATCCCCGCTTCATTCATTACTATACCCCGCTTCAATCCTCATTCTATAAGGATCCCCTTATACCCCTGCACTATAGAAGTAAGATCCCAAGTAAAGTCAGATCCCATTGGAACGATAGTGAACGGTACCGAAGTGAGATTACAGATAGAGATAGTGAACGGTACCGAAGTGAGATTACAGATAGTGAACGGTACCACGACCAGCATTAATTAGCATTGACTACCACCGTCATCCAGCCATGCTTAGAATAGCACTGACCAACATCATGTCATCCAGCAATGCTTAGAATAGCACTGACCACCTCATCCAGCCATGCTTCTTACTTAGAATAGGACTGAACACCCACCGTCATGTCATCCAGCCATGCTTACATGCTTAGAATCAATTCGGACTTACCAACGTCATCATGTCATACATGCTTCTTACACTTACCAAGAATAGCACTGACCAACGTCATTCATAATGTCATCCAGCCAGCCATGCTTAGTCGGACTGAGATCTATATGATATGGTTACGCTTAGCTTAGAATCGGACTCACATCTATATGATGATGATGCTTAGCTTAGAATCGGACTCACATCTATATGGTTACGCTTAGAATTAGACTCACATCTATACGGTGATGCAATGCTTAGAATTGGACTGACATCTTGATGCTTAGAATCTGACATCTATAATCTATATGGTAGAATCGGACATCTCATCTATATGGTGAAGAGGAGGGAGGCACGTAGCAGAGCGAACAACGTCACTGAAGAGCAGGGAGACACATAGCAGAGCGAACAACGTCACTGAAGAGCAGGGAAGCACGTAGCGGAGCGAACAACTGAAGAGGTGATGGAGAGGCACATAGCAGAGCACGTGACTGAATGAAGGTGACAGAGGCACATAGCAGAGCGAACAACACGTGACGCAGATCTAGCGAATCGAGCAAGGGAAGATCCTTGATAAATTCCCATTTATTCTATTCCTTAAGCAAAGGCCTACACATCCTTGATAAACTCCCACATTCATTACTTACTCCTATTCTCCCACTCATTACTTACTCCTATTCATTACTTAATCAACAAAGGCCATCGATATTCACAGAATGGTGCTTGAAGCTGAAGTGAGTGCTCAAAGAGAATCAGAGATTCGTTTAAAGAATAAGTGACAGAGTGCTTTTCTTGACGCTTCCTTTCAGTGCAATGCATTTCCACTCGCGACACTTTCCAAGTCCATTTCAAGAGTGAAGAGCGAAAGCACTCGATAACTGGACAAGTGGCATAAAGAGTCGTGGGCGGCGAGCCCTCTTTCCTCTTTCGAACAGTTCTTATTCTCTTTGAATATGATCTTTTCATTGCTGTCGAGGGCTTTCCCGGGATTCTGGAGTAGCTCTAGAAAGAGTTCTTATTATTGGCGAACTCGCAAAGCCTGCTTCTGTTTGGGATTCATTTCCCGTGCCTTCCTTAACTACACTACCTCTGTCCGCAAGATAGAATCTTTTCCGAGTGGCATTGGCGTTTCACAATTTAATGAATCGGGGGAGATTCTCTATGGTCACACTCTTGACAATAACTCAATGGATATAACCGCGGGTTCGGACATCTTCTTTGGGAATTGATTGGCGTGGTCTGGAAGTTCCTTCTGGCAGGAATTGATTGAAAGGACTCGCACACCTTTGGCTAATTTGATTCGATGGAGAGATAAGCCAGTGGCTCTTTCCATTGTGCAAGCAAGATTGGTTGGATTAGCCCACTTTTCCGTAGGTTAGATATTGACTTATGCAGCTTTCCTCTAAATCAGGTTAATAAGGGTGGTCCCCATCTATAGGGTTTCGTTTCCCATCTCCATCTATGTGATAGGGTTTCCTATATAATAATAATAGTAAGTAATAAGTAATATAAGTAGTGTAATCAGGAATGAAGGATATAAGTAATGTAATGTAATCAGGATGGGGTAATGCATCTTTATTATTATCTTTAATTTAGAATATGGGGATGTTCGATCAAGTAGTTGGTTTGGTCAAGTCTTCCTTTCTGCCTTTCTGGAACAACAGACTGTACTGTACTGTGGTGGGATTCGGTTTAGGTGATTCGGGTTGACCTGACCCCTCTTTGTTTTTCAGTGGTGGCACTGTGGCTTAGGCTTACTCTTCTATTCTGCTCTTTCACTTGGCGCATCTATTTCGGTCTTTTCTTTTTATGTGTTCATTCGAAGCATCTATTTCGTATTTATAAATAGTGTTTTGATATATTTCGCGATTGTGAGGGCGAAGCATCCACATCCATTTGGGTTGGTTCTTTTTAGGTTTCAGTATTTATATATTTTTATAGATAGGCTCATGGATATAGATATTTTGGGGGTTTAGGGACATTTTGAGGGATAGGGCCGAAGGGCTCGGTTAAGATTGACTCGACTTCTAATCATTCAATTGAATTTGACTCGACTTTTCCAATCATTCAATTTCAGTCTCGACTTTGATAATCATTCAATTAAGGAAGGGGGAGGGTTACTCTGTCGAAGGTAGATTCAGACTCAAGTTATGCGGCGTTGGTTGACTCAAGTTATTCGGATTCAAGTGATGCGTTTGACGAGAACCCTCTTGTTGATGTACCTGTGCTTGGATATCCTAATGGGGCACTATGCCTCAGGGTTACGTGACCTTACCTTACCCCTTTACTATGGTTAGGGGACGGTACTTCTAATGGGACGGTACTTCTAATTATAATAAGAGTCAGAGGTTTGGTTTCCGGTTTGTTTACCCTAGTCATTTATTACCTATAACTATAAGATAACTCATCAGATCAGCCTCTCACTAATCTCGCTGCTTTCTTCGAAACGAAAACCTAGATGAAAACCTAGATGTGTATTGTATTGTCTGTGTGCTTTCGCTAACGCTTTCGCTTTCGCTAACATAGGTGGAAACACTCATTTATGGCCTAGGGGTCCTGGGGATTGGGGATATAGATGCCTAGGGGTCCTGGGGGTATAGATGCCTAGGGGTCCTGGGGGTATAGATTTTTATTTCTAGATAAGAAAAGGTGTCCGGGGGATTTGCTAAGATGTCCATAAATTCAATTATGTTCGAGTAAAAGATGTATACTTATGCATCTGATGTTATGTTACTTCCGGATTATAATTAGAGGATACCGACTTCATTATCTGCTGTTACTTCCGGATTCGAGGTCTAGGAATTAAATACCCATGTTCCAGTGTCTTCTAGGTGCTAATCCCCTACCCTACTTTATACGATGAAGTAATTTCATACATCTGCCAGAGTCGCATCCCTTGAATTGAACTGTGGCCCAATCCTAATCCTAATATTGATTCTTTTCTTTCTTGATCAAATGAACTAATCTAATAAAATAATAACTGTTTCTGGTGTCAACACTTTAATTGAACTACTTTTTGTTGCTTGGCTCTTTACTTTATCCTATGCAATGCTTTGCTTTACTACGGAAAAAGAAGGGTATGGGTATGGTATGAAAGCTTACTCCTTATCTGATGTTCGTTCTTGTTCGAAACAACTTAGTGTTTTTTATGTTAGTTATATAGAAATATCTCTATATAGACTAGTTTTCGTTATCGTTGTTATCTTTATATTATTATATATTTCGTTATCATTATATATATCTATGATAAATAGGCAGAGTTATAGTTATAATTATAATATAGGAATGTCATAGTTGTTTCTATTGGTTGAGACCGGTCAGGTTCAATTCAATTCACCGGTCAGGTTCAATTCAATCCCAAACATTTGATTTGTTAAAAGACGTGTTTGTTTGCCTGTTGCATTTGTTTGTTATAATATAATGGGTTTGCTTGCTTTCTTTTCTTCTATTCCCTTACCCGTCATTCGAATCGAATGCAATTACATACGTTTCCTATTATCGATTGAAAGGGATTCGAATTGGATAGGAGTTTGAATTGTTTCGGGGCATCGTAAGGGCATCGTAAGGGTAAGGGTAAGGGTTTCACACACGCGAGCCCCTTGCGTGCATTCTAGCGCGTGTGAGTGGCTTCTACGTGGGTTTTCGTTTGATTGTGTTGTTCTTGTTCGATCAACTCTCTTACCACTCGAACTCGCACGTAGCACGTATTCGATCAACTCCCTTCTCTTAGTGAATATGGGTATTGCTCGCACGTATTTTATTCTCTTTTATCTTTAGTTTTATCAACTATCAAAGGACTGGGCAACCACCCGCTCTTTTGAAGTTAAGACTCTAATACGAATACGCACCTAAAACAACTGGAGTGGATCCCTGAGCGATAGGATCGAGTGACGCCTCGAGCGAAGCTAAGCTATAGTCTAACTTATATGCATCAGCTCGAGCAGTAAGTGAGTAAGTGCTTTCGTTAGTTGTTATGAACGTCTATCTGAGCTCACTTTAGTGGTAGTGGGATCCGGTCGGTCTGGGTACCCGGGTATAGTTCTGCTCTAGTTTAATCTAGTGCCGTACGATCTTCTATATGTTAGTCCCGTATGATCTTATGACCTCATGCCTTTTATTTCAATATTATATTATAACTGTACGAGAACGTACCCTCAAATCAATCTAAATAAAGTTGAGGAACGCATGTGTTAAGCATCTCACATATCGCTAGCGGTTCCCGTGCCCATATTATGTCGTTTCTTTTAATGCATTTTTGATTCGCTCATTTATGCAAGTTCGGATTCATTCGGAAAAGCTGACGTCCGGCGAGGCAGGTAGAGCTATGCTCCTTACACCTATAATTGCCAAGCTTGTGGGTCCCGCTCGTACTCTATCAATCCTTACTCTCATTCAATAGTCGAACCATAAATATCATGGCATGGAATGTAATATATATGTAGCATTCAATCGAAATATGTATACTTCAATCGAATGCTATTGAATGTAATAATTGGTCAATCGAATGCAATGCAATTACTAGAATTATTTTCTTACGTGATTCTTACCCGTCATGTCATTCTATTCTATTCCTATTCTATATGTATACTTGACTTCAATTGAATCCTAATTCATTTCATTTTGTTATTCTTACCCGTGATTCGAATCCGCTATTTGAAGGGTCTCCTATGAAAGTCTGCGTCTGCCACTTTCTTTCTTTTACTTTCTGTTTCAAGCGAGCGCATGCATGGCTAGGCTATACTATATTAGTAGTTATTCTTGCTTAAGTGTTTCTTTTGATGGTGTGGTGTATTATATTATATTCTTTCCTCTCGCCTTCGCAGCGCAAATTACTCGATAAGGTAAGGGCGAGGCTTCCTTTTGTCGGCCCTCTCGCCTTCGTTCGCCCTTCTCACTTCGTCTTAGGTATGGTATTTCGTGTCCCCAGCACCAGTCGTTCATGGCCCAAAGCCATTCACTCTACCCCTATGGTCGAGCTCCTTTATACCGTTTCGTTTTCTTTCTAGCCCCATTCAAGATTATCTTATCTATATGTTCGATGCTCTCAATTTCCTCTATCTGGTGGCTACTCGCAGCTCTTGGTTCCTCTCCCTTTTTGAATGGCACCAGCTAAATTAAAAGATCCAAATATTACATTACCTCCTCCCTTCATAAGAACTCGTATCGTATGGGTACCTCTTATATTCAATATTATATTATATTGAAAACAAACCAAACCAGTGCTGCAGAGCAGAGTTGCTAACCTAGTTGGATTGTCACATATAGTAGTAAAAGCATTGTTTTAATCCGACCAAGTTTTCATCCGACCTTCCTGTTCTTTTAAGTCAGGAAAGCTATAGTGGGTCAGGTAGTGGGTCTCTCGCTTCCGAACCTAAGTGATAGTGATCCAATCAAAGTGGAATCCTAAAGATGAGTTCGAGGTTCAAATCCTATAATTCAATTCTAAGACTTGGCAAAGACAACGGGTGCCCATAAACAAGAAAGAAACTCAACTACGCGGACAGGCCTAATATAAGATAAGTCTTAGGTCGCCATAATAGGAAAACACTGTCTATAGCGGCAAAAGCAGTTAAAGCGTTTTTCCCTATATCCCTATAGAATATAGAATTGAGAATTGTCCTTGGGATCCACTTGTTTGATCTTATCCCCTATAGCGATGAGGAGCGAACGAAATGACGCCTCGAGCGGAGGGGGATAACGAACACTACTTTCAGACTTTCGTAGCTGTAGCTCAGTGGTAGTGGTGAAGCGGTCAGATATTACTCCTCGTAGGAAATAATACTATATAGAGGAGGGGATGAAAGAATAGAATACTAAATATTATATTAATATTCAATATTATTATTTATATTATTATTATTATTATTGAGGGTTAGAGTTCATGGCCTTTTATTGAGGGTTAGAGGCCTTACGACTTGCTAGAGGAATCAGACAAGACACGAATAAAAAAAAAACACTTGATGCGGCGCAATGACATTCATATATTAAATTAATATAAAACAAACACGTTGGAAAAGCCAAAGGGAACGCTTTATAGTTCTTATTTCTTTACTTTAAAATTGGAGTTTAGGAGTTAAGCAGCACGGTCCCTTCCTGCATGCCAGCCCCAAAGAATAAGAATCCGTTTCCTAAAATCAAATGGGAAGCCAACCATAGAGAAAGAATTCACTGCATTGAAATCAGTAGCTAGTAGCTACGCAACCCACAGAGTTTAAAGAACCAACCTATAAGGAGCATGAGTCAAGTCATATATATATTAGATTCCAATCCAACCTAAAGGAGAATGAGTCAAGTCATATATATATATTAGATTCCGCTTCCGCCGAACGTCGTTCTTGCTGTATTGTCTGTATTTGATCAACTGTCCAAACAACCCATTTGTACCCCTTTATAGGTTCCAACCAGGGAACACAATACTGGGATCCCCACATAGTTTCTCCTCCAAAAGGAACCATTACAATTCCAAAAAAAGAACTTATCTATTTTCTTTATTCGGTTATAACTTTCAGTCGAACTGAAGCTAAGGCACCATTTGCTTAAGGGAAATGAACTTCAGGGTATTAGATTATCTTATTTCAGGGTATTAGATTATCTTATATTATATCCAAATCCAACTATTTAAGTTTTTGATCGAAATACGCTTCATTTATAGTTTAGCTTTCCAATCCAAGTATGGACGGTATGTATCTAAAAAGCTTGCTTCTGCTCTAGCTGGCGAACCTCTAAACTGCCGAGATCGCACCTCTCATTACTCGACCCTGACGGAACTCGTTAGGGCAAAAGCGCTTATGCAAAGGTACCAGCTTATATAAGTCTGTCTTAAGACCCAGTAGCTCCTTCGTTCCTCTCCCAACTATTATATTAGTTCCTCCGGTCGAGCGCGTCGGTTCCTCGCCCCTCTCCCTACTTAATTTAATAGTATTACGAGCTTATTTTATCTCCTCTTCATTTCTTAATTGTATGAGGAGTTCCTCTAACGATATGAACTTGATTCTTTTTTTTTTATTAATATTAATGGGAAATTCCATTCTTTGGAAAAAGCACAGCACAAGAGGCTAACCCTCCAGAAGCTGCTCATGCAAGAGGATAGCTACAGCTACAGTCCAATATATGAATGGACTTACTTTCTAAAGAGAATAAGAGTCGCTAATACTAATAGTCTTTTCCCGTCCCCAAGTAAAGTAGTATGAATCTTTCTCTACGAAACTATAAACTAAACTATATACTAGAAACTATATAGTATGTATAACTATAATATAATATAATATTGATCTACGAAACCGGGTAGAGGGCACCCAACTGTTGATCCAGTCTACATACTACATAGCGTAACACCAGTGTCCTACGTATTAGCTTATCCGTAGGCTCTCCAGACACCGCTTTTGAATGTAAGAAGTTTCCCGTGCTCTCTGTAAAGGAAAGTGTCCTCTGTTCATACTAAGCCTACTTATCCGAACGCTATATTATACTGATTCAGATCACACTTGTTTTTTTTCATTATACAACTTATTTGCTAACGCGAAAGATCAAACTACTTATCCGAAGTGAAGCCGTGCATATTCGAATTCCCTCTTGGCTCTTGGGATGAACTCGAAATGGGATCCCCATAAACATAAGTTTGGCAAGAAGCACTGCTTCCAGACCCATTTACGCAACTGAGCTTTCATCAGGTAAACTCAAAGCAAAGCCTACCTAATAATTCATTCTTTTTTTTTTTTCTTTTAATAAGAATAAGTCATTCTGCCCATTATTAATTTAATATTTGGCTTTCTTTCGTATTGAGTTTTTTCATAGCACAAATCAAATGAAACTATTTTATTTGACAAGTTCATAAAGAAGTTACCCACTTTCATCTCTCTCTCCAACTCCCATTCCAATTGTATCATTGAGTAGTGCTGCTTTCCCGTACTCTCACCTTCGCTCGAGCAATACCCATTGCATTGGGATTCCAGATCCCCCAACTTACTATAATTACGATCGCGAAATCAAATCCCTTTATTAACTTCGTGCGCTCCTATAGCATTCGATTGAATAACCTCTCAACAGTCATATGTTTTTGAACTCGTTGAGTCTCCCCTATAGGTTAGGTGGGGAACAAGCCACGCGAACAAGCTACAGCCACGCGAAAACCTTTCTAGAAAGGCCTTTTCTTTAGACAAAACGCACGTTTTTTGGGTACTGACGTGTATGATATTCAATATATATATATATTGAATATTGATATGATGTAAGGTAACAGTAACGGCTACTAATATTACTCCAATTCAAACTCCAAGAAAGATGTAGCTATCAGCCTAAATTCCAATCTTTATTCAATCTCGAAGAATTAATATAGTATAATATAGTATAATAAGATGAATGTTATTATATAGCATTCGAATGACGGGTTCGAATATATTTTGAAAGTGAGTTCTGATCTAGTAGGAGTGGGACCCGCTCGCAATATAGGTCAGGTAGCACTTTGTGCTCTACCTGCCCCACTAATAAGGCAATCCACAGCTTTGAAGAATCAATGCTTCCTTTTTAAAATGCTCGAATCCAAAATACAAATACTATATTTTTATGGGTCAAATCTAGCAATATGCTTAATACATGCTGGACTTCCATTCGTTTTTTATTAGTGTTTTCTTTTTTGGAGGCAGCTCTGGTACTTTTATTTACGCATCACAATAAGCTATAAAGAAATACGCATCAAAACATCACAATAAGCTATAAAGAAATACGCATCACAATAAGCTATAAAGAAAGATATTATTCGTCTTCTAGAGTTCAAAGGACACTCCTATGTAAGGTGTGCGAAGCGATAACGAAGCCCCGTTACAATAGGACCCCCCTGTGCTATGTACACTCGGAACCAGTAACTCTTCACTATGAACCCTAGCGCTTCAAGTCCCTATTTATCAGTGGCAAGAACTGGGAATAGGCACTCTCGTAACCATCACTCCGGTCTAATGGGCCCATCTATAGTAGTGAGTCACCCGGCCCAGGCAGCATGAAATGGGTAAGCGCTTCGGTGGGACGGGGAGATAAAGGATGGGCAATGCCTCTTATCTTCAGTTGGTGAACTTAGAGCACTTTTCTTTTCATTTTAAGACCAGCTATCGTTTTACATACGATTCCTTCGCCACTTATCTTATAAGCGAGAGGCGAATAAGTCGAGACATGCCTTTATATTAATAAAATATTATAGTCTACATATCTATATCTCCCAACTAAACACTTTTTACGATCGCGAAATACGAAATACTTTATTATTATTATAAAATTCGCCCCTCTCGAGCTATTTTATACCCTACCCTAACCCTCCAAGTTCTGGAGATGTAGAGTGATTTAACTTAACTGAGGGAATGTCCTTATATTATATTATATTAGATTAGATTACTATTATAGATTACTATTATAGTATAGTAGGGGTATGAGCATTACTAAGTGTCCTTTGCTTTTTTGAGGAGCGAATGCAATGACGCTAGCGACTAGAGGGGGATGGGGATATGGAGACCCTGATCTAGTCGACTCTTAAAAAATAGAAATATAAGGATATAATTCCTTGAGCAAACCAAACGTTCACTGAACAACTCGAAGGAACAACAAGAACTCTTTTATCCCACCCATCTGGTCTGGTAGGAAAGGGATGCCTTGCCTTAGTTGAGTGAAAGAGTGAAACACAAGAGCTGCAACGGAAAGAATCATTTTCATACCTAAAAGACCTAAAAGAAGAATGGGAATACCTAGTCAACTAAAGGAGCATAGCCCACAACCGATAAAGGAGCATAGCCTACAACCGAAGCACAAGCAGAAGTGAAACTAAAGCTAAAGTAAAGGAGCATAGCCTACAACCGAAGCACAAGCAGAAGGAGCAGTTAGCAGTTAATTAACAGAGTAATGAAGATCGGGTGAGGCACTCATTATATTATAATGGTGTTGCTGGTGCCCGTGAAAGCCGGTTACCCATCCCATTTCTTATTCTATCGTTAGGGAAAAGAATCAATAAACTTATTATTAGATAAAGTAAAGGCGAATAACCCTCTGGCGTAGCACCAACTGTAATCTAATTTGTTTACGCCGGGGAATCCAAATCAATTCATTTGATGGGAGCAGCAGTCGCTCATTCCAATAGCAACAGTGTTAGACTACCCGACGAGGATAGGATATTTTACTTTGACGAGAGGGACCCCTACTCTCTTAGGTTCAGTTGCGGGTGAAGCAGAAAGTGGCTCGCCATACTAATATTAATAATTTAAGGGGAGGATCCAACTGCTTATACTATCACTCATATTATACTATCACTACTAACTCATTAATATTAAATTATATTAAATTAATAGGATATGAAGCAAGAACTGCCTAAGCAGCTTCAAGGGAGTCCTGTGTTTGGTGTTTACACTTATCTTATCTCATTAAGTGAACTCGTTCCTTTTGGAGTGATATCCAAGTCGATATAAGGAGATCCCGTTGATTACTATTCTTTTCCCCACACGAATAAACTCAAATAAAGTATCAATTCGCCAGACTCGACTCGAACTGACACAGGCTCATAAATTTATCATATCCCTCAAATCAAATAGAAATTGTTGCAGAATGACAAATGACGTACACTTCCCTCTTCCCGTGCCCTTTCCTATGCTACGTATTTGCGAACTGCTTATTTCGTTTCGGGTAAGAGAAAGCAAAAGCTACGCGTGACAAACCAAAGAAGGTAAGGTGGGAGTTCTGATTCGTATCAACCCAAATACATAGTTGCAATGGGCATAGAATGCAAGCGCAAGCAAAGATGGGTTTTCAACTAAATACGCTGATGAAACACTCAATATTTTAGGATAAATATTTGAGTAGAAAAGCGACTTCAAAAACGAACTTGAAAGTTAGGGAGATTCGATTGTACGTAAGATAGCTCAGCTCGTTTTAAAGTTAGGCTATTAATTATTAATAATATAATGGTACCGCACAAGAACTAATAAAACCAAGGGCCATATTAATAAGGGGTAGGAGAGCTTCCATCCTCATGAAAGATGTAGGATATATTTGCGGATATATTTGCATCGATTCGAACTAAAAAGAAAGTATAGAAATATAGAAGTGGTAGTGGATCTTGCTTTGATTTAATACCTAAATTCAATGGTAGAGCTCAGGCTCCTCTTACGCTTTATTGCAACTATTAAGTTAAGTTAAGTAAGAGGAGGAGCATCTATTAAGTAAGGGGATCAACGCTTCCTTGGTAAACCGTCCACTCACTGGCAGGGTAGCATCCCCAAACTATCGGAGGGCTTTTTATAGTTGAATCCATCATTACGACATGAAGAACAGAAAAGAAGAGAGGATACTGAGATTCCAAGGCGTAGACGTAAGTGGAAAGAGCTGCAAATCGTGTTCGTTAGGTATACCTAAAAATAAATGAAAGAGAAAGATAAGTATTATATTTTAATCCTATTATAGGATACTTGACTTGGGTAAGGTACACAAACGGGTAGCTATTGCTATTCTTTAAATTAACCTTTGTAGGGTACGGTTGCATCTACTTGTGCTGTCGCTTTGACTTTTACGAGACCCCTCACTCAATCACCGAGAGCCCCACTAATATTTTAATATCGATGGTACGGTTTGAATGGGGAACAGAACATCCACACGAACTGGATACCCGGCGAGCACACTGAGCTGAGCTATAGCTATGGAGTGTTATTTCAAAGCCCGCTTGACTAATATTTGTTTTAGGCGATGCGATAAAGAAACCCTAGGGAACGAGACCTGGGTGACATGACAAGGTTGCGTTGCTTGTCTTGGCCGGACGACTCCGCTGGGGGCAAATATAGGTCGCGTCTAACTCACTCGCTCCTAACTCTATTATAAAAAACACGATCCAATCCTATTGTTTTGTTGCACTCTTCTCTCTCCTTAGCTATGTAAAGTAAAGTAGGGCGAGAAATACAATACCAAACTCAAATTATTAGGCAGCCTCACCCACGGAAGTATCCACTTATATCAAAGGACCCCCTCCCATATTGCTATATATATGATATAGTCGATGCCAAACTTAGTAATGCCTCCTGCAATAAAATCACGACTTTACTTTCAAGGCTTGCACAAATGAAAGCGAACTAGCTTGTGCTGATAATACTACCGATGCCACTGTCTAGAAAGAAAAGGCAGAAGCAACTTCAACCGCTAGGAGTCCGAGTCCGGTTCAAATCCCTTAGCTCTTATATGTGTAGCTCTTATATGTGTAGCTCTTTGTTTGAAATACAATACTCTTTCCTCTTTTTTAGTTTTTTCAGTGGAGCTCTAGTGCTGTTATTTATGCTTCAAGTGTTTGCTTGGCCGAGTGATAACGACGCGGTAAGATGGGCTTAGACTATCCGATGCATATTCCACAAAACAAATAAAGATCTTGGCTTGGAATGAACTACTAGCCGATCTTTAGTAGTTTTGATCACAATCGAATAAGGGTGCTCACTCTAATGATGCAGTGCCACAGCCACAGAGTGTAGAGATCAGTATGCTACCTACACACCTATGTACGTATTAGTATTAGTATTAACCGACGAATAAAAGAACTAGGCTACGACGAATAACTAGGATTGATCAATCAGTATGTCCACAGGCAATTCGAACTGAAATGCTGTTCAGAAACTAAACTGGAAGAAGCAAATGTTGCGAAGTCGGGATAGGTAGAAGGGGGACTCCATTTTGAAGAATCGCCCACGGCAAAGAGGGCGTAGACCCGGTAGGAGATTGAGCAATAATAGCTATAGCTATTATTGCTCTTACAGAAGTTACAGAAGAAGCTGCTATTGTATTGCATACCTTGTTACAAAGTTGTTACGGAATGAGTCTAGTCACATGGAGCTCCTCTCTTATCTGCTCTTACCGCTGTTAGAGTCAGCAGTCTTTGAGGACTCGTAGCTGTTCTTTTCACGGCTCCGCTCTTTATTACTTTCCCATTAGGCTTTCCCATTCGGGTGGACTTAGCTCTAAAGGGACCGAAGGCACCTTAGGGGTTAGAGATGAGCTCGGGGCATAATGAATAAAAAGAAAGTAAAGTAGCACATATCACTCTTAGACTGAGAACTTAGACTGAATGCTGTGAACAAAACCGAAAGCGTGGCGAATGCGCTTATACTTACCTTACCTTCTCGATCTGAGAATGATTATTAGATTAGGTCAGGCAGTAGTTCTTTCCTAGGCCTCGGTTGATGGGCTGCATCGCTCTCCGAATCTCTATATCTTCTTTCTGATCATATCTTTCGACTGACTGTCATACTTTCAGAATTGACTTATGTTAGGGAAGCAAGCCAGTAAGTGATGGTGTGCAAGCCTTTCAACTCTGATTCCAGCTATTACTATTACTATTAGTCGTCTCATTGGATGAGTTAAGCAATCGAGCTAGGGGCAGCCAGAAAAGATGTTTAGGGTAGCGGTAGCTTTTGAGGAGGAAGCTAGATAGGAGTGTTGAGTTTACCTTTTCACGTACCATATTCGCGCCCAAACAACATCAAAAACGAAAATGCAAGTTTCGTTTTCCTTAAGAAGGATTATGATAATCATAGTAGTTAAATAAATATTAGTATGCCATCGAAACAACTCACTCATAGGCATCCATCTAAACTCATGCGCTCATCTACCACTAGTTGTGTGTACCCATAGATACGAGAGGCTCTATCGCTCCTGACGCTTTATGAAAGCAATAAGACAGTTCGTAGCAGTAGAAGTAGTTCCGGTCATCATAAGACCATAAGAAGTTGTATTCCTAAGTGAACACATTCAGTGTTCTCGTGCCGATATGCTGGCCTTAGTTGGATTGGGGACATAAATTTGAGATGTATGCTGAACAAAAATTCTCTGTGTCAACAGGATCTTTGCACTTAACTCGCATATAGGATCTGCAATGCTTACCCTTACGGTCTTGAGATATAGTGCAATACCAAATCACGCAAGCATGATGTGACCCCAAGGTGGATCCCAGCCCCCAGCTATCCGAGATAGCACATCAAGTTGCCTTACTATATGATAAAATCGGATACCAAACCAAGCAAGCTAGCTTAAAAGAAGGGAAATGAGACTATATTTAAATTAAAAAAGCTTGGGACTTTGAGCTTCCTTTCGGGTTTCCCTTAATGCTTCGCCTAACACGGAATAACGAAGAATTTGATAGTTCTTGTTTTGAGAACACCTGGCTGCTTCTGGTTCTCCCCTTACTCAAATAGGGCAATGAAAAGGCAAAGGATTAGAGAACATTCATTCCCCACTCCAGTTGCATCTGTATATATATAGCTCTGAAGAAAGACTCAGATTCTTTCTGACTTGTAAGAAGAGGCTTTCCTTAGCTGATGGCACCTTTGTCTGAGACGCCCTTTTGGTTCTCTTTCCCGATCTCGATCCGCTAATGGATATGCTGCGGGTCTTTCTTATTTCCCAGCTACTGATGCAGGTTTTCGATCTGGCACCGTGGGATAGCGAATGAAGCAGCATCAGCAGTCGCATATCCAGTAGCTCATCCATCGATAAATCCAGTCGCAGCCACGTCCGCTGATCCGCATCCAATCTTTTTGCCGTCCCTCAATTCGAGGTCCAGGTATCAGCATCCATCCGATCCTCGAATCTCGATCATTGTCATCTCCGGTATCTTTGATGTCATCCTCTCTCGCCCTCTTTTCATCAGTTGAGTGCTTTCACGAATTGCCTCCCTTCCTCTCCTTATCAGTCGAGTTACTTCATACCTTTGACTCTTCAAGCAAGACTGCCATGGCTGCTATCCTATCATGGATCTTCATTGATTTCACTCTTTCTTTAGGGTCCTACTGATTGTGATGAGATTCTTAAGCCTCTTTCATGTGCCAGTCTTAAGTAAGTTAACACACCTAGCGCTATCTATAATGAGTCCCTGCATTCCCTATCCTTAATTGCCCAAAACTAGCGAATTCCTTTCTTTCCTACCTTCGTTAAGCTTCACTGCCTACTCCCATTCCTCAAGCAAGTAAAACTCGGTTGACAAGCCCTTTCATTGATAATCTGGGATTGCTCTATCGAATGAGGATCTTAACAATCTATCCAAAACTCATCAACTTGGGAGGTAAGCCTCTCTCTCCTCCTTTCTTTTACTACCTCTCTCGCTATCTCTTCTTGGGTCAGGACTATCTTATCGTGGACTCGCTCTGTCTGTCTCTTTCAAAATCAATCTAGAAAGAACCTACCATGAATGACTTTCCGCTTCTTCTTTCTGCGGAAAAGAGTCAAACTTCGTACCGACCTGAGTGAACTGGAAAAGATCGGAATCAAGTCATTCAACCTGGGCATCCTTAGAACGAGAGTCTGGACAGTCAAAGAAATAGGCCTTGCTCCATCCGTTGAAAGTACTCAAGCATAGCTTCCGCTTCCACGCCAATGCCAATAAGATCTCCCGACCGAGAACTTGAAGCAAGCATTAAATTCAAGAAGAAAGTATCGACCAATCAAGAATGAAATGAGCCAATCAATAATTTGAAATTAAAGAAGAAAGACTGAACAACTGACAAGGAGCACCATCCATCTGGGCTTGGGCATAAACATAAAGAAAAGGATGAGAACCGTCGATCTAAGATTAACCACTGACTTCCCCTTATCCGTTAACCGGACCACATCACCAATACAATACCAACGGAAGCGATAAGAGTGACGGGTATCATGGATCACTCAACCTATGGGAACGCAACCTATCGAATGCAGCTTCTTTACTGCAGCTTCTTTACTTATATAAAAAGGGCACATTACTTATATAAAAAGGGCACATTCATTCAACGCTATGATGAGCGAGCTAGGGCCCACAATTATCCTCGTCTCCGTTTAGACAATAAACTAGTTTTCTTTTCTCCTCATTGGTTCGAATCCTGTCCCATCATCTTAGGAGCTTTATTTAGGCATTGTCAAAGAAAGAAGGCATCTTTCGTGCACTCTACCCTTGCTTTCTATTCCCCCACGTGATGGATTGGATGGGCGAGGAATGAATGGAGAAATGAGATAGATGGTTCCCGAGCAGCTACGACGGTGCCAACAAAGGAGGGCTAAATCGTTGTAGTCGGACCATGGCACTACTGGCCTATAGATCCTAGTTCAACGAGTTTAGGAATGGATTTAGTTGATTCATTCACAAGTGGAAATTGTGGGGTACAACACAACTCGTGCAGGGAAGATCAGACGAGGTAGATCGGAAGATCAGACGAGGTAGATCAATTCTCTTATTCAGATAGGCCAGGCGAGGGAAGACCCGACGCATATAGGGGGGGCTTAAGACGCTCCATGGTTTATTGGAGGGAATCTAAGAAAGAACGAAGAGGATTGGAGAAGAGAAGAAAGAACGAAGAGGATTGGAGAAGAGCTCAGACCGGTGCTGAGTAGATGTAGATGATTGAGAGTTCATTTCTAGTTGGTGGTGAGGAAGGGTCAGAAAGAGCACTGGTTCCAGCCACTATTCAAAGCAAAGCAAGGGCAGGCCGATGAATGAAATGAGTTCCCGAGCTAGGACGGATAGTTTCGAAATGCAGTTATGTTATGCTCTTTCCTTACTTTATCCGAGTTAATTTGGGTGGGCAAGGGAGGGTAGGAATGGACCTGCCTCGGACTCTAGGACTTTATTCCGCCCCGAGCTCCTCGTTATCAGTTCACGGATAGTTGAGTTAAAGAAGTTCGCAGAGAGTGAGTGAAAGCCTAATCAATTGGTAGTTCTTGTCCCACTAGGGTCTCGTATCGGTCCAAGTCGTCTTTAGCTTCCATCCAATGGGAACGATCCAACTAGCAGGTCCAAGTGCCCGGGTCACGTTCCAAGGGTTGGCTCAGGTCTCTGGTCTCGATGAATAGAGGTCTTAGGTCAAGTGTCTCTGAATAGAGGTCTCTGGTCTCGATGAATAGAGGTCTTAGGTCGGGGTTCCAGCTCCTACTAGGAAGAAGCGCCAGCAAGAACACAGCTATTTTAATCTTTATTTGACCCCGGGAGCGCTAAAGGGTCTCATTCACGATCTACTTTTAGCTAGAGATTTCCACTTATCTGATCCACGTAGGGTGACTTTTAGCAATCAGAATGAAACTCGCAACTTCTTCGACATGCTACCAAGGCTTACAACGGTGCAAGGAAGGCTCCAACAGAACTAGAACAAAGAGATCGCTCCATGTATAGTAGTAAGATTACATCGAATCCCGCAACCTTAAAGCACACTAGTTTGAATAAGTCAGAGTAGCTGTCACCAATGGTCCAAGCCATAGCGCTTAGTGAGTCAAGTCCCCTCTGCTTACTGAGTTTAATCTCAGACCCCACCCATTAAGGATTCAGACCCTTCGTCTGCATTTCTAGTAATAAACTCTTTCCACGAACTGGGAACTGGGAAAAGTGCTATCTCAGTCTAAGGCAGTTGATCTTACTACACGCACGGAAGAAGAGCCGACAGCTTGGTGCTAATTGCTTTAGCTAGGTCCAGTAGATTCAGAGAAAGACCAATTGAGTAGGAAGTCCTCTCACGAGTCGGAAGCAGATGTCCAAGGAGAAGAATAAGAACCCTCTCTCAGTTTATTAGTTCTTGCCCACTCCCATATAAATATATGACTTACAAGGGGGGGCTACATTGTTCACTCTTTTCCGGCATGCTATGCTGGCCAAATAAAGGGGGACTCCTGCCCCATCGCACCTCCTAAGAAAGCTTCCGACTTCCTCAACCTTCTTGCATGGATAGAGAAAGTAGTAGATTCAAAATGCTTCCGGATCCGAATCTTCTGTCCAAGCTCTACAAGATAAGTTCTTACCAGCAAGAGAGGAGTACTTCTTTCCCTCACCCTATCACTCTAGTCCAGTCAGTATGAGAGGATCTTCTTCTACGTGCGCATGGATACCAAGAAAGAACTGCAATCACGCGGCACCGGCATAGGTTTTGATCAATAGTCTAGTTCAGATCAAGATTCAGATATGATAAGTTATTGTGGTCGGAATAAACACAGCCTTTGTTCCGAGTTCAAGGGTCAGATTCATGCTCCGGTTTTGGAGAAGTGGTCATATATTCTAGCTCAATTAGAGAATCAGCCATGGCTTCTAATTCCGAAGCTAAGAAAGACCACACTCGAAGCGACATGAGACCCCACTCCTCATATCAATATTTTTACAGGAATATAGGTTCGGGACCTAGCTCTGCTCTACCACCTAAGCAATAGCGCCTTAAGAAAGAGTTCTTTAGTTAAGAGTGCTTATCTTGATCGCATATTCTATATAGCACTGCTCCTTTGCAAGAATCCTCATTACTATACAGAGGAGTAGTGGTGAAAAGAGAGAAAATAGAGCAGCGGCTTCCCCTTATTGAGTCAGAACAGTCTACCAAGCCCATTCTATCTGCACTCGCACTCTTATCCACTTCTTTGTGGCTCCTGCCCATAAGAATGTGATTGTTCGGCCTAATCAAGGGTCAACATGCCCATGCTCAAGTCATTCTTCAACGCTCTACAGACCAGAGAACTAGAATGAAAGTGAGGAAAGACGAGTCGGAAGACTCAATCTCAATGGCGGGCAGAGTCCACGGTTGAACCAATGAAGGCGACCAAAGCAAACAAAGGATAGGAGCGAATCAGAGAGTTTTGCTATATAAGGAGGAAGTTAGGAAGAACGAGTCTTTGCAATCAATCCCGCGTCATAGCATTCGCTCGTGCCAATCAATGGGTCAAGCTCCAGTGAGTGCGCTCAGTCAAAGAATAAGAGGATGGGTGGACCGGGTCGATGAATGAAGTCAGAGGTGAAAGATTGCTAGTCTGGCTCGAGCTCGGGATCAGAAGGAAGAGAAATGTATGCGTTCGGGAAGCGCTATCAAAGAATTCTATTTCGATAGAAGTTCGATAAGAAGGTTAAGAGACGGAAGGCGACCATAAGGGAGGAGGGGAGGGCATAGGACAGAACTCAGACGGCGGACTGTCCTCCAACTAACTAACCCCTATAAAGCAAGAATCATTCATTAGTAGAGTAGAATAGGTTGACCGCGGCGGATAAGAAGGACAGCCAAGCTCATATGCCTGGTAAGCCATCTGTTATAGGAGCGAGAGGAAGGGTCGGCCACTGAAGCCACATCAGTTGACTCTTCGAGGCAGAGGGCTAAGAACTATGTGACGCAGAACTCTTCCCCCTCCAGCCAGAATAAAGAATGGATCGAACAAGAGAAAGCAACTGCGAAGGGCAGACTCCTATCGCTTTATATGAGCATGAAGAGTGGCACGGAGCTCACGACCGAGGGAAGGGAAGGGCTACGCGAACTATCACTGATCACCGACAGAAAAGGTTGGCTCGCTCGTCACTCGCTGGGTCGAATCCGACCATACCCAAGTGCTTACCGGACATCCATCCCTTGCTGACCTAACCTGAGTAGACTAGCTGGCCTATCCTAACTGACCTAGCTCAACCAGGCTTCCATAGCTATTCGAAAGGGGGGGTTCGACGAAAACAAAGGCACCAAACAAGAGTTCCCAGGCTTCGTCCAATCCAACCAGCAGAGGCTAGTCTCATAAGCTAAGCGAGGGAATCGGTTTAGGCAGTTCATATTATGAGTCTTGCTTTCCCGGGGAGGAGGCGCAGAACGACGACTATGAGGTGAGTGGGCTCAGAACTCTATACGGATGGGAAGACGAGCCTAAACGAGGCGTCGGAATGCGGTGCTTTGAGTACGAGCGGCATGCGATCGTAGAGGTGCAGGCAAGAGACTCGAGGTCGGGGGACGGTCACACGAGAGGTCGGTGCGTGCAAGAGATCTTTGAGGATCAGTATCGGCAGAGAGCTTCCTGAACCCGTACCTACACCCAGGCTGCGAGAAAGAGTCCCAGGCTGCTGAGGTCGGTGCCAGAGATCCGTGATAGGAGGGTTCGGTCGGTTAAGAGAGAAAAGAGTAGAAGAAAGACCACTAGTCTGGCTCGTTCAGTAGTCCTACATGGGTGCTCCACCAGTCCCGCTCTACAAGGAGGAAAGCCGGACTCGGTGAGTAGGTGGATTGCTTTGATTTCGCATAGAATAATAGTGCAATCAATTCAGTTCCATTCTTTTGTTCTATAATAAAGGAAAGAAAGGGAGAGGGCAGAGTCAAGCGACAGCGCGATCTCTGCAATAAAGCCGCTACGGAGCAAGAAGGACCAATCAAATGAAGTGAAGGAGCGAATGAAGTGAAGGAGCGAAGTTCACCCACCCCGGTTCTCAGGTTCTGGTCCCACTCCCACTCGTCCCTTCTCTCTTTCTTTTCCCCTTGAGTGCTTGTGCCCCTCTCCACTTATTGAACACCTGATAGATGGAGTCGGAGGTAGCGGTACCAACCAGGCAAAATCCGGACCCACCAGGGTCAATCGAGTTTCACACGTAATCTACTGATTCTTCCTCACTTGACGGAGCCGTCGAAGCACTGGCTAAGATCCAGACACTCCCTTCTCCACCTTATCCATCTCCCCAGGAGTGAAGGGGGACAAGTCCTACTTTTTTGACTCGAGGTTGCTCAACCTGTGCCCATCCTCCCCTCGGTCTGATTGAACCTCACCTCTCTGATTCCTCCCACGTTCCATTCCAGTCTTTCTCCCGATGCTCTCTCGCTTTCTCACTGACTGCTTTTATCAGGGGCAGCTTTCCTTACTGCCACATGTAGCTTCGATAGTAGGGAGGAAAATTGCTTATAGAGATCCAAGGAAGACGACTCAGGAGGAGGAAGAGGCCTCGAAAAGAGGCTGAAAAGGGAGAAAAGAGAGGAAGAAACCTTATATAAATGATCCTCCACAAAACCCTTAGAGAGAAGACCTAGAAAGAGGAAAGACGACTCCTCTTAGAGGAAGAAGGAAGAAAAAGGGAGGAAGGAATAAAAAGAGAGGAAGAAGGAAGAAAAGAACTGTATGCAGAACTTGGTACAAGCTAATATCTATGTGAATCTGATCAACAAAGAAAAAGCTAACAAAGATCTTTCTAGTGAGTGAACCTTAGGTAAGGTGCACGAACGGCTAGCTCTTTACAGTGGGAGGGAAGGAACGAAAGATTGATTGATCTGCTGCTCGATCGGAGATAGTTGGGAAGCGCTGGTAACCGAACTCTTTCGCGAAAGGGATTCCGCCGCCGAGTCTGTGTCTGTTATGAGAGCAGTGGCTAATAGAACTGATGCGCCTCAGAAAGCAGCGTCCTTCTCAATCAATGCCCGGGCATCCCATACATAACCACCGAACAACCATTCCCTGTACTGAGTTCTCTCAGGTGCCAACTCTTTTTTTCCGTAATAATCTAAAAAGGTTCATGACCATCGATCGGTCGGAAGGTTAAGAGTGATAGATATTATTTATGTTCAAAGTAAGGCGCTTCCTTGTATCCCGCTTGGCAGTACATAAGGGGAAAGACGAGAATAGACCTCAAAAAGCGGCTCTTTTGGGTTTTTTCTTTGGCTATGGTTGCCTTGACCAGAGGGTTCCAAACCTGTTGCTTTCGGGCCAGGCGTCTTTCTAACCCGCTCACCTGTACCGCCTCCTCACCCAGCTCTATGAATAAGCCTCTCGTTTAGTGAAAGGAGAGCTCTATGACTGGCAAGAATTAGCGGATCACAGAAGATCTCTTCCCATGACCCCCGCGGAGAAAACCTTTCTTTGAGCTATGCGCAGGATCAATCTGCTTTCAAAGTCGAGGCAAAAGTGGGTTGGTTCCAACAAAACCACAAAAGGATGTCACAAGAGCAGCTGCGGCTAGGAATTAGAAGGGTCGGGTAGTCTCAGTAGTGGAGAATACTCCCATGATATGTGGTTCCGTCAGGCGGGACTCCCACATTAGCGAAGAGAGCTCTCACAGGCCTTGGAGGACCGAGAACCCATACGCAGAGGAAGATCTATGACTTGCCCTGGTTCTCTTTGATAAATCCTTTGAAAGAGGATGGGCTTAGTTAGTGCAAAGAGAGCTATTTTTAACCATGAATCTAGGCATCTTTCCAGTTAAAAGAATAGATTTTCCAATCTTGCTGCAGTCGCAGTGTACCTAGTGTCAGTCCCGCTTTAAGCTGCAGTAAGAGTGCAGAGGGGCTTTAGTTCATTAGTCCTAATCTAATGTATTTCGAATGCTAAGGTGGCTCGTACGTAGAGGGTACGAAGCTCTGATGGGGTTCCTCCATGGCATGGATAAGACGAAGCTGAGGGTCCCGAGGTTAGCGTTCAAAACTATCTAAAGAAAGGACTCAAATTCCTTGCTTTACTAGCGAGCTAACGTTATTACTATATAGGAATGTGGTAGGCGCTTTCAGGCAGGGGTAGGGGTGCGCGCTAAGTGCTTATATGTCGTTGGATATTCGGTTTGGTATAGGTAATTGGTTCTCTTAATGGGTTTGATCCATAGTGTTTCATATAGATCAGGTTATAGATGACAAGCAAGACAGTTTTCAAGCATCCGGGTAAGATATTCAGTTATCAAAGAGTTTGAGTCTCCCTAGGGAGAGTTCATTCCTTCCTTATATACAACTTCCTTAAAGCAAAGGTAAGCCCCTAAAGTGTGTCATCTTTGTTTAAGGTATTTTAAAGAATCAGCCCGCTTCAATGAAAGAAAAAACCCTATCTCGTTCGAGCGTGGCACAAGGCAGAACTGAAGGAGGGCGAGGAGGGCGCCGAAGCTAGCAGCCAACTGCCTCTCCAGTATTCCACGCGAAAGCGCCACTCAAGGAGTCTACCTCGTCCGAACAATTCTCTAGATATTGCTATATAATCGACTACTTAACTTCTCCTCTTACCAAACCTCTTAAGAGCAATGAATCACTGAAAAGGTTGTCTTGTAGCGATAGCTCTTTCACAAGTCAGTGCCGACCTGACCTCTTTCATAGATAGGTGCAAGTGCAAGTCTCAGCCCCTTTTGGAGTCTCATCGTCTGAGAAATGGCAGCGCGATAGGCACTTTTCTTGTCTCATTGATTGGGATGAAGAAGAGGGCGAGATTTGAGTGCTAGACGGGACACACGACGAGATTGAATGGCAGAAGAGGAATAATTGCAACCGGCAACAAAGACACCGCTACAATGTCCGGAATAGAAACAATAGGGAGCGCAGGCAGTGGAGGCTCGAACAAGGTGCTACGCAGTGAAACGACTACCGGGGTTCTTGATTCAGAAAGGTTGGTTCCTTTACCTCTTCTATAAAGGGATGTTCACTCCAGTCCAGTTCCGGAAAGGGCAGAGAAAGCAATGTCTTCCAACAAGTGTTAGAAAAAGTGCAATGAATAACAACCATAAAGCACAGCTGTAAGAGGCGACTTTATGACCATAGATTAAGTAAGAAACACTTTCTAACATTTTTTTAGAAATGGGACATTGTTGCTTTTTCATCTTTGTCTCCTACTACTTAAGGTAAGGAATTCCCGACTTAAGGGCCAGATAGCTCGACAAGTTTATCCTTTCCTGGGGCACCTTCCTATGAGGAGCAGGCTAGAATACCAAGTCTCGCTGACTTTAAGATGATTCTTCGGGAAGCTAGCTCAATCTTCCAGCTTCTTTGGAGGGGCGAGTGGAGTGCTAGTAATGGAGCGACTCAAAACATTCAATTATGCACAATGGGTCGGAGGAAGTCTGCTTTACCGAAGAGCACATCATTAGGGGCTTTGACAGAGATGGTACGCAAGCACACTTACGATCTAAATGTCTTCCCCTCACCATACCATACCTTCTAGTTTAGTTTGGATCCTATTTAGGTAGAGATCTTTTGAAGGGCTGGACTCAGTTGACAGGACGAATGGCAGATAAGGTTTTATAGCGGACGGAAGAACTAGTGGCCCCCTTTCTTTATGCTACTGGTTAGTTTGAGTATTGAGTTCCTTCCTATCCTTCTTGAATTAACTTGACTCTGGAACTGCTTGGGATGATGTGACCAAAGATGCTCTCCCGAATGATGCGAGAGGAAGACTTCTACCTTGTAGTCTAGCTGCCATGTGTCCACTTAATCTACCGGTGACTACTATAGAATATGGTGACTACTAGCTCCCCGAATGCGAGATGGTCGAACTCATGGGCTCCGTGAGGATAGACTTCGAGCGGCTCTACTATTCTTATTGAACTGAACTTCTAGGAGTAGTGCCTAGCCTTATCTCTTGCTTGTCAGTCCTTCTTTCCTGGACGGGACGTCGATTAAGAAAGTTCCCTATCACTACTGGCGGGACCCGCGACTTCCTTACTTGAGTCCGAACCTCAAGCGTTCTTATAGGCCAGAGGGACGTAGAGTCTCTTTCCTTAATAATGGGGCGCGTACACATCCTTGATTCAGACCCAGTCGCACAGGAAGAAGGATCAGAGTGAGAGACCTGCCCTTAGAGCTTGGATGGCCGGGGAGTGGATCATCAATCTACTAGGGATAGAGCGAGTGATAACGACGCAGAGCCGAAAACCGATAGGAGTGTGAAGTAAAGCATTGAAGTTTAGCAGGCCCAGATAGGAGGTGGAAAAGGTTATATTGCACCCGTGAAGCATTTAAGTTTAGCGTGCAATAGAGTGATCAGAAAGGCTAACAGAACAGTGGATGTGCACGTACCTTAGATTAGGCGTGTTCAAGTTCTTTCTTTAAAGAGTCTAGTCCAGGGCTATGAGTAGGGAAGTGGAATGAGTCAAGGACGCGAATAAGGAAAGAATTCTATTGTGCGAAAGAAAGAGTACGAACCTAACGAGAAGTGGGGGTACGAGTGATAACGACGTGGGTTAAATTCTCTGTTTTTTATAGGACGTATGTAATGCTTTCTCGGAGCCATGGGGGGACTAGCTCATGGCAAAGGCTCAAGTATCTATCGGAAGTGGTGGTTCATCAGTCTGTGCTAGGTAAGTGCTGAGATGGTGTTGCGAGAAAGTGGCTTTCTCATCGGGTTCGGGAATGGAGCCCACTACGCGGTGCTCACGTTCTTTCTTACCTTCAAAGAGTAGGTTGGGCCTCCCATTAAAGAGCCGGAGCGGGAGATGCTGTAGAGGAGTGATCCTTGTTCTGAATCCACCCAACTGCTCTTACTTTATGTAAGTGCTTAGGCGAGGCTCCCTCTATCTTTATTTGATGAACCACCTTTTCTCCTTTAGCTGACTCATTTGATGCTTCTTTCTTTGCTTCTTTTCGGAATCCAAGGACTCCTCTCAAATGCCTCTCAGGGGTTCGGTCCGCCCTTGAATCTCCCGGCAAGCAAATCAGCATACGTGAGAGAAGGGAGCGGCACCCGAATGTTAGAGCTTAGCTTACTTAGGACTCGGAAGTCAATCATGATGAAGCAGCCGCTTCCATGCCCTCAGTCGTTCTAGGCATGAGGCGGGAAAGGCTTCCGCAGACGGGGCAAGCAAAGAAAGTAGCATAAGGTGCCGGGGTCGTATATTTTCTAATCCACCAAGGGAAAGACAAAATTTCCACCGGTTCTCGACTTTATTATTATCTTCTAGAGATGGGTCAGATCCGCGAACGGGTTATAATAAAGTCCCTAAGTGGAGGCTTTCAAGGAAAGATTTCAAAGAAGGCGGACTGAACGAAAGAGGAGTCAGGCAGAGCCCACGAATGGGGCTAGTCGGCACAGCCAGAGAAGGTAAGAGAATCAAGGTAGCCGGACAAGTGTGAACTGGTCTTTTCCCCGCCCAAGATTGGTTCCTTGCGCCAGAGTCCCTTTCACTCTTAGGAAGGGGAGCATCTCGAGAACTGAAATGATTCATACGCGAAAGTAAAAGACAGAGATGAGATCTTCAACCTATTTCGTGCGAGCAGATTGATAGAGAGTATGCCCTTACTGAACTCAAGGGCCCATTTTCCCTTCCATACGTGGTAGAGCTTCATTCAGTAGGCTTAGCCAGTTTAGCCTGTGCCAGCCAGGTCTTATTTCGGAACTGAATTGGTGAGTTCGCTTCCTTTAAGCAGGCGCCCCTTATCCATTCATCTGGCGAAGGGGAGACTTCTCACTCACACTAAACAAGCAGAGAGACTACTCTCAGGCCTCGCTGCCTTACCAATACACCATCATTCAACTCATCCCGGATCGTACCCAAAATCCAATACACCTTCAGCCCTCCAATTGCCAATGATGAGGCCCTCCCTACCTCAGAAAGGTATAGCCAGCCGTACGAACATCCAATACACCAACATTGGAGCCCTCCATCTTATTGATCTTTTCCCGGCTCACTGTCCTCGGCACCATGGGAATGTGGTACTAACTCCGCTAATGTCAGCTATCGGATCTTCGTCTCTTCGCTGCTCTTTCTCCCCTTAACAACATAAGATCACTTGGACCTTCAGTTGTGTTTATAAATGTATTCCCTTGAGCTTTAAGCTGGTGCCAGTTCATTTTAAGACTCGGACCGGACCGCGTAGTGGGCTTATTCCTCCCCAAACTATGATCCAATTACTTAATTTAATAAGACACTCGGACCTTGACTTGAAGTTTCTTTGCTTCCTTGCGCTTTCGTTCATTAGTTGAAACCCTTCCTTTATTTTCTTTATTAGCTGCACGTCCGGTTGGGACTCGTAAGTGGTAAGTGGTTCATGGGACCTAGTTCGAGTTCATGGAAAGAAAGAAGGGAAGAGTAGAACCGGGCTCAAAGTCACTGATAAAGGTTCGGAAGAGCCACTAAGAAAGGTTCGGAAGAGCCACTAAGAAAGCCTAACCCGAACAAGAGGACTGAGGGTTCAAGGGTAAATTAACTCTACAGGGAACGCTCGGAATACCATTTCCATTTAATCTAGCTGCTACTTATTCCATTACGAATGCCCTTGGATTAGACTCCTAACTGTTGAGTAACTCACTCGGCCCTGTCCTTCTATCCGAAATCGATAGGTGAGCCAGAAAAACATTTCTTCCCTTCCTTTAGGACTTGCAGCTATCGAGTATATCATTACCCTCATTTTCCTTCCTGCCAGTTCCCCATATGAATGGAATGAATCATTATAGGGATGCAAGCTTTTCACTCTAGCTTTTCAAAGAAACCTTTGAGCCCCCTTCTCTAATCAAGCAGAAAGTGGCGTTAGGGCTGGATTGGATGAGTTCTCAGTTCTACCTGCTAGATACCTTGACAGGCAATCGCGCTACTCGCTCTATCGCTCTCGGGTCCGCTATTTATGCGAAGCTACTCGTCTCTATTATCTTTTTCTTTCTTGTAGCTCGTTGCTAACTTCCACTAGGCTATCCTATCAGGGAGCGTAGGCTAATTCCAAGAGAGCTGGGTTGAGGATTAGGCTTTAGAACAATAAAAATAACTGGAACCGAGCGTACTAACTAATGGCTGGAATGCTAAATGACTATATTCAAGGCTTCAATTCATATGTAAAGTATGATTGGAATCCAATAGAAATTGAACTGGCAAAGGCATCAGAAGAAGAGCAGGAAAGATTCAACCCTAACCCGTCGTTTCACTCGGGCCTATCTTAATCATATGTAATTCACGACTAAGGAAGCATTTCATGGGAAGAGTGAATGGTTCATATTAGACTATGGAGAGCAAGACCATATTAGACTCATTCCAAGGGTGAATAGCTATATGGCGAGTCCTAAAGTCACTCTCCTTTCAGTCGTTCTTCTTCACTCGAACTCAGAAGAAGAAGGATAAGACTCCTTTCCTCGTACGTTGGGCGGTCCATGCCCTCAACATCTACCCCAGGTCCGCCATAGTTGATTTCAAGATGAGCAGCAAGTCCCTCGGTCGGAAAGAAAACATATGCCTACAAGGGGCGTCATGCCATTGTTATATTAGCTACAGTTCGGGGCTCAAACTCATTCACTTCAGGAATTCACTCTTTGAAGCGGGCACCAGTTTATTAATGTTGAAATTCCCTACCTCACCGATGGACAGCAAGATTTGCAACTCAAATGAAAGGAGAAACTGAAATCCGACAGCGACGTGGAACTCACATTGCATGAACTGCTGCAGCAGTCGGAATAGGCAACTTATAAGAAACAGAAGGTACGAGCGAGAGCGACTATAGGGGCGACGTGACGCGCCTTCTTCCGGAATTAACTTGAATTCCCCTCTGCTTGCGTGTTGAATCAAACCCACGGAGCGGTACAATAGTGATTTTAAAGCTTTTGCCCGTTGTCATTAAGAAGTACGCTTATTCGGCACTACACTTAAGAAATATATGAGCAGCGGCTATCCTCATCTTCTTATTATAAGATTCAATAAAGTCAAATACTAGCAAATGCCCTTACGAGATCTGTTGAAAGAGTGAATGGCATTACAGAAGCTTTTCCTCTCTTTTCATTTGAGTTACACCCTGAGCGATAGGAAGTCCGAGTAGGTTGCTTAGAAAGTTTAAAAAGTGTCCGTTGCTTTTGGCGTTAAGGAAAGAACTCAAAGACTCTTTATTAAGATTAAGGGACGAAAGAGTGCTCGCCCTTCATTTAGTAAGTTTGTTGGAGAGGTACGAGACGAATGATAGTAGCGTCCGAAGGGAAGTACACCTATCAGAAGGTAAGCCAACTATCAATCCATCCCGAACCGCTCCGTGGGGGAAGTTCAAAGTACTCCGGAGACCGGACGGGAAGATTCATTCTCTTAACCCAACCTTACCGAAGAAAAGTAGTCCTAACCTAACCGAAGGGAATCTCAAGGGATGGTTTGCCGGAAAGCCAGGTGAGCCGGAAGAAACCTTACCGAGGGGAAGGGATGAAACCTATCTTCAGGGAAGCCAACCTTACCGAAGGGAAGCAACTCCAATAGGTGAAAGTACAAGAAATGTGACCCTTTAATTTATTGTGGTGTACTTTTGATTCCCTTCGTTTGGGTTTAAATTACTTTTTGTACACCACAATTCAGAGTGGTATATAGGAGATGCAGATAAAGTCAAAGCTCATAGATGTTGATATAGATCAATATGTGCGTAACATAATGGTTTCAATCAAAGATTCAGTCTTCATGGATAAATCCCAGGGAGTGTAAATGCTCTAATCTAATGCCGTTAATCAGCTCTATGTCAAGGCCTCTCGCTCATAGCAGGTGTAATGTTATAATCTCAAGCATACAACTGGGAAAAGGCACCAAAATCCCATTTAGAGTATAAATGCTCTAATGCCGTTCAGCAGCGGGCCGATGTTAAGAAGCACTCTTCGGACAGGGGAAAGGTCATTAACAGAGTGAGAAGCATTGAATGTAAAGAGTTGGAACAAGATGGATGACAATGACAGAAATTCCTTTCGTTCTGGACTTTCTCCTTTCGTTCATTAGTTGAACTTGGCTCATGCCAAAAGAGAAGAGAGGGGCCGACCGTCAGGGGATTCCAAGAGTTGAGTTCATTCCAAGAGGCCGAAAACTTCAATATTAGTCTTTAGGATACCTACGTCTAACATGAAGAAGGAGTGAATGGCGTAACCAGTCGAGACTCCAAAAAAGAATCAAAATCAGTTCATACTGTAGCCTGTAGCACAGTTCATACTGTAGCCTGTAGCTTTGCTTTTGGCTTTGGCCATCGGACATGTTTGAGTTAAGGAGTTATTTCCGGTTCCTCATTCCTCTCCCGAGTGGTCAAGAGAACTACCTAGGCGATTCAAGCAAGGAGCGAATGCTTGATCTCGAGCGAATGAGTAGCCAAGGAGCGGGAGAGTAGCGAATGGCGCAGCGACGTGGAGACGGGGGCGAACTTCCTTCTGTTCGTTCCTTCCGTTCGTTCGTTCTGTCCGTTCCTTCCACTCTTTCTGTTCTTTCCGCTCTTTCCTTCCCCGTTCGATCAATTCTTCTTTCCGTCCGTTCTTTCTGTTGTTCGCTCAATTGTGGTTTCGGTCTTTGGCACCTGGTAGGCCGTCTATCGCCATTCATCCAGTGCGGGGTGCACCTGACCTCAGCTGGGGTAAAAGTAGGTGTTAGGGGATTTTTCCCCGACCGATGGTTCACTTTGCATGCGATGAGAATCATCACTCCTAAGCTCATTCTCTTCCCAGCACTACTGATTTTATTATCAATGAGATTGATCGAACGAAAGCCACTTGACATCTTTCCATCCGCTCCGCACCTCTCTTCCGCATTCCCATCTGTCCTTCCTCTCGTGTAGATCGACCTCGGAGTTTAAGTCGCTAGCCGAAGTCTCCCTTCTCGCTGACAACTTGGATTCTTGCTTTTTTCTTTTGAACCGATCGAACATCAAGGCTTAGGACAATGACCAGGAGCTGCTCCGACTCCTCTCACTCCCACCTATTGTCGCTTACTAACCATACCTGTGACGGGAACTCCGAAGAACCTATCTGATCTTAAAATCATTTCTTTTGGGACTCCTTCCAGGACATAGGTAGGCTCAGTCCTTAGGCATTCCTACTCCATCACAGGGGCCCAAGGAGAGGTTCTACACTAAAGGATCCGATATGCTACGAACTACGCTATCGATCAGAGCGAGCCAATTCTCCATCAACTGAAACCTCTTCGGACTAGACATGGTAGGAGGAGCCTGTCCCAATCTGATGAAAGCGAAGGAGCCTACTCTTATATTATAATGTTGGTTTAGGCGAGGAGGGAGTCTTCCCTTGGCATCTATCTGATCCAACTGCAGTGGGCAGAGCCCGGACAGGAGGTGTCTTGAATCAAGAATAGAGAGTCAGATGGTCATTCTGTGCCCACTTATTGCTCCACCCTCTGTGGAAAGAGAGAATAGCTAAAGCTCGCTCAGCATCTTTTATTGAGCTGGCGAGTATAGGTTGCTCTCTTCCAGGAATTCCTCGTAGCTATGAGAGTTGGAGTTATTGGTCGGGGCTTTCTAGATATGGGTCTCTCTGATCCGCCTACCCATAATGAGACTCTCTCCCACCCTCAACTCAAGCATTTGATGATGATGAAGCCGGGTCGTAGTTTATCACGAACAGTAGGCGAGGGGATGGCAGAAGACTTGGATCTGCATACGCAATCGCAAGGGCAAGCCTGTCTCGGCCCTCCAACCTTCGCTGACACAGAAGATTCTTAATAAAAAAGGAAAGAGGCGGAGTTTTAGGATCAGAGTTCTGACCTATCACTAATGGACTGACTGGAAGTGTGTAGTTCATCCTGAGGGTGCTGCTAGGCCTTCCAAGGGGGATTGAGATTCTATTCTCTAGTAGAGTATAGAGTGAGAGTAGTAGTATAGTTCGCTCCTCTTATTCGTTAGTTAAATGAAGGCTCTATTCTTATTTATTCTCCCGTACGCTCTACCTCCAGCTATGAGAAAGAAGGAGAATTAAAAGAGAGTAGTGCCAACTGTGACTTTCAATTATCAAGTATTCTCATAAGAAGTGGTTGGACTGGGAAGCATGGGCAGATACGTGTGCAACTGCGACCGATACTGTAAGGTGCGGACCGGAAGTGCCAGCGAGAGAGAAGGAGGTAGGCGAGTTCTGCTGCCATCCACACCACATAATGATGTGAAAGAGAGAAAAGAGCCCAAGAGCCGTAGTAGCCTAATGGTTGTCCAGTCCGAAAACAAACGTGGTAGATCTTCCTTGTAAAGGGAGGACCTACTTTAAACGTGTTCAAGGCTTATCCTATCGAAAGAAGAGACCCAGGTAGCGAAGTCTTGCCGCCTTTAATCTCGTTCAGCAGCCAGAGGCTTCCTTTATTCAATTCGGACTAGGCGGGGCGGGTTCAATTACTCGATGGAAGAAGACCCAGATTCTGGCACCCCAATTGTAAAGGCCGTCACGTATCTAACTTGAAAGGGATGGAGAGCTCTGCTTGCCCCGTCTTTGCTTTGAATCCCTTCGCCCGCTTCGCCTCTTACAATAGAATGGACTCACTTCCGCCCCTTTGGATGCTATGCCTCTCTATGAGACCTGCCGGAAACCTTAAGATGAGGGAACCTCTTTTAAAGTTTTTCTACGCACTAAAGGGTCGGGTATCTGCCTGGACTCAATTCACTCCGCTAGCTTATACTTTTTTTTTTCAGGAAAAACTCCCCAAGTGGATATGATCTTGGAAAGAGCATGAACTTATTGTACTACAAGGGGCTCCATTCTTACTTTCGGTGGTCGAACCGGCTCCCCGCCATGTCCTTTCCTTTCTTCGGTCCAGCCAGAGCCAGACTTCTTCCCTTCTATTCAGGACTTAAAATGCTCTGACTCTGTCTTATTCTGATTGGCATTCCCTTTCGTCCCTTTCCATTCACTGATCACTCTGAAGGAAGGTCTAGAGAAGGAGTGGATCTTATCTGGGGCCGGGGCACGGACCATGGAAAGCACTATCATACCTTATCCTCACCCGGCAAAGAAGAGATTGAAGAAGAATGAATTGAACCCGGATAACCTTGAAAGTAAGGGACTCACCCAATGATCCTAAACCTGATTAATAGGGGACACTAAATGAAACCAAATAATTAAGGTGCTAGGCGTCATTATCATTCGCTCCTCTCCGTAGCATCTCTCACACATGGAATTCAGTCCTGATTTTTCCATATGCCCTTCTCGGCGACGACATAGTGATCGCCGACAGGGCTGTGGCTGAAAAGTACAAGGCTCTGTTAGGAATCATGGATGTCTCCATATCTGAGTCTAAGTCAATTGACTCTAAGACGGGGGCACTATAATTTGCTAAGCAATTTTGGGTTGATAGGGTTCAAGTTAACCTTACCCCGATTTCTGCGAGGGCGGTCCTTTCATCTTCGTCACTTATCGGTCTGTGTCAGTTGGCCGAAAAGTACGGTCTTTCGAGATCGTGTCTGATTAGGTTGGCTGGTGCAGGTTTCCGAGTCCGTGGTCGCATGCTCTCTAGTCGTCTTTCGAGGCGCTGGAAACGGCTGCGTGTTGTAGCGGATAAGTCACTATCGTACTATCGGTTACCTTTGGATTGGTGGTTTGGAAGGGGAAACCCTATCAATCCTTATCTGAAGGGAATCATAATCGATAGGGTGAGGCAGAAGTTCAAACCTAAGCAATTAGTTTTGATACCTAAGCAGCACCTATGGTATTCTGGGGAGGGAACTCTGTTGGAGCTAACTCTTTACCACGAATGGATAAAGGAGTGGTTAGATTGGCTTCGATGGTACTGTATAGTTGCCCTAGATCCTAATCCTTGTCTTGAGGATCTGTTCGATCCTCCAATGGTCTCTCACACATGGAAGCGCAGTACTTTAGATAGTAATGTAATGAAGTACAGTTTCTTATGGCGTTGTTGGGATCTTGGGGACGGCTGGTCGTTAGGGACAGTACCTCCATGTTTATGTGATGGAGTGAAGTGACCCATAGCTAGTGATAAAAAAAGATGAACAGCGGGGGAAAGGAAAGAAAAGAAAGAGATAGTAAAGAAAGACAGACAAATAGGCAGGTAAGGAAGGTAAGAGAGGGGGAAAGAGCTACTAAACTTTGAGAAGCCCCGTCTACACGTCGCTGCTACGCTCCTTACCAGTCGCCCCTTACTAAGCTTTCAGTAAAGTCGGGAAAGAGCTACTAAACTTTGAGAAGCCCCGTCGTTGGCCGGCAACTACAAAGAACTGCAGCAAGCTGCAGGCCGCTTGAACGCCGCCGAACACACCTTCTGCATGCAGCGAGCAAAAGTTGGTTATTTCAAACAGGTTGACCGGAATTCTTCCTTCTTCCATGCTCTAGTTAAGAGGAATAACAGGAGGAATGAAGTCACTGCTGTAGAAAAGAATGATGGCAACCTTACGGAGTCGTTTGAAGAAGTTGTGCATGTTTTCACCGAGCATTTTCAGAAGCAACTAGGCACTACTGCTGACCGGTCTTATTTTCCCCACTCCTGCATTAATTTTGGCCGGCATATCAGCACTGAACAGCACTCTCAGCTTGTTCGTCAGCCAACGGTTGAAGAAATAAAGGCGGCGTTGTTCGATATAGGCGACCAGCGGGCGCCCGGTTCAGATGGGTACAGCTCAAAGTTTTTTAAGCACGCATGGGACTATAGTAATACGTAGACTTGACTGCTGCAATTATGGAGTTTTTCAGCAGCGGCAAATTACTAAAAAGATGGAATCATACATTGATAGCACTTGTCCCCAAGTCAGCGCATGCGAGCAAGGTGACAGATTACCGGCCTATCTCTTGTTGCACGGTGTTTTACAAGGTCATATCTAAACTACAGGCGGCCAGGATTTCTGATACATTAGACAACATTCTACACCAGTCACAGGCAGCTTTTGTGCAGGGCCGACTCATTACTGATAATATACACTTGGCTCAGGAGCTCTTCCGAAAGTATAACAGGAAGCGTGTTTCTCCCAGATGCATTATGAAGATTGACCTCCAGAAGGCGTTTGATTCGGTGCATTGGGATTTTATTGCATGAGGCACTTATCGGACAGAATTTTCCGGAGCAATTCATTGCATGGATCATGGAGTGTGTGACTACCACCTCCTTTTCGTTGGCCATCAACGGCGGGACTTTCGGACTTTTCAGAGGGGCCAGAGGACTGAGGCAGGGGGGACCCACTTTTGCCCTACTTATTTGGTATCTGCGTTGAGATTTTTGGGAGGCAGATACAGCAGAGTACAGTCAGATCGGGCTTCAGCTTCCACCCTCAGTGTGCCCACCTCAGACTAGCACACCTGGCTTATGCAGACGATTTACTACTCTTTAGCAGGGGCGACACAGAGTCAGTTGGCACATTGTCCACCTGTCTACAGGAGTTTGGGGCGGCGGCAGGACTTCAGGTGAACAGACTGAAGTCGAATATCTATCTGGCTGGAGTGGACGACACGACGCGCAGGAGGCTGCTGTCCATCACGGGCTTTCAGGAGGGCACTATGCCCTTCAGATACCTCGGGATTCCGATGGCTGCTGAGCGTCTTCGGATTGCAGATTACAGCCCGCTACTCGACTCATTGGTCCGTCGGATCAACATCTGGCCGCAGAAGACGCTATCATATGCCGGCAAGGCACAACTCATTACTTCTGTGCTTCAGGGAGTGGAATGCTTCTGGTTATCCATCATGCCACTACCCCAGGGTGTCATTGATCGCATCTACAGCATCTGCAGGTCATTCATGTGGACATCAAAACATCCTCCAGTATCATGGGCAGATATGTGTAGACCGAAGGAAGAAGGAGGCTTGGGATTCCGGGACTTAAAAGCATGGAACTTAGCCCTCCTGGCTAAGGTACTATGGCGGATTCAGGCGAAGGAGGACGCACTTTGGATAAAGTGGGTCCATCATACTTACTTGAGGCGAGCTGATATATGGACTTGGGAGGCAGCCCACTCAGATTCCCCTCTGATCAAGCGCTTACTGCGGATACGGGATCTTATACTATCGGCTGCCGGGTCACAGGAGGATGCTAGACAGAGGCTAGCAGCTTGGCAGGATGGAGGGGTGGCCCGGGCATATGACTTCTTTAGGCATCCTAGCCCTAAGAAGCCATGGGCCCGGACAGTGTGGACGACCTACTTACTGCCGAGTCACGCAGTTACATTCTGGATGCTGGCACAGAGGCGTCTTCCCACCAGAGACAGACAGGACTATCTAGAGGACCAGCAGTGCACTTTTTGTGGACAGGTTCTAGAGACACAGGAGCATCTATTCTTCGGATGTCCCCCTATCGCAGAGTTATGGAGGAGGATCAGAGACTGGCTTCACATGCGACCGTAGATGTCCACCTACCGGCGGACGCTGAGAGTCTTCGGAAGACATTACCGTGGGAGTAGGATGCTGACAAAGGCTCGTCATCTTGCCTTGTCATCTATGATACATTATGTATGGAGGGCTAGAAATAGTAGTTTCTTTGAGGAGAGGCAGTTAGACATTGAGAGGATTCTCAGGAGTGTGCAAATTCATGTATACCGGTCCTTGGGTGTTTACTCTGATCTGAGACAAGGAGGCGTATATCCGGTCTTTTCGTTTGCTCTGCTGCCGGTAATAAGGAGTTAGCACTAAAAAGAAGACACAACAACACACTAAATAAACACATCAATAAAGACAATCAAATTCCAAGTGCGACTATTGAATATCTTGATTATATAATGAGAACGAAAGACAATTTACACACAAGAAATACATAAATGCACATCTTAATAAGACAAGACGTGAGAGAGAGTGATAACGACACGCTCGAGCCCCACGGAGCGGTACGTAATCTGACACAGAATAAAGACACTAAATCAACACTATTTACCAGAATGCACTTGCACTATAATGATACATAAGTCAGATGCGAGAGAGTGATCAAAAGACCTGATAGTAGCACTTGAAAAAAGACACTATATCAAGACAATCAACACTCTAACGCACTTCTATAATAAGACAAGACGTGAGAGGTCACACTTTCTACTCTCATGCGCATCTATTGCGAGTTAGCGGGCGCTAGGGGGATCATACAGAAGGAAGGACTTGGATGAGCTTGCGCTTAATAGAATTGAATATTCCAAGTGCTCCAGATAGGGTCTATAGTATGGGGAGGGGAAGAGAAGCAATTGTTGCAAACCAGTTCCAATCTATTCTTTGAGGAGTCTCTCATTTGATCCCTTCCAACTCCAACTTCTTGCTCTAAGGAGTCAGAGATTCATTTCATATTCCTTGCTGGTTTCACTTTGAGTACTGGCATTAGATATGCCTCAGGCGGGCTACGTTTCCTACAATGGACTCTGGGAGAGACCTAGGATCTTATATAGAGCTGTGGAATGATTAGATAGAGCTGGCTTTCAAAGGAAAGAGCACTCATATTAACCGCGAAATTCATGTCTCAGATATCGGCTTTCAAATGGGAAGAAAGCTACTCGGAGAAAGAACCTACCCATATCATGAATCATATATGGCTTTTGGGACCTAGACTATACAGATAGCATATCTATTTCATATAGAGGTTGATAAAGTGTTCTTCCGGTTCAAACGAACCATAGCATAAAGCAAGCCACTGACTCTTTTCTATTCTACAGTAAGGCAGTCCTCTGACCCCCCGCCCGCTTCCTATAGTTCAAATACCTTGAATATACCTTCAGTGAAATATGATTCTCCTGCTTTGCCTTCATAGACCCGAGATCTTGGCTAGCATGAGGACAGATAGGCTCAAGAGAGGTGAGCCGATTCTGCACTCCCGTCTGGGCGAAAGGAATGCTTACCGATCTATATCGCCTGGTCACGAGCGAAGGAAAAGAAAGAGACTGAGAGCATACGTCTGTCTTCTTTGCTGGAATCAAAGAGAAGAGCGGCTTGCTGCAGGCGCTTGCAATGATGTGGATCGCTTTCCAATTTCCACTTTTCGGTTATTTTCAATGGAGCTGTGAAGGGCCGAGGGAGATATAAACTATAAAGACTCTAATAGCACGTCATAAAGACAAGAAAGACATGAATGCACTTCCCCTTAAGTCAGATGCGATAGAGTGAGTGCGAAAGAGACAAGACAATCAGACTACCTTGCACTAATTAATAAGACAAGACGTAAGAGTGAGAATGATCATCTTTATATATTCAATAGTCGCACCTTGCTTTCACTACTTCACGGACCCGGCTTCCTTACTTCGCCCCGGAGAGTTGCATGCTCAAATGTGATCAATTGCTCTTGTACATCCAAAGCGGATTCCCGTCCCGATGAACTTATCGGAGGTGAGACCGACTCTTCTCTTTGCCTTTACAGCGCCCTATGCCGATTCCCACTTTCACTCTTTTGCCACGACACTTCCTAGGGATAGTCAGCTCTTCTCCATGGGCTTAGCCGCCCTTCCGCAGTGGAAGATTCCAGTCGCTCAGTTCTTCATTCCTTTGGATATTGGAAATCAGATCTATCAAGAGTTGCCGAAAGAAAGCATGGGCTTATTCTTTCAGGGATTCTTCCTTGAATCGGTGGGGCTGTGAACTGACTACCCTATTCCGTATGAACTGACTACCGGCACCAAGCTTAGCTCACTCCAGAGAATGCTTGATTCGTCTTAGTTGCAAAGTGAAGATGTGGCCACCTCCAACATCGCAGGCAGGAAGGAAGAAAATGGTACCATTGAGCAGCCAGCAAAGAATAGTTGAAAGAGTGTGGTGCATTCCCTAGAGGGGAAGGTTCACTCATCATCACCAGTTCGTCTACTATGCAATTTCTGCTTGATTTTGATTCCTTCAAACACATCTCAACGGGCGTGCCAGATCGATGCCCCCTAAGTCGTCTTCGAAAATCATACCACGTCGCCCCGTCGAATTTCTTTATTATTATTACTCTCTAATAATCTAATATAGTTAATTCTTCAATTTTATTTTTAAGTAAGAAATTGAAGAATAGAATTAAGTAAGAAATTTATGAAATTAAGGTCGCTCGTCCCTAGCTTTTGAGTGCTTTTTGACAGGCTTTCAAGCAGATGATGTACCATTCCATAATCGGGAGTAGGAAGGTAGTGATAACAACCCTTCTTACGGCGCTGAAGGACTTAGATCTTTAGTTCACTAGACTTTTTAGTATAAAGATAAATAACCATAATTTCCATTTTGACGAGATGTCAACTAATTAATTGACTGCAGCTCCCCATAACTACCAACGACCAGTCCTCCTCTATTGGAGGAGCCAGCCCCAGAATAGAGGAATTTTAGCTGCCAAATCCTTACATATCATATAAGGCGCACCCCGCCATGGCTAAAAGGTTCTCCCTATGACCACGGGTGAACTCCTAACTACAATTAAAGGCCTTAAAGGGCCCGCTCACATGGATTCCCCGGTTAAGATATCCTTCTTATACCTTCCCAGCGAGAAAGAATTATACTCGATAGCATGGTGCGCTTGCTTTTTTGAAGACTCCAACTCTCCATCGGCTCTCTCCCCCCCAAAAAAAGGAACAGGCCTGGAACAAGAGGAAAGCTGCTATCTTTTTGTATCCGCTGCTGGCTTAAGCAAAGGGACGAGCGATAGCGAAGGGAAAAGAGACGGACGAGCGACAGCGACGTGGCCTTTGAACTTCTTTGTGTAAAGTTCAGTTATGGGATGCTCTTCCGCCTTATCCCATCAAAGACAGAAAGGTTCCTCCGCTTCCAATCATTTAATAAGCAGATGCCAGCTCCTCTGAGATTCTTTCTTTGTCGCAACTTGAGTCCAGCCAGAGCAGACCAAACACACGTAGCCATCAAGCCATCAATTGATGCAGCTGGATAAGGAGGCAAATCTAACAGAAGCTAGAGAAGGAAACTCTTATGAAAGACTTGAAGAAGCTGGGAATAAGGTAGAGCGCAAAAACCTATTCCCATATTGCGAGACGGGAGCACTTTAGAAGTTGCTACACCTCCGCTCAGGAAAGAAGAAAGAAGATCTTGACCCAGGCATCAGCATCTAGAAATGGGCGCCTAATTTCAGTCCCGGCCCTCTTATTCCTTGAATGATTTTCCAGTAAGAGTCAAGGTTAGGATTCGATTCCCGGAGTGGGGGGCCGAGGCTTGATAAGGCTTCATCGGCATCTCTTTCTTTATCTGGTGATGGAAAGATGAAACCTTTCTGCTGCGAGGAGGAGTGGGAAGTTGCCCTGCTCCAACTCAAGAAGAGAAAGATGGCCATTCCCTATCGCCCATACGCAACAGTGGCATCACAAACAAGGTATAGCCCATCACTGACTGCCTTAGCACCAAGCGGGTGGTACGGCTACTCCTCGCTACCCTGAATACAAGGCCCAGACGGATCTCACCGTTCTACCATTCATATGATATGATAAGTGATTGAGAGTAGAGTAATATGGGCTCGTACACGTTCTCTTATTACATTACTTGGATCTCCCTCCCTTCCCCCTATGCCTATTCTCCCGAGCTAGGTCTCAAACAAACTATCCTCTGATCGGATGGACGTGACTAAAGTGTCCCGTGACTAAGAGAATAGGAGAGGGAAAAGCTATAGAGATGGAGAATAGGATGCTCAGGGGGGAATTGAAATGGGGGGAATGAAAGGAATGGAATCCAATGAGGGGAGGGCGCTACCTTATTGAGAACTCAAGATGGCTTACTTGGTTAAGACCATGATTAGTTCCGGGCACCTATCTCTGCTTCTTCTAATGTCTTTCTTTCCTCGGCTCTGGTCCCCTCTTCCACTGTCTTTTATCGCCTAGTTCCCCACTGCTCTGAACTTATGAATTGGCCCTTCTCCGCCTCTGCTCCTTGCACAGAAGACTAGCATTGCCGATTCTCAGGTTCACTGGTTCTCTTCGCCCACACCTCTCATCTCCGCTCTACCTCGCATCCGGGGACCACATCGCAGCACATCTATCATGAATGATACATTAGATTAAGAGTCAAAGAAAAGCATCTCACTTGAACTGATCCGAAAGAGATAGAGAGACATAAGAGATATGATCTAGTCCCACTTAGCTATCAATCAAATAATACATGATGAATCGTCTACTAGGGAAAGTCAGGGCAACGAAGCTGACGCATGGGAGCCGAGACAGGAAGAGAAAAGAACAAGAAAAGCAGAAGCATAGTAACGGAAGAGTGCAACGACGTGAAGGACGAGATGCAAGAATTATCTTAAAGGAAGAAGTGCAAGAATCAGTCTCCTACCGTAGCAATGACGAGAGTGAAGGAAAGCTTGCCGGGCCATAAGGAGAGGGGGAAGGACTTATAGATGATAGAGCTCGAGCGTATGCGAGAGGGTATCCCCAGATATGCTCGACTGATAAGGAGAGGGGGAAGGACTTATAGATTAGGAGATAGAGCTCGAGCGTATGCGAGAGGGTATCCCCAGATATGCTCGACTGAAAAGGAGAGGGGGAAGGACTTATAGATGATAGAGCTCGAGCGTATGCGAGAGGGCCGACGAAAAAATATGGGTATATAGGCAGCGCAATTAAGTTAGTATTTTTGGGAGATTGTAGAGCCCTTATTATTAAGTGTTTCTGGTTCGACCAAAGGGTATCAAAAGAGAGGCTCGACCAACGGGAGAATGATTGAAAGTCGAGACTGAAATTGAATGATTGGAAAAGTCGAGTCAAATTCAATTGAATGATTGGAAAAGTCGAGTCAAATTCAATTGAATGATTAGAAAAGTCGAGTCAAATTCAATTGAATGATTAGAAGTCGAGTCAATCTTAACCGAGCCAAAAACACTATAATTCTCTGATACCCTGAATTCACGACTGTTGCTGCGAACGACAGTGACGGACGAATCTCAGTCCCGTCTTCGAAGTAGTTAGGATGGATCTCTCCAGTCGCAGGAATGAGACTGCTTCACGAAGCTATCATTATATAGAATCTATCTGCTAATCTACAGAGCAACGAAGTGAGAGCGCTGAAAGTCTCAATGAGTCGGTTCCAATGCTACTTGCGATCGCATTCATCCGACGTCGGTGCCCTCGTTCCTAAGTTCTGTCTTTCTTTTTCTTGCTTGAATGGAGAGAGCCTCTGTCTTTCTAGCTTGATATAATAGTTAAATAATTGCTTGATCAATCCCATTCTTGCGTTCAATTCTTGCTTGAGCTTGATATTCTCAGAAGTTCGGATATCCGATAAGTGAAGAAGTCCTGTACGACTCAATAGAAATAGAAAGTCACATGGCACGGGCAGCCATCCTTCTTTCCGCTCTTCTTACTGTTGTGCTTAACTTATGAGCTCTGGTGAAGTTCGGTTCCAAGAGTGAATGCTGCTCCGTCGACTAAAGTAGGGAAAGAAATATGGGCTAATCCTCCCTACTTCTTACTAGTAATGAATGATCTGAATCGGTCGGTGCCATGATCTTGTCGGTGCGGAGATGCAAGTGAAATGCTTCGAAGACTGGAGGAAGCGAGCGAGGTCTATAGGGATTCAGTAATGGTTATGAGATAAAGAGATCCTTGTTATATCTCATGTTAGCGCGTACAAATCGAATGTGGTTTTCTCCGGTATTCTCATCGAATTTAGTTAGCGGTACAAGTTGTTATCAATCGACTGATCGAATTCAACTATTCTCTTCGGAGAGCAGTGAATCAAAGCTTACCGAACCTAAGTATCCCACGTGAGCAACTAAACTAGACGATAGGTGTCCCAGGAACGGAAGGAACGGAGAGAAGGAATGGTGCTATTCAAGGCTCACTCACAGGGCTCGTCAGGAAGAATGGCCAATAAGATAATTTTTTGCGAAGTCGAAGCACCATCTAATCTCTGGGCGAAGTAACCCACGGAGCGGTGTGCGTTTTTTGTTGGCAGTTTTTAACATCGCTAATCCTCACATGCGGATGGCAGTTTTTAACATCGCTAATCCTCACATGCGGATGGCAGTTTTTAACACTTCTTCTGCTAACGATTGGCAACTTCAAACATGCGTGAGACTGGTTCATACAGACCAACTAACAAGTGCGTGAGATTGGCAGATTCATACAGTTTATTAGCAGTGCAACCGGTTGTGTTTGACAGTTGACTAGTAGGACCTGCACGAGATTGGCAGTTTGGAACAACTCGCCCACTCTGCGGTTCCATTGATAGCCCCAACCTTGAGCTCTAAGAGGAAGGGCCTACCCTAGCCTGTGAGGGAGCTCGTGCCATTGAACTCTTTATGGAGCGAGCCCACCAAAGATCGGATCTCGGATAGAAAGTTGGGGACAGGAGTGATAGGAAAGAACTTAGAAGAAAGTTGGGGACAGGAGATAGTTCAAGGAATAGAGATAGTTGCAAGTCTGGCTCGAGGAAAGGAAAGGAGATTGAAGAGACTACGCTGGTAAGGCTGGGAAGGATAGATAGGAGATTGAAGATCCCTTGTAAGGATAGAGACTAACTTGGTAAGGATAGTGCGGAGCTGGTCTGGTGGAGATTGAAGAAAGGAGCGGAAGGAGAGCGACTATTGGAGCGAGTTCCATAGCTGACCCGAGATGAAGGGAAGAGAACCTCTTTCTCATGCTGCTCCGATGGAGTGAATATCTGAGCCGACAAGCGAGCGGATTATAGGCTTCGTTGAGCGAAGCGAAATCTTTGCAATCCACTAAGGAAAGAGAGAAAAGATAGTTTACTGGCTCTACTACTCTAATAGTGGGCTCAGAACGGTGCCAGAGAAGACAGAGGAGAGGAGGCGAGCTAGTACTCTTTGCGAGAACAGGAGTGGTGAAGTTCGGTTCCAAGTTGAAAGATTATAGTGTTGCGATCTGTCTACGTTTTGTATGAGACTCAAATCCCAAAGAAATGACTTCCTTATTCAGATATTCGACTACTTACAACTATGTTTAGTACTGACTTATATTATATTATTACTTATTGCCTAAAAGATATTCGACTATCCGATGGCCATTCACTCCGACTCGGGCTATCTTATGCGTTTCCGCTTCCCTTCTCCGGTTCGGAACCTCCCTACCTCATACAGACTATGCGGAGAATCGGCTAAAATGAAGAACTCTATGAGCTTGGACAATACGATTCAAATGGGAAGGAACAAAGAATGAAGCTGGGGCTTTCACTTTCAATTGGCGGATTGAACCACCTCCCATGTCCTTGATCCAAGGAATCAATTCATGCAAAGGATTCTTCCCCTACGGAATGAATGGCATGACAAGCATTTAGTTTTTCCTTTCCCACCCAACGTCCCGACCGGAGCTAGGTTTACCGATGACGGCCGGGGCAACTCTTATATAAATGTAGTTCAGGAGATCAAGGTCTATTTCGCTTTATAGGTATAGGGGGGCTCGGGTTCGTCGTAGGAAGAATGAAGAGCGAGAGCGCACTTACTTAAAAAGAGCAAGAGTAATTGCGACAGCTAAATTCAATTCGAGCGATAGCTAAGTGGAGTCTCCCTCCTTCCCGGCCCTCTTGCTTACTACTCGTTCGCTTCCTACGAGCCCATGCGCGATCGTGCAAATATATAGGGAAAGGTATTACGAATCCAGATACTATTGGATTGGACATCTGGCGATACAGAACCTCCCGATGGGACAAGCGGTAGTACGATTCAAGGGAATTGGACACTCCCGGAACACATATACCAAAAACAAGAGTCGCTAGGGCCGCTTTATCCCCTCTCCCTTCTTTAGTAGCAATGTTCACTACTGCCGCTGGAGCACCCGCCCGTAGGTTTTAGTAGACATCGGTACGATTTTAGGATGTTCAAACTCATAAGGCAATGAAAGGGAGTACTATTAAGAACCATCTCGCTCGCAGTTCGACCTCGACCACGATCGAATCCCGCCCGCATTCGGGATCGGGCTCCGGCCTTAAATCAGTAGGGCAATAGCATAGCAATTATTGACCCGACCGCTATTAAAGTGAAAGTAAAGGCAGGCCTACTTTCTTCAAGATACGAAAGGAGCAGCCGGGCTGTCCCTATTGTATTTTAGATGGAGTCATCAACAGGGCACTCTGATCGGCTTTCCTTTACTTAGAAAAGAGTGATAGACTTCCGTGCTCGTAGGTTGACTCCCCTATGCATCCCGACTAAGGTCTCACAAACCTTCCCTTATGCATCCAGCCGCTTCACTAATGTTCATAGGTTATACAGAAAGAAGGGTGGGTTGGTTATATACTAACATGCGCCTTCCTTCTTCGAACCTTTTGGTATGTAAGGCGCCCTAACTATAGATCAGATCCACCGGACGATAAACTAAATTCCGCACTGCTGCTGAGTCGTCGGACTTATCCACCTCAGGGATTCGTGGAATTCCCGTTTTTGAATTGCGTTGGGGGAAATCTACCAAACAAAGCTAGGCAGATAGATAGACTCCTTTCCCGCAGCTAAGGGAGAGCAAGAAACTCAATCAAATTCTTGTTTTTTCACCAGCGCCCCTTTTTTTTGCGGGTACTCAGAGTCCTCTCACTACCAACCAGCAGACATCAGAATCTGGCTGGGTCTTGCCGGTATCAACAACGAGAAAGAACAACCAAATGGAAACAGCAACTAACTATGGCTCTTGGCCCAGACAACGTCCTAGGCTCCGGGGGGATCAGAGCAAGAGGTTTCGCCTAGACGACGACGCCCGTCCTGGGCTGCAGTAAGTAGATCGAGAGGTCCTTTCGCCCCTTGTCCCCGAAGATGGGTAATATGTTCTCATACTATGTTGCTCCAACTTTATTCTAGAGGGCCTAGCAGGCGAGCGATCCCAGTCCGCGGCAGAGAACAAGACAGCAAGCGAGCGTACCTTTGTTCGCTTCTTCTCCACCAAGCACGGAAGTTTAAGGATAACTGTAGGTCGGTGGCTACCTAAGGAAACTCCGATTCGATCCGCCCAAAAGCAGGGAGGCATCTACCTCATCCCGATCACAAGGAGAGGTTCACCATGATGGGGGGTAAGGTACTGGAATTCGATCCGTGGAGGAAAGAATGAAATGCATAGGGCACTTCGGCATGCTCTCAGATTTACGGATTCGCAGGGGGCTCTTCGCCCTACTTAGTTGACTGACAATGACAAAGGGACGAGCGATAGCGACGACGGGGGCGCCTTTGAAATGGAATCTGAAGTAGTCTATCAGTGGTGCGAAGCGGCTTTGCCCCGGGTAGCGAAAGGTTATACCTTAGTAAGCGAAGAGCGGTTCTTCTATGTAGGGTCTTCCCCCTATCCTCTCTTAACGTCGAGCTAAGTGACTTTGCGTAGCGTAGTAGAATGAAGGGCCGAAATGATAATGAGGGCTCGGTTAAGATTGACTCGACTTCTAATCATTGCGATTTTTGACTCGACTTTGATAATCATTCAATTACTGAGTTGGAGAGGGAGAGAGACGACTATGACTATGACTATAAGAGTAGTTGTAGTTGAGGGACGAGTGCACTTATATTTGTGGGAAGATTTAGGGCGACAGCGACGTTAAGCTCGCGTCATTCTCATTCGCTCCTAAGCGTCTTCGCTAACTCGCTCGCCTACTAAAAAGAATAAATAGTAGTAGAGGCTAGGCTAACTCAGCCGCTGACTTCGACGTAGTGGGCTTTCGTCGCCCCGTCGTTCTCACGTCGCCCCGTCTACTCGTAAACTATTAGTTTAGTTCGCTGTCGCTCGAATTTAATCGAATGACTCTTGCTCGAAAATACTTAAGTCAGTTCTCAACTACTCATAATGTTGTGCGTCTCGTCACCTCATAGACTTAACTTGGTCGAGCACGTCTCAACTTATTTTCAACTTTCAAAGTCGAGTCAATCTTAAGTCGCTCGTACCTTTCTCATGTTCTTTCATTCATCAAGTAGGGGTCTGCGTTGACAAAGAAGAACAGCCGGAACAAAGACAGCTATAATTTTCAATAGTGAGGCCAGCTTGACAAGCTACCTTTCCTCTTGATCTGAGGTGCGAAGAGAAAGATCTCTTTTTGATGACTTCCACTTCTCGATCCCGGCCCGGAAAAGGACCAGGGCCCTCTTTCTGAATGAAAGAAAGGCTTTCTGAGCCCTAGCCCTCTAAGCCCACACCTGTGTAGAGTAGATCGTTCAACACCTGCGGCACAAACCCTTTATTGACCAATTGGTCCGTCTATCATAGGCGACCGAACGGCCGCCCCCCTAATTACTAGACCAACCTGCAATAAGAATTCCATAAAGACCTAGCGAAGATATGGCAAACAGATAAAGTAGCCCTATGTTCGGATCTGACAATACCATACCATAATCAAAAGGTACAACGGCCCGAGCGACCAGACTTAACATAAATGTAGCCACTGGAGCCATTCTAAAAAGGGAGAAATTAGCACTACTTGGTGAAATAGGTTCTTTTAGAATCAATTTCAAACCATCTGCTAGAGGTTGTAACAATCCGAACGATCCCACTACATCAGGACCCTTTCGACGTTGCACAAAAGCCATTACTTTACGTTCAGCTAGCACTAAAAAGGCGACTCCTAGTAGAAGTGGTAGAATTAAACACAGTATTTCCGCTGGAACTGCAATGTACGTTTTCGATTTTCTATTCACTCATGATCTGGCCTGGTCGACCCAATCAAACTATTGAAGGATGGGACCTTTTCTCGAAAAAGCCCGGATCCCGAGAAGAGATCTTTTAAAGATGAATCCTGTTACCTTACTTCGAATGGACCCGCCTCACTTGACTAAGCGAAGTAAAGGGATTTCCTTCTAACTAGTGGTTCATTCAACGGATTTGTGGTTGAGTCATGAACTCTGGGTGGGGAAGAGAAGTGAAACTCTTGTGCATTTCCGCTGCCTGCGTTCTTCTTCGTGTCCGTCCGTCTCGCAAAGCTGGTCCTGCTGTCATGGTTGAAAAGATAGGGCTAACCGACGACCCCCTAATCAAGCTTTGTTCGATAAAGCAAACAAACGATTCGTTCCGACAACTTAGAACCATCTCAACCCCTATTCATTCGCCGATCAACCGACGATCGATCGGGCGGGCAGGTTGGGAAGGGGTGATTAGCGGAGAAAGGAATCGCTGAGAGATAGATTCTGGTTAGGACGAATGAGTGGCTGTGAAGCATGCTTGGGAGGAGGTCAAACCTTCCCCGAGTCAGTCCAGTCAGAAAAGGGGGAGCCCGCTGTCTAGACTGCATCTCGGGAGTTTGAAGACCATCCCATTTCAACCAAAAATACAAGCCCTTCCGGAAATTCTTTCCCGTTTAGTCTTTTTTGCATCAACCAGCCAATTTCAACCCGTTTTTTCTTTTCCGACCATTTCTCATTGAAAAAGCGCATAGTTTATAAAAGAAAAAACCGTACGCATGAGATATTTACCTAAATCAGTAGGTCCTTGAGCAGATCCCACCTTAGCCCCAAGCAAGCTACAGCGAGAAAGCCGGAGCGCGCGTTAGCGCTTTCATCGCCCATTTAAGTTTTCCCGTTGGTCGAGCCTATCTCCTAGACTTGACTTTAGATTTAGAGCGAGCCCTCGACACTATAATTTGGGTACCCTTATGGTCGAGCCCTCGACACTATAATTTGGATGCCCTTCCTTAATTGAATGATTATCAAAGTCGAGTCAAAAAAACTAGCCCTACGTCCCTACTCTTTTCTCTCCCTCAAGCCAAGCAACAGTCGTTCATGTCCACGTCGCTGTCGCTCGTACCTTGCATTCGCCATGAACTATTAATTTATTAAAGCAGGTGCAGGTTCGGGTGAAGCCCTTTACAAAGGGTAGAGTCTTGAGTTAGACGGGTAGTGCGAGTCCAACTCCTAAGTTCTGTGACTCAAAAGGAAGTCCAAGAGAAGAGTGAACCTCAAGGAAAGCACAACGGAAGCAACAGCTGCCAATGCGGACTTCAATCATTAACCCCACGGAGCGGTTAAGGAAGCCCGAGTGCGTACTCTTTTATGGGAGGTCCGGTTTCTTCCCTTAATCTTTATATATTAACTTCGCTTCGGTTAGAGTACTATTAATATCCGCTTTCAGTAAGGCTTCAATCATTCCCGCAGTAAGTAGGGCTTAAGGAAAGCATTCCACTCCATGTTGAGTAACTCACTCGTACTGAACACTTATATTCAAAGGTAAGGTGCCTGAAGGAAACCTTTCCCTCCCAGCAGCAGCGGAAAACCGAAGAAACCAAACCAAGGTTAAGGAAGCCCGAGGAGGAGGTCCGTGAAACCTATCTTTGTAACCGGAAGCGAACCTTAACGAAGGGAATCAAAGTACTCATACAGAAAGACCAGAGGGAAGCTAAAGCTAAAGGGAAAGGGCAAGGAAAAAGGGACGAAGAACTTCTAGTTGCCTTTCCTTCTTCGAGTGACTTCGAGTTCAAGGTAAGGGCTGACTCGTCATCTCGGGAACGGATGGCAAAGGAATTTCACTGCTAAGGTTGGCTCGCTCATCCGGCTTGCTTCTTCGACAACACAGTGTGAAGGAAAGATGAAAGATCTCGCCCACTGCTATTGAAAGAACCACAACCTGAGAAAGATTCTTTTGATTGGCCCGAGCTGACCAGCTCACCGATCGAGTACTAGCTTGGTTCTCTATGCCATTGGAATAAGACTACAGTCTCTACAGATCATACCTCCTACTACTGCTTCTATACATAGCTACCATACTACTGCTTCTATTATTACTACCGTCCCTACTGGTTTTCTATTTGATATATCTGCTCCGACAAGACCTATTCTGTCAAGTAGACGAGACCAGCCAGCCCGTACTTACTATAAGAGCTTGAGCCGCTACGCACCACCCACCTTTCATCCGTCCTAGTCCTCGTGTCGATGTGTCGATTCTCTGTCCTAGTCCTCGTGTCGATTCCCGTCGTAGTCGCTGTGCCAATCAATGGTATGAGCTCTGAGATCGAGCCAGACCCGGAAGAGTGATGAAGACTGTAGAGAGAGAAAGAAGAACTAACTATATATAGAGAAGGATTACTTGAATGGCAGAATTCACCAACTTGTAGAGTAGCACAGGTTTCGCAGCTATGTTGGACAACTATTCTTTCTTTGACCGTACCTTGGTCTCGCCATCTTGAATCTCCTTCGCAAAGCAGGGCCGGACGTACGATGCATTCCCTTCTGAGCCCATCCTATGCTCGAACCCCAACCCCAGCCTTCTAAACCTCCTTTTACGTCGCTCTGCTCGTCCCTAAACAACCGTTCGACGCCCACTATTAGAGTAGTCTTACCTCGGGTCTTCAAAGGAGCTCATCTGAGTCGGGTGCGATGGGGAGGAAAAGGCACCAAACAATAGTGACTGGCAGTGGGAGAGGCAGACAAGAAGGGACGAACTATGTAGATGAAAGAAGGGCGGTTGGAGGAAATGGTTCGTTGACCGGGTGACCAAGACAAGAATATAAATAAAGATAAAGATCAGAACTATAAAGAAGACAGACTATAAGAGATAGATAAGATGATGCGGATGAAATAAGAGAGAGAGAGAGAACTAAGCACTCTCATTACTTAAATCTCATTACTTAAAAGAAGCTCTGCCAGACAGAATCCCTTTCCTATACTATAAGAATGAGATCAACTATAGGCTCTTCAAGAGGATAAAATAGGATCAGGAGCGGAAGGCCGACCGGCAAAGTTGAGCTTTTAGAAAGATTTGCAATCCCAAAGTAGATGAATGACTTATTGAATATCATAGGGTCGTCTCCGTTCAAATGCATTAGATTATCAGAGAAAGGGTCGGCTCCGTCAAAGGAAAGAAGGAAAGTTTGGGATCGGAGCGGGTCACCAATTCAGTCCTCACTCTACGGCTCGCCTATTCAGTCCTTACTCTACTCTGTACACGAGCGAACCTTACTCTACTCTGTGCACGAGCGAAGGAACTAGTCTCTATCTCCTGTCTTGGATCCAAGCAAAGCAATCAAAGCAATCAATGGTGCTCTAAGCACTCACTCGCTGTTCAGTTCATTGGATTCTGTGCTATTGATTTGATTTTTGTTTGGGACCGGACTCGGTGAGGTAAGCGGAGGAGATCCCCACGTAGCGGTAGAGGAAGCACAAGCAGCCCAGGAAAGTTAAGCAACTGACTCGGGCTCATTAAAGGGAGCGTTCTCCAATCTTTCATATGCTGCTCCAGTTTAAGTGAATGGTTCTGGTGCCCTCATTAATAGGAAAAGAAGCAGCAGCAGCCGTTCATGGTAGTTGTTCTCTTGCTTTTCATCGCTTTATCGGCACTACACTTATGGTTTGAATAAGCAGGTCCCCCTACGAGATCAATATCTGGAATTCCTAGAGTCAGGTACATAAACATTATCTTAAGAAGCCCCATACGAGGAAAGGAGAACAAGAACCGGAAAACACATATTATAAACTACGAAAGATCTACCGCTATCGCTCGAGCCCGTCTCAACGTCGCTCCTACGCTCCTTTCAGTCGCCCCTCTCTTTTCTTTGGCTCTCCCGTAGCTGCTTTTGAGCGCTTACTCTAAAGGGATTCCAAAAGTAGGAATGCAATTGGCAATGCTACAAATATATTCCACCCTCGTCCCTTCACGACTATCCGATGGCCATGAACTACAAAACTACGAAAGATCTTACCATGAACGACTGTAGCTTGAGATTTGATTGGAGGCACCATATACTTTTTATTGAAAGCTTCTTCCCTTGGCAGTCTCATATGTTGGTTGAGTTGAATCTTTTCCCGTTGCTTTGATAGTGGAAGATGTTCCGGTTGCGCTTCCGCTCTCCTTATGAATAATCTCTTCAGTGTGGTGGCAATTATATCTTTGCATTCCAATTTCTACTTCTGGAGAGGGCAGATCATTTAAAGTAAATTCCACTTCCATGGCAGATAGGTTCAGTGCCAGGAAGCCTGTTCGATTGCCCTGGTGGGGAAAATGCATGAGTGGATCTAGTGAGTGGGGACAGGGTTGATCACACACATGAACGACTCTTCTGATCTGTTGTCCAGATCTGGGTTGCTTTCAAGTCCTTGACTCGCTGATGATGAAAGTTTAAGTTTTAGCTGCACCCAATGAAGCTTCGCCTTGTTGGGTCTAGTTGTTGTTGAAAGGTCCGGCTGACCGGAGCCTTTCCCCATACCCCCTATCCCGGGCGGAGACTGAGGGAGGGAGGGAGCCCTCGCGTATGTGAGGATGCATTAGTCGACCGGGAGATAATAGTTCTTTCTCTTAACTCGGGCAGAGGCTGGTTTAACTCACTTACTGTCTGATGCATTCATTCTTGCGCTCGGAAACCTACTCTCCTTCTCTTTCTCTCTGAAGGAATGCTCTTGCTCTCTCCTTCTCTCTTAAACACGAGGGAAGAAATTGAGGAGGCTGCTTACGATGATCCTGGAGGCGTAGATTGAGTGGGAAAAGCTTTCAATAGAGCCCCATTCGGGAAGTCTTAGTCTTCGCCATCTACTCCTTCTACTCCTGGTTGGTCTACAACATTGAAATCTTAAAAGACGAAAGTCGGAATAGTCTATCTTACGATCAAACTCCTCATCCTCATATATGCAAGCAGACTCAGTTCATGGATGTGCCAAAGGTGTTCAGGTTAAGGGGTCAAAGGTAGAGTCGGGAAGGTAAGGGCTAGGGCTTGACTCATTTGTTTTAGGACGAGCCGGTGGGGGAAGCCTCGCTAGAGGCATTGAGCCATTTCGTTACATACGTGATTTTTTCTTCGAAGTTTACCATCGGTTTGGTGTTGTGTTCCATTGCCTCCAGTCAAATGCAAGAGGTTGGCCTCTCCTGATTCCGTCGTGGGTTGTGGATTGGATCTATCTATGCCTGTGCCCCGGGGCTGCTAAGCTTCCACCGCGAGCTTTGGTTTAGTTAGGACTCGGCGTACACTTTCTATAGTTGTCTTTTTGATATGCGGCTTCACAAGTGAGAAATGTTTCTTAGCGCGTCCTACGAACTTCAGTATAAGCTTCAAATAGGTGCGACCGCAGAGGAGGGACGAGTGAAACGACGTGGAGACCCTTGGGGGCATTTTTTACCGTCTCCTCATCTTTTAAGTGAGTGGATGGTGACTCTTTTCGTTTCATTTTATCATTTTAGCCCGTCTCAAATCTTTGAGATTTAGTTGGACCACTTGGACTAAGCATACATACCCGGCTCTTTGAGATTGAGTTTGCCCGTCTCTTTATCCTCATTCTATTTTTTCCTTATTGGAGCTGAAGGGACGTAGAAAGATCTTCATTAACCGGAGAAAGAGCTGCTGCTGCAGTGCATTCCAAGAAGATAGGCACAAATGAGATTTATAAGCTGGTGCTGGTGCGGGCAACAAATGAGATTTATAAACTGGTGCTGGTGCGGGCAGAGGATAGAAGAATCAGGCTAAGTGAATCTGTTCTCTTAGTCTGATTCTTCTATCCTTGCTTGCATGTGTTACTATTATAGTATGTAAGTCAAGTTGTAGTGTACCTTCCTACCTCAAAGGTTGGAAAGTGTCTGAGGCTGAAAGCCGAGGATGGGAATATGGTTGACCCAGAATTGACATAAGAGGCCCAACTTCATCACCAAAGGAAGAATATAGTGGTACTTTTCCCATTCTCATTATCAAGATCCGGCTACCCAAGTCAGAAATCTTTCTAATAATAATAAAAGCGAGCAAGAGTAAGCGAATGGAATGGTTAATTAACTCAAGTCTTTCTTGGAAGTGGAAAACCAAAAGATGCTGCCTACCAACATGGATAAGTGGGCGAGCAAGCGAAGCCCCAGGTTCGGAAAGAATAGAAAGAATAGTGGGTACCGGAGTAGTAGATACCTTCTTCTTGAGCAGCGCTGGGAGAAGATTAAGTAATAATATAGTAGCTGAAACGCCATTGCCTCTACAGGAGACCAGCGTATATTAGTCAGAAGTGCCGTCAGAGTCTGATGCATATGGCTCCGCTCCTTGAATTCCGGTTGAAAGGGTTGGCGGCTACGCTCCACCTAAATCCGACCTCTCACTACTATTGAAGCAAGAACTGCAACGGAGGAAGCTACTTAAGCCAGCCCAGGAAAGAGCTGCAAAACCTTAAGGCCGTGCTGCTAACAAAGGAAAGGCAACTAGAGACTCGTACTTCACTATTAAGCGGTGCCGGAGCTGGAGCATGATAAGTTTAATGACGGGGACCCACAGCTGTCGGTTCAATAAGAGAGTTGTACTCGTACGGACTCACTCATTGGACTGAGACCTCTGCTCTCGCTCTCGTTTATGTCTTTCGAATCTGTCTAGTAGCTCACTTGCTTTATTCGCTTTCCGTTCTTTAACTCCCGCTTTAGAAAAGAAAAGTAATCTCTCACTCGGTCATAGATACTGGGCCTTTCACTCTCAAATTCGATAGCAAAGCAATGGGAAAGCTGCTCTCAGACTGAGACCCGCGCTACCTACTCTTTAAAAGAAGAGCTACGAGCCTGACCCTGATGGAGAGTAAAACACTATATTCAGACTCACGCGTCATTCTCATTCGCTTTAATACAAAACTACGACAGATCTACCCTAAGGGATCCGGGATTAAGGCACTGGAAGGTTACTCAGATTGGTGGCCTGGTTCCATAATGACATCTCCAGAACTGATCTGCTTTTCCAGTAAGAAAGATACGCGCAGGGGCTTATTTGGATTTATCAGTAGAGCAGTAGTAGCGGGACTAGTAGCTAGCTCCAGTCTTGTAGAGAGCTGTCCTTTCAATAGGAAGAGCACACACAATGTTCAAATACGGGTTGGATTAATGAAGAAGACACATCAGACTCTTGGCAAGAAACCCGAAGAATATAGGGACGAGCGATAGCGAGAGAGTCTCAAGGGAATGAATGGCATTCTCTCTCGGCCGCCCCGGTGGAATGCATTGAAGAAAGGGACGAGCGATAGCGACGTGGAGAGCTGGTTCCGGTTGCGTTAAGAGTGTTTTCTGTGCCCTCAACTTAATTAAGTGCGTCTCGTCCCGCAGTCGTTCATGGCAAGATATTAGTAAGTCCGACAGATCTGCCCGTGGGACAGAGAAATTACTAGGGGAGAGATTTGTGTTGTGCTACTCTCTCTTCGTTTCCTTGATCCGCCAGATATAAACTTTACAGCTTACTTTTATCATCCCATTCTCTAGAATCTATCTTTTATGTGGGCGAGGGAGGATGAGAGTAGGCTTGGATCATCTCACTCAGGTCCTTCACCCTCTAATACCACACGTCCACAATTAAAGAAACTGATCAATCCGTGCCTGCTTTAGTCAGATTAGTGGCTGGGCGAAGACTTATTTAAGAAAGGATGGGATGATCCGAATTCTCTTATTCAATGCCTCACTCTGCCTGACCCCAGTCTTCAACAAGAATGATTGGTGCCGAGAGAGAACTGGATTCACTTCCTATCCCCCTACTGGAGGTCTCACTCCTAGGGTCCTGCCCCTAGCTCTAATAGCAGCAGGTTCACTAGTTCAATTAGCTAGTTAAATGAGAATGGTTCTTCCAACTCTGACTGGCTCGTAGAACCGTTAAGTTCCAGGAAAGATCGTAGACCAACTCTGAAGCTTGGCAACTGACTCTTCCTTCCCTTGGAAACCGAGTGCTTTCTTCACCAATCCAACTCTTATCTAGCAAGAAAGATTCCCCTCCGCTGCAAGATAGATCCTCCTCTGCCAATCAACTCCTCCGGAGGCCCAGCGAAATCTCATCCAAGAGCAGCTCCTGGCTATGTATGAACACTCTCCCAGCAGACGAGGTAGTGAGGATAGATAATCAATCGGCGGGCTGCCTCTTTCCAAATTGCATGACTTTGATTCAGTTCATTGCGGAGCAGGTCGTCTGACATCTTTGGATCCAAGTTCCAGATGATTTGAAAAGAAACTCTTTCACTTTCTTTCTCTTTCCTTTCTTTAGATGGTTTAAGAAAGATCTTATAATTGGTAGGGCATAGGTACTAAGCTAAGTGGATTAATCTTTCCTCTTCGGGTGGTTTGAGCGCGGCCTGCCTGTAGCCATGGGAAAGACCTAATCTCGACTTGCTCAACTGAGCTCTGTCACCGACTCCGCTTTCCTCGCCACCTAGCGTCTTGAGCCTCTGGCCCTCTACCTCACTTCCCTCCTTGAGTTCGGAAGTCTCCTAGCATAGCAAATCCCTCTCTTTTTGCTTTTGCCCCAGGCCTTAATATTGAACCTTCTTCTGACTCCAATGGTACGAAAGCGTCAAAGAAGGGAGCAAGCTTGCTTTTGCCAAGCCTTTGAGTCGACTAGAAAGAAGGATCCGCTCAAGACCGGAATTAAGATGGGGCAGCATTTTGAGTGAAGTTCCTCAATCAAAGCAAAGGAAAAGCGATCGAGCCTACTGATGCCTGATCCCCAACCGTCGAAGCATTCCTTTCCAACTGATCCCCTTCTTCCGTCGCGTCGAGGCATTATTCCTACTGATGCCCGTCCAACTCATGTAATGATAAGAGTGAATTGAGTGTTTCCAACAACAGATAGGATGATAAGTGAATGAATGCAATGCTCAGTGCTGAGTCCTCTACCGAGACCTGGGACTCCTCTACTTCTTCCTCCACCGCTACCTGCCTCTCCTCTATATAAAAAACACTATCGGAGATTTGATAATAAGGACTATCGTATCTTTGTCCGCTGCTATTCTTGCCTCTACCACTTCCTAATGAAAGAAGGAATCCTCCGCTGAAGCTCTGACTAGACCAACTGAAGGAACTCAGAAGGCATCCTCCCTCTGACTAGACCAACTGAAAAAAAGGAAGGCAGCCTCCGGACCAGAAGGCACCAGCAGCCTAGATTGAATTCCTAACCAATGCTGTCCTACACCGCTACCTGGGAAGGCATGCCCGGATAGAGATTCCAGGGACAGAGAAAGAGAGTCCTGGGACAAAGAAAGAAGAACTAGTCACGCTACTCTCCCACTTCAGAGCTATTCCTGATTCCCACACCGCTATGTACCTCTTCCTTCCTGATCACTGAAAGAATGGTCAATGGCATTGCACCTAGAACGGACCGCTGCTGAGCAAACGAAAACCACAGGAGCTAGACCAGCAGGCCGGGAATGGTTTAAGTGAAGTTCACCGAGGTCAAATACATGTTAGCTCGAGGGAGAGGTTTCAAGGGCAAAGGCTACTGGGACAAATGACATACTAATAGTAGCAGGTGCCCTATTATAAGAAGAGTTTCGGGAGAGGGCCGAGCGGCATCTACTTGCGACGTGGAGAAGGGGCCACTTTTCTTACTAGAAAACAGGACTTATGGCTCAAGGCCGAAAATGACTCCAAAAGGGCTTGACGCACGATTTCTTACTTAGAAAATGAAGGACCCATGTCTAGATCTCCTCCTGGGACTGGTGAGCCCTATTCCTAATCTCTTTTCCAGTCAGGTGGGTTGGATCGACTGAATGAGCCCCCCTAGGGCATGAAGCCAAGGAATGACTCTATCCTCAAAGAAGTGGGCCTATTAAATAGACACTGTGGGAATACTCTATTGGTCAGAGACGAGCCCCTTGGAATAAGACATTCAACTCTATTCTATCAAAGAAATAAAGAAATGGGGAACCAATGAAGAAACTCAAAGAAGTGGAGAGGCGGAGAAGGTTCACTTTCTAATCCAAGAATAAGATCAAGATGGGTAGATCAAGACCTTAAAAGACTCACTCTATAGGATCCACGAGGTATGCCAATCGATAGAACCCCTAAGCCCCTAACTAAAAAAATAATAAAATGATACCCAGGTATAATTTTTTCATGTATCATTTTATTTTGAAAATGAGTGTTGCTATATAAGAGTTCAGTTCGGGAGTCTCTCTTCGGCAGTTTGTCTCTCTGATCAGAAGCAGAGCAGTCTTTGATTTGATATTTCCCAATTCAGTTCAGTAAGACCCTTTGTAAACCAATGCTCGATAGGACGAGTTCAAGGTACGAGCATCGCGACGTGAGCAGGTAGTTCAAGGATGACTATCAATATATAGTTCACTAGAAATGCAGAGCTGGTTTACTTTTCACTACTCTTTCTAGTCAAAAGAAAAGGCAGAGCAGGTAGTTCAGTAGGCGGAGCTTCACGTTCAGTTCAAAGAGGCAGAGCAGGTCCAGCAGTGTGGAGAGGCGGAGTTCACGTCCAAGGCTGCGTCCAAGATTGCTAGTCTGGCTCGTCGTTCAAGGTGCGAAGCGAGAAGGTAGAGCGGCAACTGATCCTTTGCACTCAACGAAAGCATCTCTGAACTTGGATCTCGGACTCAGCCTATTTATTTCAGAGAGATCTCGGACTCAAAGCAAGCAAACACTTAGAACCGGAGCGCAGAAGAGGTGCTCACGACAGGACCAGAGGTGTGCTTACGAGAGGTTGTGAGGCGGGAGCAGCCAGCGAGCATAGACGATGGAGGTAGGTGTCTTTGATTGAATAAGAAGGATCCCCAGATAGCAAAATCACCGCCTTAAGCAGCAGCACTACAATACGGGAGCTAGATGCGATTGAAATGAAGGTAGCCTAGCCTCTCCGCTGTCGATGATGATTGGGCTCGCTCCACTTCTATAATTAGACTACTTACTTAACTCTCGCATTTCTTTTACTCGCAGTCGCACCTTCTAGTCCCGCTTCTCTGAATAGGATTAGACAAGACCTATGAACCGTGGCTATCAAGAGTGTCCCTTGCACCGTGGCTATCAAGAGTGTCCCTCCTGAGCTCACCGAGTCCGAAGCTCATCTAATTGGCACTACTACTTGAGCACCTATAGGTGTTGAATGGGAACTTAAGCAGAGTCAGACTTGCGTCGCCCGGTGAGACTCTACCCTTCATTCAAAGACTGAGCGCACCTAGGAGTGGGTGTTTCTGAGTGGATTGCAAAGAAGTAGCTGTCGCAGGGTAAAGCTTTAATGTAATTTTTGTTCTATGCTGACAAGAAACTGATTCAAGGTGAGCGAGACAGTGCAACTACTATATATAAAGTAATTCATCTACATGACTCTGCGCTCTTAGAAGCCGTTCCTCTGCTCGATCTTCTCTTTCATCCCAGGCAGGAGTTTTGCTTGGTGGGAAGCGCATCCCGATGCATTCCCATTCTCATCGTCCCCCCACCCCGGGTCTCGGATTTCTTTATCATTCTTGCTTGGGCGGATCAAAGGCTAACAGGAGAGGGCAGAAGGGAAGAATAGAGGCTTTGACTTCGTGCTTAGTCAATTTCTAATCGACAATATTGGGAAGCTTCTTTTTTTTTTTCAGAGTGCGGAGGATGAGGGACTTTACAAGAGACCCTACACGTGGCAGAGAAATGGGTTCAATTAGAACTTGATCCTTGGAATCGGACAAGAGGAAGGAGGAATGCTAGGCTAGAATCATCACAGTGGGCTTGCCAGAAGGAAGAACTTTCACTTTTCGGAGTGGGCTCGGGTAAGTGAAAGGTCAGCTAAGCGCTCTCTTGGATCGAAGGGATGCAGATCCGGACCAGACATAGAGTACTTGATCTCAGGGTATGACAAGGGCTTCTTCTGAGGCCGCTTCCTGCCCTATTGCCAATGCTTCCTTTAAGATGCCGATCCATGGGTCCGGTCCCAGGCAAATACCAACTTTATGATTACACGACTCCAAGGCACACTTCTCTTGGACTCAATAGCTCTCAAAGGGGAAGTTAGCTTGATCAGGTTGGGGAGTGGGGTCCTACTATAGAGATAGGAAGTTAGCTCAGCGCTTTAGCTTCGGGAAAGAGTTCAGGAATAGCTCGATCGCCAAATCGTCGTCCCAGCTGGCCCATCAGGTTTCAGTTCATAAGATCCTCCCTATACCAGGTAGTAGAGGGTTAGACCTGAGGTTTCCAGCCTATCGGTGGAGTTTGCTTTCCTCGCCGCCAGAGGAAGATGATAAAGCAGTTGGAGGAAGCGCTCTCGCAGATCAGGAGTAGAAGCAAGAAAGAAGTTATAGCTCGATAAAGAAAGAGAAAAAACTCCTCCCTATAAGTATAGAGGCCCGAATCTACTACTTGAGCTCGCGGGTATCCTCATGCCCATCACTTCTTCCCAGCTTCTGGGCTACATTCTTATGAGGAGTCCATGTGCACGTAGCGCTTATCAGCCTGAACCGGCCTCGCAACTATAGAATGAAAAGAAGAGCCTGATATTGACTTGAAGAAGTGCCCGGCTGCGCTGGAGAGGTCCACGATCGAGGGTATCCCTAGATATGCTTTTGAGTAGTAGTGAGGGAAGGCCACACCTGTGTAAGTAATGTGATCTCGCCCGAACGGAAGTCAGTCATTCTGTCTTGTACGCGTGAGAAGTCTTCCGTCCACTCAGACTTATTGGGATTGCTCTTGCTCACACTACCTCTCTCTATCCCCACTGTCCCGGGACTGGGATTATTCTTCTTTACTTGCAATCGGCACATATCATTCTTTCCTCTGAATCGCCATCGACACGCACATATTGTTCTTTCTTCTTATCTAGCTCTGGTCTTTTCCCAAACATGAACTGAGATAAGAGTCTCTCCAAACATGAGATGAGAGTCCTTCGGCCAAACACGAGAACTGATAGATAGATAGAGTCTCCTTCGGCCAAACATGAGATGAGAGTCTCTCCAAACATGAGATGAGAGGTTCGGCCAAACATTAACTGATAGATAGTCGCTTTCGGGTCTCTTCCTTCTAGATAGTTGCTTTCGGGTCTCGTATCGCTCCGCACCTATATTGAATGCCCAAGTTATTGATGCGGGAAGAGGTGGGATGATTCACAATTCATGCCAAAGAAGCCAGCCCCTGAAGAGTGCGTGCCCAGGTGCTAAGAGGCAGAGGACCAATCAGTCGATGAATGATGGTGCTGTGAGGCAGAGTGAAGAGGCTCTGCGCTCTCACTCAACTCTTCCCTGGCCGGGATCAGTGTGAGGTGAACGGCTTGACCTTACCAAGCAATGGAAGCTCGCGAGGTGGCGAAGCCAATTCAACTGAGTGAAACCAAACCATAGTACGTCCAATATAACTGGAGAAGTAGTGTTGCTCGGAGACTTCTCTTTGAAGGCAACTTTTATTGTCCGATATATAAGCAAAAGTAGTGTTGCTCTACGATTCAGTTCAAAAAGCGAGAAATTCAGTCCGATATATAAGCAAAACCAGTTCCTCTCTAGGAATGGGCTCATTTAACTTCAAATTCACCCAACTTCAAGTTCAGTCTTTCTTTAGCCGATCTCTTCTGTCAAGGGTGTGAGGAGTCGGGCTACCATGAGCGACTTCGGGAGGCGCATCCCACTTGTCCTCTCTATGGAGGTCAGATAGGAGGAGAGTAAGACGACGAAAGCATACGAGACGACGAAAGCATACGAATAGTGTAGGAAGCTCGGTGTGAAAGGGAATGAGGTAGAGGAAGGGACGAGCGACAGCGACGTGTTAAGAAAGGAGCGAGAACTCAAGTGACAAGCGGTAGCAATGGATAGAAGCAAGGTAGCGCTTGCCGAGGACTCATGCCCCTGTGAGCTTGCTTGCTTGATAATCAAATCAAAAGTAGTAGCCAGCCTCTAGAGCTGAATGGACAGAAGGCGGGCACTATATTTATCGAGTTGAGCGGCAGAGTAAGGTAGGAGCGAGCGACAGCGACGCCAAGGGGAGCGGCTTGCATAGGCCTAGTCCTGGCTCAGTAGAGTAAGGTGCTTGTTCTAATACAAGTGTTCAAAACTGCCAAATTCAGTCTCTCGCATGTATCACCTAATAAACTGTCTTTTTCTGCCAATTCAGTCTCTCGCATACCTGCACTGGAGGCTACCTCAACAGCCCATGAAACCAAGAGAAGAGGGACAAACAACCAACTGCAGCCCTGAGAAGCAAGAGACAAAGGAGCAGGAGTCCAGAGAACCAAGAGGGAAGAGGCAAAGGAGGGAAGAGAGAAGGGCCAAGTGAAGCGAAGCTACATGCGGCAGTCAGAACAAGCTAAACCTGAGCCTATAAACTAGGTAGGAGCCGGAGAGCATTAGACCAATAGAGAGGAGAGGAGGAAAGAAAGGTGCGGAACCAACCACAACCGAACAACCTGAATGAAAGCACTCTTTCTACTGCATAAGACTCGTACGAGGAAGCGGCGAGCTGGTTCAACCTACACTCACATTGCTACTGGAATAATCTACGCGGAGCCAAAGCAGTTCATGGCATTATTTGACCAGGAAAGAACAGCCGGAGAATGCAGCTTGGTTTCCGAACGCAATGCCTTTGACTAGTAGTTGGATCCCCCTTCACCTTCACTCATGAGGTGAGAAACTTAAATCATCGCGACGTGATCTAAGCTATTACAACACCTACTGCGTATTATCCGAAAAAAGGAGTTCAAACCTCGCCTCTCCAGTGGTGCCTTCCGCGTACTCATTTGAGTTGAACCTAGAAAGAGCAACAAGGGCAGCTAAAGTGAGGGCAGCAGAAGAACGGTTAGGGGACCAGCGTTTTGAGTCCATTTGATTCTTTAAGCCTTATTGAATTCCATCTCTTTTCATATGATTCAGACTCAAATCAAAATGACAATGAACACAAAGAAGGGGAAGAGGGGATGCAATGAAACTACTGGGAAGCGAGAGAGAGAGTGGGGACTAGTTTCACCCGGTCCCCCTTGGGGAGAGTGGATATGCACCTATTGAACCGCACAAGGGGAAGAGGGAAGGGTACGGATAACATAACTTAAGAAGTGCATTGCTCCAGATTGACATCTACATTGATCTTTAATTAGGAAAGATTGAGGAGTAAGGAGGTAATACTGGAGAGCCAGAACCTAAGATCAGAGCCCCTTATCTAGAGACATTGAGAGGGTTGCAGTTGGAAATTAAGCAATAAGGAATGCCTTCTGCAAATTGAACATTTATTGGAGCGGAATATAGCAAGGAGGCCCGCTTTATATTATTTTAGGAATGAGCATCAGACTCCATAAGAGAATGAGCTAGAGCCTAAATGTAGTTTAAGATTGACCAAGATGTCAAATTGCACTATCAAAAGTATATTCTTTAATAATCCTCTTTCCCACAGATAAATTAAGTGAAAAGGGAAGAAAGCAAAGGATAGAGTAAGCGCCAGGCGGGGCTACTATACTATAATATAAAAGCTGAGTACGAGCGGACCGTCCCTAGGAATCCCGCCTTAGGAGCACATTCCCACGTAATAAAGAATAACTGGAGAATCAAGTTCGAACAATAAAGCCGCTTAAAAAGAAAAGGGCCTCCGCAGAGTGAGATCCATTTACTCAAAAGTGCTAAACCCCGGTAAATGCCTAAACCATCTTTTCCCAGATACTCATTTAATAAAAAGTAATGAACCAAAAGCACTCCGACGATCCATTTACTCAAAAGTGATGAACCCCTGTTTTGCCGTGGTTGACACTCGGACCTAGGGACATCGATTACAATTATAAATCATGTGAGAAAGCTGCTTCAAAATGCTTTTGCCCATGGATCTGTTCCCCTCTCTCAGGCATTTCTTCCCACCTCTTGAGTCGTTATACTCTTTCAGTTCTGTTAGACTGATGATGATTGCTTTGAATCAATTTCACCTTATCTTTTATGCTCTTGATGACTCTCCCTCAGGTTCGTATAAGTAAGGGCGGGGGACCCCTCTGTATATATAGATTTGTGCCAGTCATCCGTGATTTTTATCGAATTCTTATTCGTCAAACAATAAAGACTAGTTTTCATGGGAATAGTGATTCACCTTTCGATCTGCCCTTAAGAATCAAGGTAATAGGTGTCAACACCCAGAATGATCATTACTTTTTTTCAAAGAAAAGGTCTCGGTCACTAGGTCCACCCTTATAGTATCTTTCTTATTTTACCCCTCAAAGCTTTTCTATTTTGGAGGGGATCACCCCTTATAGGTTCTTAGTGTCTCTTTTCCACAATTCATTCAAATAAGTCATACCTAAACCTAATCCTAGAACTGGCAGAAATGAATATAATGAAATCATAGTTTGCTACGATGCTTTAAATGAATCTAAGATCATGAAGAATCCTAGTTTGCTACGTTGTCTTTTTATACGCCTCTACAACTACGGGTTCCCATCTGAAAGTGACGATGCCTTATAAGATAGGATATATAATAGTCAGAGCTCCTAAGGGGGGCGAGTAATAAGTAAGAACTCTAATTTAGGGTAGGCTCACATCTTTGGGATAGGGACTGAGTATGCTCGAAAGAACAAATGACATTCCGAATGATCTTACCAAATGCATTCTCTCTCTCTTTTCAAAATCATTCCCTGGAAGTGACCTTTGAAAAAGAATGAGGGTTCTCACAAGAGGAGCAAGGCCCAGAAAAAAGCACTCAGTGACCTCCCGGTGATCAGTCTCGCGCCTCAAATCAAATACAGAGGATCGACCTTACAGGGGAGAGAGGGGCGGAAGCTTTTTTTAACTGAACTTCAAGTTTTTTTGGTCCCGAACGAGAGAAATGTGGGAAAGCAAAATATAAAGGAGCTCAGTATGCGCGGGCCTAGGGAAGCTCCGGGGAACCCTTTTTCCCCCTTTTGGGGAACACAACCCCTGTCAGAGAGCCAAAGAAAGGAGTCAATTTCAAGTGAATTACTTCACGGGTCTGAGTGAGAATAAGGGGGCAATGCCCCTTTATTACCGGAACTTATCTGACCAAATGAGCGCCCTCCTTAAATCCCATAGCTCTCCAGTGGCAAAGTCTTCCTTATTAAGGTAGCAAATGTAGATTCTATTATCTTACCCACCCTAAGAGCAATTACATACTGATGGTCTTACCCATCGTAAGCGTACTCCCCACCGGCTTCTTTTATTTCGGGTCTCGGACTCACTTTCAAAGTTGCCTACCCACTTTCGGGTAGACTCTACTCTTGTTTTTTTTATCCCTCCCTTTAGTAGTGCCTCAGTCTTCTATCTTCATTATGGAGTCTCAATTTACCCTGACCCCAATAATTCTATATTTGATTTAGTGACGAAAGCACCTCTTTATATTGATTAAGGTGGAAGGCGTGGCCCATGGGAACTCTCCTGAACTTTAAGGTGAGCACCTTTTTTCTCTATAGTTGTCCCTCAGCCACTGTCTTTATTTGCTTTTGGGCATAGCAATTTGTCTAGAATGGTGTACCATTGACTCTGTCCTGAAGTCTCGCCTCTTATCCTGACCCTATCTGATCTTAGATAACTTCTGAAGTTTAAACTGATCCCTATGGTCGTGCAAGAGGTTGTAAATGGTGTATAATTGACTCTGTCCTATGCTTTTCTTAGGCCTCTCGCTAAAAAAGAGATGTGAGCGTCATCTTAATTATAAAAGATCTTGCTCCTAGTTCTCACTCGCCCCTATCCTTAGTCATCATAGCGTTTTTACTCCCCTTTGTTCAGTCTCGCGCGTCATTATCTTCGCTCATAAATTATAATAAAAGCACTTTTCCCTAAGCTTTGATAGTGTTATATTATATTAGGATTCTATACCACTTTCGATCTAGAGCAAGAGTCTCCGCTTCTTTTTTCACTTAAAATGAACTCCAAAACAAGAGTGTACTTAAGAGCTCTTCCAGATCTGAGGCGAAATGAAAGAACACTTCTCTTATAGCATATAGCACTTAGCGGTCAAATCCAAATCTAAAGATCATTCCTCGCTGACGTGATCGATCATCACTCTCATTCAAGATCCGATTAAGACCACTCCATCTTAAATCTATTCTATGACCACGAATCCTCAGATTCAAAGCTCTTATATCTATAAAGGGAATGGGGCGAATCAAAATGGAGCTATAGACCGTTAGTGGCTTGTGATAATGACGCAGATAGGCTCGAAAGAGAGAAAATAAGGGCAGATAATCAAGCACGGCTCGACCTGATGCTCGTACCTAGCAAAAACAAAAAAACGCTCAAGTCGCGAATAGAATCTAATTTAGCGTTCGACGGACCAACGGAGAGGATATGAAATAGCGAAGACTGAAAGGAACTGGAAGACGAGTCGGTTTAGAATTGAATCCCCCTCTGCGGTGCTTTGATATGGTGCGAGGAGCGGGGTGAGCGAGTGAAAGGACCGGGCTTTGTAGATTCATAAGAGAAGAGAAAGTACCTTAGAGCGGGGCAAATGAGAGCGGCAGACGAGCATAGGGCAGACGAGTCCAAGGCTCCGTCCTTGGCTGCCTATTCTTTCCCGACCAGCGAACCATTGAATGAACTGAACCACCAGTGACAGTGATTATCGCGAACCATTGAATGAACGAACTATGAGCTAACGAACTCTGGCTCTGTCTCCACGTGGCAATTGCAGCTCCCGTCCCCTCAACTCCACTCTGGCAGTTCCAGACAAAGGGAGGTTTGACCAGACCAGACTCGGCTACGGATGGGATCAGAATGAATGGGTACTCTGCTCCGGGCAAAGGAAAGCCTCGTCGGTCCCGGCTGCATCGTTCGGTCGAGCTAGATTTGAGTTGAGACAGTCCCAAGGGGAGTATCCTTATTTGGACTCGGAAGGGTCCCTCGTTAGCTCAGTTGCGGGCAAGGTCAGCATGGTATATAGAAGTAGTTCTTACCACGTCTAGGGAAGAAGGGCTTCAATGACCTTGGGACAGGAGGTTCGCTCCATTAGCTTCATACGCAACATTAGCTGCATATGTTCTTTTACCATCTAGCGGAGCACCGCATTAGCAGCAAGAGCTACATATTCTCTTTGACCAGCTAGCTGCATTTATTATGAGATTGTATGCCCAGGTGGCTAATACTCTATATGGTTATCTACGCACCTATTGATTAAGAGAAGAGGAAAAGAAAGACTTCACTGCTTTTCCCACTTCAACCAAAAAAGCCATCAAAGTGCGGTACGACCCAGCTCTCGGTCTCCTCTCATGGGCAAAAAGAAGGTTGACCAGTGACCGCAAGCATTCGTAATCTTATTATTATTGCATTGTAGGGCGGGCAGCGCAGGCCCCAGCTCCAGAACCCAAGGGATTCACGTGGCCAGCCTGGGCACGATCCCACCGACGGGGGCAACTCTTCCCTATACGCCCCCAATCCCGCCCCCTTATTGAGATAGGGCTGCCCTCCGGCCTGATTGGGGCGCCCTAGAATCCTGCTCTATTGCGATGAGTGAGCCATTCACGATCGCGGTGGGGAGTTTACCTCTTCTTTGACCTCATCGTTCCATACGAACCCAGTCTATCGAGACAACCCCGGACGGCAAGGACGACCACAAAAAGCAAGGAATGTGCGATGTACGATTGTGCGATAGCCGAACGCAAGGACACTTGTATAGCTCTCAGCCGGGTCCAAGTCTGGCAGGCCCGTAGACAGGGATTGTGCTGAATCGCTAGACCACCACTCACCTTATCTAACGGATTGGGCAAAGTAGCCCAGTCGAATTCTCTCTATATATAACAACAAAAAGTAAGAAAACGTGTGCACTGAGCGGAAAGCGAGGGATGCCACGGAGAAAGACCCGTTAAACAAAGAAGGGCGCAGAGGCCGAGCTAGAACATCCACTTCGGCCCCTTTTGCTTGCACAGGGTCGCCCTTTGAAATGCTCGGTAGATTATCCGAGGGGCATTCGGGCCTTTGGCCGCCCTATCTTCGTCGGTCTTAGAAACCCTCCGTCTAGCGCCGGGCCTACGCGGGCCTTTCCATTTGTCCTCGGGCTTCATTGGTTCATTGGGGCATTTATTATCTCTCTCCTCTGGTTGACCCGAGACCAGTTCCTTTTAAGCATTGGTGAAGTACAGTTCTCCTTATCTGAGAGGGCCCCCCCCACTCAAGGGCGGCGGCCCTGAGCTATGGACTACTTTTTTCGCACACCGTCCCTTTTGCGCACGGAACCCCTTTGAGTTTGAGCGCTCGACAGAGCCTCGACAGTATAGTTTTGTGGGAAGTTGATCCTTTCTTATAAGATAGGAGATAGGAAAGTTCCCTCTTCGCCCAGCACGCCCTCAGGTGCCCTCTTCTCCCCTCGCCCGGGCATCGCCCTTGGATTCTAGTCGGGCTTCGCCCTGGCGTCTGCTTTGCTCCTCGCCTCGGCCATTGCCCTCGCCTCTGCCTTCGGCCTTCTCATCATCTCCGGCTTCGCCAGCTGCATCGGTCTCAGAATGCTCTTGTCGGGATGTATTGAAATGTAGCAGGAAAGCGCATCCTTCCCTTAAGGAGGTGGGCGGTTGCGTTTGCGAACACGGTCGGGTGTGTCGATTGATCGTGCGAATTGAGTGTCGACACGTTCAGTTATGCACGTCATTTCGTCTGATGGGTTCGGGTTCGGGAGCTGATAGGGCCCTTTCGGTTGCCCTCGGCGGCTGATGGTGCATCCGGATCGTAAGGGTGAGACTCAACAGCTTCTCTTTTCGCACTTAAGAGGCTTCTCTTTTCAACAACATATAAGTATCTTGATGAAGTCACTCTAAAAGATAAGATTCAAAGCCAAGTGCCGAGCGAAAGCACTCGATAAATCGAATTGGAAAGTACGAAAATACACTCATAAATGATGATCTTTTCATTGCTAAAAAGGGTATGAAAGAGTGGGAAAAAAGATACACTTAATAGCTTCTATTTTCAGTGGATTTATCGAGCTGAACAGATAAGCTCCCTGTCTGCCTTTGCCATGGGCTAGGGTTATGGAAAAGAGAAGATGAAAAGAGAATAAGAAAAGAGAAGATGAGAGTTCATGGCCATCCGCTGCAGTCGTGAATGGCGTCGGAAAGTGGTAAACGAATATCTTTGAGTATCTTTGAGTATAAATTCAATATTCCCCTCGACCTTACTCTAATTTAAGTTAAGCTCGAGCTCTCCTAAAGTCGCCCCTTTATCATATTTATATTTCATTCTATACTCAAATATAGTGACGTGACTAAATATTATAAGAGGGGCCCCCCTTCCATGTTAGACTATCCGATGGCAAGAACTCACATAGTTCTATCTTCGGAAGAAAGAGCGTATCTTTCTTGAGCAACTCCCGAGTCCACCTAGGCAGTGAATGGTGAGTTGTTATATTTTGAGTCCGCGAAAGGGATGGGGCCGAAGCGTAAGGCACTGAACACACTTATGTAAGTTCATATTCGTTCATTCGAAGAGAAAGCAGTCCTTCTTTCGTATAAGAGTGTGAGGCTTCCCCGCTTGTGAGCTCATCACTCTTTATGGGAAGGCTACGCTCCGCATTCACGACTCAAGCTCTTTCGGTGCGCACAAGAGGTAATTGAAAGCCCAGCCCACGGAGCGGTAGGCATTTATCTTGTTGCCATTCAGATAGGAAGCAGCGGCATTCAGACCACAGGTTGCAACTGACTACTTCACACTCATATAAGTACGCAGATGGCACGGGAATATGCAAGAGACTCGGGAGCGGACGTAGAAAGACCACTCTCGTGAGCTATGGGGACTCAACTCAAATCCCGACCTCATCCTATAAGCTCATCTTTAAATCATGGAGTAGGACCTACGAGGGAAAGAATAAAAAGAGACTGAAGCAAGAGCTCCAGATTATTATAGGAACTCGGGGGAGGGGCGAGGAGTGGTAGTTTATGCTGCTCTTCATTCTCCCCTCACGAGCTTTTCATGTTCTGACTAGAAAGCGTATCATAACTTCTATCCTTGCTGCTTTTCCTCTTTGTCTTAGGCACGACTGATATTAATATTAAGTGGGCTCTCTTGTTCAAACGTTTGCTAAGGAAAAGCATTAGAAGGAGTACGCGTGCACGAATCAGGGTGCTGGGAAAGATATTAGATATTAAGAAAGAGGTCCCCTCGGGAAGCTCATTCTAGGTCTGGAGTACGCGAAAAGGAAGCGTCAATAAAAGCACTATGAAGCTTCCAATTTATTATTCTCTTTTCGTTCGTCGTCTTGTCTTTGTTAAAGTATAAGAATGAAGAAAGGCCTAGCAGGAAGAACCCCAGTTGTCGGCGCTCTTAGGAGCCTTTATGAAGAAATTGACGTAGATAGAGAAAGGAATATTTATTCGGCAGCAAGATCCAATCCGCTGAGGATTCTGCAGTTAAGCTCGAAAGGGAGCGAAGGAAGGATTAGCAGGCTCGAGGGACATTCTTCAATTTAGGAAGGATCCAAAGCCCCAGATTGAACTGTAGGAAGAATTGCTAGTCGAAGAGAGGTACCGGTCTTTGCTCTTAGAAAAGAAGGTGCTATTGGTAGTAAGGATATGGGGAAGCTCCTGAGCCGAGGTTGGAATCAAGTTATCTTAGACGTGGCATATGCTCTTAGCAACTTAATTTAGTTGAGACGGGTGAAAGAGTTCGGGAAGGAGATAGAGTCCAGAGAGCCGGGATCGCAAAGACAAACTCATATCATGTCCACTCACATAAGCAAATTCATGCTTGACTTTACCTTCTTTCAAGATCTTTAATGATCTAGGATTTGATGATATAGGAAGTAGGTAGTGGCGATAGAGCTCTCTTAGAAGATTGGGCCCCTTCTTTGTACACGCAGAAGTCTGTCTCTAAGGAATACGCAGAAGAGATTCAGTAAGGAAAAGAAGAGAGTAGCAAAAGCCTCAGTGGACCGGGCTCAGTTGCATACGAGGAGAAAGGGCCAGATCCACTATTGGTTCGAGGGCATATGGTCTTTCGATCTTACTTTTCCTGGGGATTAGGTGGCATACAGCATGGAGCCCCAATAAGAGCGGAATCAGTCTCTGAACAGCCAGCTATACGCACTCTCTTCCTCATTGCCTACCTTATCTGTTGAACCCTCCCCGCACTCTCCTCTTTCTCTCGTTCACTTGCTAGAAGAGCCTATCGAATTCCTTCTTCTCTGTCAGGCTCTCTTCACTTCTTACAACAATCGTCTGAATAGGGGCAAGAAGAACTGTAGTCGCTATGCTTCGGTTTCGTGCCAAACACCACTTACACTTAGAAAGTAGCTATGCCTCACACTCTTATTCTGTTAGCTGCTCCCTTATCTGTTGAGTTTTTCCCGCCAAAGCATAACCATAGACTTCCCCAAGCCGGCCTTAGCTTAGCGCATCCGACCTTAGTGCATCCAACCTTAGACACTTATACGCGGCAGAGAGCAGCATATGTATTCAGGCTAGTGGAGTTATCAACTATACGTGGCAGAGAGCGGAGGAGCAGTTCTACGTTCATGCTATTGAGGCTAGTGGAGTATACGTGGAGCAGTTCAATCTTCTTTCTTTTTGATCCAATAGTAGCTTCGTTCGGTCCAATCATCTGCGCTTGGTAGGCTTCTGATTGTTTGGCAGTTGGTAGGGGGGCCCTGCCCTCATCTCATTGGTGGGTTGGTCTGAGTCCCCCTCAGCGTCCTTTCCTCTTGAGGAGCCGGGGCTAGGTGAGAGGGTTTCCGTCTGACTAGGACTCGTCACTGTCTTCCCTGTCCGACGCCGGGGTCCCGTGCCGAGCGCTAGCTTGAGAGGTCTTCATCCCATGGTAGGCCAGGCTGAGTCCAACCAGCAGAGGAGCTCGTTCAAGGCCTATGAGAAGGAGCTTCCATAGGTCATCAGTTTCTTGGTTCTTGGTTAGGGCTGAGGGCAGAGAAGAAGATCAGCCGACAAGAGAAAGAAGAGTGAAAGCTTTGTTGAATCAAAGAGTATAGCTGCCTACCATGCATGAGGCTCTTCAAGAGGTACTCAGAGTGGAGATTCAAACCCTGCTGTCGGGCACTCGTCGTATGCATAAGTTTCCGTCCTATGAGTTAGAAGCTTCAGTTTAGCGTGGAGGAAGGGATCCCCCTCCCAGGCAGCTATCGGAAGAACTCGTATCATAGTTGGCACTGAAATAAGAGATCGATCTGGCTCTACGGAGGGCAGACGAATCCGCAGAGACTCGGTCATCGGTTCAAAGAAGGCGCCGCTCCTCTCCCCAACCATGCCGATTCAAAGTGTATTCATGTGTATCGTTTATACAGTCCACTTCAACCAAAGTGTGTGAATGTGTCAAGTTAGAACATTTCTCATTGAAGAAGTGAAGAATTTCAAGTGCATGAAAATGACAAGAAAGAACACCCACCCTTAAGCAACTAGGTGACAAGTCGCCTTCTTTGACAGACCAACATCAGCTAAAGTGCATTCAAATTACAAGTTATGACATAGCTAAGCAACAAAAGTGTCAAGTTAGAACATCTCCTTTCAACAAACCTTCAACAAGAGTGCGTGAGAATGGCTACTTATGACAACCGGTCTTGTTCTAATTCAACTGTTACAATCAGCCACTTTCACGCGGGCTTCTATTCAAAGCTCAGACTACTGTTACAATCTACCACTTTCACGCATGTCTCACCTTCTTTTTCTGACACTTGAAAGCAGAAGCAAGCGAGTCTTCGGTGCGAGACCTGAGGTGAAGGAGCTTGGGTGAATGGGTCCCCGCTCTCTCTCTATATATATAAGAACTCTCCCCTACCCTTTCTTATTTGATAGCAATAGGGAGCTCGTGAGTGAAAAAGGTGGAAGGAAAGACAAGACGAGCGGTACCATAGGATAGGGAGGCCCGGGAAAGATGGATCGAAGGGGCCGGGCAGAGGCAAGTTACGCTCCCAATCCCACCCTGGTGGAGTAGAATAAGGGCTTGTGTCGCACGGGATGCGGAGTATGGCTGGCTCAACTCTGAAGGCTCATGACCAGAGGACTGTAGGTTCGAATCCGACCAGGAGCATTTCTTGTACCATTCATTCCCAAGTTCAGTGCTTTTCTTGTACCATTCCCAAGTGCTTCTTCTATTATTGTTTTGCCTAAGAGAATCAAAGTGGCGAAAAGAGAGAATCCACCTCGTCATGCCATGGGAGGAATGAGTAGGCTGATCTTACAAAGGAATTCCTTTGATGGAGAACCCTTCTTCTGATAGTGGTTCGGAGTGAGATTCCCCCAGTCGTCCACTGATTCGTTGCATGGGTTCGATTCCCAAGTGTGCTTTGCTTATAGTTGACTAAGAACTAAGCCAAAGAGAACTACAATTCCTGGGAGTGGGAGGCTGATCTTCCTTGCTAGGCGCTCGGGCCACCAATCAGATGATGCGATGCTCTCGTCAGTTCCTATACTAAAAGAAGGAATGCCCTCCCTTCCAACTTCAGCCAATAAAGAATCCAACTCTTGCCTATGACAATCGAGGGGGTGCAGGGATAGGGATCATGCTCTGAGTTCATTCTTTGCCTGCGGAAAGGGTAATAAATTCCAAAAAAGGAATTGCGTGGAAATTAGACCTCTACAGGGCGACAAAACAAGTCTGACCTTCTCCTTAGGTTAGGCCAATTCTCTTCTTAAGGCTAGCAGAGAGTGGAGGTGCGGCTCCGGTCGGTGCCTTAGATCAGCCAGGTAGGGCTTCGTTGAGCCGACCTTCCTTCTTCACTCTTCAAGTAATGGCTCTGTGCGTAGGTGCGGCAGAGACTCTCCTCAGATCGTAGGTTCAAATCCCTGTCTTGCTCGGGAGTGCCAATAATAGAATAGAATCGTGAGGCTCAGGTTGAAGCAAGAAAAAGCAGTCTCATAAGAGAAGGCAGTACTTGGAGTCCCGCTCTGGAAGTTGGTAAATTTGGCCAATAAAGTGATCTCTTATAGCAGTTCAAGTAGTAGCGCTCGGAAAGTGGGCTCATTTCACTGAAAAAGCAGTCCGATATATAAGCAAAACCACTCTCCCTCGGAGAAGGACTCTTCAAAGCAAGAAAAGTTGTCTCCTATAGGCCTCAAACCAGTGAAAATGGGCAAAGCAAAGTTGAGCTATGTATGCTACTTCGAAGCAATCAAACCGATCCTATCGAATGCAAGCAAGCAAATTGCAGAGATCACGCATAGCTTACTCTGCAATTGAAGCAATCCATCTGAAGCAAACTGATACAATTCAAATACAAGGTCCCAAAGCTACCTACATAGGGTCAGCTACCACTACTACTATATATATAGGATAGGTCTGAGCAACCATTCATTGAAGCTGAAGTCTCTCAAGCTACCTGAAAGTTAAAGAAAAAGCTACCTGAACAGAAGAAAAGAGTTAAAGCTAGCTACCTAAATCAAATAGTTAAAGAAGAGGGTTAGGTCGAATGAGGTCTTCCCACTTCGCCAGTCTAGCTCGGGCTTTCCGAGTCTCTACGTCGCTGCGCTCGTTCCTCTATAGGGATAGGGAGCATTCTTTTCTCGCTCTTGTCTGATTGATAATCAGAGTGGAGTGCTTCTGGTCATGAGTGAGATAGGATTAGGAAGGGAGTCTTTCTTATCCCCTCTCGCTGCACTAAAGCTTCTCTGAAGGCAACATAGTGTCTATGGGCTGAGCTGGGCTAAGAGCTGGGCTAATTCGCTATAGTAAAGATAAAGATGCTGCTATACTATATAGGCTATATTATATAAAGAAGCTCATCGGATCGGATGGAAGATGCCAGAGAAGCCACGTCACTATCGTTCGTCCCTCGTTCTTCAGTCCTCGTCTTACTTAACTCGAAGTGAGTGGAGCGATCACTAACTCGAAGTGAGGTCCTCGTCTTACTTAACTACCGACTGGTCTACGAAGTCGATACCTGCAGGTCTGGTTTAGCTCCCGTGCCGAGCTCTGTTCTGGTCTAGCCTCTTCGTCGCGTGCCAATCAATAGTCCCGTTACGCATCTCCACTTCTCTTCCTTTTCTGGGATTCCTATTTCTCTCCTTTCCTGTCCCCAACTTATGAGATAGAAAACCAGTAGTACGACCAGGTAGCTCAGTAGACTCAGACAAGGAAGTACGACCAGGTCAGTGTATGAGTTCAAAAATATCAATATGTGTCCCAACTTATGAGATAGAAATGAGTGTCTGTTCCCTCTTATGAGATACGGATACTTGAGCCTCTTATGAGATACTGATCCTCATCTACCCGTCGTTCTCACTCGATAGCAAAGACAAACTACTCTGCCCCTTATATTTTCTTTATGCGCGCACGACGAATGAGGAAACGCTTTTATATTATAAATTATCAAGTGTCAAAGCTAGGGTCGAATTCAGCCTTGAATGGAGAGTCAGAGTATGCGCTCAAGCAATAAAGAAAAGCAGGCAACTTTCCTAAGCGATAGCCCAAGACCAGGATGACTTAAAACAGGCTTTTGGTATAACTCTTCTAACTCTCCGGACTTGATTGATCACTCTCGGGTTGATGACATGCCCCTGACTCTCACTTTCAATCTATCAAATCAGCGCAGCTCTTCACTCATCCCCCCTCCACCTGTCGTACGAGCTCCCTCCCCGTAAAGTATCCACTCGATAACTCTCGATCTAACAAGGCATCCAATCCAGTCCTGGAACTATTGGTAATGAGGAAAGAAGACGGCTATAGGCAGACGAAAGCTATGACATTGGGCCTTACTGCGCTGTGAAAACTCCCCTTTTAGATACCGAAGCAGCCCCAGCTTCACGCTTCCCCTCTATTCGATATGCGCTTCCTATTCTCCTACCCTGAATTTGCTTATCCATCCTTCCCCCTTATAACATAGTCTTTCCTGTACTGGATAGGCGCTTTCTTTCGGCACTTTATTTAGGGACGTCGTTCTCACTCGTACCTTGAACTAGAACTCGGAAACCAGGACACAACACTAGAGTAGCGGCCAAAACAAGCTCCCTAAGGTCGTACCTCAGATCCGAAGTCAACGCTTGAGAACTAAATACCTGAAGAACGCTTGTGTGCGCATAGCTTTTTTGTTTTTTGTTCTTCCTTTTAGGAGGCTAGAATAGAAAGAAAGGAGTTCTCATGTCCACGCCGATACAAGAGATGGAGTTAAGCTACATCCGCTATAGAATCGAACAATGGACCGGAAAGCAATCAAGATCGGAAAGAAGAGGAAGAGCTGTAGTAGTGCCGTTAAGTGTGCAGACGCGAAGTATGTAGAGAAAGGCCTTCAACCTAAATTCCTCATTCAAGGGTGTGGTTTGGAATGCTCGTGGTGTTGGCAATAGACCAACGCCGGATCAAGTGCTTCATTCAGGAGTATAAGCTTTGCTTCGTAGCCTTACTAGAACCAATGTTAGATAGCAGAAAGGCAGAAAAGATATGCCGCAGACTAAACATGGACTTCTATTTCAGTCAGGGTGCTGGTACTTAACTGACTTTCCACTTTCAAAATCAAGTCTCATCAATCTTCAGTCTTGTGGAGGCATCCCCTGGAGTTCAGACTCTATCACTCACATGACCAGATAGTCACTTTTGAAGCTTTAGATCCAGGCCAAGCAATATCCTTTTTATCTTTTGTATACGCCAGATGTCAGGTGTCTGAACGGCATTATGGACTCAGCTAAGGAACTTGTCTCTTTCAATATCGAAATCCTGGATTATAGGAGGAGATTTCAACACAATCCTTTACTCGAATGAGAAGTGTGGAGCTCCAGAGGTACGCTCCATGGATTCTTCAATTGTGCTCTTTCTTCAGCTAATCTTATGGATGCAGGCTATCTGGGTAGCAAGTATACTTGGTGCAACAACCAAGAGGGCCCCTCATGTAGCGAGGCTTGATCCTTTCTTAGTTAATTCTACATGGGTCAAATTTTCATCCACCACTATTCAGCACTTAAGTATAACGTTGTCTGATCATGCTCCCTTGCTAGTGTCTTTTAGAGATATACAATCAAACGAGCCGAGGCCTTTTCGGTTCCAACAAATGTGGATATCTCATGCTGAGTTCCAGTCAGTGGTGAAGCAAGGGAGGCTCCCGCCAGCCCTTTATCAAGATTAGTAGGCAAGCTGAAAGGCCTTCAGATCTTTCTTAAGGCCTGAAATAAATCAACATTAGCTTTATCATAATTTAGCATTGGCCGAAGATGAGGTCTTGGAAGCCCAGAAGGTAGATGATGAAGACCCGTCTCCAGCTCATATCGAACAACTTAATGGCGGCCGTCTGCTTGAGCTCCAAGAATCAGTGTTCTGGAAACAGAAGGCTCACATGCGGTGGCTCCAAGAGGGTGACTGCCCATTTTTTCCATAATATGGCGCTGCGGAAAAGGGCTCAATCGTATATAAGGGTCCCAAAGGATGAACAGGGCAATCTCATAGAGGATGGTGATCAGATCTCAGATTAGATAGTTTCTTACATTAAGGCTTTGTTTTCCTCCGAGGATTGTGGAATGAGCCAAGAGCTGCTGCAGAATATTCCCACTCGAGTTAGCCCAAAATGAGTTTATCATTAGAAGGCCCTCTCTGGACGAGGGCTGCTGTCTTTGGCCCGGACCAGACGGCTTTTCAGGAGCCTTCTTTACGGCATGTTGGGAGATTGTGAAACATGACGTGCATCAGGCGGTTCTTGACTTCTTCATGCGGTCATCTTTGCCACGTGCATACACTTCTTCATTCTTGGTTTTCATTCCTAAAATCGAGAAAGCAACTCGGATCAAGGACTATCGGCCTATAAGCCTTTGTCAATTTACAAGATCATTGCTCGTTTGTTCAATGACAGGTTGGCTACGCATCATTATCATTCGCAGCAACTTACTTAAAGATAAATTGAATGGACTTTGGGAATTACCATGAGCTCTACCCTTCTTTCTCCTAACCAAAAGGCACTTTTGTTAAAGGGACGAACGATAGCTAAGTCGCGACGTAGAGATATAGTTGAGACGGCAATCTGAGTTGGTGCTGGTTAGAAAATAGCCAAGATCGAAAGACGAAACAAAAACGGCCGGAATATGTTTTATGCAAGTCATAATCAAACTGCGGCTTATGATCGGGAGCCATCTCTTCTATAGGGGAAAGATCCCAACCCGAGGAAGAAGCCAACTCCATTCTTTCATTCGGCTAGAAGTCAGTCGTCCCCTACTGAGAACAGCTAAGGTCCAGTGTGTTAGAAATGCAGCACAGCATAGAATAAAGGACTGTGAAATGGAGCTATGGGTCCTCGCACGCCTTTTCTTCGCTATTAGACGGCCTAGGACGACTACCGCTGAATTTGGAGGAACGATCTAAAGAGATGCCATTCACTCACGTCGCTGTCGCTCGTACGAGCCTATTCAAAGAGACTCTCTCGCTATCCCGTCACTTCGGCCCAGCAACTTATAGTCAAGAATATCTGAATGAAGGAAGAATTTTGCAAAAGAACAAAATGACACCCGGAAAAAGAAATCCAATAAATTGAACACGTACTAAATAGAGTCGACCCCTTACTAAGCCAAAGAACAAAATGACACCCGGAAAAAGAAATCCAAATTGAGTCGACCCCTTACTAAATGGAGTCGACCCCAAACAATATGGGCATCCTATGTTAAAGACAGTCGACCCCAAACACAATAGGCATCCTACGAAAGTACAGTTGAACACAGAAAACAATGATTGGCATCCTACGAAAGTACAGTTGAACACCTAAAACTTAGATTGGCATACTCCTTTCTTCGATCTTTGAGGGTCTAATTTTTTATATGATTTTAAGCTTATGATTTAGAAAGTATAAGAATGCAGAAAGGCCTGAGTGCTGTTGTAAGAACCCCAGTAGTCGGCGGAGCCAAATTGACGTAGATAGCCGCAGCAAGAGTGTAGGTTGTAGGAAAAAGAAGACAAAAGAGCACTCAAAAACAACACAATCAAAGCCAACGATTAAAGACCATTTCAAGAGAGAGAAAAGAGTGAGACTACCATAGTCTTTGAAAATAGAAGCAGTCCCACTTTTCCGTGCTTTCGGTATAGTAACACGAGGAAGTGTTCGAAATTCCGGGCAAGAGGGCTCTTTTGAGCAAATTCGATCGATTCTCTTGCCTGCAAGAGCTTGATTATTAAGACCAACTCTCAGACCTCACTCCAACCATTTCATTGGCCTCAAGGCCCCGTCACTTCAACGATCTTGGATGGTGATACGGATAGCCAAAGTACGAACGAGATGTCCCAACCATTCTTCTGAGCCCCGAGACCGCGATAAGGAAAAGGCTAATCTATAACAAAGTGTTCATGTTGTTGATTCCTAGGTATAGTGCTTCTTCCCCTATACTACCTATTGGTACTAGTGGAGTAGGATTGACTCGCAATACGGAACCCATAGGTCTCACCTTTCGCTAGATACTCCAATCAACAATGGAAGCATCCGAGGCTGCATCAATCGAGGATAGACGAGAGAAGGATCTACAAACTTAACCAAGCGTGGCTTTCTTTTCTTTATTCACCTCTTTATCGTCATACTGGACAAAAGGAAAAGAGAATCTCTTGCTCTTGAACGCTTCATATTCTATCTTGCGAAGAGAGGTAGTGTAGTTAAGTAGTAGTATTGTAAGGTGAAGGTCTTCTTCCGAGGTTGACTTCTCTTTTCAGTCGATTTTCAAGCCCATCAATTTGATCGATTTTGAAGTGATTGATTTTGACTAAGGAATCCCTTAGGGACTTAGAAATCCCTTTTGATCCCATTTGTATCAGGGCTACCTGAGTATCCCCTTCGGAGAAGAAAAAGATTCAGGCTAGTGAACACCCGGACCTCCAACCCCACTGAACACGTGCTATGCTCGTGAGGGCAAATCTCCCTACCTCTTCCACCCGGATAGGAGCCTCGGTCGGTCGTATGCTTGTCCGGTAAGTCCTCCAGCTTGTCCCACCCTACCGGATGACCCGCAATATCCAGTACTGGTTTTGTACTGTCATAGCCCTATGCCGACGGCTCAGTGAAGCAAGTCATTAAGCCAGTTCTTAAGTCATTATTATAAAGAGACAAAGGGATGCTCACCGTGCTCACCCGCTACTCTTAGCAGGAATGAATGTCTAGTCAGCGAGGACAAAGGGATGAGTAGGGCGGAGCTAGAGAATAGTTTAGCACGAGAGGGAGACTGAGGGATGGAACGGCACCCTGCTGAGTGAGAGCCCTTAAGGAAGGAGGGTCTCTTTCAAGGTAGCTACCTGCGCTGGCTAATGAAGGGGACAACATGGGCCTAGCGAGATCTCTAGCATTGGAAGGTACGGGGCGAGCATAGGTGGATTCATTCCTCCTGACTCTGACTTAGGTGCGGAAGTAACGAATGGAGCACGGGGATTTCGGATTGGGAGTGAGTAGTTACACCAAAGCATTGCGGGCTTAGCTCCGCCCGGTCGATGCCATGAGGACTAGATAGAATGCTAGGCTAGACCAAGGCTATATTGGGAGGATTTCTCTATCCCCTCTACCGACGGAGCTCCCTAAGGATTTTCAGTAGAAAGATCAGAAGTATAGTATGGGGAAGGCGGAGTAGATTCTTAGTGCCAACCACAGTAACCAGGAGCACGAACGGTTTCTGTCATAGGTTCAGTAGCTCTACTGGGAGACCATCTTACTTATAAGTGCTTAGAGGTGGGCTAGGTTAGTCGGCTATGAGAGGGATCAAATTTACAATCTCTACCCGGGCTCTTGTGATCGATGTGGTGCTGTCTATTGAGGGAGCTCGGCTCCTCATCGGAAGGGGAGTCTTCCTCTTCTAGGTGCTGGGTGACCGTACGGGAAGAATACATCCTATCAGTCTATTGTGAGTAGGCTCGGCTCTCACTGGGAAGGTGGCTTCGAGTGCGGAGCGATCTATCTAGACTAGAGGTTTGACAGCCTGGACAGCGAGAGGTCTGATTCGAAAGGAAGTGGGGATGGAAAGAATAAAAGAGGAGCAGGAAGAGTATTAATAAGGGGAATACACGCTGGCTCGGGACTATTCGATCTGAGTACTCGACTCGGAATTGTGGTTGTATTTGATTAGTCTAGCCTTTGACTCTCTGCGCTATGGGGGAGAGTTCGGTCATACCTATATTCAAATATATGATGATTGAGTGCCATTTCATACTCAGTCTATTCGGCAGACCCTCGCTCGCCAAATAATAAAGCCTGGAGGCGGTTCTCCTTCTTTAGCAGGGCCACTCAACTAGGAATTCCGACAGCATGCCAAAGATTGATGAAAAAGATTCAGTACCGGAGAGTAGAAAGATCAAAGAGTAGTTATTCTAAATGATATAACAAAAAAGGCAACCCGGGAAAACAAAACCAATCAATTGAACACGTACAAGTAAGATAGGAGTGATAGGATAAACTTCAAAATGATATACTTTATTCTCACTCAGTCCAGTCCAATGCGAGCACTGCCTCTGGAATTCGACTAAAGGGTAGCCGTAGGTTCCACACCGTCTACTCCTTTTTACAGGACTAACAGAGGAATACACCAGATAGCCCGAACCTCGCAGACGAGTTGAGTTATGTAATTAAACTCCTAAAGTAGCAAATATAACGGGCGGCGCCGCTCAACATAGAGAATGAAGGAAAGCCAATCCCTAGTGACTTCCTCAGCCATAAAGAGCTTAGCTAATTCTAACGCACCAGTACGAGAGATCAATGACTTCTCTTTTGATATGGTCACTTCTACATCTCTTCCACGTCGCTATCGCACCGCAGCAAGAGTAGTGAATGGTAAGGGGCCGATAGCGATAGTAATTCACTCTTTTCTAACCATTCACGACTGCAGCTAATATGTAGCTAAAGAGACGTATAGCCACGTAGCAAGAGTAGTTCATTGCTTTCGCACACCCCTGCCTCGTGCTTTCCAGCTCTGACTCTGAAGCTCGACCCTACCCGGGCTATATCCTTTGGTCTGACTACCCCGGACAAGTGAGGTCTCACTGATACTGGCACGAAAACCGAGTGACTAACGCAAAGATTCCAATTCGTTCAGAATAGGCTCGATCGGGAATGGCATAGGCCGAGCGACCGATGGGCTTGAATGCAGTCTCGGGCTCCGCGTGGGATGAGAAGTTAATTGAATACGCTCGACTGGGATGAGGAAGTGGCTCTGCTCTGGTAGGGTCTGATCCGACAGCTCATTCTCGGGAGAGGGGAGTCAAGTATGTATGTTCAAGCCGAACGGACTCTCTTCATCTGGTCAAGGTAGGAACCCCGGTCATCTGGTCAAGGTAGGAACCCCAGAGCCTCTATGTCCCGCTCGCATCGCATCCTCTTAGTCTAGTCCACCGAATAGAAGCAAAGGATTGGAATGGTCTTATTCACAGACACGAAAGACAAAGCCGGCCCACCGATGGGCTTTCCAAGCGCCTCTATAGAAGTAAGCTCTTAGAGGGGTAGATAAGTGACGTTTACTGTTTTCGTTTTTGAATTTATTGCGTATTGGCTTATCAAGCACTTTGAGTCCACCTCACTCATCCTTATCTACTTCGACACCTTGCGGCTCACCTTTCCTACACACGGTCGAGCCCCGTAGTCACTTCCTTTAGTCAGACGTCGCTGTCGCTCGTACCTTGAATTTGAGTAGCTTTCCATTCACGTCGCTATCGCTCGTCCCTTGAACATGCCCCTGTCCTGTCTAATTCTTGCCTAAGATCCTTATCCCCATCTTGATCCTTAGCCCTTGCTCTATCCTTCTTTATTCCGACACTTCCCTTTCTTACCTTGCTAGCCCTTGACTCGTAAGCGAGCTGTAGCAGAACGGGATGAAAACACTGAACCCGGACCAACCCTTTTATAGAACTACAACAGCATCGAAGGGAGAAGGAAAGAAATATGCTGTGAAATGGATCTCTTATCCTTCTACTTCCTCCTCCCAACATGAAAAGGTATAAAGCTTCACTCCCCATAGGTTGAGGGTAGCCCCGGGCTACTTTTGATCCCTTGTTTCATGTATTGATGGAGGACAGGTGGAAACGAAGCCTTCGCCAATTCCCTTAGGCACTGGTTCCTCGGCTTGATTCTCGAACCTAGAACAACACTTTATCATTACTGGAAGGCCCCGAATGATATCGAGTGGATTGAATGCTCTCGAGTACACTAGGGGAGAGGTATCGAAAGTGAAAGTAAGAAGTAGTAGGCTATCTATTTAGTTTGAGATAAGATCAAAGTAATAGCACCTGTATGACTGTACTTTCGCTATAGTACTAGTTGGAGTTTGTACTAACTATTCTCCTTGAGCTGCAGTACACCGGCTCTCTCATCACTATACTTTGTTTGAGATTCGGGGTCATATACCATGTGTTTGATAAGTTATATTCGTGATATTGAGTCGTTTCAGTAGTCAGCCAATCGCAGTAGTCAATCAATTCAAACCTATGATTAGAGGCAGGAGACTCTCGTTGTAGTACATCCAGTCCCGAAAGCGGAAAGCGGATCCCTATTACACTGATTTGGAGTGTTGGGAGGGAAGTATAAGATAGAGTTGATGATACTTACGAGAGGGAGAAAAAGAGACCAGACAGAGAAAAAAGAACAATAAAGAAAGACAATCAAGACTCTAAAGACAGAACAATCCAGAGTCTAAAGCACGTCAGACTCAAGACTCTCAGGTGTAGCATTTTGAGTTCGAGTGAGATGCCCTGCTCGATCATCAAGACTTGAGACCATATTGCACTTATTAATAAGACAAGACGTAAGATGCGAGAGAGTGCAAGATAGTATTGTGGAATTGTTGTTGTCTCTACTATTTAGCGGTGAGAAATGAGTTCATGGCACCCGTCGCAATAGATAGTCGTCCCTAGTACCTCCTTCCTCTTGCTAACCCTACCTTCTTTCCATGTTCACTCATACGACACTTTCTTAGCTTATTCAAGGTCTTTTCCCGTGCCGAACGCGTACTCGGTTTGATCTCCATCTCCTGAACTCCTAAGACCATCCTACTGAGCTAGCTATAGCTTTGGGGAAGAAAGAAGATCTAATAATATGTACTCGACCCACGGGTACGGAACGGGAAGAGAGAACAGACCTTATACACAATCAAAAGACTATCGGTGCTAGTGCTTTCCAAAGCAAAGAGAGCTCATCGTCCGGCTCGAAAGAATAGTGGAGTGAAAGTAACAGCACCCACAAAAAATGACACACTTTAGGGGGCTAAAGTTCGTCGAGACTCATTCTATCTCCCTTTCTATTAGTCCAATGTCTGTGATCAAGTAATGCCAGGTCGAGTTGCCTTGGTCTGCCCTGTGCTAGCTGAGGCTGGAAGCTAGTCAAGGCATTTATCCGCCAGTGAAGTAGATCTCGAACAACCAATACCGAAGGACTGAAGAAAAAACCTCTCTTCAGAAGATAAAGAAAGGTACTCATATTTATCATAGATGGAGAGCGCTGGTTGATGGTGAAGAAGATGCTCAGGCTTGAATGCAATGCATGCACACAAACAAGATAAGGGATGAGCGTCTCACGATCTGACAGTAAGTAAGAATATGTGTATATATATATAGAGAGATAGATATTAGATCCAGCCTTTCGAGAACGATATGCCATATAGCTATTTTCATAGCCGGTAGTTTCCGTTGATGGTTATGTTCATCGGTCGGATCAGATCCTTCTTTGAAAGGATCGGCCAGCAGACCTCCCCTCTATCCCTTGTCATATAAACTATCTTTAAAAGATGGAATGTGATTCGCTGTATGGATTTGAAGCTTGTGCATTTGGCTAATAAGTGGACTTTTAAGTAGGAGACGATCAGAGTTATCTTCACTATATATTTGCGCTTAACGAGTTAGAAGATGTTGCCACGGAGAAGAGTTGGATGCTTTCCCCTCCTATGAGAAAGAAGGAACGACCTCGACTGAGTTGGAGAGGGTATCATTAGATAGAGCTCGACTGATAAGGAGAGGGAGAGGGACGATTTATATTCTATTGTGAGACTAATAGTAATAGTACTGCGACGTGTTCAAAGAGTAACGCTGAGTGGTTCAAGAGGGTCTTTCATATCCCGACTCTGTATAAGCTGGCGCCAGTTTCATTAGTTAAGGAGTTTGATCCTTGAATTGGAGCTACACCAGGAAGACCTACGGGATCTAGGTTCAAGTTCATGCAATGTGAGTTCAATTCGTTCAAAAGACAGAGGGGAGCGTTCCAAAATAAGTTTAAACTCTTTCTTTTCCTTTCCTTTGAGAACCAGCTTTCTCCCTTTCGTCTGCTCCGGTCCCCTTTTTCAGGAGTTCTTTTAACAGCCGGCCTTTCACTCTTTCTCTTTTTTCTTTTCAAACTAAGGGCATCGAGTGCAGGGCATCATTATGAGTTTATATTGTTGCTGGTCTAGCACTATAGTATAGGCTAATCGAAGAATTGTCTGCTGCTCAGGGGCAATGGTTTTAGTTCTTTCCGTGATTCAAGTTGCAGCCCTTCTTGTCTTCCTTGAGGTAGCCTTAATAATTGATGGTGAACGATCTAACTTCCTTCTTGCTTGAGCCATTCTGTCTCGTAGTCCAAAGCGGGGGTAAACTAGTCCCATTCGCCTAGCCTTTGGATGTCTAAGGGGCAAGGCTTTTTTATTGACCCAAACCAAAGCCTTAATTAAACAACTAATGAACTTTCACCATGAACTTAAGGAATTCAATGAACTCTGATCACTCACATTCTCTTTTTGTTTGAGCGCGTCGTTATCACTCGCTCCTTTTCTTTCTTTGCAAACCGTGGGAAGCTTTTCTTTCCTATGCTAGGTCGATCAGTGATGCCGTCGTTCCTGCGCTTCTAAACCGACTCCGCTTTCCTGCCTCAATTGAATCTCCGTGATCTCGATCCGCCTGGGATCTCCGGTCCCTTAACCCGCACCTCGCAGTCGTGATTCATTGGTCCATCTGACAAGGCGTGAGGTCGGCTCTCGTCCTTCTTCTAAGCCAGCCGAAGACTCTGCATAGCCTGGTGCCTGGTCCTCTGCTCTGTCTTTCTCTTCCTTCTGCCTCAGACGCTCCTGATGCCTGCTCTCTCTCTTCCGGGAAGGGATAAGTTTGCTTAGCCTGGAGATGAGGCTTCGTCTGCCCGGGATAGGGGTCTCCCGTAGCGTCCTTTCCTCTTCGCGTCCTTTCACTCGTCCCGTCTGCCTCTCCACGAACAGAGCCTGTCCGTGCTTTCTCTTCGCTAACTTAGCTATCAAATTATAGATGATGGATGGCTTGGTGAACCGGATCCATGATTCGCAGAGCACCTGGCATGAGGCCTAGCTCCGAAGACTACCCGAAAAGCAAAATTGACAACATCCTTTTTGAACAAAATCATTTCATTGAAGAAAAGAAAAAGAATTGAATAAAAGAATTTCACAAAACAATCCAATTCACAGAAGATCCGGAATGGAATGCTTTTGATGCGCTCACTCCTATTATATAAGGAGAGCGAGCGGAGAGGGAGAAAGGTAGTCATCGTCCCGAAGACCGAACCATGCCAACTGTCCACTTTGACAAGACCGAAGCAGGCCCAGGACTCGGCCCATCCAACAAGGTTTTAGCTGCTTTACCATCTGAAGCAATCAAATCTCGCGTGACTCGGAGCTCTGTCCCTGGCTGCTGAGTCAACAAAGACAGATGAAGAGTCTAATTCAATAGTTCTCTTGTCTCTCTTCTCAGACGTCGGCCCTTCACTTCAATTAGGTCGCTTCAAAACATTTGTCTTGTTCTATTGATTTTCGTAGCTCGACCTGAACTCAAGTCTTTGAATCCCATGGAGCGGTAGGTATGCGCCGGAGAAGCTGATTGGCACTGAGAGGAAGGGCTCACTGTCTCGCTTAGGTGCTACGCCGACCTATCGTTGGGAAGCTCAGTCGAATCATTCCTTTATATATTATAGTAGTTGCAGTAGTTGCACTCACTCGCTCGATTACGTGCCCTTGTTCAGGGATCAGATGTTGGATATTTCTTGTAACTGTTGCTAATCTACGTCAACTACTCTACTATTCTATTCCTATTCTCAAAGCTCGGGTTCAACTGAGTGAAAGGAGCGAGCAAGTAATAAGAGAGCAAGTCAGAGTGAAAGTCAGACTGGGAAGTACGGTTCAGCGAAGTCTTTGAATGAAGGGACGAGACACACTTATTTTAGTAAAAGGAGGTGACGAAGGCTAAAGATTCGACGCAGAGTTGATCTACGAGGCTACGTTCCAGAAAGACCAATCAGACCAACTAGGTTGCGTAGCCGAGTGAGAACTAAGTCAAGATCTTGATGGGCATGCGGGATCCGATCCAGTCCAGGAAGGGCATGCGATCGACGAGGTGCGGTACGGGTCTCAGATCAGAGCTTGGGCAAACAGCAACAGTTGAGCTATTGAGTAAGCGTGATCTCTGCAATCAAAGAAAGAATTCAATTAGCCATTCAAGTAAGATAAGAGAATTGGCGGAGTTCAGTTAAAATGATCTGAGAAAGGGTAGCGTAGATTAGGAACTCAAAGCTCAACTGAGTGAAACCATAGGCAAAGTCATTATAATATATAAATAGTAGAGCCGACCTCCACCAATGAACCATCTCTTTAATTGCCCACTCTGCGGTACCATTGAATGCGAAGCTACAGAATCAATCGAAGAAAGTGAAGAAGAGACTCGAGAAAGGGCAAGAGTGAAACGAAATCTTTGCAATCACCCGGGCAGACTCATCCGCGGTGACGAGGCTAAGGAATGCGAGTGATTAGCGAGAGCGATCGAATAGCGAGCCAACCTTCCTCAATCATTCGACAATCACAATAAGAAAGAGAAAGACAGCTCGACCATTACAGCAACAGTAGTCTTATATCAGCAGGAAGATCATCCCAGTGGATATGAGGACCTTAAGCTATAAGGAGATTTTTCGGTTACGCTTGTATGGAGGGCTCACTCGACTACATCTACTCTCGATAGTTGCACCCCATCCCATGTGGATCAACATCTAGTTCATGGCCGGCGATACTGAGCCTACCTTTCTCTATCCCCTCCTCATTCCGATTCTTGTCTTAGGCTTTGATTATCTTAGTCTAGCTCGTTCCGGTCGGGTAGAGGGAGTCGAGCTTTCTCATTCAAGTCTTAGGAGAGTGGAGGAACGGCAAAGTTGAGCTCTGCGATCCGCAATTGAATTGAAGCAATCCTAAAGCCGCTTAATCTGCAGCTGACCATCTGAAGCAAACCACTTAACCTAATCTCCGGGCTAATGACACATGAGCGAGCCAATGATGAGGAGCGGCAGAGTCGCAGAGTAAGCGACGTAGGAGCGCAATCTCTGCAGTCCGCTTAAAGCGCGATCTCTGCAAATGAGGAAGTCAATCAGAAGACAGAATCCCAGTACTGAACTCCTAAGCACGGCACCTCTAGCAATGCATCGGATCGACCAGCCCACGAAGAATCAATCTCAGAAAGAAGACTCGGCATCGGCAGTGAAGAGAAGGGGCTGCAAGCATTGAAACATCACTTGTCCTATCCTATCTAATAGGAAAAGTAGTGATGGAGAGCAAAGTGGGTGAATTTGACCATTCTTTTGATCTCGTATAGGAGAGACTACTCGGTGAGTGGGCTCAGGACGTGCGCCTCTACAAGTAGGTCCAAAAAGCAACAAATGCTATCTCCGTAAGGGCCCAAACCACTACTTTTGTGGGTAGTCGGAGGCAAGCAACCCGGGCTTTGATTCAATGCGAAACGAATGCCCAGGGATGCGAAGTTGATGAATTCAGTAGGTGAATCAGGATCGGACGAAGCTCAGTCGAATGAATTAGTTGGGGTCGGCGGAGTGAAAAGCAAAATTATTCGTTCGTGGTCGTCTCAGTTTTCTTTTAATAAGAATGAGAAAGCAAACACGCGTCGGTGATGAGGCTCAGGAATGAGTCCGAGATAGGAGAGGGAGAAGGAGAGGGAGAATAACTTATATTTGATTTGATAGGCTCGAGCGTATGCGAGAGGGAGAATAACTTATTTATAGATAGGATAGGGATAGGCTCGAGCGTATGCGAGAGGGTATCCCCAGATATGCTCGACTGATAAGGAGAGGGGGAAGGACTTATAGATTAGGAGATAGAGCTCGAGCGTATGCGAGAGGGAGAAGGACTTATTTATATGGATAGGCTCGACTGAGAAGGAGAGGGGGAAGGACTTATATTCAGATATGCTCGAGCGAATGCGAGAGGGGCGAAGAGACACTTGCTCGACTGAAAGGAGAGGGTATCCCCGATAGGCTCGACTGAAAGGAGAGGGTATCCCCGATAGGCTCGACTGAAAGGAGAGGGTATCCCCGATAGGCTCGACTGAAAGGAGAGGGTATCCCCGATAGGCTCGACTGAAAGGAGAGGGTATCCCCGATAGGCTCGACTGATAAGGGAACAACTATATTAGGCCCAGAATTAGATCTTTAGACTGGATAAGGGGGAAGAAAACATAAGTAAGTAAGCTATCGCTCTTCATTAAATTCAGTATTTCTGTTAGGTAAGGTTGTTTCACTGTGAATGAACGACTTCAATAATCTTTTGATGCAATACGCATCCCCTATTTTATATTTATTTAAGGCAAAAAAGAAAAGAGTCAATGGTACACCATATTAGACCTGGTGCTAGGGGAACTTAAAAATTGAATGAATTGAATTCTTTCACGTCGCTTACTTCAATAAAGAGTTCACGACTCTTGCTTATTCATAGCCATTCACTCGTAACCATCACTCCGGTCCCCTTGCACCACATCGTAACCATGACTAGTCACGCGGCGCACCGGCCCCTATCCTATTCCTCTGTCACCCGTCCCCCCTTCCTGTACCCCACACCCCGGACTACCCCGAATGCATGCTACCAAAATCCCAATCACTCGGACTCAAAATCAAAGCAAAATCAAGGAAATGAAGGAGCGATGAAGGAAGCGAAAGACAGAAATGAAGGAAGCGAAACCAGGAAGCGAAAGAAGACAAATCCGGGAAGCGCGAAAGAACCGAAATCAAGAGCAAGCAAGCGAAATGAGCGAAGCGAAATGAAGGTGCGGAGCCAAATCAAGCAAGCAAGCGAAGCGAAATAACGACGAAATAACAACGCAGAATGAAACGAAACCAAAGATCAACGGTGCACGACCAAGGCAGCAAATTATGAAGTCAATGAAGAGCGACCGACCGAAGTGGAAAATTGACCACATGGCCAGGGAACTCAGAGCAGCATCAGAGGGAGATTTCTGAATCTCGAGACCAATTTCAAGCACTTGACCCTTTCCCTATTGAACCTAACCCAAGTCAGTGCTAATATCAGTCACCTATCGCTAGAGGAAGGGCTCAATCGTTGGATAAGTCCCAGGCACCTGCCTTTGAATGAGGTAAGCTTGCCCGACACTCCCACGGAGCGGTCCCGGCTCGTCGAACCCTTTCACGAACTCAGACTGGGACCAGCTTATTCAAGGTTGGAGACCGAGTACAATTTATAATTCCCGGCAGCTTTTAGAGTGAAATCAGTTCCGGTGGCAATTAGAGTATAAGATGTGTAGGTGGCAGCTGGCGTAGCTCCTTGCTATTGTCTTCTATCCTTGCTTGAATCTTTCCAGTGAGGGTAGTAGGCTCCCTAGGCACCACTAACTACAAGAAAGGTGAAGAAGCGAGATCAGTTGAGTCACCAAAGACGAGCGGGAAAAGCCTCACTTCTAATATAATAGTAGGACAGCAAGGCTCGGAACGAGGAGCTTTCAGTTTATGGTTCAAAATCATTCTTATTGGAGGGCTGAAGGCAATCAGTCGAAAGAAGGAAAGCCTGCCTACTTTTGATGACATGAGAGACCCTTTAAAGTCCAAAAGTAAAGGCAGCGGATCCCGATTTCATCCTTCATCCGCTGTTCTTATCGTTGAAGAAACTCATGGGCTTCATTGAGATCTATCTCTGAAAGGTCAAATGAATAGCTTCGAGAACGCTTTCATTCTTTTTTTCCTTCTAATGCTTGGTTGACCGCTTCTTCGACTTTTTATTTGAACTTATTTATTCTTGAATCTTGATCCGTGATCAGAGCTTGAGTTCTTCTGTAATATCCAGTAAGATTCTTTCTCTGAGGGCCTCGTGCGCCAGCCAGAACTGATTCGGTGATGGTAACAAGACTGACTCCATCTGTCTCTGAGATCCGAGAATAACGTATTGAATATAGTAATATCTTCATTCGTTTCGCCCAATTTATTTACAGCCTATTGACTAACCAAGATTCTCGCTCACCTTTAATAATTCCATCCAATGACTTAGGAGAAAGATGCTCAGTAAGTCGATGAAGCATAGCTAACACCAATTTCTTTCTGGTGTACACAGCCTGAATCTGTGCTAACTAGACGATTTACCGCTACCGGTATTACCCACCCTAATTCAATTGTTAGATAGTTAGGCCAACGTCTTTGGTTTGGCTATTCATCACTATGGCTGTGGGCTGAACTGGTGAGTTAGCTTGGCCTATAAATACACATCCATTTTCCCATTCCTCTCATCAGACTTTGAAACTATTCACTTACACGGACCCGTGAACGGAGTGAGTGCTGTCTCGATTGGGTGTATAGTTATTAGAAAGGTAACATTGTACTATTGAAAGAGAAAGAAAGGATCCGGCCCTTACCTATGAACTTGTCGACTTTGCAGTAAAATAAAAGAATAGGATTTCAAAATCTCTTTCATTAAGGTAGGGATGACCTGCTGCAAAAAAATACCAATTGCACTTATTAGATTATCAGCAGACAAATAGTCAGAGATCACTTTCTCCTGCTCTCCAACGGGAACAGGAAGGAGGGTTATATCGATCAAAATCAAAGGAGAAGGACCGACCAACTTTTCGGAACCTTATATATACCAACTTTTCGGAACCTTATATATAGTCTTGCCCTTGGCTACTTCAAATCCTGCTCTACCACCTTCTTTCAGAAGGCTTCTCCATGTATAAGAGTGCCCCTCTTTGGCAACCCCTTGCAAGAAAGTCCTACTTTGCTATTTTATCCTTCCAATTTCAGCCCATAGACTATTCTTCCCCTCTGAGGGAAGTTTCCATATGAAGATGAAGCGCCGATCTTCTTTCTACGATCGGATTTCGAAAGCCCAAGTGCGTACCTGCTAGTACGGACTAGTGGGGGACAAGCTCTCTCTATACCCAAACCGTGCCTGAACTTGCTGAACAATGCGTGAAAGAAGTGTAAGAACGATGCGTGAAAGTTTGATTGAAAAACCTCGTAAGATATTCCTCGAAGTCAATATATGAACTAATAAGCCCTCACCTGGGGCAAAACCAAAGAACGCAAGGCACTCTTGGTTGGTCCTACGGAATAAAGAAGAAAGCCAGAAGAAGCCCTCGTAGCGCAATGAGTCGAAGGTGCCAATCGGCGCTTTCTTTTCTTCTTTAGAGGTGAGATTGAACGGCAAGAAGAGAGGCCGAACCCCTTGTTGAATCCCCGGAATCAGACCGGCTTTCAGTTCTTTCGTAGTTGACTCAGGGTCTCCACGAATTAGGAATCTTCCTCTGGTGGAGCATACTTGGGACTTGGTCATCAATAAGATAAATAGTAGATCCAGGTTGCGCTTCGTTCACCCCTTTGAGCAGCAAATGGTACCCCTACAACATGTGGAAGGGCAGTAGAAGCCCACGGAGCGGTAGTAGATAGAACCTACCTCTACTGTGGGCACCGCTTCCTCCAGGGTGGATACACTTTTCAAAACCCTTCTTGGCCTTGCAAGTGAAACTATAATTATGGATTTCTTTTCTGATTCTTAGTGACTCTTAGTTAGAATTGCAAGCTTAATCTGCTAATCATCGGGTGCCTTTGCTGGGTAGGCTCCAACGACTGATGAGCTACGTGAGGTTAGGAAGTGCACCACTATTTATGACACACACTCAAATGGGCATGCATAAATAAAAGATTGTGATAAAGATTATTGCTTGACAGTGCCAACGTCCACTTACTTGCTTCCTAAAGAAGGAATCTCTTTGCAAGCATGCGGATCGACCGAAAGGAGAAAAAGAAAGAGGTCTTTCCATTGATTAGTCAAGTGGAAGGAAAGCACGCCACAGGCAACTCAGACAAGAAAAGGAGGCCATCGATGCTATGATATCCAGCATCAAGGCCGAAATCCCAAGACTGAGAATTACCGAGCAGCTGCCCACTTCTACTAAGGTTCCTCGTCTTAAGGCGAAAATAGAAGAACGAGAGTTTTGTTTTGAAAAGAAGGTCTGTTCCCTTACCCCTTTGGCTTTTGGGGAACGTCACACGTGGGAAGCACTTCGGCTACCTTATCGCAAGGGTTTCGACGAAAAAAAAGCATCCCCACTAAATCAAGAGTTTAGATGCCCGAAGATCTAAGAAGGTTGAATCAGGAATAAGTGGGTGATTTCTTGAAGGAATAAGGGCCTAATTAGGCCAAGTATCCAGGGTCCAGCGCTGCAAAAAAAATACGTCAATAACAGAAATGAGCAAGAAAGGGGAATGCCAAGGTTAGTGATCAACTAGAAACCCCTTTCAGAGGCCCCCCAGTGGCTTAGGTATCCCCCACCTAATCGACAAACACTTTTTCGTTCGTAAGCACTGAGCGAGCCGCCTTGGAAGCTTCGCTGCTTCTCCTGGTCTACTTGCCTTCTTTTCTTTCGTGCTTGCTTATGGCAGGCCCTTGCCGAGGGGTCGTATCCGCTCAAGAGGGCTTCCTCTTTCGAGGCTTTCGATGCTTGGTCTTCTGAGGAGTTAGGGGCTAAGTATGAAGTGATTAACCAACCTTCTTTGTCTTTGGAAGGGCATTACTATGAATTATGTTTCCTGCCTAAGTAGAGCCAAGATTCTTTATTTTATTCCATTAGGCTCCAACACTGAATTGTTTTGTTTTTACTATCACCCTTATCTTATTAAAACAATAGAAAGGGGCAACTTGTCTTAGGCTGGTACTACTTCCTAGCGCGCGAAGAACTACCAATTATCCATTTTGAAGACCTTTCAATGTATCCCCTATTTATATAAAGGTGGAAGAAAAGCAGGGCGAGACGAAGACTAGGATCGTCAGATGGCATAAGACCATGACACTAGCTTTCATTACCTCGGAGAAAGTTCCACTTGGTCCGAGAAAGCCTAAATTTCAAAATATAGTGTGAGGGGGACAGAGCTTCCATTTCCGGGTACAATCCTCCGCCTCAAGGCGTTCTTTTTTCCAGGAATCTGTCAATCGGAGGAGCGCAACCAAGTTTCAAACCTCAAAGCCCTGCAAGGGATGTGAAGCCCTTCTCAATGTCTTCCCCTTGCCGCATGTCAAGTCAAGTATAGTGATCGTTGAACGACGCGGAATCCTTGAATCTTTCAATCTTTCCTAACCGGAGTGGGGAATTAACAGAGTTCCAGGTGTAAGTGATAGGTGTCATGCCCCTAACTATAATACTAGCATTCCTATAATAAGCTGTCCTTCTGTGCATTTTCTTTCCTTGATCATAAGGCCGATAAATTATGACTTCATCCTATACCTTTTAGCACTAGGTAGAGAAGAGGCAGGGGTAGAAGCTACGCGAGATCATCACATTCCAGTCGATACAGTAGTAGAAGGAGACGAGTGGCACTGGTTGGAGCCACTTCCACTTGGAAGCTGAAATGCTGGGAAGAGAGCGAATGAGAACATCGCGCCTAAGTCCGGTAGACCTTCGCTCATTCATTGTATCAGATATTGGACCTTCGCTCATTCATTGTATCAGATATTGGAGACCATAATAGTAGACAATGCTCATGTTCCCGCGGTGTCTTCCCGAGGTCTGCCCGATCTAGCATCTACCCGTACCCTCTTTTTCCGAAGATGCCCTTAGTGAGCGAAGTTTTCGGATGATGATTTGCTCTTTCTTCTATGGCTTCTGCTCGTGGAAGTCGGACTCTTTGGACACATAGTTCGATGGACCCCTGCTTTTGCGATTATACGTGGAACGCGGAGTGAGCTACTATCTTTCGCAACGGTCGTATTTATGAACTGAAGGTAGGGGGGAAGCCAAACTTTAGCATAAGAGATTCAATATGTTTTCTGCCAATGAGTCTTGGGGATTTGGCGCAGTATTACTACATTAGGATTATGGGGCTCGACCTCTCTTCTCTTTTGAACTACTCTATGCTATATATAGGCAAGTAAGAAGCTCAACAACTCAAGTCTCTACGCTAGACCAACTACTAACTCAGTGGATTCTCATGGATCAGTGGTCCTTCTCTTTCTTTCTACTATCTGCCGGGAAAGGAAATGGTCAATTCTGACTCCTACTACTCCATATCTAATGTTATAAATTTCTATACTCAACCGCACTTGCACCTCTCTCCTTGTGCCAACTCCAAAGAATCCCATGCGAACTAGAACTAGACTCAACGAACTGAACTCTTGTAGCCCGACATTAGAGGTTGGACAGCAATGTGAAGACTAGCCACCGCAACCATTGTTATCAGGCCGAGTTCCCTACCGTGGTGGTCTATGTGGTCTATGCAGCAATAGGTGTGCACACACGATGCAATCTTTTATGGGCGGTCACACTACATATTCAGTTATCGTACGGACGCCAAGTCCAAGAGCTCACTCAGCGAGTGATTGAAGAGGGTCTTGCTTGACTCTAAATAAAGCTCCAGATATCGGCCCAGTCCAGAATGAAATGAGTGAATCAGATAACGAGGGACTTCGCTTTAATAATAGATATCGCGTAGGAGGGGGAAGGATTGAAGAGGTCGACACTACTGAGCCACTGACTATCTTTTCTCTACGTCGTTAAATGGTGGGATGCCCCATGGGATATTCACCAACTGCTGCGGAAAGAACTGCTGTGTAGGAAAGATATGAGGAAAGGGAATTTAGGAAAGCAAGTCTGATAAGTACGCTGGAGGACCCTTGATAATGCCGGCTCCTATACAAGATCAATATCGGAGGATAGGCCCGTACGAGCTCAGTTGGTGAGAGAGCATATAGGCACGAAGACTGATTATTGAAGTATAGCTCACTCCCGTACAGAGCAACTAAACTACTTGATCCACTGGGAGATCAATAAGTGAAGCACCGTTCCCATATGGAGTGGAAGCGTGAAAGTTATCCTGCCCCCATTCGGGATCCAACGTGAAGAATAAGCAGATGCCAAAGACCTAGCACGATTGAATGCCCTTTTAATTTAAGTCGAGTGAGACCATCAGAACTAGGAAGTTATAGGGCAGTCTTTAAACTTGAACTGATAGTCAAAGGAGGCAGTCAGGCATTGCTAAACATGGAAGATCTACTCCTCTTCCCCAAGCCAAGTCGATTCATAAGGTCTTCCTCTCGTAGTACCAGGAAGAGTTGGAGCGGCTCAAATATCAATGCCAGAGTGCCCCAGCTCGAGTCCCTTTTCAGATCATCCTCCTGGCACTCGGCACCTGCCTGGAAAGCCTATGAGGGGCATAAGCTTCAGAAAGAAGCCTTTCCCTAGATCAGATCTGAATTAGAAGTCATAACTACCCCTTCATTCTTCTATTCCCGCTTTTGCGCCCTTCCCCGGTTCACTCAGTTTGAGTTGATGGGAGTTCTCACTTCCTAGTTCAGTTGATGGAGAGATTGAGGGAGGTCCTGGGCCCCTCTGTGCATGCCTATTCACAAGAGCCGACCTCCGATGGGCTCTCCAATTAAACTACGGGATGTCTGTCCGGTGAGAAAGGCGAGATCTCAAAAAAGTAATCCGTTTATGAACTCCGACTTAAAGGATCGCCTATGTAATGGTGAGTTGGATTAGAGTCGACTCCCGCTATCTGCCTATTATCTTGAATTGAACTCAATGTGAATTTGAGATATGAGACTGAAGCAGTTGGCAAAGACACTAACGCTCCCGCTCTTGAATTTAAAGTGAAGTGAGGGCCGCACCTAAAGCAAAGGTCATAGTTTGATTCCGCATCAGCTCTTGATGAAGAATCCGTCTCAGTAGAAGGAAAAAGTGAGGGCGCCTATTCAGATTCAACAATCTCCTCCTTTGCTTGCCTTCCAAGGATTCTCTGGAAGAATCACACTATAGGGAGGCAACTAATCCCGAGACTGCCCACTCTGTGAAGTCTAGTTAGGTTCTGAATCTTCCCTAGTAGATCTATTTCCAACGCTTGACGCTCCTGTATTGGCTGAGGCTCTAGTAGGCTCGTACCGCTTTTCAGAGCCAACTTCGTACCAGACGAGTGGCTGATAGCGTCTCCTTCCCTTGGCTACTTCTAGTTCGAGGGCCATCACTCTCGTCTGAAACTGAGTCCCACCCCGGGGGAGGTTTGAGACGGATCCCTTTGCTACGTCTGATACTAGAATATAAATTAAATCCAGATGTGCAGATAAAGACAAAAGCGTCAAAAAAGGCTCCCATTCAAGTCTGATAATGGATGTGGTGGGTCGAGACTCCTCTTGCTTTGTTTTTGCTGGCTGGAAAGTGTGGAAAGTAGGCTTTGGTTCGCTCAATTCCAATCTCATGCTACTGAATGCAGTTCTAGTATGAATTGGCGATCAGAACATGTATGTATAGAACAGAAAATAGAATCTCTAAAAAGGAGTGATCTGGGCCTCTTTCACTAGGGGAGGGGTTGGAATCTTATAGCGCTCTCCCTTTCCATCTCAGCTATTTCTTTTCTGCAAGGGTGATGTCTGGATCGCATCGCCATCTGATCCCGGTCTGGTGCACTCTTTCGTGATGTAGGTAGCGGAGTGTCTATTTATCGGTTGGGGACGACCTCTTCCTTCGCTTCCTTATGAGACCAATCAATCGTTAGGTCTTGGATACTCGTCCTGTCCCTGGAAAAGAAAGAAGCAAAGCTCGTACTGATGGGAACTCGAGGAGCGAGAGTCTCGACGCGGAGCGGAGCCAGTTATGACGCAGACTGAACGAAGGGTGCGCTGATGGGTTTCATTTCAAGGGCTGGGTGCGCTGGCAGATGGGACAAGTTGCTTTCTTTATCAGTCATAATCGGGTGCTGCGGGCGAGTCAATTGAGCTCGACTTACTCGAATGCTCAGACCTAACAGGAGGTAGTCTTATATCTTTCTTCTTACGAGAAGGTCCAGCCGTTCTGATAGTTATGAGTTCTTGCACTAGGAATCCTATGAGTTTCATTGAAGGTTCCAGACTCTGAGTTCTTCCTTTTCACAGATTCCCGCCAGCTAACCTATCTGAAGCCTGACTCTAAGCCCCAACTTCTACGAATCAAAGGTAAAGAAGGAGCCCATTTAAGAATAAGAAGAAAGACTCACTAGACTGCACCAAAGTCATGTCATTATATCTAGCACATAAGAAGGTCCGTGGATGGTTGGTTTCCTATCTGTAAGAGGATTTAGCTTCTAATCACCCCGAGAACCCAATTTAGTTAAAAATGCCACGAAGCGCGCGTAGATCGAAGGAGCTGTGACGCGGGCAAATGGAGGAGCGAGCATTTACTTGACTTTATCAAATCAAATCAATCAAATATTGAATTTAGTTTTGAGCAGGCTTTACCCCTCTCAGTGGTCGTGTGCCTATCTTGGTTCTCTTTCTCATTGAACTACTCATTGAACTATAGTTGGTCATCCTCGTGTCACAAGTAATGTGGGTAGGCTAACCTTCTCTGCTCGCCTTCCTTGCTCGCTCTTCCTGGAAAGCGCTATATCTATATCTCTTTGCCACGCTTTCTGGCTCGCTCTCTCGCTCACCGGACTGATTGAGTCCTCAGGTCGGTGTTTTCACAGATCCGACTCATAGACTAGGACGGACGGCAAGGAGCGAACGAGCAAGCTAACCCGTGAGCAGAAAGCACTCTTAGGAAGGGCCCGGTGACTATGAGCGTGGAATGGTCCGGTTGAGGAGTGAATGGCTCGTAGGGTCTGATCTATTGATAGGGAAGGAGCGAACGAGAAAAGGGGATTCAAGAGGGTGCGAAGCGAGAAGTGCGGTCCGAGCCTGATGCGGGAAAGAGAAGCCCTCTACTACTTCTGTTCTGCTCAATCATCTCCGTTCGGGATACGGGACCAGGTGGAGTGATTTAAGTGGAGGTGGAGAGCACAGAACCAAGGAGATGAGACCCACGCAAGTACCGAAGAAAGGGTAGCGGTACGGAGCAGTGCGAGGGGGCATCTATCGTTTGTGAGCTAATCGTCCTCAGATGAGATCTTGCAATGCACCGAATTCATGTCATATGACATGAATTCGGAATACCATAGCATCAAGTATCTGATGAATGAGTGTTATACAGTAGATCATCTATCCATTTGAATTTCATACACGGTATGATATAATATCTCCTAGGCGAACTCCCCTTCAAGAGCATTACTCTTTCTTACTTAAGGTGGAGAATCACAATTAGAATTATAGGCTTACGAACTCCCTAGGTACTCCCTGTGCTAGAGAGACTATAGGCTTCACCCACGGAGCGGTAGGTCGAACTGATCTCAGAAAAGCCACTTAGCTAAGATAAGCATCTAAGCTCGATGCTAGGGTTCCGCACCTTCATTGGTCTCTGCGTCGTTTCACTCGCTCCTTCATTGGTCTCTGCTTCACGGGTCACTAATCATTAGTCGCTCCTTGAATGCATCTCTTCACTTCTACTTCTCTTTCAGTCGCTACAAGCCCACTTCTTGAATATAGTGAATCATACTAAGAAAAGTTGACAACAGTAAGAAGATAGGAAGGAGCGATTCATTTCATTCCAATGCGGAGCTAGCTGGTTGGAGCGCTAGTGAAGATAGGAGAGATCTTATTATAACAAACGCATGCGAACACACATAAAGAAATTATCAGCTCCAACTGAATGTTGGAATTTGTACAAACTCCAACAGAATGTAGTAATGAAGGTGCGAACGAGATGCGATCCCGGCAATGATGCTTAGGCATACTGGGCGGACTGTCCCGCTTATGCTACCTAGTAGTACTAGGCCGGGGTGTGGGGTACGAACTGGCTTAGAGGAAGTGCCTGCGAACGCAATGGGAAGTAGCGAACGAGAGATAGTTGGCATCGAAGTTGAAGAGCGACAACAGACCCCTGACTCCGAGGGACGATTGATTAGACGTGAACGCAAAAACGGGATAGTAGCGCAATGAAGGGCACGGAACCTTTTAAGAAGGGCGATCAGTTACGAGGAAAGGGCATCTTGTGAGGTCACTCGTGGCATAATAAAGGAGTGATTTTTCCTTCCGTGTGCGAGGGACTCTGGCGGGTCACAGGGAGGCTCAGAACTAGTTCTTCATAACTCCGCAGACGGGTAGTGATGAAGAAAGCTTCCTTATTGGGAGAATGAATGAAGACAAAGAGCAGTTCCACAAGAGGTAGAACTGGAACTCTAGCCTACGGTCTCAGGAGCTCCGCGTCACTTTAGTCGCTCCCTTATCCAAATCAAGATCTGCCAGTTGTAGCTCCCTTTCGCTTACTATGTACCCTGTGCTGACTTCCTTCCACCTAGCTTCACAGACAGTGGTCACGCGCTACTAGTCACATCCTACCTTGCTGCTATCCATGGGGAAGAGTGGCATGCTTTGGTGAAGGAGAGCACAAAACAAGGAGCAGAGTCAGGAGCGATTCACTGCGTTACAACCGCTGCCATGACTTTCTTCCTACCGTCCAGTCCTACCGTAGTTGACTAGTTGAGTCCTTCCTACCGAAGCCTTGACTTCTATTAGATTATATCTTCCTACCGAAGAAGACCATCCATCTTCCTTATCCATTCCTTCAATTCCGAACAAGCAAAGTTGGGCTATCGAACACCTTTCCTACCGAACAAGAGAGAAGAGAGCTTCATAAGACATTCCTTCAATTCCGAACAAGAATTATCCAAGCCGAATCCATGAAGAATCCAAGAAAAGGGTGAAATGGGAAGGCCTAATCAAGATCAGATTGGAAGTCAATCTTGAGCCGCGGATCAAAGCTCTCAGTGGAGTCCCAACTAGGGAATAGAATTAGAGAAGCTCCTCATTAAGAGAGCATAATAGCATCCCGACCTTGGGAATAGAATGCCTTCCTTATTCAGAGAGAGTAATAGCACATCTCTAATGGGGGGAACTTCCTTATTCAGAGAGAGTAATAGCACAGGAGAGAACAATAATGGAAGAATGGCATCTCCATAATAGCTAAAGTAGAGAGAAGAAAAGAACAAAACAAGCAACTCCACTCTCGGAAGTGTCCCAGATCATCTCTCGTAAGTGTCTCAGATCAGTGAGAGTTCCATTCTTGACTTAAAAAGGGGAGAGCTATCTTGCTACTGTTGTCAACAAATCCTTTCCTTTCGTAGTAAAGCACGAATCAGAGAGGAGTCCTTTGACCGCATCTTCGCCCGTGAAGAGAAGAGCGTGAAGAGAAGTCAATTAGGGAAGTCCCGTGAAGAGAAGAGCGTGAAGAGAAGTACAGTAGGGGAAGGGAACAAAGAAAAGTAAAGTAGCAGCGAGCGAGCCGGGCAAAGAATAAGATCTAAAAGAGGCAGAGTAGGCAGAAAGGGAAGAGCTCATTTGACTCTGGAACAAGTCGGGAATGAAAAGAAAAGAAGACAAGACGTGAACTTATTATTTATTACAGATACAGAGGGAAAGGGCACTCGGGTCCATCGAGGGCTTCTACCTGCTGCTGCTTAATGAAGCATACATAAGATAAGATCGACTCTATTCTAGTCATTTACTCGTAATTCACAAAATGTGTACCACACGAGGTTCTAATGAATTAGACTTCCGCCACTTTCTCATACTAGTTGGATTGTGAGGAGGGCCCCATGATGGATAAGATTCTTTTGAGGGGTACGATCGAGGGGCGAATGGAGTGACTCAGAGGGGTGTGGAGAAAAGTTATATGCCTAGTCTTCCACGCGCACATCTTCTTATGAAAGAGGAGAGCTTATACTGGAATTCCATCACATCAGGCGGCTAGCCAGGTCAGCAGCGTCTTGTTTTGTATTAATAAAATGGCTGAATCAAGTGGTGCCAAAACCGAGGGTCCTCTTTCCCAAACTACCAATTATGCTGGATCGCTCTCCCTTAATACCTGCACAGCATCAACTGAAGCACCTGGCAAGGATGAGCTAGTTCCCACGAGGCCATCGACTCCTTCCCTATTGCATGGGTCCAGAGATCTACTCCACCGTCTGCATCCGCACCCACCTTACTTTAATCAAAGAGGGCTTCTATGGCACGAAAGATGGCTTCTAGTAAAATGGTATTCTGCCCCAATATAGCACTTCAATCAAAAAGAAGAGTTCCCTTCTAAGATAAGAACGTACGCCTTCCTTTTTTCCCATTCAGTAGTTGGTTGGATAAGATAATGGTTCCGCTCGCTATTCTGCTTCTTTATAATTAAGAGATTCATCTTTGACTTTACTTAACCAGCATGAGTCAGTCAGATAAAAAGAAGGGTGCCCAGTGGAAGAGCTTAAGTGAAGTAGCTGACCTCAGGGGGCGGGGAGTCTGATCGCTACCGAGAAGAACACAGGCATAGGCCTTTTTCTTAAGTCTGGTTGGTTCGTTGGATGATTTTTAGCCCGATTGAGAGGTAAGACTCATTCTTATCTGCCTACCGTAAGGCAGGAGAAGGCACAACTTGAATTGCCAATAAGTCTGCCCCTTTCTCTTTCTTCCTTGGCATTCTATTTAGAAGAAGTAGAGCGTAGCTAAAGGGAATGAAACTCAAAAGAGGACTGAATCTCTTTCTAAATGAGTACTCGAAGATGGGCAATTTCCTAATGATCTTAGCCCTTTCCTTTGAGCTCTGACTCATTGAATTGCTATCCGGGATATGGATCTATTGGGCACTATTCAAGTTGCTACTTAGTGACTATGAGATCCGATTCGGGGCATCCATGTGGGTTAGCATACCAATTTAGCCCTTCCTTGTTGAGCTCAGTCCCTTCTACACCTTTCTGTACTTATAATTTGAAAGATCATAGTAGGAGCAGAGAGCTAACGACATGAACGACAATGTGTGTCGATGAGTGCTAAAACATCGAGTAGTTGATAGCATATAATAGAGTTATATTAGTGATAGTGATCAAGCAAGTATCTAAATGCTACAATTAGACCGAGCTCTTAGGCTTCTCGCCGCCCTGGGTAAGAAGATCAGTGTTAGGCGAAGGACTCAATCCCTATCTCCCCTGTCACGGAGTTGATTATATCCTTTCTTTCCCGAACAAGGGTCAAGAGAGATGTGGACCCTCTACTCCGTCTCCTTAAGCTCTGAGTTTGCTTGCCCACCCGACCCCGCTGGATCAAGAAAGGGCCGTACCCAAATTGATGCAAGGAAGGATCTCCTGCCCGTAGGCGAAGGAGTCAATGTTCTTACTATGAGGCAGTCTCGCGGCTGGTTAAGATATCATCTAATGATAGATATCAACTGAAAAAGGAGAAGTGGAACACGTGCCCGCTGTGAATCCAACTCTCTTATACTCATCGGATGTGGCTCTCGTCTGCCTCAAGCTTCCTTATTTCTTTATATCGACGATAGGAGTGGGCTAGTAGTCGGCGAGGACTCTTTATTGATTGGTTTCGAACCGGAAATCCAAGATTTCAATCAAGCTCTACAGCCTAGCATAGTCGGTCTGTGCTACTCTCTTCCTATCTCTTTACGCATCTCATCAAGGGAATGATAGGAATTAGGACCCGAACACAAAGCGAAATAGCGATTGCGCGAGTCACCCCCAGTTTAATGAGCCCTTCCTAGCCCACACTTTTTAGGGAAGATGCGTCACTATCATAGGGCTTCGCCCCGGATCTCAAAGAGCTTAACTGAACTTCAGGCTCTGATTCCAGTACGGGTTCCTTCCTACTTTCTTTGAGTGAGGAATCACCACGTCCATGTGGCATATCCAATTCTTGACAATCCTGACCCTTCCTTCGTGCTACCGTAAGCGCTACATCCCCTTCTTTCGGTAGGCGGGCGAGCTATCTTAAACTTGATTAGAGGCCCTCTCTCGAACCGAAAAAACAGAAAGAATTCACCAACCGCTTCGGCAGAGACTTGATCCTATTCTTAAGATCAGATACAAGTAGTAGGTACAGCAACAAGAGGAGAAGGCCAGGGGTCATATAAAAGTCTCGGGTCAGCACCTTATTTAAGGTGACGTGGCGTCCCTCTCTCGCTCTAGTCAGTGGGGTTGCTTCCCCTCCGGTCCAGAATAGGAGGGCTTCCCAGATCTGACTGCCCTTGCTTGCTTTAATTGTTCTATTATAGATAGTGTACGTGAGCTCTTTCCTTAGGTGTGATGGCTGCCCGGCTCCTAAGGTTGATTTACTTTGAATTAGTTTCCAGTGCCGATTAGAAGGAAGAAATCCAGAAGTAGCCCCACTTTTAATGGGGAGCTGGAACCGTCCCGACCTTACAACTTCACTAATGATTCTCTGTCTTTCACCAGTGGAACCATCAATCGAGTCACTTAAATAACCCGTTCCCCCCCTTGCCTCTACCCTTTGAACAGCCTTCCTCGAGGTACTTTTAGCACTCTGAGTTGATCCACTTTCGGTGCATGCCAATAATGCGGCGGGTCTGACTACTTCTTTCTATGATTTGCGATCTTCTTTTCCGTCTACTTTTGCTTGCACGGCTGCTTAATGGGAGCTCCGCTCTTTTAAGAGAAAGAGGAAGACCAACCAGTGGCATATCATATAAAGTCAAGCCTATTCATTCCCTTGCCCATTCTCATACAAGATCCCGTCCCGCTTCAAGGACATCTCCATAGACAGAAAGCGAACCCTAAGAGAAAGAATATCCAATCTCGTCCTCATTCGTAGTAGCTTCCGGGCTCCCACCTTACAATCTGATAGCCGGCTCCTAGTGTAGCTTATCAGGTCGGACCGCTCTTGAAGTGTTCGCTATCGTCAATCTATCTCCGCCGGCCCGAGTTCGCCATACTTTAATTTCAGAAAGGTAGCCATCTCGGTGAAGAGGGGAGGTACGAGTGCTGCGACGTGTTCTGATTCTGAGTCAACTATGGCTATGGTATAGAATAGAGTGAACCGAGCGGAGACCCCACGGAGCGGTAGGAAAGGAATGAGCCGAGCCAATCAAGACTGAAATTAAAGAAGAAAGACTGAAAGTTGAGAGCAGGAATGCCGCTCGTCCCGCTGCTGAGATAGGAGCAAAGCAAAGGAAGGATGCGTAGTTGAGCTCTACTTTCTTTTATATAGAAAAGAAGTGAAACGAGCTCATCATCGGTTGGGCGGTGGAATGAATCACCCATTTCAGATCCCTCTATCAGCGATAAGTTGTCAACTATTCTATTCAAAGTCCCGGCTCGCTATACGAAACCAATTCCGTGTCCGTGCTCGGTCCAACGGGTGTCTCATACATTCACTGGCATGGCTTGCTATATAATAGTCAACGCGGGTCGCTATAATCAAGTTGAACGAAGGTCTCCCTCTGCTGCTATGCTTCCCAAGGGCTTGAGACAAAGACTAAAGAGCCAACGGAAAGTCTGAAACTACTAAATCCATTCTAAACAGAAAGTAAGTCTTAGGAGCAGGGCGGATAGGATGGGTTAGTCGATCATGCCTTGATGCTTTATTCCTCGACCTAGGGTAGCGGGTTTATGGTCCAAGACTCGAGGTTGCTCTTACTACTTTAATGAGCCAAGCAAGACTTTGAACTCTTCGCCCTAACCGAGTGATGGAGTTGAGTTGATAAAGACTGGAACGAAGGTGCGAGTCCCAAGCAACGAACTACTCAACCGGGGGTAGTGCCAATAGTTCCAAGCAGGGGATGAACGGGTCTAAATGGAAATGGTCTGCTCACGGGTCAGACAATCAATAGTCGGCTCACGGGTCAAAAAGAGCGCCAAGAAAGATGAATGGAAGGTGCGGAGCGCGATCAAAGCAATCCTTTCGAAGCTCAATCTGTGGGTTGAAGCAATCCGAAAAGATTATATCCAATCACTAAACCGCAGCTTGACCATATTACCAAATCCTATTGAAGCGATCCATCAGAAGCCATCCATTAGATCGTAAGAATGAGTTGAGTGAGGGTAGGAGACTTTATCGCGAGAACTTATCCGCTGCTCCGTAGAAGTAGGGCTAGGCATAGAAGTAGAGGGCTGGGCGGTAGAGAGGTAGAGGGCGTTGCTTCCCCTCCCGCTCTTCATATGAGGTAGGGCACGTGGAGTCAGGGCACACGTGGAGTCTGCGGGGCTCGGATGATTCTCGCTCCTCAAGGTTCCATTCCAACCTCTGTCAAAGGTGGGCTCGTAGTTCTCAAATACTTCTTTGCCTTCGCATTCGCATTCAATTAGTTTGGAGTCGATCATGATTGGGATTGGCGTGCCGGTCCTGAGCCTCTACTCTGTGATCCGCCTATCCTCTCCCAAACGTCCCCCTAAGGATCTCTCAAAGCCTTGTCTGCTCTTTCATAGGTGGGCTCGTTCCCCGGGATAAGATAAGTAAGGCATCTCTTCCCCTAGCATTACTGGCTAGGATCCCGATTCCAGAGCCTGATTAACTTGGTTGGAGTACTAGAACCGCTACGTGGGGAGAATCAAACCGATGACAGACTATCTGACCGTAGCCCACCCGAACAAAAGACTGAGCCAGGTCCGCCCCATCTATAGCACCCGACCTCTGCCTCTCCTACTGTGTTCAGTTCTTGGGAATCTTTCATAGTCGCGATAGCTCGCTCCTTTGCTGATGATGAGGGGTTCATTGGGAGAAGCGGGAAGCACCTAGCTACCTTCCTTACGGGAATTGACGGGAGCTCTTGCTTTAGCTGAGGTGATTGGTCGATCCGAGCTGAGTGAGAAGGTTTGCTTGGATTCCTGTCCCCAACTTTGAGTATGGTGCCAGTGACGGTGCCAGGGAACGCAGACTCTGCCGATCAACGAAGCCCAGAGCCTGATTCTATTTCTATTATAATTAGATTATTCATCGACAACCCCGTAGTGGGGAGAAGACGTAGCAGCCAGCCATTGACATTCTGATTCTGAGCCCACTCACCGAGCGGTCTTTCCTAGGGCCAATCCCACTCATGGTGGGCTCACGTGAACTGAAGCCCATCCGTATAGAGTCTGGTCGAACCTCCACTCATTCACCCCAGGCACTGAACTAGAAGCCCACACGGAGACTCCCATCTCTGATTGAACCGATGAGCCTACCGTCTGAAAGGCAGGTAACGGGCTCCGTCAAGCTTTTGCGCGATCTCTGCAATCCCCTACGATTGAGATATGAAAAAACCTATAAGAAGCACGCACTGAGCCAATAGTATTATAAGAGTTCTCTCTCTCATATGAAAACGGAGCCTTGGGACAGTCAAAGGCTAGATGGGAGGGCCAGACCCCGGACTCTGGTCTAGAAGCCATTCATCCGTTCTCGCTTGAGTTGAGGCCTTCGCATTCGCATTCATGAGCGGCAGCCCATCGTCGACTCGAGGTCTGTCTTCTGAGGCATGCGTGGCTAAGTTGTACCCCAACCCCTTCCTCGGGAGCGTAGCATCTGAGCTCTCCTCGCTTCCTGGATTCGTCTGCTCATCTTCCTCTTCCATATGCCCTCAGCTCACACTTCTTTTCTTAGGATGAAAGTCGTTATCACTCGTTCCTTAGATTTTTTTTCCACGCGACGAGTTCCGTCTTGGGCCGTCTCGACACCAAATTATCAAACTAGACCCTTGAATCAAAAAATGAAAAGATAGCGTAGCAGTGGGCTATAATGAATGAGCTGAGTTGGCTTCCCAAACCTGATTCATGAGTAGGAGCATGAGTTGGCTTCCCAAACCTTAAGAGTGATTAAGCGTTGAGTGGGCTTCCCTTGATCTTATAATAAAAGAGGTTGAGTTCCGTTCCTCACGAGCTGGTTGATCAGATCAGCTCCGCATCTTCGCTCGCTAACTGAGGCGATCGCTAGTCTGACCGGATCCTCCGGATCCTCTCGCCCAACTCTCCCAAACGTCCGCTAAGGATCTCTCGCTGCCTCGCCTCAAGCGTGTAAGGGCTTCTGCTCTTTCTTTCTCTCTTTCGCTCCGAACCTCTGCTCCCGGCTTCGATCGGACATCTCCTGGATTCCATGCCCTAACTCGCCCAGCTTCGATCGGACTTGGATTACGCACGCCCGGCGACGATAACTTATCCCTTGGCCTCACGAACTGGTCTCTTAGTCCCTCTTTTCTCTATGATGACTCATTGATTTGATTGGACAAAACAAATTGATAGAATGAATCCTTGGCCGGGTCCGTGCTGCTCTTGCTCTCGTGCTGCTCTTGAGCCTATTCCATTCCAGAGCAAGTCTCATTGGTGAGTGCGATGTCACTCTCTTGGACCTCCGCACCCTTTTAGCATGCCATCCTTTAGCATCCTTGCTTGATCAGTTCTTAGTCTTACTTATTTCTTACTTATTTTAAAAGTATCTCACCAAAGAACTCTTCTATAGAGTCTCCGATCGGATCTATGGAATATTCGTGCTCTAAAGTCAGAGGGGGGGCGAACCAGTTGCTACTTGTATGGATCTCCAACTCATGAATCTCTTCCTTTTGTCATCCGATCTGAGATAAAGAACTTATGTGCGTGGAATGGGTAGGGCAGGGGATATCGAATCTCGGGAAGGTCCAAGGGAATTGCTTCAAGCTTTGGAGGGGAGAGAAATGCTATCATTATCATTCCGCAAAGGGTAGAGTTGAATGGGCAAAAGCAAGGGAAGGAGGGAAAGGAGACAAAAGCAAGAAGGCAGTTTAATCCATCACACCTCTGAGAAAGGCTGTGAGGGATTCCTACTCGCTTCCTAACTACCTATTGGGAGAGGAGTGATCATTTATCTTTATGTATGCCTAGTCTTCCTCGCACATATTCTTATTCAAGTTCTTGACCCAAAGAGAAGGAGTTGGACCACGAGGCTCATGCTTCTGTCTTATAATCCCTCATCTACGGAATGAACTCGGTTGACTCGCCCGCATGCTTCTCACTAAGCGATGCCCCGTCCGGTGTGAAGAGATCCTTGAGGAAAAGCATCTACAATAAATAGCAGTACTTCACTGAGTTCGAAGGATTGATTTCTCTTTATCTAATAGGAAGGAGTCTCTCACCTATACCTATAGTGAGGGAAGAGGAAAAGCCTATCAGAAGGTACCACTGGCACGAGCCATAGAATAACTCTGTTGAGTGGGGCCTTAGGGCAATTCGGGGAAGTTCGCCCAATCCTTCAATATCTCCCTACCCTGCTGCTGAGCGGGGCCTTACCTGTGATTTATTCCCCTCACCTAAAGCAGAAAGTAAAGATATGTGATGCCCGACAAGCTGTTCTAAAGTATAGATAAAAGTGATCTTTGACCTACAAGAGTTCAATAGTGTGTTTAGGTTTAGATCCTCTTGAGTTGGAGTCTGACCTGGAATGCCCATGAGCAAATAGATATAGAACTAAGGGAAAGATAGGGGACCTATGTGATAGGTCTCGGGATAGCGTATCACAGGGGAGATGATCAGAGAGATTATCTTGAAAGTGTCTTCGCAGGCAGTAGTAGCAAGTAAAGAGCGGGAGGGCATGGCTTACCGAACCTAATAGGCAGTTCCTATGCCGCTTATTGCCATAGAGCGCTAACTCGCCACGCATTGAAGTCCTCTAGTCGTCTCCACGTTACTATGTACTCATAGTCCGCTATCCTAAGTTCATTTCTTGTGATCATCTTTTGTTTCATGTGGGTAAGGAAGCAGATGAAAGGTCGGGAATTCATGGAAGGCGCCTATAACCGAGGTAGAGTGCTGAGAGTCCTATAAAGTAAAGTAAAGTATCAGAACCCCATAGAGTCAATAGTATGAGCCCATTTACGACCCCATCAGGTGGAAAGAATAGAGAAGAAATGAGTCGGTTCTCGGCACAGCGCATAGAACTATCTCCTTAATGCTATTGAAGCTATGCCTCTGCTATCCTCTGCTATCTCCGGGTGGGGTGTGGAGACAGGACAGGAGCTAACTCCAGGCAGAACAGATGAGAGCAATGCGGCTCTTCTACAGTTGTCAAGATCAGAGCACTTGTCCACCACTCCGCCCACTCGGACTCTCTGTCTGTTCTATCTACTGAGCCCGCCCTGGTGGTTGCATGAGCCCATAGAACGCCCTGTCTTCTTTCGAAAGAGATAAAAGGTGCGTCCAGCTCACATAGGTTACTATGCTCTGCCTGGGGAGATACGAAGAGTAGCGGTGCGATAATCCTTAATTACTATAGAGTGAGAGGAAAAAGAGTTCAAGTCGCCATCTCATAGCCTTCATGGTCCCTTCAATCGGGCGCAGGTTCGATTCCTGGTCAATAGCCGAGGCTCACTATGGGCACTGTGAGGTGAGGAGAGGCGAGGGAGGATCCCGATCTACTATTTATAGGAGAGTCTTTCCTCTGAGTCTAGTTCTGAGTTCATTGGTTCGAGTTCGATCCGTACTAGTAGTCTTAGCTACTGTTGTCCGTAGAGACCTCGGTTGCAGAGCAGAAATGCTGGAATGAAAGGAAGGATAGGACGGGATCCACTCTACTACCTAGGAAGATTGTTGGGAAGCGAGGATGGCTCATAAGTCCTGCCCTACACACCCATGTGGTTCTCGGGAGCCTCCCTTACGGAACCTAATCCTATGGGTATCGGAAGAGCGGACTCTTCTCTGCGCTTTAGCAAGGAGTCTATATGGGCCCAGAGTTGGAATGGTCCTTTCCAACTCCCACCTCCTTCCTATAAGGGCTACTATTTGTTCTTGTGCTGATAGGGGTTCTGCACCCCCCGGCATGGGATCGCTCTACAAGTAGTCAGTCTTCGGAAGGCGGACAGACCCACGGAGCGGTGCGAACGACAGTGAGCGGTTCAGGAGCGGTGCCCCCGATAAAAAGACAACTGATAGAGTCCGGAAGGAGAGGTAGAAGGTAGAGGAAGTGACCACTTCTGAGGGGCACCTTTCACCGTAGAGGTGTGCGGCTGCCCTTCACGACCGAATCAAGGGTAGCGGTAGGGATAGATTCACGGGCAACCCTCTCTTCCGTATGTTAGGAATAGGACCCTGTGATTGGGCGGAAGCGGTAGAACCGAACGAATGCCTACTCTACTATGAGCAGAACGAAAGCGTGTTCTTTCGACAAGTAAAGATGGGTGCGTTTAGCCGAAGCAGAGCTGCGTAAATGGTTTAAGTCAGCTGCTTTCTCGTGGACATCAGTCAAGTCCCACGGAGCGGTAGGAGTGATAAGAAGGGAATGCTTTCTCTACGCCATGTGGAGGCAGGCGCTCAGATATTTTCCAAGATAGGATCGGTTTGCGATCAGGGTGGGTTCGATAGGCGAGAGAGAAGGGGGAACTTCCTCGCTCATAACAGTTCCGGTCCTCTCTTACGCGAAGTCAGTGGTTTTTAGGAGAGAGACCACAAGATTGATGCAGCTCACGGGCCGGGGTGTGGGGACGCAGCATAGGAGAGCGGGGTATGGGGTACGGAAAGCAAGACCAAAGAAACGTAGTAGATGCGAGGAAGCCAGGGTTCAAGTACTACAAGTGGAAGTCCGAACACAAGTCAAGTGTAAGAGAAGAGGACATTTCAATCAGTGATTGCTAAGTAAGTGCCGTATGCCTCTCTTATCATTCTCAAGGTGGAATTGTCGAAGCGAATGGAAGGCTTGACTAAGAGACCTACGGTACGGAAGTGATATAGAAAAAGTATCGGACTAGGACCCAGCTACCAGATTCACTCATTACTTCGCTCCAACTCAAACGACAGTCGAACAGATCTTGGGATCCATAACCCTATCTATAGTTCTTGGGCTCTACTCTTCCATGAAGGAGCCGTCTAATTATAATAGAGAAAAGAGAGCGACAAACAGAAAGGAAAAGTTATCAGTTCAGCCGCTCTTTCAGATTAGGGAGACGTAGTAGGAAGAAAGATAGAGAGTGATGTCATCCAGAGCAGCAAGCATTGAACGAACGGAACCGAGAAAATGTGAGCATGGAACCGCATAAGGGGTAGACCATGCTTCCTTTCTTAATGCTACTTTGGTAGATTCTATACTTTTTCGGATAAGAAAGATCCTATGTAGCGGATAAGAAGGATCCTTTCTTTTCAGATCCTTTCTTCCCTTACCTTATTTTCCGAACTAAGAAGATCCTATGTTTTAGGAAGGAATGATCCATTTTATCCCCGAGGGGTGGACACATTATTGAGTTTCCCTTGCGCCCCTTACGGGTTAAAGCGCAAAACTATTCTTCCTACCTTCCCCAGACCGGGTAGGTCTTCATTCTCTTGTTGGTCACTCGTACCCCCCTCCAACTTCCCCTTCGGTTGGGTTTATGTATGATTTCTTCCCGCGTAGTGGGTGAAGCTTCCCTTCTGGTTAGGTTTAAATAACATCCCTTATTAAGTGCATCCAACCTTATTAAGTGCAAGGGATTCAATCAAACCTCATTAAGTGCAAGGGAATCCTATGTCTCAATGGATTGAGCTAACGCAGAAGATCTAAGGAATGCAGCAGCTACTGTTCATGGAAATAGAGCTAAAAGGGGAGAATCCCAGGGAAGGAAAACCCTTAACCGACTCAAGGCAGGGAGGAGGAAGAAAGAGCCCAACCTAACCGAAGCTAAAAAAGAACTCGCACCTTCACTCAGGGAAAATAAGACACTAGAAGATAGCTCTCACCTTATCTTGAACCCTTCCCTTATTGATTCGCTAGATTCGATGAGTTGAGTAGGTGCAGGGAAAGAGCTCAATTCTGGAGTGAAAGTTGCAACAGAAGAAATTATCATTGCTTTCGGCTCAGGGAAACCCGTTAATCTCATTGGTTCATTTGAACCCATTAGGGTTAGAGTTCATGGTGAGCTCCATGGATAGAAGAGTAGCATTTGACTGAAAGCGCTTAAGTGATAGCATGCATATACTAAGGCTCAAGAGAACTATTAATGTGAGCTTCCGGTTAGGATGATCTTCCCTTCTTCACCCAGGGGTTTCCTAGTGGGATCAAGCTGATAATATACAACATTTTTATTGTGCTGGGAAGCAGTGGTTCATGGCGAATGCAAGGGGAGGGCTAAGGAGCTTTAGTTTGAGCCGTTATAGGTGAGATTCTCTCGGCAGAGGGCTAAAGCTACTATTTTTATATAGTGCCTACCTCACCAAAGAGCCGAAAAGGGGTTCAGATGGATACACCCAAAACACCTATGAAAGAGAAGGAGCAGCTTCATATTCTTTAGCCGAATTCTCTTTCCCTACCAATGACAGGGACAAAATCAAGATAGAACTTACGCGTAGCCTGGAACAAACAAAGAACTCGCTCCTCCCTCTCTTAGGTGGAGTGCTTTTGACCCCCCTAGCTTCTAATCAGTAATGCACGCTGTAGTTATTACTTCTGTTCTCTAGAAGTTTATTAAAATGATTCCACTTCACTTTATTAGAAGTATCCTCATAATCAATTACTTTATTACCGCACACATCATCTACATAGTTATCATAACATTTTATAAATTCAGATACCTTTGTACGCCATTTTATTTTATCTTTCATTGGTGAAAGTGAATTCAATAGATCTGTCAGATAAGCAGATGGGAAAGGATCATTATTATTATGAAAGACTAATGGTGATATCTTATTAATATCTTTAGTATGATTGTATGGAATAATATTTTTATGTATAAATTCATTAATGATTTTAAGTGGAGGTCCCATATTAGCAAAGACAGTAGTATAAATATTAGGAACTATTTTCACGTAAGGAACAGTAGTGATAAAGTTATCATGAACCGTATATATGGGTGCATTTATTTCCAATAAGGATTTTACTACTTGAATGGCTATGTAAGCATCCTTCTGATGAATAAAGTTGGCGCATGTTGCGGATTGAGTCTTTCGCCTATCCCTCTTCATAGTGGGTACCATGAGAGTGACCCTTCGTCTCTTTTTTTTCACTCTATCGAATACAGTTATTTGTTCTTTTATGAAACCCATATAATCCTGTTTTGTTTTGTAATACGGAATACTATAGAAAACAGCTTTATCCCTTGCTGAACACATCCAACTAGTGATAGAAATCAACTTAATCAAATTGACTATGTCTGGATATTTATTGGTCCAAAATAGATTGCTAAGTTTTGCTAGGTTATAGCTATCCTTTCGACTTAGTAATTGACCATATGTTTGCCTAATATCCTGATCCATGCTGATCAATGTCTTCCCATAGATCAATGGCATGAATAGTCTCTTGATGAGCTTTCTATCTAACTTAGATTCAATGATTTCCATCTTTAACTTATCATTTATTTTATTACGCAAAAATGGCTTCAAATCCTGGAGCAGGCTCGCGTATACATCTTGTATTTGCCCATCAGGGTGGGGAAGAAGATTCGTTCTCCTAGCCATCTCCTCGTTAAGTAATAGGTAACTCATGATCTGATAAGCACTGGCAGCAGCATCTTGAGTTATTGGTATTCTACCATATTCTTGAACTCCACCATTACACAGGGCCTTGGCTATGAACTGAAATGGATCGCTAGCTCCCTTAGCTAAGCTTATGAGACTCTCATCAGAGATCAAAGTCAGTTTTTCCTTACACCATTGAAGAGCTTTATCATAATGCTTGAATTTTTTATACTTAAAGGCAGCTGCTGAGGCTACTATGTCCTTTGCCGACTGGTTCTTTCCTTCTTCCTCTTGATGATAGTCGGCAAATACTATTAAACTTCGAGCTAAATCACGCTCATGGAAATGCAAGATACCAGAGCGGTAGATTCTACCACGGAAGTCCATAAAGGCAGGCAGATAAAAGACATAATCCTCGTATGCGGACACTATCCTGATTATTAAATCCTCATACCTAGCTTTTTGAACCCTAATAGCTAATTCATTTAATAGAGAACCAAGGCTACAAGCTTCCTTTAGGGCCATATTATGGTAATAAGATGTCCTCATAAGATCGAAGGCTTCTTTCAGATTCAGGCGTGCTAGTATTCCAGGCATAAGAAGACCAACTTTTTCTAAAGTAGGACGATTCTTCTTAATGAACTCCAATACCTTTTTATTTACCTGAAACCCTTGCTTCTGAAGATAATTCAATATAGAGCACATTTCCTGATACTTATCAGGATATAATTCCATATTGAAATTGATTGGATTATGTGATGATAGAAGATCACCTCTATTATGTGATGATGAAGGACCACCTTCATTATCAAGGGTATTACTTCTTAAGTAACCACCTCTCATTTCCGATAATAGAATAGGCTTCCTTCCTTCTAAGGAATAATTAGATTCATTTTGCGTTGGATATTTCCAATCCAACGGCTTGCAAACCATAGGAAGATTGACTATCAACGGGATAAGAGTTAAATCAAAATTGCATACTGCTAATAAATTGGATTAAAAATAACCCTTTCCTTTTTCTTTCACTACTACTTTATTACCATCCGAGGTAATCTTATGAATAGTGATCACTTCTTTGTCCACCATGAAGTGGACCAATCCTATACCTATTTCAAATTTAGTACCTTTATGCTTGATATTACCTTCCTTACTACTTCTTTCTGTACTAGTTATCTTTTTTCTTTTTTTATTATATTAGCCTGTTCTCTAACTGTTCTATCTAGCATTTCCAACAATGCGGGGAGCCTTACAATAGAGGACTGTTTAATACTGTTGAACAACACCCCCATTACATATATAATGATAGCCTCCAGCGTATATTCACCAAACTCAACAATAATACTATTATAAATATGTTCACTAATTTTATCTTTTTCTTTAAAAAATAATTTAGCGTTCATAGGAGTTTTTCCTATCAATATTTTCATTATTTGTGGAGCTTCACTGAATATACTAGTTTCATCGAATTGTCTAGTTATATCTTCAATAGTAATCTGTAACTTTCGTAATTTTTTTTCCTTTGGGTCAATAGTATTTCCAAATTGCTCAATAATATTGTCTATATTAGTATCATTATCTATAATCTTTACAAATGGGTGTGTATTTGTAATAGTATTATATATACTAATATTCTCTATAGTCTTATTCAATACTTTATTATCCTTCTGATACTCTTTCAATAAGTTTAAAACTACTTCATTATTCCTTTCTTTATCTACTTTATATATGTTTTTTCCCTCTATCTCCCTATTAAATTCATCCCAAAATTCATTGATGACATTACTATTATAGTTACGAATCAATATCATGTGATATTTCTTTATAGGGAAGCTCCCCCCTGCTCTCATTATCTTATGCCTCTTTCCTCACCAGCATAGCTTAAAGAAGAATGAACTCACGGAGAGGGTGCATATATCAAGAAAGAATAAGATGGAATCCTCTTATTTCATATAAGATGGCGTCTCCTCAATCTTCCGAGGGGTACGGAGCGGCATTTAAGCCTTCCAATTCATATTCTTCTCCCAGTCCCAAGTGTCAAGAACCGGCGAATGAAGGCTCCGTGGCGGCATCGGAGCAGCCAATAAGCTAATCCGTTCCCAGTGACCCATCTAATTGATTCGATCCAGTGCAGAAAGAAGCGAGTGAGCGGCAAATGATCCAATATCGGACCTGGCGAATATCTGTCTCTCAATCCCGGGATTCCAATCCAAATTATGCATTTACTGACCGCACTAGATTTATAGATTCGCTGGGAGAGAGTAGAGAGTCAAGGTTCGTTGGCAAGTACTTCCTTTCTATTAGTGCCACCGGAAAGGATGAAAAGAGATAAGATGCTGGTGGTTAGCCTGCCCCGGACTCGTAATTGATAGTTTCTGATGAATGGAGATGGCTATGGGGCCTACCTATGACTGATTTCCCTTACAGGTCCGAAAGGTATCAGATGCCTGGGCACATATCCGCCTCAGGTGATGGGACAGATGGATCGAATGCAGCATAGGGGTCAATGGCAGCAACAAAGAAAACAACTAAAAGCGACGTCCGCGCCCTAATAAATAAGGGGAATGTTGCATCCATCGACGCTCACTTGTCTATGTTCCCTATGTCAGTCTCCTTTTTAAGGATCCTTCCTAGCTCTCTTATTCATTAAGAAAACGTACTCGTCAGGTGTCGGCATCACACATATATATTTCAAGTGTGCCGTGAGTGGCTTTACCAACCGGAAAATCAGTCCCAAGGAAACCAAGGAAACCCGGACTTACCCGGAAACCAGGAAAAAACAAGAAGAAGTCAGAACAAGGAATGAATTACCAGCTTTTCTCGTATAAAAGCTGCTAAAAGCCTTTGTTTGCTGTTTAATGCAGTCAGGGGATTAGCTACATTTTATAGTCTGGTAAGGCCAGGGAGAAGTCATTGATGAGGACATAAAAGACGTACCACTCATCAATACGGTGGGAACCCGAATTCAAAAGCTATACACCTGCAAGCTTGGGTGGCTGAAGAAGAGCTGTTCTCGCAGGGAAAGAAAGATGATTTACCCAGGGAATCCCTAAGTAAAGATGCCGAAGTCCAAGGTGTCGAAATAACACGGGATAGCCCAAAATCTTTTTAACAACCGGGTCCAGCACCTTCGGTGGATTTTCAGTAAAAAGAATATAACCTAGCCAGCTTATCTAATCTCCCAGACTTTATCGAGCCAGTTCGAGGTAGTTCCATCCATCCTAACTAAGCTCTTCAATTGCTAATGCCGTACTTGGTAGAAGGAGTGGAAATTATATAAAGAGTTCTCTTTGCTCATTGGGTGGAATAATAGGCTCTCACCCTTCCAGTCCATAATTAGTTTGTTCTCTTGATACTTCTGTTACATCCCTTAAGTCAGTCTTAAGGGTAGATAGCGCTATAGGCTAACGATAAGATTCAAGGGCCTTCTATTTAGTCGATGCTTGTTTTTTTCCGGAACGAAAGGAATACTATTCTATCTTCAAGTTCAAGCGAGTTGTTGGAGTGCTTTTGTAAGTCCTGTTGGCGTGCTATAAAATGGAATTGGAGTGATAGGCCAATGCTAAGTCTTCCATGTCGTTGGATAGTCGGTTCGAGGGCAAGGAAGTTCTCCATTTTTAGCCAGCGAGCTAGTAATTCCTCTCCTCGATATAATGGGCATACCTTTTTCTTTCCTTCGCTTCGTAAAGTAAACGACAATGGAAAGAGTGAAAAAAAAAAGAGTGGAAGTTGCCCCTTATTACGTTACGGGGTTAGGGTTCCAATTGGGGTTTGAGGTTACATTGGAGTCTCTTACTAGTCCATTTCGAATCCTTTTTAGTGATTAGGAGGGATTTGATCTCAGGCGCTAAAGCCTTTCTTTCCTTATTTACAGAGAAATGTCATTTGCTCATTTTCAACTAGATCAACGATTGGAAGATCGGATATGCCCCATCGCCTTAGTCGACTTGTTCCTGAGATGAGAAAGCTTGACTCGCTTATCAGAGCTTGGAAACAGACTACGCACTTAGAAGCCCTACTCCATTGTGGTTGCTTTCCTTCATAACAGTGGGTTCGGTCAGCAGAGGGCTCTCCGGAGAGAGACTGATGTTGCAAATCAAAGATCTCGTACTACGATAAGAGATACTATAAAAAAGGCCTCCGTATCCTATGCTTGGCCGTAGTTTCCCGGGCTGGAGTTTGCTTGGCTTGTTCCGGAGTTTGATCCGGCTTATCGAATAGTGAATCTTTTGGTATTGTATTCCCTGTTACACCCCTACTTTATCCGTGGGCGAGGGCTCTAGCTGCTCTGATGAACTACCTAGATGGACGGAATGAAATAGGCTAGCTGGCCAGGTATGAGCGCCCTCTGATCTACCGGTTGAGCTCCCTTCCTGTAAGACTAGCCTAACCGAATAGAAGTTATTCATCTCTCGCTTCGCACCTGTAGTTTTAGGCACTTAAGACGAGTACTTTTCTTCCCTGAAACGCTTTCCTTCTGTTAGAGTGAATTCAATTGCAAGGGGAGGAAAATGCATCAAACAAAAGGGTGTTACTTTTGCGTGTTGCATTTATCCACCTTAGCACTCTCCCTTACGTATTCACTACTTCATTGTCCTCTATCTAGTAAAAGTGGCATTGATTGCGCCCGGCACGGCAACTTAGGAGTTCTTCCCCAGGTTAGGGTATAACTCACCTTGCGCAACGACGCTCCTGTTAGTCACCCCTTGTGCTGGGGTTAGGTAAGTTACGAAAGGAATGAACTGTTCCTTTATGAGTGAATTAGTTGTTGCTATGAACGTATATCTTTGCTTATGCAATCAATTCCAAAGTGTTCAAGTTGAGCCTCTTCCCTTAATGTTCTCACTCGTACCTTTACTTTAACTACAACTACCCTTGACGGACTTTAACTACAACTACCCAGCCGTGAGAGATATTGATTTATCATAAGGATCTCCGGAATATTGAGGCTTGTAATACACTGAACATCTAAGGTCTGAACTAGGTCCGGTCCCATGAACGAATATTAACTAGGTCCCATGAACTGAAGGAAAGGTTGAGTAACTCTTTTGAGTCTCCTCTAGTGCACCTCTTTTAATTTCACTTCCCCCACTGAGCGGTTAAGGAGGAGGTATGCAAGGGGAGCTTTATCCAATTAACTAAACCCACTATGCGGTGCGCACTTACATATTTAAACCAATCAAAGTGAATGGGACTAACCTCAAAATTAGTAGAATCTGCTTTTCCTACCGGAGTTGACCAGACCTAGGCAATGAAAGCTAAAAGCGAGGGACGAGCGTCCACTAAGGATTCGTCGCACATAAGAGAAGTTTTTTTTTTCGAGTTCCGGACCTTCTGGTTCCGAGTGAGTGATTTTCTTTCTTTTCTTCCCTTTGATGACCGGCTCACTATATTATATATTTCTCCCATATCCCGTCTTCCCCTTTCCTTGAGCTTGAGCTAAGGGACGAGCGCATCTCCTAGTCTAGAAGGAGTGAAGGCACCTTACTATGCTCGAAGAATGAAACCTTTCAAGAATATTCACGTATTGAAGTTTGAATTGGCGGTTGGGACGTAGTGCTCGAATACTTCCTTAAATCAATCCCTCTGTGAACGAGAATCTATCTATTCCGGCTCTTCCCCTACTGAGCATTAAAAGAGTTCATGGTTAGGTTACTAAGAATATAATATAAGTTCATTCAACCTTGGATTGGGATACTTTGAGGTTAAGGAGTGGTTGTCCGAACCTTTCAATTAATTAGATTAAGTTGATTGAGCGTTACCTTTAATGCACTTCTTTAAGTTGAGACCGTCCCTTGCAATAAGCAACGAATGAACAACTCCTTATCTGGTTAGAGGCATAGGATTCTTAAAGCTCACCTGGACCTGGCGCATGATTCTCCCCTTGCAGAGTACTTTTTAATTATTTACTTCCTCCCTATAAAGAAAGTTCTTTATAGGGAAGAACACATTTAGTAGCGGGTTACGAGCTAAGGAGATGGAGAGGATATAACATATGCAAGAGACTCGGTAGGCACTCTTTCATCATATCATTCTGGTAGAGCTGATCGTCCTATTTCTTTAGGAGAAACCACCGTCGCTATAACAATCTCCATAAATGCACTTTTAAGCGATGGCTAACTTGAATTTCACTTTCTAACTCATTCGCTAGAGCCCACCGCTTTCGGTCCTTCCTTCGTCGCCCCTTGCCTATTTTAGTGGTGAATTAGAATACTTTACGAACCCGAACAACTGGGACCCATAACCTGCAGCTGAAAGGTTTCATTCTCTACCTTTAGAGTTAGATAGGGCAGTTTCAGTCCAGTTATCGGAGACGTCGGTGCCCTCGTTCCTCTTATCATATCAGTCCTTACAAATTATGTAGGAGGCTCCACAGGGTTCACACCGGAGGCGAGGGAATGTAAAGAACTTTGGACTCGTAAGTCGCAAGAAGCAAATATATTCCCGATTCCCTATCCCTGCCAGAAGGTTCCCACTAAATTAAATAAGAATGGTTTGAATCTGACCTGGAAGTCGAACTGCTGCTCTTCCGTGGGTAGGATAGGATTACCACATCTATTTTATTATAAGTGCACCTATGATTCATCTTACTTATCCGTCTTGTGATTAGTAGGGCTCCTCTTTCCCTAGTCTTAGCTAGTCTCATTTTCCTTCGGCTTCTGGCTTTCGGACTAGTAGCTAAGTCCCCTTCCTTTTTAGGGAAGAAGGGGAGAATCCAGAATAACGGAACACAAAAGACGACAGAATATCATGATCAAATCACTTCAAGGATATACTAGTACTAATATTACTGAAATAAAAGTACAAAGACTATGTGGAATACTCAACTATGTCATGCCTGCTATTTGTGGAACCCTTGGATATAAATACAACCTTTACTTCGATTACTATTCCGTGGAAGAGGTATTCGGTGCTGTTAAAGACGTATTTATTCGAAATCTTTATGAGGATGTATCCACCTCAGAAGTAGAAAGATTTTATGATTGTATTTCAGGAATAGAATCGAGTCAAAGCAATGCTGTAACAGAGGTTGAGGCTATGAACCAGAAGCGGGGGTTCGACACTCCAACCATTATACCCCATCCATTCTGCTCCAATCCTCTACTATCCTATCTCGCTTTCGCCGATCTTGTTTAATCCAAAGCTGATGCAACGGGAGGAAAGAAGAATCAGAATCATTTCAGTCCACTGGTTCTAGCTCTGTAGCTGTATACGTAAGCTTGTATTGAAGGTTCTATTAAGCAAACCAGTAAGTTATTAGTGATTCAAAGTATAGCCCTGGTGCTGGTGTATGAGATATTTCATTTTCAGTGAAAGCAGACTCAGAATCCGGGGGATATGAGACAAAGCCAATGAAGAGCCGAGCCTTATAGGAATAGGAGGCCAAGCAGCAAAGAGCACTCGAGGAGAACCAGTATACCTGCTAATCACTTGTGCGAGTAAGTCGGGTTGGAAGAAAGGGTAAGGGAAGTTTCTTTGGCACGTATGAGTAGCCGAGCGGAGTGACGGGCTTTAGATGCTACAGCGGATCTGCTACAACTCATCTGCTACAGCTCTTGATTAGCGAGAGCTACAACTCATTTCAGACTCTTACTCGACTCCTCTAATGTAAAATATACTAAATACTTAAAAAAAAGTAAGATAGCTACTCCTACTACTTACCTTCGAGTTCCGAAATCTAACTAAAAGAAAGAGGAAGATAGGGGATTAGGCATATCAACCGTATTATGTAATCTTAGGATAGGATAAACATAAATCTATTCTCCTAGCTCTAGCTTCTAAGCTAATTATCTTATCTTTCATTGAAAGAAATTCCTCACTGAAAAGAGAGATTAACAGGATCAGCTACTACTCCTCCTAGTCTGCTTACCTTTTTCCAGTAGTTCTCGGGCCGCCCCTATTTGAGGAGGTTCGGACCAACCAATGAGAAAGGCTTCCTCTCGTTTTCTTTCTCTCATCCCCCCCCGATGTCGGGAGCTTGTCTTGCGAGATTTTGATCGCGCTGCATGGTAGATGAAAGGCTCTCGAGTATGTGCTGCTGGGCTTCTTCTTTTGTTTTCCCTTACTTGAGTTCACGTTTGAATTTCTATTTTCAATTTCTATTTTCAATTTTCCGCAACCAAACTGACACAAAAAAGCTCATAAAGGGCATTTCCCTTGACTTTAGCTCATAAAGTGCATTGTACTTGTACCCGTACCCGTACCCTATAGTACTGAGACCCTTAAAATTATTCCTCCGGAACAGAAAAAAGATTGCAAGAACTTAATAACCCTTCGGAAGCCCTCCGGAAGCTAGAAAATTAATGCTATAATCGGGAGCCCTCTGGAAGCTAGAAAATTGATTCTTGCATTCTTGGTTTCATTTCATTGCATGAGGTATGTTTATGCGTGTGTTAAGCAAATAGTAGATAAGGATCTTTTCCTTTTCGTTCACTTTATTCTTTCATTCCGGATCTTAGGCAGCCGTTGACCGGCTAGGCGGGGATCACGATCCACCGTGAAGCTCTTTTGGGCGGTGCTTTCTCGATCAAGAGGAATTCCAGAACACAGTTTGAACTCACATAGAATTGAATGAATTTCATTCTCTATCTTTTTTTACTCTACATACCATCCAACCATGAACTCAAGGGCTGAATAGAACCATCTATTTGGATCAAAATCAGTCCACTAGTAGAATGGTAGGCGAAGTTCAAGGATTCGATTGAGTCGACCCCTTTCACAGTGAAACAACCTTACCTAACAGAAATACTGAATTTAATGAAGAGCGATAGCTTACTTACTTATGTTTTCTTCCCCCTTATCCAGTCTAAAGATCTAATTCTGGGCCTAATATAGTTGTTCCCTTATCAGTCGAGCATATCTGGGGATACCCTCTCGCTATCGCTCGAGCTCTATCATCTATAAGTCCTTCCCCCTCTCACTCTCTCGCATCTTACTTATTATCCGATTAGTGCAAGTTCCAAATAGTATATAGTGTTTTGAAAGGTGCGGGCATCTAACTCCAACTCAAAGGGCAACACAATAGAGTAGAATCAGTGTCTTTCGCACACTCTACCAAGGTGTCTTTCTTTATTGTTCTGTCTTTAGAGTAGAATCAGTGTCTCAGTTCAATATGGTCTTTCGTCTTTCTTTGAAGCTGAAGCTACTATGTGGTGCCCCTCTCTCGCACATGAAGTCTTTAGTGCAAGACCAGAGAGTATTGAGTGTGTGGTGCTTTATACTCTGGATTGTTCTTTGTCTGGCTGCCCGGGCAAGAGCAACTCGAAGAGAGAGGCGTGGCACGGAGCCCAAAAGGAGAGCAAGAGCCCGACCCGATTCGCCTTAAGCAAATGAAGCAGTAGCGACCGAAGCGACGAACACTTCTGCTCACTGCTTTATTGATGAATTTCCAGTAGCTAACCGTCGTAGATGCTAACTCCTATCCCGCTGAGCCAGTGATCAAAGGGAACTCCACACGAGGCCGGGACACTCTCTCACACTTTACTTCCTTTAGCAGGGCATCTCACTCGAACTCATCGTGCGAGACCTGAGAGTCTAATAAGTATATTCAATAGTAGCACAATCGGTGCATGAATGTATCAAGTGTGTTGTCTCTTTCGCACACTCTACCAAGGTGTCTTTCTTCTCTTTCTTTATTGTGTGTTTTTCTCCCTCTCTCTCACTTGAACACTAAATACTCGTTATCACTCTCTCGCACAATATTTGCATTCGTTTTTCGAGGTAGTTGAAGCCCGGATTCCATAGACGTGGCAGAGGAGCTCATGAGTTAATTTTGATCTGTAATAAAGGTATGCCCTACGGGGTTTCCTACTCGACGGGCGACCGCCTTTGAACCCGGTTCAGCAGAGGAAAGAGGGGACGACACGCGAAGATCCCTTTCTTACGTGCGAAAGAGAGAAGGGTCCGGGCACTATCCAGACACCCGATCTGATGCTACTCTTGCCAGGCTTCCGAACAGGGCAATTGAGCGGGTCAGCTGACAAGGGCAAGAGAAAGGTCCGAGCCCGATCGAGCAGGGTTCGCCGTTCTGATAGGGTGGGGCCGACCTCTGATTAGGGAGAAAGAACGAAGTCGGGAGCAGCGAGGGACAAGGAAGCGAGGTGAATAGGTTCCGCCAATAGAGGGGCTGGTTGCAAAGAAGTTCAGGTCTGATTTCCTTCTGACTTGCATAAAGAACGATTGGTACTTTATTCTGCACGAAAAGCACTCGAGAACCGGATAAATGCCAAGAAAGTGCGGAGCGGGGTGTGGGGTACGAAAGCTAAAGTTGACGAGTCTGGAATCATGAAGGCATTCATTTCCTAGGAACCAGTGAAAGTGGTGCAACGAAGGAACAAGGGGAATGTGCTCATCGCTGGGTTCTGTGGCGGGGGGGGTCCCATCTGAGTTCTGGGTCAAACCGAACGTGCACAATCGTCGTTACTTCCGCTCCTACGTTCCAACGAAAGACTGCTATTTACCACTGTTAAAACTTATCTTTCCAACGATGTCCCACGAAATACAACTATTTCCAAGCAAATACTAGAAATGCAAGCCAGCAGCGAAAGAGTGAACCCTTAGCAGCGAATGAAAGAAGCAAGAAGCATAGAAAGAACAATTTCTTTTGTTCAATTGTCGATGTCCAACAAAAGCTCACCTGGTTGAAGCTCGCCTGTTTGAAAGATAAACCGAAGAGAAATACCAGAGAGATTATAACAAAAGAATGCGATCAGAAATAAAGATATTATCCATCTTCTCTCCGTACATAATTATGATTGATTGTGAAGATTGATTGATCAAAAAAGAAAGATTTATCCATTGATTGATCATCTTTGCACAAAAAGAATATTTTATTGTTATCGTGTCTTGTTTTCTAGGGGGAGGGTAATTATTTAATGGGGAGAGGGTAGACTTGGGTGATCTTGAATAGTGAAATTGATAAGTTTCAACACATGCTTTTCAACACATCAAGTTACATCAAGTTTGTTGCGAATGAAACTCGGGTGTGAGATATGGGAGAGAGGATCTACGTGTGCGATCCGAAAGAATAGAGATTAGGCTCATTCTCTCTTTTTATCACATAAGGAAGGAAGGGAGATAGCTCGTTATGTTCATAAAGATGCTTTCTTGAACGCTCACTCATAAGGGCTAGGGTGAGAGATATGGGAGAAAGATAGTTATAAGAGACGTGTGCGTTAATAATGCTTTTATAACCTCACATAAGATAAAGAAGGAAGCTAAGCTAGGCGTGAATGGAGATGGGAGATAGATGGTTATAAGAGACGCATGCGAAGATTATAATTATTTTATCACTCTTTTCACAAGTGCTATACTAGTGCTCTTTTCAAGGTAAAATGAACGATTGATTGAATGGGAATTATTGAACATTGCTATCACTCAATATGAACGATTGATTGAATAGCGATTCTTGTGCATTGCTTACTTTATATCTTGAACGATTGATTAAATCACGATTCTTGAACATGACTCTCACTAAGTATGTGAATAAAAGGTTCTTCTGGTTCATTGGTCTAACTCGTGTCACCTGTTTTGAAAGATATTGGATCTTACCCATGTAAAACCTAAGAGAAAGATATTCTTCGCGTCATTTTTGATCCCAAAACACTATATCTGGTCGGGTCTGACCTTCCTTTGATTCAGCCTATTAATCAAGAAGGAGATGCCCCCAGTCTTTGGCTATTTATTGATTTATTGCTATTTATATCTTCACTTTAATAGATGTGAGATGTGGGGATAGAGAGATAGGAGAGGAACTTCACTCCTACGGTCCCAATCCACCCCTGCTCCAGAGTAGTGAACTCGAGGCGCAAGAGGATGTGAGAACTTAACGGAGTGAAATAGAGCGCGCAGGCCTTCGTAGCTCGCGGCGAGCCAACCTTTGAACTAAGGAATGAAGGAGCCAGAGCAGAGGTGGCGATGGAGTGGTCTCAGCCAAGGCCCGAGCGACCCAAATCAAATCCTATATAAGGATAAGGCTCATCCGGAAAAGCGCTGATCTGAAGTGAAGACCTTTGCTAATCCAACCTTGCTTTGGACAGAATCATACCTTTATCGTGGGGAGGACCTCTCTCGGGGAGACTTTAAAAGCTGCTGAGGCAAGCAACACAACCTAGCTTTGGACGAGTGATTCACCTTGGCGCGGTGGGTGGGTTTAGAGCAAGCAAGTAGGCTAGGCGGAAAGGCTGCCCGGGGTCGGGTCTCGGGTCGAAGGTCAAGGGTCAAGGGTCAAGGGTTCGATAAGGCTGCCAACTCCGACGTCGAAGGTCAAGGGTCAAGGGTTCGATAAGGCTGCCCGGGGCTGGCTCCAACTGCCGAAGAAGGGCCGGTCCAAGGGTCGAAGGGCCTCGGAAGGGCTACGACGCCAAGCAAGGGTCGGGTCGAAGGGCCAAGCAAGAGCGATTATTATTGCGTACTATAAGGGTTGGCTGCCAAGGGTTGGCTCCAAGGGCCAAGCAAGATAAGAGATAGGACATGTCGGGTCAACTTTCCTTGCCTCATTTACTTTCTTTCCGCGCCGTTGATAAACCAAGAAATTAACATGAACTTACTTGGCCCGTGCTTATAAAAGACAAGAATAGTTCCTTGAACAGCCCCCACACCCAAGTCCAACGGAACGAGCAGCGAGGGAAACTCCGGCCAGTAGTGCCAAGAAAGACATGTCGTAGAGTAGCTCGGTGAACAAAGAAAGTGCAAGTAGTACTTGATTTTAAACCCGCGGTCCTAGCGAGGGAAACTCGGCTTAAAGTCTTGAAGAATGAATTTCAGTCTCCATTTCTGCATCTCGAAACTCAACTGCAGCCCTTCATTTATCTCTTCGAAACTCGAGGCGAGGGAACCGAGGGAAGGGACCCCCAAAATTCCAATGGGACCAAACCGAGGGAACCGAGTCAGTGAAGCGGGTCTTTCCAGTGAGACTCAACTACACTACCGGCCATAGAGAGACTTATGATAATCTAATCTCTATAGTGGGATTCTCCCTCATTTTCTCCATTCAAACTCTCTTCTCTCCCTTATGGGCGCTCCCATTGGTCACTCCTGCCTCAGCTAGTTTAACTGACACTCGTGATGCTTCGTTTGGCCGTTAGGGGTCCTCCTCTTTGGGAAGGAAAGACCGCTAGTCGCACTGAAACTAGTTCTAGAGGGAGGACCCCACAAGGAAGGAATAGGTGCAAAGAAGATTGGTTCAAAAACTGGCATAGGATCAGATGCTATAGTAGTGATCTCGGCAAAGAAAGCCAATCTGCATTCCTGGGACTAAATTATTGCTATTTCTTTCTATAGGAAATTATTGCTATTTCTATATACGAGATTGACTCGGAAGATCAGGCATTGGTTCCTTGCTTCTGATGGCCTTGCTTCTGATGGCCTTGCTTCTGATGGAAAGGAGATCCACTGGTCAAGTTAAAACTTCGCGGGAGGTTTTCTTCATTCTTTCTTCTATTGGACATAGCAATGGATGGCTCGCAGGCAATATAGAGCTCTCAATGGATGGCTCGCAGGAAGGGGTCGGGTCGGTCCTAGCATGGGACACTATCCGGAGCCGTACTCCACGTAGTTCAGCTCTTCCTAGTCTCACTTCTCCTTGTGGGAATTTATTCCTTCCTATTGGGTTTCGATTGCTGAGACCGTTGTCTCGTAGACTTGGACTTTGTTCGTCCTCTGCTGCGCTCCACTACGGGGTGTGGGGTACGAAAGGTTAGCGAATCATCAGTCAGGTCAGAAATGGATTCTTTCTTCATGCATAGATATGGATCCAAGGATAGGAAAGATTGAGTAATCATTCAATAGATCCGCAAAGAGTACTTGTCCATCAACCCTAGTGATCTAGCAACTTGCCTATCAACCCTACTAGCATTTGCAGGGCTTGATTGGTCCATGGGATGGAAAGCAACTCCTAGTCTACTCTCATGCATGCGTATTGACTCTGACTGAGTGGACCGGAGGAGGACAAGTAGGTCTTTCTTCTCCGTACGGTTCATTCATAAGCGGATCTGAAAGGAAGCTCGCTTGGTTTAGTGGGCAAGCCGGGGTCAACGTCATATAGGTCGACCTGTGCGCAAGACAGAAAGGTAACATAATCATAGGTTGGAAGATCTTTCTCGGTTTGGGAATCTTTATTGTCCACTCTTAGTGCAGTCCACTCTTTTTCTTCCCACTAGTTCAAGAAAGAAGCGATTCAATTTATAGCCCAATCAATGTGGCACTTGAACGGTATGAGTGAATGTCGCAAACCGGTATGAGTCAATGTCGCATATCCATTTGTTCAGATGATGGTCTTTCCCTCTGCGTCTGAAGACTTCCCATCCCTCCGCTTGGTCGTACCCCACACCCCGGACTTGTCCCATCCGCTCCTCTGGCACCACTCGTCTCAGCTCCGTTTCTTGTCTTTTGGTTTTGCTTTGCTTCCTTTCTTGCTCTGTCCCGCCTTCCTTCAATGGTTTACTTTGCTTTATCACTCACTATCTAAAAGAACATCACTCACTATCTAAAATAAAAGAAGTAGTCATCGCTTCTGAGCTGAGTGAGGGTCGCTAGTTGGAGCACGCTACATCTACTCTTTTTCTGCCAATACGTCATCCTCTACAGAGCATAGCTGAGCAAGGAGCAAGTCGCAAGTCATGTGGCTCTAGTGCGCTTCCTTCCCCCATCCTCCCTCTAGCACCTTCCATGGCAACTCCCTCGACCCTTACTTTTCTCTTCATCTATTTACTCCCGGGTAAGTCAAGAAAGAATAAGTTTCACTCGCTCCGTGCAGGCCTCCACACCTTGATCGGACCCTGGCAGATGATCCATTCACTCCAGATTGTTGGCAAACTCTGATCCATGAACTTCACTGGCATTTCTTCTATCGGAGCAGATTCACAGATGTCGCAGAAGACCGATTCACTGCGCGAGCCGACTAGCTTCTTATCCGACTAGCTTGTTATTAAGAGCTTTAGCCTCTCCACGGGATTGAACTAAGAGCGAACTACTCATTCGTAGCCTTCGATAGCATTTCCTTCGATTGGTCGTGTACTCTTTGATTGACTCAGCCTTCCTTCCATTTCAACTCATTTTTGACGATTCAAGGCATTTTGCACGATTCGATCAATAACTCCATTTTTTCTTAGCTTTTGTTGGCATTCCTTCCGAGCGCTTTTCCATGGCTTCCAGAATAGGATTAGCCTCGATGGGCCCAGACCCGTGGCTGGCGACTATTCCGATTCACTTCAAGTACCTGGTGGAATTTGCCTTTAACCGAGCTCTGACTCCTCTCCCTTTCCAACTCCCATTTCTACGTTTGATTCGACGTTTGATTCGGACTGATTCCTCCGCAGAACTCACGATCTTTTAGCAGTACGCCTTTACGTACGACGCAGAAGGTCGCGTGAAGAGCAGATTCACTAGCGTTCGATTCGTCAAATATCTATGTTTATCATGAACTCCGATCCAACTTCCCTAGCAGAGCAGGCCCGGGAGATGAGGCCTCGAAGTAGGAAGTCCTTTGATTTTACTTTGATCGAGACTTCTGCGATTGGTCCAACGACTGATCACACTCGATTCTCGGATAGCAGATTTCCATTCAATCCGATTTCCTTCGATTGGTTTTCTGTCGCAGATTTACTTGGGTTCGTTGGCGGGATTACTTCTACACTTGTAGTTCAGAGCTTCCTTCGTGGCGTGTGCCTCTACATCTCTGTCTGCCCTCGCACCCGCTCCTTTCCCTCCGGTCTTTGGCACTCCTCTATATAGTTCTCCTTATGGCTTCCCTTTGTTTTCATTATCTTTCTCGTACCCCACACCCCGCTAGTGACTCCGAGCGGTTGGAACTGGAGCGCTGTGACGATGATTCACTCCAAGCTTCGTTCATCGCTAAAACGACGAGCATGCACCCCACACCCCGTTAGTGAGCGGTGTCGCCAACGACGACTACGAGTAGAGCCCTCGACCTCCGACGCTTTCCACCTCTATCTCAGAGGGTAGGTCCCCTCAGTCGGATAGACTCATAGACTTGTGCTCGATCCTAGTCTGCAGATGGAGCATGCTTTCCCGTTAGCAATAGCCTGTCCGACCGGGCTTTACATTCATTCCCATCCTTTCGGCTTCGCTTCTATCCTATCCGAAACTTCCTATTCTCTCTACCTGTCCTCCATCGCGCAAAGTTCTGCTCAGCTCTCTGTGTCAGATGGTTTCCCACGTAGATTATCCAGAGTGTGAAGCCCGCTCCTTTACGTCATTGCATTCGTCCCTTCCTTCCGTTCACTCACTCTCTGACGGGAAGTCTCAATTATTCCCCCACGCGGCATTGGACGTCTTTTAATAAAGTGAATCGCTCCTCGGCACTCGCCTGCCAACTTTCTCTGATCCCAGTGCAGCTTTCATTCGATCAAGCGGGCTGCCCCTCTTCGGACTGCCTTCTCGGATCTGGGTCTCGCGTGGGGGGCGCTCCGCACCGTTCCGCACCGTTCGTATGCATCTTCCTTCGCTTCTTTATGCAGCAAGCGCCACTACTCTTCAACCACTACTCTCCTTGGGCGGCCAAGAGATAAGCACTTTGATAATTTGATAATTTGATAAAGAAAGCTAACAAAGAAACTGGGGTTTAATAAACTATCACTTGGGCATAATCTCCATCGAACCCCTCTACTCTATATTTCACTATTTGGGGCGGTGGGTTGTACCTTTAGGTGAGCTCCATGGAATGGAGCTCACACGACGTGTTCCTCTCCGCCGATTATTCTGCCGCTTGTTCCTCCGCCCTCGTCCACTCGTTTCTTTCTTCTTTGGCAACGAGCTCTGCCAAAGCAAATCAAGCTTACCTGAGGCAGTCATAATAAGAAGATCTTTACGAGCTCTGATGAGCGAGCTAGTAAAGAAGAAAGAGCCCGTACCCCACACCCCATTCCTCACTTGGCATCTAATTCGAATCACGATTCAATCAATCATTCCATAACGAGTGAGATATCTCCTTCATATGTTCAAGAAAGCGACTTTATGAACACAGAAGTGTAGGAATTAGCCAATTGAAGACACTTTCGAAATGCAGACACGCCACGCCACTGGGTCGGGACTTGAGGTTGATAAATTGAGACCCGACTCAGCTAAGCACTCAATGTCTCGTGATGCGGATCAACTACGCTATGGGAAAAGTGCTTCCTTCTACCTGAGCAAGCTTCAGTTCGAGAACTCTCAGTGGTAGTGGTATTCGACAGCTGGGAGACTCATGGGCACCCGAGACAGATACTGTACCGGCCTTTATCTGACTCTGACTTATAGAGGAGATGCCTCAGCGTTATATTCTAAGCGGAGTACCACAATCATCACGTCGTTTCACTCGTCCCATAGTGCCTACCCGGGATAGTTTGGACAGCGCGGACTGCTAGGATCTCCAGGCTTATCAAAGCGGGCTCCCCTTCACATGAGCTCACCCGAGCTACTGAATTATAGGTCTAACCTTGCCCTCTATTGAAACTTCCGCCCTCCACTTGATATGTGGAAAGAAATCAATCTATTAAGATAAGAAAAGAAAGATGAGAAAAGAAAGATAGAGAAAGCCACTGCTCTCTTATGAGTTAGTTAAAGGAGCGATTCACTTCGCTCCAAGACCCGTGACGTGGAGTGAAAGTCTTCGGTAGCAGCTAATCGGCATGTGAGGACCTGGGCTCTCTTCATATGCAATGGGAAGTTGTCTTCTATACGCAAATTATTATAAGCGAAGCTAACCCTGCAAAGCTGTACGACTCAATATCACTAGCTCGAGCGAGAAAGTGCTGGCCGAATCTATTCCAACGGAGGAGAAGTTCCACTTTCTATTCCAAATACGATGTAGCGAGCCCGGACCCTTGGGGTGTGGGGTACCATTCAATTCACTAGTTGCGCCAGTTCAGTCTATGTCTCTCGTGCCTCTCTGTTCACTTGTTCATGCTACTCTTCTAGTCCCAGCCCTCTACAGTGCATGTTCTGTCCCATTGACTCTAGGGGACTTCGGGAACGATCGTGCGAGTAGGTGGTTTAAGTAAGCTTTAGTAAGACTCTTATCTTATAGTAAAGCAGTAGGTGCTATCAAAAGCAAAGGGAATGGACTGATAGGCGATACCTGCTCCGCGCTGCCTGCCCTGACTGAAGAACTGAACTAGAATCAGATTGAATGTTGAGCGCATATAGCTTATCAAGTAGTGAAAATGAGCTCTCCCCACTCTCCATTTAATACAAAGCTACGTTTAGGTTCGCTCCATTCCATGGAGCTCACACGACGCTGCCGCTTGTTCCACTTCATAATTTCTGAAAGTTGATCTCACCTATGGTCAAAACCACTAAAATTCATTCATTCAGACTTCCAGATAGCTTTTAATTGGGCTCAACGTCGGCACGTGTGGGGTCCTCCGCCCTGGACTCAACTTGATGAATTGAACTTATCTCCGCTCCCCACGAAAGGAATGAACGAAGAAGAAGAAGGAGCGAGCGATTGGAGCGAATAGTCTTTATTTTATAATAAGCGAGAAGTGAGCGGAAATGGATGGAGAGTACGCGAAGCCCTAGCGGTATAGCCGGAGGGGCTAAAGCTTGGGGTAGAAGTCTCACTTCTCACTTCATTCTTTTATGAATTTAATTTCTTTAATCATAAAGTTGGAGCGAATTCATTCACTGCTGAATTGGAGCTTTTGCGCATAAATTCAGTTAAAGTGAAAGCAAGTGACTAGAAAGGTCTCGAGATCAAAGTAGTTCTCGCTCCTTGAACTTGTGAACTTAGGAACTACTTAAGAACTTTTGAACTTAGGAACTTTTGAACTTGATTATAGAAGCAGGCAGCAGGCGCAGGTAGCAGAGCAGGCACAGGTAGCAGAGCAGGAGCAGGTAGCAGAGCAGGAGCAGCGCAGGAGCAAAGCGGAGCAGAGCAGGAGAGTCCAACTTCGTTCCAATGCAAAAGCAACGAGTGAGGTCCGAATGATGACCATAGGAAGAGCCGGCTTTTCAAAGTAGGAGATGCGGAGTGAGCCCCGGGAGCGCCTATAACTTGAATTTGCCCCGGAGTGGCTCAGCTAGGAGGGGAAACGACCATTGAGGGAAGAAGTGTCAGCGACTGAAGACCAACGGGAGCGCCAGCTAAGAGCAAAGCGACCAACGGGAGCGCAGGCGAAGCGTATCCTTATTTTGCCCTGGTGACTTGGCTTAAATAAAGTCGAGGAAAGAAGTGAGCGGAATGGAGCGAAGCCCTAGAAACTCTGCGACACTGGCGTTTGCTCGTCTTAATTTAACGCGAAGCAAAGCGACTGTAAGGAGCGCCGGCTCTACGACGCTGCCGCTTGGGCTAATAAAGAAGTGAGAGCGGAATGAAATGGAGCGAGCCAAAAGAGGGGATAATTGGGCGCCCCAAGGTGAACCAGGAGCTTTCTTGGGCAAATTATGGCAAAGTCAGTGATTGAAGAGCTCTTCAACTCAAGTCTACCCGGGCTTCAGTCTTAAATGAAGTAACGATAACACGCTCCTCTGTCTGGCTGTGCCTCTCACAATTGGTCTAAGGCTCTCGTGAACTATTCTATTTTCTTTCTCTCTCCCTATGCTTTCTGTCCATGTAGCTATTGGTTCTGCCTCTAGTGGTCGTCTATTCTCATAGGATTGGTTCTGCTTTTGTCCCCGTGCTACGCTATCTTCCCACCACCCTTTGTCGGCATGGCATGACATTTCTCTGTCTCTGACCCTACCAAATCGCTCTGCTTCGTAGTCCTTAGCTCCTTCTACTTGAGATGTGGAAAGAAGAATCAATCAAATGAATGGGAGAATTAATGGCTGTATTCGCAGCCTCTGAGCAGTCCTTCTAGTTGTGCTTCCTATGTCTGTCTTCTCCCACCCCTTGAAGCAAGGGTTCGTAGGCCTAGGTTCTGTTCTCCTCCGTAGTACCGCACTTAGAGGACCGACTGCTACTGCTCGGTCGTCCCTGTCTCCACAGTCAAGCCTTTCAGAACTGCTCTCCGAAAAGAGTTGACAAGAGTAGATTGAATGGCCAAGGCTCATTGTCACCTTCTTCCACCCCCTTAACTAACGCTTATTCTGAGAATAGAATTGAATGCCACGCAGATAGAAAGGCACTCTCTTCTCATTCTCGTCTATCTTTCTTTCTCCCGTAGGCCTCTTGCTGCCATGCTTCCCAAGGGGTTGACATCCCAGGTCTTACCGATCCGATGGCGCAGAAAGGTGGGCATTCATTCATGTCGAGAATTGGGCTAGGCGCAATTACTCTACCATGAAGGACCTAACTGCGCGACCCCAATAGGGCGCAGGCATATAGGAGAAGCGTTCGATTATACGATAAAGTCAAAGCACTTTCGATAAGGGGTGTGGAGTCTACCTATCAATGATTGAGCTTCCTTCCCTTACCGGAGTTCCGCTAGCCTGATCTTGACCCCTCGTGCTTCTGATAGGAATGAAAATCATTCTACTGGTGCTGACGGATTGAAAGACCAACCTTTCTATTCTAGAGTAGAGACTGGACCCACGGGGCGGTGCGGAGCGAAGGCCCACTATTATTCTATTCAGTCTCAAGATATTCTATTCAGCTCCCCAAAAGAGCAGAGAAAGCCATGGCAAAGCAGAGTCAGTCGCTCGTCTATGAATTCGGGACGAGAGGCGCTATCGAGTACTCATCCATTTTTGGGGAGTGGATCTTAGATAAGACCGAGCACCTCGGAGGGAGATTCAACAAGGATTGGATTGGACAAGAAGTCAGTCCATCTGGTTGGTGTGGTCTGATCTCTCAGAGCCTCTGACTCGTCAAATTATTCTATGCCTATGGTAAATGTAGACTTGTTCACCGACAGAGAGCTGCTCCTGCTAGGGAGGCTGAGGAAAGAGTTCGACAGCTAGAGTAGTTGGTATTAGAGAGCGTAGAATATGATAGGCGAAAGCAAGGCCCTCTTCTAAGAAAGAAGTATGGATGCTTTCCTGTGTGTGCGCGATAGTTCTTTCTTACTATTGAAAAGAAGCTCTCCTTTCTTTTTTCCATCCCGTGGGCCAGTGAGCTAGTTGAAAGTTCTAAGCTCTGCACCGATCTACTTGTAGGAGATGTGGAGTTCAGTCTACATTACTCTTACGCTGTGGAACGGAAGCACTTAGTACTGAATCTCCAACCTAGAAAGAGCTATCTCACTTTTGTAGGAGTTCCTTAGTCTCGACCTCAAACCATACCTTTCCGCCTATTGAAAGAGAGACGACCCATCGCACACCATTTAATGATATGATGGAAGGAGCCTCCCTCTTTTGCCAGGAGCTCCACCTTCCCTCCTTTTTCTGTGCCCGACTTTCACTTCTCACTCTTCTTTTCTCCGATCAGTGAGAGCGACTCTAGTCTCTGCCCCTTCTAGAGGGCCGGGCTACTCAGATAAGCACTTAATAGAGATTCGCTCGGGTTCTTTTTTAAAGAGGAAGAAGCGTACTTAGAGTACGGAATAGTGCAGAAAGCAGGGCAGCAGCATCTCAACTATTCCATGCCACATGGAACACACATGAATCATCTCACTCTTCACTAGATCACCTGCTCTGCTGTGCTTACCGAATAGGGATGATGGCTGCGCTTCACAATTCTCTTTCTCTATGGTATATGGATGGTGAGGCCCAGAGTCCTCTGATTCTGATCAACCCCTTTGAGCTATTCTTCTTTATTATTAAAGAATAGAGCCGGCAAGTGGAAGTCCGCCCCCCTGGGAAGCGAGTGATAGCCTCTTTTGGAAGTCCTTTCTAGGTATATTGTCCCTTTCATTCCTAGTTCAGTTCCCGACTCACACTAAGGGAATGGCACCAACTTAACTTGATTCTTAGTAAATGAAGAAGCAGCCCGGTCCCTACTCTTGGCACAGCGGAGAGGCGTGAACGAATCGGATCCAAAAGCTTTGATGATAGGTCTGGGTCACCTACCTCCTGTGTGTGAGGGGCCTCTTGGTAATAGGTTGGTGAGCGACTAATATAATAAAGATCTCTAACCTCGATCTCCTGGATACCACTCAAGAATCAGTCAAACTCCCGTGAGACCGCTTGAGAGTAGGTGGGTTCTTGTAGCAGTCGATATCGGTCAAGGACGGCTAAGATATTTCATTCTTCAGTCCCGACCTCGGACTAGGACTCTGACTCTTATGAAAAACTGGAAGAGGTAGAGGCACGGAAGGAAAGGGCCATCGACAGGAGGACCCGGAAGAAACGCTTCGCCCCTAGCGTAAGGAGTAGATAGTGTGCACTCTTGAGTTGAGGAGCATCTTTGACTTTAACAAGAGGTGCAGAGTTTGACTCTTTCTTCTTCTCTCTCCCGCTCTTCCAAGGAAAGGAAGTAAAGAGTGAGTGCCATGTGCCAGTTGTTTTTTCTCTAGTCTTCCCTTGTAGTATAGTTCCCGGATTGCTTTGTGCCGTTGGTGAAGGAAGAAGTGATGGTTCAAGCTCAGAGTAGGCGGATGGGTGAGCCCGCTACCCTTTGAGTGGGCAAAGATTTTTGTTTCGTTACTCTTAAGTCAGCTGATCTAGCTATTTGGGGAGGGTCTCTGTGTGCTTTACTCTATGCGGACGGGCACTTTTTTCTTTCTTTAATTTAATGGGCTCAGGGGTCTGGCCATGCCTTGGGAATAGAATAAAGAAGGTCTTTCAAGGGGCGGGGATACTTTGAATGAGAAAGCTAGTGCCCGGCATACGACTGAAGCTCAGGGTGAGATTCAGAGTGTTTCGGACTCTGCTCTGGATCTGTGGGCCTGAGGCTGGTTAGCTTTCTTCTTGAGCCCCTTTTTCGGTTGTACAGGGATGAGTTTCTTTATTATATTGAATTGACAAGCTTGGGTTCTGAACTACTATAAGGGCAATTGGCTTGGCTGGTCCTCTTAAATATGACTCATCGTATGACTTGAATGAGACATTAGCCAAATAGTGTTGTGAAACACTTTTCTTTATTTTATAAGTACGAGGAATTGAGACTCTATAATTGGAGCTTTTTCTTTTTGAGGCCTGTGTGGTGTGGTTTTTTTTCTAGTCAAGTTCGCACCCTGAGGTGACCTGCGGATCTTCAAGTTCCTCGCTGAACCTGCCAGGCGATCAAGTAGATGTCCACTCTCTACAATAGTCTTGCCCATATCGCTCAGGAACCAACCCCATTCTCAAAAGAATGTCTCCCCTGGCCGCACACCTATACTTGCTTGGAAGACCTCCGCTCCTCTAAGTGCGAACCTAAGAGTAGATTAAGTTATTGAATCCTTCGGCTTGTGCCCTCTCTCCTCACCTAGCTAACTGACTGACTACCGAATCTAATGCAATTGAGTAAAAGGCACCCTTGGATAAGACGCAGACTTATAGAAGGACTTATTTACTTATAAGCAATGAGATCCCTACCAACCTCTTACGTACTCTTCATTCGGATCTGATGTCAAGGTCTCTGGTTCAGTGGAAGGCTCCACTCTACGATGTACCCCACACCCCGTGTCGCCGTTCGTCTCTCGTTCCTCGAACTCTTCTCCTTGCTTTCTTCCTGCGCAAGTGTGCATACTTTCCTCTCTGCGGGGGGATTCCCTTGCGTAAAGAGTGAAGTGGACACCTCTCCTCTTGCTCCGACAGCACTATTCAACGTCTCGACACAGACCGGAAAGAACAGCTAAGAGACTGCTTCCCGTCCTATCTCCTCTTCCTCTGTTCTCGCAGACACCCGCTTTTTCCCTACCTCTAAGCCTCGACCCTTATGCATTAGGATCTCAATCTTATATCAAGTAATGAATGTGGTGCACCGCTCTCGTCTTTTATTCCTAACTGAGAATGGCGAAGGGTCCAGTAGTTAGCTGCATCGGGCATATTGACTGTCATGCCGAACTTCAATGGATTCGCTCTCGCGTTCCGCCTCACTGCTTGAGTACCTTGTCAGATCAGTGCATCCTCTTGCACATCATTCATTATCTACATAGCAGATAGTAGAGCTCACTCACTAAAGGGCTTCATCCCCATCTAGTGGTTCCGAACTAGGCGCCCACTCAAGTAAACCGTAGCGGAGCCCGTCCAGGGAAGAGTCATGGATACTCTCGGTTAGGGAGCTAGACCCGGCCCGACCTCTTAACCTATCAAAAGAAAGATCTCCGTCTCCCCCCTCTTTCAGTTCGCATTCGCACCCTAGGTTGACCGCTTCTTTTCATGCTTCCTTTATATGGATTAAATATATATATATATCTAATCTATATAAAGGAAGCACAAGAGTGAGCAACTTGAGTTCAGTCCTACCTTTAGCTTTGGAATACTCTTTGAACTATTCACTCGTCCCATTCGCATTCCCCATTCGGATTAGCCTTCTATATGCCCTGTCGTTCGCCCCTCTCTTGAATCGCTTTCCCGCTTCTTCTCTGTTCGGTTATCCTGGACTTCCCGCTTTGACTACCTCTACCAACCGTCGTACGCGGACTCGCCTGCTCCACCACGATTTAGTCTCTTTAGTGGCATGACTGCTAGGACAGCAGCTAGGACAGCTACTGCGACTGGACGGTCTATCCGTCTCATCAACGATAGATCTCCACCCTTTCGTACTACTTCTAGCGATCTGCCCACTGAGCTAGTCTACTAAGCTCTGCTCCGCTACTGACTGCACCTTAGGTCCCTCCGCCTATACTTGTTTAAGAGAAGACGCCCTCATCTTCATAGGTAGAGCTTGAATAGGTAGAGAAGAAAGAGTCCGTCAAACCTGCCTAGGTTGTGATAGTAACACGTTCGACTACCAGAATCAGAAGCTCGGACCTCCAACTTACGAGTGAAGTTAGTAAGAAGCTGATAGCTAAGATCCTCAAAAGATGTTTCCTCGGTAGGCTCTTTGCAAAAGAAAGAAGTGACTAAGTTTATCGAAGATGGGGTAAGCTCATCGTTTGGGTTGATTTCCATAAAACCTGCGGCGTAGGCTTGTTGCACGTCATTAACTAGTACTGTTTCGAAGTCAGCAACAAGAAAGGATCGACGCGTTTTGCAATTCCGTGACGAGGTCAGTTTTGGCATGATTTTGGGTGCAGGTGTTTTCTTTTTCTTTTTCCGAGCAAGAGATATAGGTAGGGGTAAGTCCACCTTTCTTGGTTGAATGGTCAGAAGCAATCTCTCCTCAAGAAGCATCATAACGAGTGAATCGTCCCGTGCCTCAATTGTGGTAAGGGGCGGGAGGTTTTCATTCACCGCGTAGTAGGCGCGCAACGCAAAAAGATCTTGTTCACTTTCCCGATACCTATCGGATTCCCCTCAACTCTGCTATTCTGAGACATAGAAAAATCTTAGCCCTCTCCCACGTATGGAACAGCCTTTCCCAATATTAAACTGAAAGAGCCGATTGATGGCGAATCCATCTCATAGCCAAAACTAAAGTGACTTTAACATAGGAAGAGGGAATGCAATCTACGTATTTGACCAATAGGTAGATAAAGGCCAATGATAGCAGCTCGCACTCTATAGCAGGAGGAGGAGGATTAAGGAACTTCGTTTGAAGATAAGCGCACCCTGGATGGAGGATCTTGCAAGAGCAGGATTCAAGGGAGTCCTGTAGATGAGGCCAGGCAGAAATGATGCGAGAAAAACTGTGAACCGCTCGTGGGCGAATAGCAAGTAGAACGAAGAATGTGGGCTTACGAGCAAAGCAAAGGATGATCGCGCAACAAGTAAGAAGAACCTAATTTTGACCTATTCCATTTTCTCCCTTAGACAACTTAGACAATAAATACCCAGAATGGGTAAGACGGACCTGTGCGGCACGAAAACGCGGAGGATCTCTACTCACGAGCCGGGTAAAAAAGGGCTTGGCTCCTTGGCTCGTAGAGGATGGTGCCCTTGTCGAGTTGTCTGCTACTCCATTATATGGGAGGGATGATTTGAAAGAGATCGTTTTTGACGATGGAAAATGCATGGGAGGAGGATGTGATGGAAAATGCCTCGTTTTCGCGGATAATTTCACAGATAAAAGCATCGTTTTTGCGAATACATTTGCGAATACGAATTATAACGGGTTTAAATTCAGTTCTTCGCTCCATCGTTCCAAAAATAAAGTTCGGGTTTAAATTCAGTACTACACTAAAGTTGGAGCGACATAAGATTCATACTCGCTCCATGGAGCTCGTTTTCACTTTATTTAATTTAAATTTAAGCCAAGTCCATCGCTGTTTCCCTTTACTTATCTTGAATTGGTTTGGTAGGTGCCCCGGCTTTTACTAGTCCCCATTCATCCGCTTTGACTAGTCCGAGCAGTACATTGACGAAGTCCTCGCTTTCTTCGCACCTTCTTCGACATCCTTTCTCACTGCACCGGTCGCTCACTATGCTGCCATTGACTCATGATCTACGGGTCCGTTGGCAGACCTCTTATGCACGCCTAACTTAGAGATATTGCTCCGCACCGAAGTCGGCATCACAAAGTAGCCTAAGCCTAACAAGAAGATAGGACAGGAAGAGGGGCCGGACGGAATAGCGGGCCGGACGGTGATCTACGTCGCAGCGCTCGTTCCTTCACGACTCTTGCCTTTGTTTGATCCGGACAAGGTATAGATCGGTCGGACCGTATAGCATTCGATTCTATTAGCTGGAGCAGGGTCCAGCATACATTATCTTAGGTGTGCCGAGCCTTGAATCTAAGCAGCAATCTAAGCCTTCCACTTCTTATTTATAAGCCTTCTACTTATTATGCGTCTTACTCACTTTCCCTTACTTTAATTCAGTGCTTCCTTCAATCTCTCTCCTGGAAGTAGAGTATAGTAGGCCTAGAAGCTCCTTTCCATGCTTTTGTGTGACAGAATGCTAGAGCTGGGCCCCTATTGTCCGTTAGGTTAGATAAGGAATTGCACACCCCGATAGCTATTCTTACTTTCTTAGCTCTTTTCTTTTGGTGCAAGACCCATAATATAAGATAAGGCAAGAGAATAGGGAGAGAAGGAAAGATGATAAAACTCGCGTAGCACCTTTGCTTTTGTTGAATGCGTTGATTGCTTCTAGGAGTGTCTCTTTAAGTTTAAGAAGAGCGAACTACACATTAAGTATTGGAATCTACAAGGGGTAGAGAATGGCGCACAATCCACCTCTTTCTTATAGACCCTGTTCGAGAGGATGCACATAAATAATAAAGCCTTTCGGTAAGCAAAGGTTGGAGAAAGCCTAATAGTGCGGTGTGCCAACTCTCTTCTAAGTCCACTCGCTCGCTACCTAAAAAACCCTCTGTAGCACCTGAAGGCAGAGCTAATTGAAGTGGATGCGGAGCTAGAGTTGGTATCATTCAATATTTCCCTGGTCCGAAGGCTAATAGCTATAGTGTCTCCATGAATAGGAATTGTGGAATCAGAGCGTTTCAAGTTAGCGGAGGTTTCTTCACGTCACTGTCGCTCGTTCCTCTATCCAACTCTATCACATAGATTGCTACTTCTCTATCACATCGATTGCTTAGTGAGATTGCTACCACTACTTCTCTATCACTGCTACCACTACTTCTCTATCACATAGATTGAAACCACTTTTTAGTGAGATTGCTACCTCTTCAAACTCTACTATTGGTTAGTGGCACCACAAGAGCCTTAACCTAGGTCTGCTCTTAGACAAAGAGTGCTGGAGTCCTTCCCCTTAAACCCCACTTCGGGGCACACTCGGGTGCGGGATCGATACTTTCCCTTCCCGTCTGTCCTCTATGGGGGGCAACTAGCTCCGCATCCGTAAGAACGAGGTCAAGAAATAGTACTCAACCCCCGGCGACCATTAGCTTCCGAGCAAGAACTGGAACATGCTCTTTGGCTACTGCAAGGGCTAGGAGCTCTATACTGTAATGGCCTGCTATAGTAGAGGTACCTGGATCTATAAGCGAAGATAGCCGGATCGGGGCAGATCCATATGTCGCGACTATAATTATATAGAGGAGACGGAAGTGCTCGCAGAAGATCATAAAGAAAGAGCGAACGACCGGGCTTGTGCGAAGAAGATTAGTGAAAGAGTCTGTCTAGGGCATGCCTTACCCTTGAGTTCATAAAGCAAAGTAGGTCAATTCTTCCCAACAAAAAGGAAGCTAGCAAGACGAAGCAGTAAATTCAGGGGCCTAACTCCAACCAAGCCTGAACTAGCCCCGGGCGGAACGAAAGGTCATATTAAAGTATGCTCTCCGCACTCCGAGTTAGTTGAATAAAATCTCTTCTGCGGAATGAGTTTAATAAGGAGATAAGGCCTTTGAGTGAACTACTTCTGGTTCTCTTTATAGGGTGAATCCCCAGTTCTAGGAGATTCCTTATATTCTCTTAAAGTAGCAGCCGAAAGAGAGCAGACTCAGACTCCAATGCCTCCCGAGCTCAGGACAAAGGAGTACCTGTAAGCGTTGGTAGCGGAAAAGAGAGACGCTTCTGGATCCTTCACTCTTTCAAAAGAGGTGCGAAGTGGAAGGGATTTGATGAACTCTACTGTCCCATTCTCCCCATAGCCAGTCGGAATGTCCCATGAACCCCACGGAGCGGTGCATAGCGGTTCGGGAGTGAAAGAGATAGTAGAGTAGCCTATTATGGAAAGAGGTATGCGGCACTCAAAGAGCAGCCTCCATTCAATCAATTCAAAGATCCGGTCTATGAGATGCTCTACTGCAGAGGAGCGAGGAGCGGCAGAGCGCTCAGAGCTAAAGAAGAAGGGCGCCACATCTATAGGCCAAAGCAAGCACTCGAGCTAGATTGGCAGGGTTTTTGTTCTATACCTTCAAGCGCGAGGGGCTCAGGCAGGGGATTGAAACCGTTAATCTCTTGTTAGGTGTACGATCGGGGTACTCAAGATCTGATTCTTTCCACTAGCTCTGCTCTATCGGCAGGGTCAACAAAGCATTTCTTTTTCATTTCCCTTCCGAATCGTCCCTTGTAGATGCTCCTCACTCTGGCACCATTCCCTTATATAATATGCATGGCGTCTGACCGTCGATTACTTGAATGGTTTGAAGCAGAGAGAGATTTCTATCTGAAACTTTCTGCACGACATTCGCAAGAGAAGAAGATGATCGTAGCCAAGGCGCGCGTAGAAGAACTGAACTTTCCCGAAGAGTTTAATATATGATAATGACTCGCAGGCCTCATCTCATAGAGGGTCCTCTTTAGCTCTTTTCTAACTTCCGAACCCGCTTTGGCTACTTGATCCTACGGAAACTCTAGGTTTAGGTACATTGTGGGAGGTCCTATAACTCTTCCTCAGGACTGAGAAGCCTTTTTTATTTAATAAAAGGACGGACTCTTAAAAGAAAAGGAGCAGTTTGGCTGTACCCGTGCGACAAAATAAAGATTATTGATTTGCTCCGGCAGTTAGGGCCGTTATCTTCTGATAAGTTTCTTTATTGCTCTCCCATGGAGATCTCTCTTAAAGGATAAGGAGTGCACTACCCTAGTGAGCTTATTAAGATCAAGCAAGAGAAAAGGTGCTACAACTACAACTCCATTCCTAAGCCGAGCCAATTCAATTCATTTACACCAGGAGCTTTGAATAGCACTAGCGAATGAGTCTCATAATATAATATACTAGACCGAAGGAAAGTTATTGGGCGAGCACCCTTTAGTCCACTCGGACGCCTCGAGTCTTTTCTTTGAACTCCGAGTTGACTTAATGCCAGTTCTTACGCATGCGGTTGCTTAATCATTTCTCTCTCTCCCTCTTTCCCTGTAGTGCTCTTTCATAAGTAGAAGTAGTGTTATGGGTGGCGAGAGGGTTTCATTTCGCTTCGCCCCTTACGAGTACGAGCACTTTGAGTGATTCTTGCAACTAGAGCGAGTATCGACTTGACGACGCGTACTTGGCTTAAATAAAGGTCCTCGCTCATCAGAGCTCGTCCCACTTATTTTCTTGGACTTGGGGCGGTGGGTGTCTACTTAGCTGTCGCTTGTTCCTTAAAATAGCTTAACTGCTTGGGCTTGGGGCTTGGGCTTGGGACTTGGGGGCTTGACAGCGCTCCCGTTGGTCTGATTAGGTACGAGGCTTGCCGACGTTGAGCAGTGTCGCAAAGGAACAAGCGGCAGCAGGAAACAGCTATCCTATTAATTGCTCCCGTTGGTCGCACATATTAGATTAGCTATGTGAACTTGATTTTAGCCCGCGACGAGCGATCTCAGGTACGAGGAACAAGCTTGTGCGCAAACTATAGGGCGGTCTGCTTTGCTTTTAGGCGCTCCCGTTGGTCTGCTAAAGCTCCTCCCTGTCGGTCGAATCTTTCTCCCGTTGGTCTAATTAGTTAGAATAGCAGTGTCCTGAACGAGCTTAGATAGGTTCGCTCCACACACTACTTTTGAGCTCACACGACGAACAAGCTTATGCGCTCCCGTTGGTCTAAGCACATAATTTAGTCGCTTCCCGTCGCCGGGGCGGGGTTCAAATATTTGTGCAAGCTCGTTCACAACAGCTATCCACAGCTATTTTTGCGACAAATTATGCGCCTAAAGCTTGTTTTGTTCGACGTAAAGTCACTGGCGTTCGTTCCTCCTACTGGTCGGGTCTTACCTAATCTGAGAGCTGCTTGTTCCTTCTCGCACCTCTCATAGCAGAGAAGCTCATGCCTACACCTATTAAAATATAAAGAAGAGTGGTCTGGTCCATCCAGTAAAGAAGAGTGGTCCATCCAGCCCAATACTCCAAGCCAAGAGTCGTCTTGTTCCTCCAACAAGCATTTCAATTTCAGTGCTCGATGCGCAGTCTTAAGCTAAGCGCTACAGGCATAGAAGTCGAAGTGAGCCGGGTGTGAAAGGGCACCAGCACCAGCACCAGGGAAGCGCAGAAGCAGCGAAGAATAAGCACACGCAAGGAAGCAGAAGCGGAGGTGAGCCAATCGGGAATGAAAAGCAAGCATGGGTCGGAGAGCAGGGTGAAGTGAGCCGGTCAGTTAGTTTTGGGAGCCTAGCCCCAGGGAAGCCAGCCCGGGTAATAGAGGGTGGGAAGTTCAGTTCGCGGGGCCAAGCCAAGGTCAGTCGCAGCAGGCGAGAACGCCCCGGCATTGAAGCAGCAGCCATCTCATTTGTTAGAATAAGATAGATCTCAGTCCTCTCTTCTTTGTGTTCGGGTTCGGAGGATGAATGAATTTATCAGCTTTTCCAGTTATATGAGCGACATCTTTCTTACTTCAGATGTGGTTCTGCCACATAATCTAATGAGACTTTTAATACTTTTGAGCTATATGAGCATGAAAGAAACTTTCTTTCTTCAGAAGTGGGTGTGATGCATTTGTTAGAATAAGATGGGAATACTGGATCGCTCAACTACTCGTTCCAGATGGGAGGTCGGCCTAGACCCATCTACTAGAATAAGAGTAGCTCGGCCTAGCCCCTCAATTCTTCATGTTCCGGTTGGTCGCGAGCCCCTAAAATAGAATAATCGTTGGCAGTTTCAGTTGGCAGTTTGAGTGCCTATCACTGACTGGTTTAAGAGTTCTTTTCATTGCACTTTTCTTAAGTCAAGTTCACGCCCCATGCCCCGGCATTGAAGCAGCTAATAAAATCAATAAGTTCACGCCCCGGCATTGAAGCAGCTCGGGCCTCAATTCAATCTAACAATGAATTTCACTGGTTCAGTTCTTCCGTTCCATATTCATTTTATTCCTTCACCCATCAGGAGAAGAGCTCAGAAGTATGAGTTCAAGCTGCAGGAATACATCCCGAAGTTCAATGGCAGAGGAGCGCAGCGCTAAGACAAAAAAAAGAGGATATTGTTCAGTTCGCCGGTCATAGAAGGGTCAGTCAAATGGGCTTTGAGCGCTCAAGTAGCGACGTAATGAAAGAAGTGGGCTCGGGTTAGTCTCAGCATTGTTTTTGTTAGTATGGATGGAGTGGAGTAGTATCCCAGGTTCTACCACTGATCTATGCAATCCTCTCATAGTCCAAATCGGAGTCAAATCCTGGCGCTAGCTATATGCTTAACACATGCTAGTCTAACGTTGTGTAGCAGTAGCGTCATTGGAATGGAAGACCGCGCGCGGGCCACATTCGTTTGCTCGTTCGACTGATAGTCCTTGTGTTTCGTTCGTATTTCCGGGTAGTATCCTTCTAGAGCCATCCAATCCTCTGCTAGTAGCAACTAATAGTAGCAACTAAATCAGACAGAGTTCGATCATGGCTCAGAAGGGGAACGCCGACGTTATGCGTTTCACATGCTCGTTGATGCTTCTGTCTTTCAGTGTTCTTCAATAAAATGATATTAGCTCCACGTGAGGGAAAGAAAATAATGAAATGCGCAGTTTTAGGTGCAAGGCTACCAAAAATAGTGAAGTACTCTGACCCGGAACCCATTATGCGGGCCGAATAAGGCCCAATGCAAGGCAATGCGGGGGGGACCACCTACTGACTCAGAATGCTCGGGGAATAGAACACGCAAGACAAAGCACGGCGAAGCAAGCGGCGAAGAAAGAGTACAGTACGTAGCGAACCGTGGTGGGACGCGAAACCATCATCAGCAGGTGGCTCACTCAAATCAGCCCATCAGCGGGTCAGATTGCTAAATTCCTCTAGTCAGTTCGCTGGGGAGGAATCGTTATTTCGCGGGGAGGAATCGTGTTTTATAGGAAGATTTGAGGCAGCCTTCTCTCTCCTGCAATATTCTATCCGAAGCGAAGAATATCCGCCCGGGGTCAAGTTGGCATGCAGAAAGCTCTGAAGTTGGGTTGAGTGGATGCTCGTACTTTCCTATCATCCGCTACTTACTTTACTTGAATTGGATACTTTCCCTCTTCATTGGCTTGGCTACTTTCGACTTGAATCCGATCCGGTACTTTCCTTTCATCCGGTACTTTCCTTTCCTCGTCCTCAGATTACTTGAGATCTTTCCAGGCTTCCTTTTCCTTACTTGTGATTGTGACCAGGGCATCCCTCCTCTACTTGACTTGAAATCTTTTCCTGGCTTCTTTACTTTACCCGGCACAATATTATCTGAACCCACCCTCTATCCGAAGTCAAGTCTCCCATGTTGAATTCCCTTCCTCGCTGAACCCAACCCTACTATCGACCGAAGTCGAAGTCAAGTCAACCATGTGCTGTGATACTGAACCCCATCCTGGTGTCCTCACATTTCATTTCACACCTGCCCGGCTCACTTATATCTTTCTTACAACCGTGCATTTCACACCTGGCAATATTAATTAATTCCCATCTTAGGAGGCCATGCCTTCCACCTTGAGCCCCACGTAACCCACTAAACAAATCCAGTCTGAGGAGGCCACTTATCCCAATCAAGCAGCGCAGCTTAGTAGCCATTCGAGGAACGAGCGTCCAATCAAGTCCTTCTCCGCGTCTCTTGCTCCCGAAAGTAGCAGCTCATCGATTCTCCTTCTCCACGTCTATTGCTCCCTAGTTGAGTTCTCCCGTCCTTCCTGTACCAACCGACCTCGTCCCTTCGTTGCGTCGTAAAGGAGACCAGACCAATTGCAATTCCCCGATTAGGCTAGGCGTATCTCTCTCACTAGTCCCATCACATCAAGTCCTATTCTTGCGCACCGCACCTTAGCCTTCCCTCCGGTTGGCACTCCCTCTCTACCTACCGTTCGTTCGGTCGCGCTCTTCTTTCAGTATTTCCTGAACGAGTACGCACCAGGTATATTCGGTTCAGGTCTCTTCTTTCGTTGGAGAAGTGGCTCATCATCTAAATATAATAAACGAATCAAAACCACTGAAGTCATCATGCGAATATAGCAGCAAAAGTCATCAAGTATCATTTCCGAGGGCGGAGCTACTTCTTCAGTCAAAAAATTTATGCTCACCTATGGTCAAAACTATTAAACTCGTTTTTCCTTAGGCAAGACCACTGATGCAGTCAAAAAGTTTATGCTCACCTATGGTCAAAACCAATGAAATTTAGAGATTTGACTTGATTGAGCCCACTGATTGAACGCTTGAGCGAACCTGATTGAACACCACACCACTCGTGCTTCCCTGCTTGAACGTGAGCGCTACTAATTGATTGAACGCCTGCTCGTCCTCGTGCCGCTACTCTGTGACTAATCGTTCCAATATGAATTGAGAAGGGGAAATCGGGTGCTTAATTAATTAAAGAAAGCACTGAAGTTGGGGCACGAAGCAGCGCACTTCAATCAGTTGGGTCACGGGAGTGCCTGGCTGCGCACTGAAGTTGGGTCACGACAGAAAGCTCTGAAGTTGGGTTGCTCGTCCTAGCTTTCCTAGGAATTGAAACGAGACGAGGCATCCTAAAGTAAAGAAAGAAGGAAGTCAGGAATTAGTCTTTGAAACTCATGAACCGAACCCGGTTAAGCTGAAGCCTATACCACCAATGAAAGGCATCTCGAGGTCTATACCAGTGGGAAGGAGTCAGTACTGGCTCATAGGCACAGACAGATCTGACCTTCATTCATCTGCTCTGCTCTCTCCTGATGATTGAATTGAAGGCATGTGCTCCCCGGATAAAGGCTGACAACGGGTAAAGTATCCTTTCATCTCTATTCGTACTGACGGGCTTCATTCCCGACGTGCCTTATTATCAACAAAAAGATTGCTAAAGACGTGGCTCATTCGTTGGATCAGTCCCTCTCAAGTGGGAGAAGTGGCTCATTTCTGTCGTGCTTCTGTGCGTCGTTATTCCGTCGTTCTGCCCGTAGTTCTTCAGTCAGTCGTCCGTGGCGTCCTGTCCGTAGTAGTTATTCAGTCATTAGTTCGTAGTTCTTCAGTCATATATTCGTGGCGTCCTGTCCGGGTTTCCTAGTGCCCCGTTCGTGCTGTGTTGGAGAAGTATGCCAATGCCAATGTCTCGTTCGTGGGAGAAGTGGCTCGTGAGTTCCTATAGTAACAAACGGATCACACGAATCATGAACTATAGATCTGAAAGGAATCTGTCTGTCTCCCGTGGACCCACACCAACTAAACTAAGAAAGGACTGATCTTCTTATGTCCCGTGGAACACCCTTAACCAGTGATGTGATCGAGGGCCTCTGTCCCCCGCCCAGCAAGAAAGGAGTTCTCCCCACGTCGAGCAATAAAGGACTTCCGGCTATGCGAAGCTATCCGCTGCTTTGCTTGCACGGAAATTGAAATGCTTTAAGAAACTTCGCTGCTTCGTCACCTTCTTCTAAAATATCTTATTACTCTGGTGGGAACTTCGGCGCAGATGAAAAAACTTCAGTGGATCTGTCATATGCTTCTTCAGAGGTAGCGTAGCTTCGGCATTCAAAGCAATTCTGTGGATCTGTCATGCCATGCTTTCTCGGTTCACGACTTCTGCTTCGTCACACTGCCTTCCTCCGAGCTCCCGAACTTGGCTCATGAACTCTTTATGTATGATCCCATCCCGAACTTCCTTATGCCTACGACCCGAAGTCAAGTCTGTGATGTTTGAAAAGCATTCCGTATGCGCCGCGCCTACTATCCTCATTCCGAAGTCTCCTATATGTGATCTTGTTCTACTATTGTGAGAAGTTCAAGGAGATTCCTCCTCATAAGTTCACGGAGATCAAGGATGGGAACCCGCGAAGAAGAGCGCGACTGGCAGAAGCGCCACCCAAAGAAAGAAGGAGGTGCTTAAAGAAAAGAAAATAGTATAAGGAAATTGAACCCGCGAAGCTATTCATTAAAGAAAGAAGGAAGTCGGGTCAAGTGCTTAACTCAACTTCGCTGCTTCTGCGCTTCCCTCTCAAGTGGGAGAAGTGCCTCATCATCTATTCAAAAATGAATCACAGACACTATCGGATGAAGATAGGCACAAGCACATCTAACATGAATGATCTGAAAGTCTCTCCCGTGGACCCCTGCCACACCAACTAATAAAGGACTGATCGAGGAATCTGTCTAATCTCTGAAAGGAGGAAAGGACCGTTCCATACCAACTCAGAAAGGAGTTCTTCTTATGTCCCCTGCCACACCAACTAATAAAGGACTGATTCTCTCCCGTGGAACACCAAAACCAGTGATGTGATCTTCCGGCCTATCTGGAATTCCCGAAGTGCGCCTCTTTCCCGGGGCCTCCACACCCAACTTCATTAATTCCGCGTTTCTAAGTAGCTGCTCGGGAGTTACTATCATCCGCGACTTTCCTTTCCTCCGATCCCTCTGAATTGGCTACTCATCTCTTTCATCCGCTACGCTAATTGAACACCACTCGTGATTGAACGCTTCAACCCTCGTTGTTCGTGCCTCATTCGTGGGAGAAGTGGCTCGTTCTAGTGCCAATGGAGAAATCCTTTGAACTACTAAAAGCAACAAAATGAATAAAGCTTATATTATGCAGCTGTGAGCTTCTATGTGTAAGTCCCCTATTTTCATTGAACCTCCCTTCTCACCTCGCGGAGAATTAACTTGAACCCTTATCATGGAGAATCCACTATCTTCTCTTTAGGCTCGTTAGACTCATGCTCTACTGTGCCTGTCTCTTTTCCTTTATTCGTGGCTTTGAGCTTTCCCTTCTCTTCTTCGCTGCGTTGGTTTAAAAACCTACTAGAGCGGATCGAGCGCGTAGCTCTGTGATCCTGATTGCCTAGTACAATGGTTCCACGCTGGTACTAGAGAGGCAAAAGAAGCTAAGCAAAGGACAAATCGAACACAACTAAATATAATAAACAGATCACACGCGAACTAAGATCCCGAACTAAAGAATAGAATAGGACGCTGTTAGCCTTCCAGCTCATGAACTCGGATCCTATCCTGGTGTCCTTTCACACCCGGCTGGCTATATTCACTCTTGCCTCTGCCTTAGCGCTCCTCTGCCGATGAAGTTGACTATGCGATCTTTCATTCCCGAAGTCAAGTCTCCAATTCTTTCATTGCCTACTCTCCGAAGTGCTTGGCTTGATTGGTGACCCTCACATCCCGATCTTCCATTCCTGCTATCCGATCTTTTCGCACTCGCTCCATCTTTACTGGAGAATGCTGAGCCCACTGATTGAACGCTTGAACGCACGCACTGCTGCGCTTGTCCCACTGATCGATCTGTCCGACTTCTCCACGTGTCCTACTCACCGTCTCACCGTCCGACTCTACCTTTGAGACCAAACAAGCGTTCTTGAATCACGATTAATTAGCGCATCTGATTTATCTTCTTTCTGCTCTTCCTGATGTATTTCCTGAACGAATCCCTGCCTCTTCTTTCTGTATTTCCTGAAAGATATATTGTTCTTCTTAGAGCCGGGGGAGACAGACGTGTCGTGCCTCGTTCAAGTGGTTCTACTACGGGCAAGAGTCTGTGCGTTCCCTACTCTACATCCGTGTCGTGCCTCGTTCAACTGCAAATGAGAAGTGGCGTGCTATCATCTATCGCAGATTGCCTAAAACACGGCTTCAAACTCATTTCGTATTTAGAAAACAACTTGATTATAAAAGAACACACGAGACGAACCCGAACCCACAGAAGAGAGAGCGACCAGACCAACGAGTCATATCTTCAACGACGGGCTAGCGACCAACGTGTGCAATGGAGAGCTCGAATAATAGCTAAAAGAATAGAGGAAAGCCGTGCCTCGTTTGTGTATGGAATGGAGAAAGCTTGGCGTGCCTCGTTCGTGTGCAATAGAGAAAGCAAGCCTCGTTCCCGTGCAAATGGAAAAATAGTGCTAAGCCCTGGCTCGACTAAATTATGCAATCGAGATCGCGCCTCGTTCAACTGCTGCCGTGGCGGGCCTAGTTTCCTGTGCGAAGCGTGCCTCTTGGAGAAGTGGCTCGTTCAACTGCCTTAATAGATGAAAGCCATGTCCTCCCAGTCTCTGGTGCTCGTGCTGCTACTGCCGTTAGACTAGCATGTGTTAAGCACATAGTAGCTTTCTCTCGTTTCCTTTGCTTTCTGTCTTTCCTTTGATCGTAGGCATCTGGTGACCGGCTTTGCGAGACCGTAGTCTGCTATTGCAAAGCTCTTTTGGGCAGTGCTTTCTTGATTGATAACTAAGGAAGAAGCTAAGCAAAGGACTGAGATGAAACGCAACAATAATAAAAAGAAAGATCAGAACACAGGAACGAACCAGACGAGAGGACTGAGATCTGATTGATGAAGATAGGCACAAACGCACCAACGAAGAACTCTTTCTTATGCGAGGAACAACACTACTAAATATAAGAAATGAGATCAAACATTCATTCAGATCCCCCACTTCCTTCTGCTCCCGAGCTCTCCTCTCCTAGCTATTTATTCTGATCCGAAGCGCTAGCTGTGGAACTGAGATCAATAAAGTCACGAACGACTGCCCCGCGAACTGAACTAAGATCCCGAACTGAACCCTCAGACTACTTTCCGAAGCCGAAGTTTCCTATGCGATCTTCCCTTCCCGACGTGCGCCGATGAAGCTATCCCAAAGCGAGATCTTTCCTTTCATTCCCTTATGCGTCAGCGACGAACGAACGAGTCTTATTCACTATGAACGATGTGGGGCGACGGAGGAACTAAACTCAGAAGATTCCCTATTCACGAAGTGGAGCTTAGTAGCCAGTCCCGCTGACGTGAAGATCTTGATTCCTCAGTGGAGCCGAACGAACCAACGAATGAGGATTCAAACTCAGTTACGCGATACGAACCCGAACCCGTGAAAGTGAATGAACCGGTGAAGCAAACCCTTTCAAGGAAAGACCCGACCTAGACCCACCCACCGCCCTGGGGCTCAGCACCGAACCCAAAGAAAGTGGAAACCTATTCTGACATGCGTCCCAATCAAGGCTCGGGGAAGAGGTCCTGTCCTATCCCACTTCATTCAATAACTTCAATAACTTATCACGCTCACACATAAGGGAATTGGCCACCTTATCTCAACCCTTAATTAGGTCTTCCCTCGGCGCTCCTAGATCCACTATTGATTGATCTACTAGCGTCCTCGCACTCAGCACCTTTAGTTGGGCTCTCTTTCATGGATTTATTAGCCATCGCGCGGCACAACTTGAATCTAATCTATCTAATCTATTGAGTACGCGACGGGCTGGGCTTAATAAAGTGCTTGAATCTCATCTCATCTCTACTCTACTAGGGCTTCTCATCTCTTTCCTTGCCTCTATTGAGTACGCATCTGACGGGAGTGCTTGAATACCTACTCGACTCGACTGCACCGCGCTCCTTCTATTCCCACGTGTACCACTCAGCCTTTCCGACTTCAATCTTTCCTCTGCTTCCGCCTTCTCCTGTGCTTCTGCCTTTGCTTTCCTCTGCCTTTGCATCTCTTTCCTCGCTTTAGCGCGTCTCTTTCCTTTCTTCTTGCTTCTGCCGCGTCTCTTTCCTTATAATCTACTTAGCGGAGACCCCACTGAGCTCTGCTTCATTGAATCCCAATCCCATCTTAGGAGGCGGGAGAACTATCCTCGTACGTCCCAATCGGAGAGCTCTCTAGATCTTAGTTGAGTGGGAAGGGCACTACGAAACCAGAGGAGGCCAGAAGTAATATAAGATCATAGAAAGAGGAGGCCAAAGATAATATAAGATCATAGTTGAAGCATCTTAGAAGCTTCTGAGTGAAAGGTCTCTTCCAACTTCATGACTCGTTATTTATTTGCTTCAAGGAGAGTTGACTTGCTCGCTTCGCGTGGGAGATCTGAAGAGGGGAGTTGGATCTATGCTTCATAAGCAAGCGATGTCGTCTTTCTTCTTTCTTCTTAATAAAATATAAAAGCAAGCAAGGATAAGCAAGCAAGGATAAGCAAGCAAGGAGCGGGTCGCTCTTTACTGATGTTGTCTTTATTCTTTCCGATCTGATGTCGTCTTTATTCTTTATTATAATGCAAGGAAAGGAAAAGAGTAGAGTGCCGACCTAATATATAAATAAGCAGCAAGAACAAGGAAAAGAGTACCAATAAGCAGAAAAGCAAGGAAAAGAGAAGAAAAGAAGCTAACCGTTTATACCACATCAGCCACATCAGCCACATCAGCCACATCAGGTTGGTCTAATCTCCCTGCATCAGGTCTGGTCTCAGCTAATCTACCCACATCTGGTCTAAGCTAACCGCTCACCCCGCATCTACTCCTTCCTCACCCGTCCCATTTGTGATCCCAGTTCGCTCCTCCCGCTTCTACTCCTCACCACCCGTCCCATTATTCTTGTGATCCCGCTCATTCCTACTTCCCCGGGCTTCCTTGCTTTGCTAGAGCTGCGAACTAAACTAGCATTCAATAAAGTAGGGACTGCTCGGATTCGAACCTACGAGAAGGAAACTCGTTGATTTGATTGATCGCTCCTACTATCCTCTTGATTATTGTTTGGCGCATTCCTTGTCTCAATTCACTTTATTCGCACACCTGCCTCTTGATTCACACCTTCTTTATCTTTATTCTGCTCTTTTATCTTTATTTTCTCTGATCTTATCTTGGCGTAACCCATTCATCTAGCAGGGATTGCATCTTAGCTGGCTATCTCCATCTTAGCTGACTATCTCACTTTCGCAGGTAGCTGGCTATCTCACTTTCTTCCATCTTTGATCTTCTTTTCTCTTCTCTATACCACTTTCGTTGTTCGCAGAAGCGGATTTACTAAAGGAAAAATAAAGACGAGCACAGCACTTCATCGTACGAGCACTGGTCAAACTTCCTAGCGTACGAGCACAGTCGCACTTCATCGCGCATCATACAAGCACTGGTCTCATCGTACGAGCACTTCATCGCGCATCAGATATTTCAGATATTGATTATCAAAGAAAGAAGAAAGAATAGATAGGCAAAAGAAAGAAGAAAGAATAGATAATAGGCCACTTGACTCATATAAGAAAGAGAGAGGCCTACTCATATAATATAAGAAAGAGATATGAGAAAGAGATATGTCACTTTACTCGCGTCTCGATTTGAGATCGTTCCTTCACGACATGGATTTCAGTCCCGCTTACAGAGTGGAGCTCACGAGAAAGCTACAGACGGGTGCTAACGTCTTCAGTCCCTACTTTGCTTCCATCATTCTTGCTCTCAGTCCCGCTTCCATAATTCGGTATTGAACGAACCAACCTTACATTACAAACGAACTCCTACTCCAAGCAAACCTACCAATTACCCACACCTCGTATTCCAAACCCACCTCTCCAACTTTGCATTGGAATTGATGCTTAGTTCCTATCATCTCACGTGGCACCATACCCGTTCCAATCATGCCACTACTCTTTTATTATATATAAGAAAGCTGTTCGCGGGTTGAACGAATCACGGAGTTGAACGAATCACGTAGGCGGATTCAAGAATGCATGAAAATGGTAAACTCTAAATTCCTAATTGAGCCTTACCATTCCTAATTGAGTGAGCGAGCCTTACCTTCAAGCTTCAATCAAGAATGCATGAAAAATCTAGCTATTTCAGACATTAGCTCCTTCCTCTTCCTATTCTCCCCTTCAGACATTAGCTCCTATTATCCCCAGCTATCCCTGATCCTCTCTCTCTGCCATGGATCAAACCGGATAATGAAAGCAATCCGTCCCTTATCTTACTTTCTTTGTCCGAGAAAGCAAAGCATGGAGAAAACAAAACCCGGATAATGAAATCTTTCAAGAGCTCATCTTATCTTTTTTTTCTTATCCGCTTTGTTTGTTGGCGGGTCGGTCGCACTCTCCCTAACGTCACGTGGTTCCCCCTCATTCGTGTGTGTGCGTAAAAGGCAGCAATCACAATTCAAGAACGGGGTAGTCCGGTCCCCGGTGAAGCTATAGAGAATTCAATCTTTCAAGCTCAGATGCTCATCTCATTCGTTTAAAATATTCTTAGATCGTTAGAGAAAGCACTGAGAATTGAGACTGGAAAGAGCTTTATCTCATTCCTCTATCACAGGTGTCGCTGGTGAGACAGACTCAACTATAGGAATGACATGATGGTCTTGCTGGTAAGACTCGGCTATAGGAAATTGAGAAGAAAGAGATCTGTATAGAGGAAATTGAGAAGAAAGAGATCTGCTGAGACTATATCTATCCCATTGAGAAGAAAGAGATCGATCTGCTGAGACTATATCCCATTGAGAAGACAGATAAAAAGAAGCCCACAGAGCGGGATGAGCGAGCCGACCGATCGATCCAATTGAGAAGAACACGTGATATAATATAGCATAGCATTCAAATAGCATTCCCAGTAATGCAGAATCGCAATCGAACCAATGAGTAGAAAACTCGCAGTACCATACCAATTATCAGATCGATCCGTGACTGGCACCACACCCTTCACGCTAGCGAGTGAGATTCCAAGGCATCTGTAGGGTTAGGGTGCGAGAACCGGAGCTCTGTACCGATCATCTGTACCGATCAAAGAAAGGAGCCAACAAGTTGCTTTGCTTTATTCCAAGTTCTCAGTTTCAATAAAGAGAGCCTACCATTACCACCGTGTAGTGGGTCAACGAATCAAGTAAGTCCTAGCGGAGAGTAAGAAGGACAACTCAATCAGAGTGAAGAGTCATTATTCATTCATTTTAGTGGTTTATAATTCGTAGGTTCGATTCCTTTTCTTTCGAATTTATTGCTTGCTTGCGGACACAAGCTCGTTAATTCAATGGGTGCGGTGCTCAAGATCGCATGGGAAAGGAAGTTGGATGGATGATTCAATTCAAGTAAAGCCTAAGACCCCAAGTCCAAGCGCGACACTGGCGTTTGCTCTGCTTTCTTCTCCAGCACCTTTTTCTTTATTATCTCTTTCTTTATCTGGCACTTCCGTCCCTAGCTCTGCACCTTGGCTTGGAGACGCTTAGCTTCGGCCTATACACCCTGTAGGATAGGACTACACATACCGATTCATACCGATTCATACCGATGCTCTCCATACCTTTTAGAGCTCATTGATTGGACACTAGAGATTGATTTAGCGAACCATAGTTCTTGACCCGGTGCTCACTTCGCTCTCGTGGACCGGTCCCACTACTCCGCCCTGGACTAAACTTTATTAATTTCACTCTTCCTCATGGCACGACCCTTCCTCTTGCGGTAGAAGCTCTACGTCACGTGCGAATTCAATTGGAACTGGACTTGGCTTTCTGAGTAAATAGTATGTCTCTTCGTTTGACCCCACAAGCTCGACTGCGGCCCAAGCATTGAAGAGGGCTCCATGACTTTCTTTAGGTCAACTCCCCTCACCCCTGAGACTTAATTAATTTCCCTTTCTCTAATCGGTCATCGCATCTACGCTAGATAGCTAAGGCTAAGCCATATCGAGATCTGCTGACCCTTGACTTTATGCGCCATTACTACCTAAAGTGAAAGTTGGCCCGCGTAAAGCTACTCCTGCACACTGAATTGAGCTTTTCTTTCTTTCTATATAGGCCTCCGCTTTCAATTCATCTTAACTTCTGACTGCGTAGTGGGGTTCAAGCGTAGGAAAGGGAGGCTAACCTCTCCTCTATAGTACGCTGTTTTTGAGACCCAAAGTACTCTATTTCAAGATCAAGCTTTCAAATAATAATTTGCATGGAATTGGGAGCGAGCAGCGGACCGGTCGGCATGGAACCCCCACGTGCACTTATTTTGTTTGTGAGCACCCTAGAGACCCATCAAAGGTAGGCGCAGGGTTGAACTTCTTTAACGAAACTTGGATCTCCATTCGCTGACTTTCGACTTTCTCTATAAATAAAAGAGACTTCGAACTCAGAGTTGTATAATAGTTGCCCTTCGTCACTTCATTCCCCCCCATCTCTTTCAAATCCAAGCACTGGTTCCCTAGTTACAGGAACTTGATTGGAATCTGCTGCTTAGTAGGATCAAATCTATCGGGTTAGCTCACCTTTCAATGATTATCATGATCAAAGTTTCTTTCAATGATTATATTAATAAAGCAGAGGGACGGACGTGCTCTATAGAAGGCGAGGATGGATCGGGAAGTCATTTTAAATAGCCATTGTTTGAGTTTGTCGCGGTGAACGATGAACTTCCTTCCAATGAGAGGTCTCACTCAGAGGGTAGGCTGCGCAAATATTAGTCTTCCTCTTCTCTTTTCTCGCCTCGCACCGGCATTCATTCCCGACTCTCTACCTGCAGATCATAGGCCTGGAATTCATTCCCATCCCAAGAGAGCATCTCACCCTCTCAATAGATCATACGCCTGGCATCAAATAGATCTAGCTAGCCTAGCCCGCCAATGATGAGCCCAGACTCCTTGATTGAGGAGAGTTCCCGGCTGACGCATCTCTTCTTCTTTCGATAGTTGGCAGGGACAGGGACTCGTGAGGTGACCTAGCCTGTGAGGGGCAGAGTCAAGCGGCAAAGTTGAGCTACGCGACAGCGGAGCGGCAGAGAACCTATCCCACGTAGCGGTGCGGCAGAGGCAAGTCTCATAAGCGAGGGAACCAGAGAAGACAGTCAGACCTAGCTTTGACAGGCTCCGGACCTGCACTCAACTAAAGTAAGAGATCCGGGGACGAGAGAACTGAACTCTTCAAGTAGAGAGGACTCGTTGGAGAAAGAAGAGTCCCGGGCGGAGAAGAAAGGAAAGAAAACCAAGTCTGAGATCAGATCAGGGCAGTCAGTCGATAGAGTACCTTAGAACTATTCTGGTGAGCCGACCTATAGGGGCCGACCGCCATTGAAAGCAGTTTAGCCAGGATGGGAGTTCAGAGTAGTAGGTACCGAGGACCGAACCCGTTCAAGGGACAAAGGTCAAAGGAAAGATTCCGGATAATCAAGTTTTACCGATAGAACTCGACTAGGGAATGCTATTAAAGGCTCCCGCTAGGAGGGGGTTAGGCCATGGGTGGAGCAGGCGCGCTATCTGTTAGTGGGTCAAGGGTCCCAAGTGGGTGACCGGTCGCAATGGAATGGGCGGTACTAGAGGTGGACGGTAGCCGCTTGAGGAATTGTAAGACGACAACCCATGGAGCGGTAGGCTGGGCTCAAAAGGCTAAGAGGAAGTAGTTCAGAGGCAGGCGTCAGTTAAAAGCGAACGGGAAGTTCTGTGAGGGCGAAAGCAAGCAGTAGTGAGAAAGGCGAGTCCTTATTTGAAACTTTCAAAAAAAGTATCATCCTTCAAATCTACTTATTTGAAACTTTCGAAAAGTCGAGACTGAAATTGAATGATTGGAAAAGTCGAGTCAAATTCAATTGAATGATTAGAAAAGTCGAGTCAAAAATCAAAAAATTTCGAAAAGTCGAGTCAAAAAACGGATGACATCCACTCCACTCTACAGGTCAATATCCGCGAACTAGAAGGAAGGAGATAGAGATTCAGGTGCAGAGCGGAAAAAGATAGAGAGTGCTTGCGAATGTGTACCGAGGGAGGGCAAGCTACTCAAATTCAATGATAGATCTCAATTTACGGGAAGGTCGAAAGCGACTTCTCAATCAATTCCTTCCGCACGCTACCCAACTCTTCTACTGTCTCAGCTCTATCGGAGAAGTATGCTGTTCGTTCACTCTCGTCTCGCTTTATCATAAATCTTTGGTCCTAGCAATGCACACACCATTTATCATAAGGTTTTGAGTCGTGCCGGCAAGGGTCTAATGAGTCTTTCTCTTGAACCCACTACGTCAGTCTGATAACTAGTTCTTGTGCGCCCCGTCTCTATCCTTGACCTATTCCTAGCTCAGGATCGCTAGCTCACTAAAGATCTTCTGCCCTGGGAGGAGTCTCCCGGCTCCTTTGAGTGAATGGGAAAGACACACGACTAAGTACCATGGGCTCAACTGTATGGATGGCACGAATGCATAGCACAAATACATCTATTACTTGATTAGATGGTGTGACAAGTACCATGTTGTATTCAAGAGCTGAGAGGGAGAGCATTATCTCATCAGATATAAGAGAGCATGAAGTCGACCCATTTTCGGTTGCTACTAAAAAGATCAAGTGAGAAAGACTTCCCCGTACCCCAGCATTTATCTTCATTCCTCCCGCCCGCGCGAAGAACTCCAAGAACGAAATGCAGATGCCACTCATCTCTTTCTGATCTAGAGTTCTGTGCATCATCCTTTGAATCTTCCTTTCTTTCCAAGTCCAATCCATTCTCTGGACATATTATCTCAGTAGCTCAGTGGTAGAGCGGTCGGCTCTGACTGGTCGTAGGAAAGAATCCTATATCGAGTCGAAAAGGAAGGGAAAGGGGGAGAGTGCAAGAGGGGAGAGAAGGAAGCAGTTACGACAAGGTCCAGGTCTTTTCACGTACCAGTCGAGGAGCATCCTTCCATCTGTTACCGAGGAGAGCGACTTTGACATCTGCAATCGCTGGGAAAGAGGATCTTGGGAGTCCGTAGCTAGATGCTTTCATGAATGATCTCGCGGCTGCAAACCGACTTGGACGGATGGAATGATTAGTGCATAGCGAGGCCCGGGTGCTTCCCGAAGACCGGTGCCGTCGAGAGGAGTACAAGCTCTGGTGAATAGGCCTCCGACCTTCGACGAACTGACCTTCCACAATAGGCGTACTGCTGCTTCCTGCCAAGGTCCACTTGATTGAGTAGCCACATTCTGAGCGATTAGACGAGACAGGGAGATTAGACTAGTCCCGCTGACCAGCCCATGCCACAGCTAAAGAAGGAAGCACGATCCCGAGGCTAGCACTATACTATCCCCCACCAATCACTGATTCTCTCTTATAGAATGATAGTTCAACCGCCAACCAATATTCTATTCTTTCTTTTTTCAACCGAAGGAGTTCAATCGAACTGATTATAGCTGCTAGAACTCTGAGATAGCCAACCGAAGAACTGATTATAGCTGCGCCAGCTTTTATTATAGTTCTGCGTCAATCGCACTTATTATAGTTAAACCGAAAAGCACCAAGCGAACACAATGGCCATCCTATCCCCAATAGCCTCACCAATTCAGAAGCATATTCAGAAGCATAATCCACGAGGAAGCCCAGCCAATACAGATCCAATGAGTGATCTGCGAGGAGTCCTAGCCAAGACTCCAGTGAGTGATCTGCGAGGAAGCCCAGCCAATACAGATCCAATGAGTGATCTGCGAGGAGTCCTAGCCAAGACTCCAGTGAGTGATCTGCGAGGAGTCCTAGCCAATACAGATCCAGTGATCGTGCCAAGTGATAAGGACGGAAGGGGCCGGAGAAATGGTACGGGCACCGGAGAAATGAGACGTCCCACAGAACGCTGAGTAGCCCTCGATCCCAGTACGGACTGTTGTGGGGATTGTGACCGAGGAGACGAAACCAGGGGAGAGCTACATTCAAAGAAGGCGGGCACCTTCCTCTTTGGACCGACCTAGACTCAGACTGACATCAGCGGGCGAGTAGCTGCTTATCCGAGCTGAGTAGGCGCATGACAGAACAGAACATAGTACAGTACCAGGGCCGAGCGATAGTGGGACTCCAGAGCTTGCCTTCGCTGACCTTCTTTTCTTGACTGAGCGCACCCAGTTGGGGACAGGGTGACTTGCCCACCTATAAGGGCTTTCTTATTCATTCTGGTCTGGTATGGGTATGGTCGGATTCTGTCCGCTACTACGTAACAAGACTTTCCAGCTTCGTTCATTGAACTGCGGCAGCGGCATTTAAGTTTATCCTTTCACTCGCTCCGCTCCACTTGTCCGGTGGAGAAGGTCTCTCACTATGCTCTCTCAATGTGCAATTCTTTCCATTTCCTCCCCAGCGCTTCCATGGCATGCTCAGCGTCCACTCGCCTGGCACCGAAAGAAGAGACTTCGGCTCTACTAGACCGACCGGCCCTGCTTCGATATCCTCCTAAGTAGTTTTCCCGGATCGAGGAACCCCCTCGTGGATCGAGCGATAAGCCCCAAGTTTAGACCAATGAGAGCTAGACTCCTAGCCCGCTTCCCTAAGTCTGACCGCAGAGTGGACTTGAGCGGAGAGATTTAATATAACCCGGCAAGTGGAGGAGCCCTTACTTAAGCAGAGAGAGCTCTTAATCTCAGTTGATGAAGTCCTTCCTCGCAGATCGGGAGTAGGGATTCGAGAGCACAGAACCAAGGTGCGTAGCGAGACCCGATCGACTTTCTTATCTAACCGACCGACTTTATTCTCTAACCGAGCGGAGAGGAACCTAGAGGTGGAGGACTTAGCACATAAAGATTGAGTGAATGTGAGGTGCTCCGGGCAGCTAGAGGAGCATACTAGAACCGGATCCCTTCGCTCCGCCCCTACTCTTCTTGGATGTTGGAAGTGAAGCCAGACAGAGAAGAAAGAATGCGAGCCCACCAATGAATTTAGGAAGAGCCGACTACCTAGCGCAACAAAGCTACCCCGCTGCTACTAGCCAGTGAGCGACCCCAATACCACTAGTTATGACCGAGCTAGCACAACACCAAGCAGCGAAGTCCACTATGAACGCCATGCATTGGACCATGGCAACACAGCTAAGCCTCCTCGTCGCTGGAAGATTACGCGCTCACCAGCTGAGCGAAAGCAAACAAACGAGAGAGAACCTGAGCGCTGCAATAAAATCAAGTAATGCTCCTGGATAGGACATCCTCTAACCCGCTACAATCAATGTCATCACGATTGCCAAAAATGCGCAAAAAACCAAAGGAAAGATGCGCTCACTTGGCAGAGCTCAACAAAGATTCTTACTTGATTCCTTATTATTAGAGAAGACTTGAGTGAGGCGAGCCACATCAACCAACCCTCCTAACCACTGCTTCAATCAGAGGAATCAACGAAACCCTCCTAATAGCAGCAATTGAGCGGCGGAAGGGAAAGGAGCGGCTCACTCATCGAATCAACCACACGACGACATGCGATAGCTGGTCCTGCTAAACTCCTTTTTGCAGTCAAATAGCAATAAGACATAATTTCCGAAGTCGAATTGCAATTGCAGTGCTTCCTTTGGCAACTTGACAAAAAACTTATTGGAGAAGTCGAATTGAACAGAAAGAGAGAACTCTCTCATCCCAGCTCCGAATACTGGCCCATATAATTCGCTCGTCACTTTCGTTCTCTTCGTTTCGTTCGCTCCTATCGAATGAGTCTCTTCTCTTGATAATCGAATGCTCAATTTCTACGTCACGGGCGAAGACATAGCTTGAGCTAATCGCGTTCCTTGCACACGCAGAGCTATTCGGCCGGTCCACGAACTGAGAGCTCCATAGCCACCTTGCCCCGCTTGAGCACTGTAACCATAGTCCATCCTCCTCTTTGCCGAAGTAGGCATAGAATTTGACCCGTGCCATTGTGTCGTGCTCCTTTGCCTTTGCTTTCGGCTACACATCACTTCCTTCGTGCCTCCTCTTCCTCGTTAAAGTCTGACCCGGTCTTATATCTGCCTTTTTCGGAATAGATCGTATTGGCAGATCGGACTTGTTCCTTCAGCGTATCAGACCATAGCCCTTCTCTTGATTCTCTTTGGGATTGGGCCAGCTACGCCTACGCACTCTCCTCTTTATCTCGGGAGCTACAACACTCAATCTCCGGCCGTGACGCGAAGATATCTCGATGGGAAATAATAAAGTCCCCGCTATAATTTTTTGCGAAGTCGGAGAGGTTCCTTACTTAGACCCGTTCCGCGGAGCCGTAGACGAGCTCACTACTGATTCACTATTCTTTGAATCTATGATCTTATGAATCTATGAGACTCTCCCCTCTCCCTGCATTCCCCCCCCGACCGCTTCCCTTATTCAACACTTACGACTTCCGCTCCGCACCTCCGCTCAATACTCTAGAGCGAGAATCATCACTATTGGATTAGTGGACCTAGCTACCTGTTCGTTCCCGCCTTTTCCTAGTTCCGACTGATGGGTGCTTTAGTGTGGAGCTTCCCTTTCCCGACCAGATCTTCTTTGATTCCCGAGATAGGCAGTTGTTCTCGTGCTCTCCTTGTCCCTGAACTCGAGTGCGTGTCTTCCTTTTCC